>OY720174.1:17958750-19182500 GCA_963082885.1 Parascotia fuliginaria | reverse complement strand
AGTGCATTTATAGATTTGAGGTTAACTGTTATGTATACGTTGTGTTATTACCTTATTGGTATTTTTGGATTGTTACGCTAAAGAAGTATAACTTCTTACGTGCGTAGGTACATGAGTACACACACTCATGTACGCACGTAAGAACTTTTTTTTTGTTACATAATATCAGACATTTTATCAGCTAGTTGTAAAATAGGGCACAGGGCCTTTGGTAGTAAAATAACAGTAGAGGGCCTAGATGAGGAAATTAAAAACATATATGGGATTGACATAAGCTACCGCCAACATTGTCGTAAAATTATATCAATCCCATACATTTTTTAATCTACTTATTCTATGAATAGAACATGTAATCTATGCCATTTGTCTAGGGCATCAGAGGCCTCGTGGTCTACAATCAAAAATGTGAATCAACCTCTTCTCTCAGCGTGGGTGTCAGAGACCAGTAAGGAAATACCAAGGAACAAGCATCAGTATTATCTGTGCAGCTACTAATATCACCTTGTGATTATTAGGTATTGTTAATTCGATCTCTTCTACATAGATGTCTTGTTAACGTGACAACTATATTGTGGTCAATAAGCCACCTGTCAAGCGCGCCGGTGATTATAACCAGACTCAAAACAATTTCTATTGCTTGTCCTCAAAGCTACACCGGGCATTGCACAGTAGTCGCACGCACTCAACAAACGCAGTGCATTTTTTATTTTTTATATTAGCCTACCAAAGTGACTCTACCCCGCCTGATGGTAAGCAGTCAGTGGCATCCAGAAGTGCTGGCCACTATACCAAAAGCCATCGTCTTATACTGCTGGTATGGTGGCCTCCACTATTGCGGCTTGGAATGGGGTTAGGAGAAGGGAATAAGGCAGGTGAGGAAAGAGGAAAGATGGCAAATGGGGCTCCGGCGCTCTCACTCTCCAAACGAAACGGAATAGTACGGATACTACTACTCTTACGTCGATCTTTTATGAGAAGGTAGTACTTCCCCGTACGATCCGGCCCATTCATGCTGAAACCAGCGTGGATGTACTACCGTTTGGGCTCAGAATAAATAATAGGTAGTAAATTCTGCAGTGGATATCTCCAGGGTCATGGATGCCGCCAGGACTAGTTTCTGGGGACTGCATGGACAGCTACGCTTCAACTTAAATACCAACATTATAAAAAAAATCTTAGTTAACCTTTTCTACTTATTTTTTTCGACAGAGAGGTGCAAGAGCTACTTCTTGCATCTTGCTGCCAGTGCCCATTTCAGGCTGATATAGAGAGAAAGTACATACATCACGTACCTACCTACTGTGTTATATAACTGTTATATGTTTGTATGAGTTTTGTTGTTTGTAGCGAGCTCGCAATTACTTCGCTCAAACAATTGCTATTATTTATAATATAATTATCAAAAACTTACACAGAAACAAGGTCAACTACTAGAACTTAGAAAGCTTATTATTAGCCATTTGCCACTTCTCAGACAAATGCAGTGAAATTCCGTTTTACGATAACAGAATAAAATAGCAATCGTCCTCGTTCTCCAAAAAGAAATCAAATCGCAAATTAACATGGTGTCATTTCACAAAAGTACAGTTATTCTTTTATAGGTACCGCCCGGCAGGACAACAAACGGCGGTAAGTATGTATCTAAATAAATTAACCACAGAATAGTGTTCTACTCAAAGTACATAACTGTACCTAGGTACTTACATAAAATTACAAACTTAAAAAACAAGATACTAACTCATTTATACGACTATAACCTACTACATATTTTGCGGAGTTTCTAACATTAAATTTATGTACCGCAATTATGAAAATAAAAAGTATAAAAAGCAACTAGGTGACCTAGGCGTTTGATACGGTCTGTTTTGTATGAGTCTCACAATGAACACTAGAAACTTAAGCAGTTATATTATACTTATAACAATAATACAAATATTAATTAAAAACATCTCTAGAAACATGCTAGAAACGAATAACTAACACACACCTCTAATAAAATATTTTAATAAACGGTTACGGCGTCCGACAAGGTATCAAACTAGGTGTAAACTGGTGCTGTTGAGAATTAATAAAAATATCAAACAGTTTGCTAAGTAATTTTAAAAATAATTAAATATTTCTCGAAAATAAGAATGATGTTATCATCATCGTCGTATCAGCCGAAATACGTTCACTGCTGGACATAGGCCTCGGCTACTTGGTCGGTTGTGAGCCGTCCTCATCCATCGGTTGTCCGGCACCCTTATAAGGTCATCGGTCCACCTTTTGAAGGGTCTGTCCGCGCTGCGTCTTTCGGTTCGTGGTCGCCACTCTAAAACCTTTCTGCCCCAACCACTACTGCCACTTCAGTGTGAAAATATAGCTAAATAAAAATATTTCATTATTACAGTTACGGTATCCGGTAGCATACTAGAGCCATTGTTGCTGTTTGTTTTGAATAACAAGCCAGATATAATTATTTTAATCTCGTTGATGTGATTCTAGGAGGTATTAGGTATTTATTTTTTTATAATATGTGGACATCACACACCGACATCTAGTACTAAGCTAAGCAGAGCTTGTGTTATGGGTACTGGATAACTGAAATCTTATAATACACATATTTACGGTAGTAGATCCACGCTGATTTCAGCATGAATGGGCCGGACCGTCCGGGGAAGTACTACCCTCTCATAGAAGATCGACTTAAGAGTAGTAGTATCCGTACTACTGCGTTTCGTTCGGTGAGTGAGAGCGCCGGAGGCCCAATTTCCCCCCTTTCCTCTTTCCTCACGTCCCTCATTTCCTTCCCCTAACCCCATTCCCAGCCGCCATAGTGGAGGCCACCATACCAGCAGTTTAAAACGATAGCTTTTGGTATAGTGGCCGCCACTTCTGGATTCCACCGACTGCTTACCATCAGGCGGGGTGGAGTCACTTTGGTAGGCTATACTATAAAAAAAAACAAAAAAAAAAAAAAAAAATATTCACTAACGACCCGCCCCGGCTTCGCACGGGTGCAATGCTGATACTATATTTAGTAACAGTAAAACAAATGCTGGGAACGTTGTATTTACAATTCTGTAGTATATTTAATTTTACTACAGAATGCCGGCTCCCTGCCACTATATCCCTCCCTGCATTTTTATTCAGTAATATCTTTGAAAATATTTATTTAAAATACATGCTCAAAAGGTCAATATTGATTTATATTAAATGCACAATGTATTTAAGCTACTTAATTTGATAAGGATAAATGCTGTCTTGCTTAAAATCGCTTCAAAAATAAGCCATTATTTCTCATAAAATGTAAAGGATAAAAATGATTATTGTGGGTTATCCCTTAGAGATACACATATACTATCGAGGACTCTTTTGTAGACCTTTTTAAGGTGTACAATACTGTAGTACATTATTTTGATCTATCTTATAGGGTTTAGCCAGCGTTGCAATGTAAGCGCAATAAATTTGTTAATTTACGACATCACATTAAAAACATCTAAATTTATCAATGTTTCTCTACTATATTATGCATGTTAATATACATATAAACCTTCTTCTTGAATCACCTTATCTATTAAAAAAACCCGCATCAAAATCCGTTGCATAGTTTTAAAGATCTAAGCATACATAGGGACAGACAGCGGGAACCGACTTTGTTTTATACTATGTAGTGATGATATGGTGGTTAAGTATCTTAAACTTTCTAAATCACCGCGCAATTTTCTTAGTTTTCTTGCTTAAGAACCTTCTCCTGACAATAACAAACACAACAAAAAAAGAATTAACGAAATTGATCGAGCCGTTCACGCGTGATGCCATGACCAAGGGAAATAGGGATTCATTTTTATATATATAGATTATCCATAATTCTATACTATTATAATAAAGCGGAAGAGTTTGTTTGTTTGTTTGATTGAACGCGCTAATCTCTGAAACTACCAGTCAGATTTGAAAAATTATTTTGCTATGTAACATCACACGAGTGAAACCGCGCCGCGGGAAGCTAAGTAATAATCTATACATTTAATAAAATTGGAGTGTCTGTTTGTAATATTGAAATAACCGTTTTTTACTACATGTATATCAATATATATACGATACTCAATACATATGTCTGTCTGTCTGTTTGTTCCGGCAAATCTCTGAAATGGCTGGACCGATTTTGACGGGACTTTTATTGGAGGGAGCTGATGTAATAAGGAGTAACATAGGCTACGTTTATGTTAGAAAAATTCTTAATAAAAAAAATATTTAAGAATCGACTGTTAGTTTTATATTTATTTGTCCTTATTCTGCAGTAATTAAGTAAGTAATAAATCCAAAATAATTACGTTATCTAGCACAAGTCATAACTGGAAATTATTGTGGCTTGATGTCAAGCTGAAGTGCCGAGGTTAGCCGAGGTATTACACGTTCCCCCCCAAACGGGGTTCTCGCCTTGTCGCGGCGGGGGGGCTTAGTAGCCGTGGTTACCAAGGACCACGGTGAACCAAGAGGAACCCCAAGGAGGCGCCGCTCCTCTGGGCTTTGGCGGTAAGCCTACGATGGAGCGGCTCAGGAGGGTTGCGGTGCTGTATGGGCGGCACCGCAACTGGGTCGGGCTGCGGTGTTGCTTCGGCGACACTGCGGCTGGGGAGTGGCGAGGCCGCGGCGGGAGAGGAGTGCCGGTATAACGGTGCGCCGCTCTCCCTATCTTCCGCGGCCTCGGCGGGGCCGCAACCGCCAGATTGCGGACGCGGTGGGGCCGCAGGGGAAGAGGAGTGTCGGTATTGCGACGCGCCGTTCTCCCTATCCTCTGCGGCCGAGTTAGGAGGTGGCCTGCGGGCGGCGATCGGGCAGTCGCCGCCCGAACAGCACGGGCCCGAGATGGCAGTGCGAGTGTTCCGCACACGCCTCTCGAGGGAGGGGGGGCTAGGTCCCCCAAATCGGACGGGGCCCGCTCGCGGTGAGCGGGCCATGGCCCGTCGGGGTCGCGGATGAATGCGCAAGCGACTCCCGTGACCCCGACACTCTGGCCGTCTGGAGGAACACCGTGGGTTTTAGTCGGTATGCTGGCCGCGCTTTGAGTGCGGTCGGAGAGTCCGACATAACCCCCGCCTTGCCCGGGCGGGTGCGTATGCGTAATGCATTTCCCACGTATAAAAAAAAAAAAAAAAAAAAAAAAAAAAAAAAAAAAAAAAAAGGTTTATACATTTTCAGTTGCAGACTTTTTGTAACTCTTGTACGTGTAATTGACGCGTGTAGCCTCAGAACAAGTACTAAAGCACGAGTAGAATTGTTGTCGATTTATATAATCCTACTAATATTGTAAATGCGAAAGTTTGCGTGTATGTGTGTTTGTTACCACTCAGCGCGGTTTTATACGGTAGTAGATCCACGCTGGTTTCAGCATGAATGGGCCGGATCGTCCGGGGAAGTACTACCCTCTCATAGAACATCGACTTAAGAGTAGTGGTATCCTTACTACTGCGTTTCGTTTGGTGAGTGAGAGTGCCGGAGGCCCAATTTTCCCCCTTTCCTCTTTCCTCACCTCCCTCATTCCCTTCCTCTAACCCCATTTCCAGCCGCCATAGTGGAGGCCACCATACCAGCAGTTTAAGACGATAGCTTTTGGTATGGTGGCCACCACTTCTGGATTCCACTGACTGCTTACCATCAGGCGGGGTGGAGTCACTTTGGTAGGCTAATATATACTAAAAAAAAGAAAAAAAAGCGCCTAAGCGGCTGAACCGATTTCGATGAAAATTGGTATGTAGATAGATTCGGTGCCAGAGCCGGACATAGCCTACATAGACAAAACACATTTTAGGCGCACACAGCTAGTAAATAATAATTACTTAAACAAATATATCCAACAACCAGAATAACGATTTAGGTACGATAAAAATCTGCTCCAATCCAAGTCAGACTCGGGCACCGAGGATTCCGTAAAAACTTGTAGTTAATATAAATAACTAGCTGCGCCCCACGGCTTGGCCCGCGAGTATAATAGGTTTTGTATCCCTCGAGAAAAAGACTGATTTTTGTCTACGGCACCGATTTTATATATATACCAATTTTCGGCGAAATCAGTTCAGCCGTTTAGGCGCTGAGTAATAATAAACACACACACACAAACTTTATGTTCTGTATGTGTTTTTTATTATGGTTCTTAGATTGATAGGTGACCTCGATATAAACCCTTGCATAATCATTGTAAGTATTTAGAATCCTTCAATGAAATTAGTATTTATAAATAATATTTAATACTTACCTCATTAATTTAATTACTACCTAGTTGACTTTTTTAGTATGAATAATTTCTTCTTTAGAATTTGTTTTTTAAAAAAATAATCATTCATAAACGACGAACACAAATAAAAAAAAATATTCGAATCGGCCGATCTGAGAAAACTCCTCATAATTTGAAGTCGGTTTTAAAGAACTCAGAATGAAGGCAAAAACGCAACGCAAAAGTTCCTGTCTTCACTGCCGCCCCTTTCATTGGAACGTCAAAGTCAAAAACTGTCAAAAAGTAAAACCGAACGAAAGCGCCAACGTGACAAACTCTTGTAAGTTTTTAGTGTTTTGCTAATAAATAGTAATTGAATAGTGCCATTCAACAAGCTAAAATTATTCATTAATATTAGTATTTCACGTTATACTAATCTTAATTTACGCGATCAACGTAACGCCACTGTTAAACGGTAAGTAGTTGTGATTGCTCACTCGTCACCGCAGTTTTTATTAGATTTGAATTGTGTTGGCGCGAGTTAGTCGTTGCTATTGCCAGTTCATGACGAGTTTTCGTGCCGATCACACGCTTCTATATACTTGTAAGTTATGTGCTGTGTTTCTCAATTTTAATTGTTGTTAACCTCATTCAATAATTACGTCTGCCCCAAAGTTCACGGCAACAGGTACATTTAGTGTTGAACGAAGGCATTTATATTTTTTTATTGACTTCAATGAGGTTGTAATGTCAACGTATTCAGCCAGCCGGCAAACACATTAGATTTCTTATTGTAGATAGTTTCATTCATACATAAAATTCTGCTTTTATATTTACGTGTATTCATTTGTGTTTTAGGTTAGCTGTGCTCATCATCAACAACCATGTCTCTCCAGGAAGTGAGTACCTACCTAATAATTTTTTAACTTATGTACCTATTAAAAAATGTTGTAGGACTCAGAAAATAATTTACTACGAGTGTTGTACCTATCAATAAAGTTTTTCTAAATATAGAAGTTCAGTTATTTTGTAGGCTTGCTATACAATGATAAGAATTTCTGTGTTATGGTCGCTTCTATGTGTGAAATTATTTTAAGAACAAAAATTACTAAACTTTTTATTACATTTTTATAGATACTTATCATTATATATATTGAAAGTGGTTTATTTAGGGATAATTATATTTACAGAGCAAGTTCTTACCTTACTTTTTCTTGTGTTTATACTTGACATTGAAATGACTTGTTGAAATTTACACACAAATATTACAAACACAATCTAAATAAATATATATTAATAACATGGTTGCAATTAATTAAGTTTATAGCAAAGAGTTTAGCACTAAGTGTTCAATAATAAAATATATTTAAAGCTTAATTTACCTGTAATGAATATCCAGACTGTTACATTATTATTAACATAAAATAATAAGCTTGGCAATGACATGTTGGACCATTTAATGTAACATTATTTTAATGAAAACTTTAACGGACACAACTTTATAAGTGTCCAGTTATGTGTTTTGACAACTTAATTCTATACATTTATACATTTTGAATCTGTGGTCATTGAACAATTTATTCTCATTTAAAATTTTGTTAAGTCATAAATAACGACTACCATTGTTATTTTTTTTTAATATGCACACACATTAAGTTAAACAGCCAATTTAGAGTTTGCGTTTGTTACTATGAAAGTTATGCTCAGTGTTAAATCTATCAATATGTTTGTAATTGTCTTTGATAAACACAAGACATTAGTGGTAAAGATTAGCATGCAAGTGACAAACTATTCACATTAACCTATGGACATTGGTTCAAAATTATAAACACTTTTTGTTTTTCTCAAGGCTTTATTCACTGCTGAATATATCCTATTGACAAACAGATTGGTAATCAGGTAATATTTAATGGACATAGGTATATTACTTATTGCTTGCTTTTGAACTCTATCTTTATATATATATCTTTTACAAGGTTTTTAAAGTTCATAATGGGAATGTATTTCCCACTGCCCTAGGGTATATAAACACAAGTATTCCTACTGCCTGTTACCTGGTACCTCTCTACTTGCCTTGTATGACACATGGGCGAAAATGAGGTTCCATACTCTAAACAGAAGACCACAATATGGTAAACATTCATTTCACTATTTAAGAAAAGAGTTAAATACTAAAAAAAAAATACAAATAATAATGGTTAATATAAATAAGACTGTAAAAATATAGAATCATCCATATTCGTTATTCCTGGTTATGAGTATTGAAGGAAACAAACTAGGTAATACAGGCAGCAAGTAATTAGTAGGTATTGCATAAAAATTCCCAATGCATGTCAAGGAGGTAAATACTAAGAAGTATTAATATATTTATTTGTCCTTATTTTGCAGTAATTAATTAATCAATTTAAAAGAATTATGTTATCTAGCACAAATTATAATTACTGCAAAATATTGTAGCCATTTTTAGTTGTAGATTTTTTATAATTTTGTACAGTATATACCACTACATAGTAGAATTTTGACATGATGTTGACATGGTTAAGAACTCCATAATATAGATTATGTTTGTAAGAATAACATGTGTAAAAAAGGTCACAAACATCATATTATTTTTCTTACATGGGATTTCAGATAGACCACATTTAAAAATTACAGAAGGCAGTAGTAAAAATTAGTAGATGTGGTATTTTCTCTCTGAGATACCTACATTTGTTGCGATTTTTGGCGTTATTATTACATAGTTCCATAGTGTTTTACTATTTTCACATCACATTGTTTTATTACTACTTCAACATAATTTTGATAGTAGTAGTTTTCTTACTAATTATAAAATAAATGCAGATTTATACACTTGTTAGCTATTCGTATTTCTTTCTTACAATACGAGCTCTACATAAATTATGTTTAATGACGTGACATTTTCCTTCCTAAAGTTGCATACATACACACAATCTTATTACCGTGAAGTTTGATGGAGCGTTTATTAATTATCATCATTCAGACTCATAATGATCGTAATTCACGTAAATAAATTTTCATTAAACAAGGTTTTGATTTAAAATCTTAGATTATTCAGGCTAAAGACGCGAAAATTCAAATATCACTAAAGATTTATCTCCTATTATGCTATTATAGAAATAAACATGTGTATAGGCTAGCCTGGCAGTATAAACTTAGTTTATTTTATACTAGTTTCCCGCAGCGAGATTTCACCCGCTCGAAGTTACATCTTTGGTTACTGCAACGCTCCCGTTCGTTGCCAGTAGCGTGATGTTACATAGTCTAAAACCTTCCTCAAGAACTGGGCTATCAAAAGAACAAAGAATTGTTCTAATCCGACTGGCAGTTCCACAGATTAGCGCGTTTAAACAAACAAAGAAACTCTTCCGTTTTATAATATTAGAATAAATTAGTCTGTCAAAATGGCTCTCCTCTGCCTGATTACGTGATTACCATCAGTCAGTGGAATTCATAATTGGTGGAAACCATTATATTTTTGGCATATTGTGATTTTTTTTCACGCCACCCTCTTTCCAAACTGTTTTCTTGAAGAGTTGCACCAATCTTTGAAGTAATCATTTGACCTCAGAAGGCATCTGCTATTTGTAATGCATTAGATACATTGTAGGTCATACTAAATTGGTCATTACTTCCAGCAATTCGACAAAGCCGCCGTTGACGTTAAGAAGCTCAAGTCCCTGCCCAGCGACAATGACCTCCTGGAGCTGTACGGTCTCTTCAAACAAGCCACGGTTGGTGATGCTGATGCCTCAAGTAAGTATTTTGAATATCCTACTCGTATATTTTCCAAAGTTACAGTATGAAATTGAACCGATTTGTCGATGATTCCGATCACCGAAGGGATTCTCAAAAATCTATATTATTTTGCCTATTTCTCTGAAGTATTCAGCTAAAGTGATTAGTTTGCACTCACACCGATTCAATATTAATCAGTCTTGCAATCTGCTTTTAGACCTAAATATCTCCTTTAGGGTTTAATCCTTAATACTTGGTCTTCCGATATTCGTATCTAGTATATCGCTTAGCCGGCCTATAATTATGTATGCCGAGTTTGTTATTCATTAGTCCTAAGGTAAATATGGCTGACATCACTTCAGTTTACCACAGCAATTGAATTAACAAGAGCGTTTAAATAAACGTCTTCCTTCTTAAAGATGGAGGATTGGTAATAGATGGTAATGTTGTCACTGTAGCGAAAACGGGTCCTATTTCGACGATCATCGCTTGTGCGCGTTTTGCAACCAAGGAAACCCGCAGGTCAGGATTTGAGGATTCACTTGTTGACTTATTTGAGACTAGACTAACTTGGGTGCGAAGAATGTTCATGTTCCATGGACGTTTTCCTAACGTTCTGTGGAAGGGCTGAATACTATCAAAGGCCCTAGATAAGTGTCTAAAGATTTCTATTCTATTCATAGAATAGATAACAAAATGTATGAGATTGACATAAGCGCTGGCGTTAGCTTATGTCAATCCAATGCATTTTTTTAACTATTCTATGAATAGAATAGAAATCTTTGCCACTTGTCTAGGACTTCTGGTTACACATTTATGGGCTACATTCAGGGCTGACGCAATTCCGATTTTAAAAGTTAATTTTCGAGTCGTTGAATCGAGAAATCGAATTGATATTTGTTTGCTTTGCTTCATTCTATATGCTATATCCAGCTGGGTATTGTTATGTTCTTCATGCTATGAGCAGTACTTTTAAGTGATCATAAGGAACACACTACACTGCCCTGGCAGTATTTTCTTTTACCTACCGGAGGTAGTTGGGGGCAACATGTGCCACTACCATGTTTTTCTAATGCTTCTAAAGCCTAGAGAAGAAAAGAGAGAACTTACGTTCGATTGTGGAATCAAACGCTACCTTCTTTCAATGTTTAGGTAATACCTAATTGAATTAATGACGACTATACCAATAAACTATAAAATAAAAAATTCGCCATTAAAAAACAAAAATCGTTATTGACAAGTGTTACGTGACCTAAATATTTTGACGGTATTTAAATCATTTTACAATAATTAATACACCAACAATCAACATATCGATAAGATAATAAACGGAAAATCCATAAATGATTTTTTATTATCTGTGTCTAGATCAGTAATTATGTTTTTTAATTCCACGTGGTGATACGTGGCTATATAATTCAGGTCTTATCGTAAAGTATAGGCGTCGTTGCCAAGTAACAATACGTTCTATCTCTTAATAAAAGTAGCTTCTTTTTTATGTCTGTTTCGTCGCTTACTTCTAAATCACGCAGCGGATTTTGATGCGGTATTTACTATTGTTTAGGGTATATCTTTTGGAAGATTTAGGTGTATAATACTGCATATTATGCCTACAAATTGAACGATATGTAATCAAGTAAAAAAAAAATGTGTCTACGTGTGAAGCAGGGGTGAATCGTTGCTGTTTATGACAAAAAAACTATTTTGGGTAGATATTGATTTGTCACTCGATTATGAACTTTGGAGTAGGTACCAAGAACCGACCTTGGTAGCATGACAGCTATCATTTACATATCTAATTAAATACCTACTTACTTATCTTCCTCGTGTTATTCACGCGGATCGAAAGTTATTGAGAAGTTAGCGGTCGCGACCATCTTTGGTTTGGTGACAGTTTTCTAAAATATCTTAAGATCTCTTCGTACCTCGGATAGCTAGATAAGACGTCGAAATACTTGATAAAATGAAATATATGAATGTCCTGATATGCAATATGCACAGTATGCACACGAGAAAATTTCGTATCGAAGACTTTGATAGTTTGTAAACAAAAATAAATTCGGGAAAGCCGTATCAGCAACCAAATAACATTTATCTGTCTGAAAGTGTGAAATGTGAATTCCTCCAAATAAAAAGATGGTTTTCTGTACATTGCAGAAACCAAATGAATCAGCCTCATGCAGTTTGCTGTTGGATGTCTCATGGTCATGACAGTCTTATGTTCTTTTTTCTTCGCTAATGCCTTCTAAATCCATGCAATAAACTTTATTATAATAGGTTAAATAGAAATAATAGATTTAAAACACTACATAACGAGTACACAAAATTTTTTCATGCCGGGCCTCTAAAACCGGCTTGTCGAAGAGGCTTAGGTATTAGGTTTTTGTGTAGCGGCTGCTATAATTAGGTTCACTACGCGCTAGTATAATTATTTTTAGACAAAAACAAAAACCGACTTCAAAACTATCTCGTTACAAAAGAGATCAACGCGTTATTTTACATCTCTTTTTTTTTTAAACAAACTACTGAACCATTTTACATAAAAAGGTAAGGAACCAATTTCAGAGTATGTATAATCTTTCAAATAAAAACAGAATTTTTCAAATCGGTTTATAAATGACGGGAGTTCTGCGGTAACACACATACAAAAAAAAATACGAACCGAATTGAGAACCTCTTCCTTTTTTTTAAATCGGTTAAAAATAAACTCGTTTGCATTATACTTCGCTGATGTAGATTGGCTTATAAGACAATTTAGTTCTTACTTCTAAAGCCATAAAGTCTAAAATTGTCTAATCGCAATTCTCATTATACACCTCTTTTCACTAATGGACTAGGTTAAAAGACGTTAGTGTAATACTCTTCGGCCTACCTCTTAGCATGAAACAGTGACGCCGTTTAATAATCTAGATTATTCCATATAGATGACCATCAGTGCATTTAATTATGATAATTTTCAAACGGTAATTTTTTTATACAGTTCGTTCCACCCACTGTGATTAAGGAGTACCTACATAATATTAGTTTAAAACCAGTTTTTTTATTGCCTTGGCCAATGTTAACAACTTAATATTAAAACTAAAACTGATCAATTTTAAAACCCTAAACTCGCATGCTATCTCTGTCACTTCAGTATGAATACAGAGACAGAAATACTTTTTAAACTCAATGTTAAGGTGTTTGTTGTAGCTTGCTTTAAGTAGGTATGTATATTTCTTTGGCACGCTCTAAAGCCTAAATGGCTGAATGGATTTTAACATAATAAGGGTTTAGGATATAGAGTATAAATGTACAATGTAGCGTTTTCTGTTTGTTTTAGGCAGGCGGGCTTTTTGTTTCCTAATAATTCTTTACTTAATTTTCATATTTTTACCTTTTACTGATTTCTGGTCGAAGGATCTGATGTTGTTGTTGCGGAATTATTTAATTCCTAACAATATATACTTATCTACATTTAATTCTTCAAAAAAAAAAAAACCGTATGAAATACTTTCAATATAGGTAGGTATACCAAATGCAGTCTATCCGCTAGTAGTGTAGTTTGGTCTAATTTTTAAGGAACTAACTCCTACTAAAAAGATAAATTCCATTGGTTTCAATAATTATTTTTATTTTGAAAAGTCACACATTTAAATTTATTAATCTGTTAATTTATAGATAATTAAGTAGTCGTAATTAAGATTCAAAATATAGATATTGAACGTATTATATTGGATTATAGGTACAACATAAACAATCTTTTAATTAATTTTAGTGACGTCAAATCTTTTTATTTTTATAATCTGTGAAGCCTGTTGTCATGAGGAGGTCAGGCATAGGCACAGTGTGATATAGTTCATGGTTAAGTGCTATGGACTGCCACGTAGAAGTATCTTAGTGATTATTGGATTTTCTGACGAGAAATTATCGGTATTCTGTTCTCTAAAATTGTGTCTAGTATATAGCAGTAGGCTCGCCCCCTGTTACACAGGACTTAGCAATAATGAACGTTATAAACTCAAACTCAAAGCATTTATTTCATTTTAATCAAAAGGTATGATGCTTATGAAAAGTCAAAATTACATGAAGCCAGTCAATTAACCTTCAGCCAGGGGTCTAAGTCTGCTATCACAATAGTTTCAGAATCAGACACTGTTGTGTCTCAACAGACTTAGGCTCAAGTTCGCTGACGAGGTAGAGCTGTGAGAAGAACTAGCAAGAAACTCACGCTACTCTTTTGAATCGCAATTTCAAAAATTTAGTTTTTGTTTGAGTTACCACACTCAATGCATCCAAAGAACCACATACACTTCTGCCTTTGAAGAAAAAAATGCGTGATGCTAAGTTATATGATTTCTCCTTAGGTCTTTAGAAAGAGCTACTTTAAATCATTTGAACTGTATAGGTATATAATTGGCCAAAGACCTTGTAATTCTGAACCGTGACGTGGTTCTAACTACACTTTTTTAACACAATTGTCAGATTATAGGTACTGTAGATTTTATAAAAAATGGTTTGTCTGTCTTAATGTTTTTATTTCAAAACGAGTTTGCTAATTATCTGAGTTTTAAAACTAACAATTTGTCATTGTATTTATAGTTGTAAGGGTCGATAATGCCAGGAGCATAATTAGCTACCACTGACGCCACAAAAAAAAAAACAAAATAAATACAGTAATTCTAGGTTCTACCAAATCTGGTTCCTCGATAACATTTAATTCTCTATGTCTGCTTTCTTCTGTAGTATAGAAATACGTCCCCATCCAATTAGCTTTAAATTTTATCAATGCTTACGAAAATAGTTTACGCAGCAGTGACTTATACCTATTAGATTGCCGGCGTTTTTGTCATAAAAGACCCAATTTGATGGATTAATTAGACTAGAATATTGATCAGAAATTTTGTACACTAGCGATGTAACACTGACCATATCTGCATTGCGTCCATTTTATCGTACCGGCATTTAAGACTAAACATTTACGTTTACGTTATATACAAATAAAACGATGTAATTATGGATATGGACAAATAGGTACTAGTTAAGAAGAACGTGTAAAAATTTACGTAAAACATCGAATTTGGAAGGTTTAAAACTTTGTTGATTCTGTACAAACTAACAAAACCTTTTTGTTATTCCCATGTTTATTGTAAAATACATAATAGCTTAATTATCATACTGTTTAATTGCGGGATTTACATAGATACAATTTTATTGTATGTTTATTAGTATCTAAATTGCGTTTTGTTTTCGGTTCTTGTGCGCTATCTATTTAACAGCCAAGAAGCTATTTTGCATACATTACCTCATGACAGTCTCATTAATGACCCTTGATAGAGCACCATAAGTAATTTACTACATACCGCACCTCTTTTGCTTCTTCAAAATCATACACTGTCGTTCGTTACGAGAAAAGTTTTATTTCTGAAGAAGAAAATACTAAATTACTTGTTCCAAATAACTTACTTATGAGTACTGATAAGTATCTCTATATTTTAAGATAAATTTTAACAACGGGGTGATTTATAGGTATTACCGAAGTTAACCGTCATTTGATTAATTCGGTATTATATCTCTCTCTCTGGGCTCTGGGGCCTAGGTACAAAGCTGGCAAACAATTTTACCTTAATGTCAATGTACCTAAAATCAAGCGGCACTAGTCATTCGACTTTGTCCCCTAGCGAGTATTATATTTATTCAATTTATTTTATTCAAATTTTACGAATTATCTTATCAATGTGTTTATCATTCTGTCAAGGTGTCTGATGAAACTATTTTGCATATTAGGTATACGATAGAAAAGTCAAAAGACGAAGCACGTTTCTTCGGAAATATCTATCTAGTTTTAAATACCACAACGTCTAAAATTGTTATTAACATTTCTTCATTTTATATCACCTTTTCACTAGGAGTCCAATAAAAATAATGATATGAGAAATGATGGAACTTTTATAATGTAATCTAAAGAACGTTCGACCTTTGGAATTTATTGTCATCTATTTTTTTATAGTTAAGTTTATCAATGTTTTATAATTCACTGTTTATCAATGATGTCCAAAATAAACTCGGGAGAAATAAAATGACTGAAAAATTAACATTGGTCTTGCTCAGTTTCGAGTCCAGAATCTCCAGCATCAGATGGGTGCCGTGTCGTAAAATAGATCTTTATTACGTACACGCAGACTTATTATCATTAGTTCTGTGGTCACACATTTCTATCCTGCTATAGTATTATCCTATTGCTGAAACACCAGTTCTGCCCAGTGTTTTATTTCTGAAGTGTTCTGCTGCCAATCATTTTGGAAAACTAAACTCCTATTCAATATTCAAACCTTGGTGATTTTGATTCATTGTGTAGAATAGTATCGATTTAGCTCAATGTTTAACAATGCTACGGTTAATCGATATTCCCGCAAACAGGCTTTAGCTAAGTTATTCGTTTTGTGTAGCTGGGCCGTTTTGTCTATTTTTGGTTTTAAAATGTTCATGAGTTTGTTTAATTTTGTATAAAAAACAGAAAACGCTCTGTACCTATTGTAGGAGGATTTTTTATGATTTCAAGATAAATAACTCACGATTCAAATCATAAATGCTCTTAATGACAAATGACAAAAAAAAATATAAAAAAGCCGAGGAAATAGCTTATAAAATTTCGTCAGGAAAACGTTGTCTGCTAGTTTTTTATAATTTAAAGTTTACTCTGATACATTTTGGATGTGACAATGTACCGTTACTGTCCGTTACAAAAAAACATTAAGTAGCCGGTTTTAAACCTAGATTGGTAACTATAACTTGTACTGTTATTTCGCGGTTACAAACCGGCTAGTAGAACAACGCCTCGGAATTCTTATGTTATGCGGACATGACGTTCAACACGACAGTCTACTGCACATTTGGTGCAGTGTGTTGCGTGTACGATGCCATCCGTGTAATTGTTGTGGATTAAGGTATACTTTGTTATAGATAGCAGTTAATGTTATTTAAAAATTATCGTAGTTAAACATCGTTTCGTAAAGTAATATGGTAATCTTTATTAATAGACTAGCTTTCCGTGGCGCGGTTTCACCCGCGTCTCTGCTTACTGCTCTGCTTTCGTCGCTAGTAGCGTGATGTTAAATAGCCTATAACCTTCCTCAGAAACTAGGCTATCATACGCAAAAAGAATTATTCAAATCCGACTGTAGTAGTTCCAGAGATTAGCGCGTTCAAACATACAAACTCTTCCCCTTTATATAATAGTATAGATATACAATGGGTAACAAGCGTGGTTTACTGTTGGTATATGGTTAGTAGCGTTTCAATAACCATCAATTAAAATGTCTCGGCATGTGAATAATTTAGTTGTTTATTATTGATTGAATTCTGTGTTGGCCGAGTAAGAACTTCTTACTCAAGATTGCTTACTTCATTTAGCGACAAAGCTTAAATTATTTTCAAACAATATATTAATCTGTTGAAATTCTGTCTAGAATATATGGCAATATGGCATGGGTTAAATATGGCTGGCGTAGGCTTACTCCTATCTATCGCTTGCCCTAAAACAGATAACGAAATGCGATAATGAAAATAGTCACAACTGGCCCTTCCCAAAAACTACATATCGCTAAGTAGGTAGGATAAGTTATTTAGTAAATTCCAAGTATCCATGAAATACATCACCATTAACTCCATGTTATCTTCCAATCTGTGCCAGTATCTGTATAAATCACGATTAAATAATATTATCGTGGGCACTGACTCAATATCCGCACGTAACACTACAGATATTTAGGTTGAATCAATTGGTTTGAATTACAACAAATTGTGTCCCCAGCATTCTATGTTTCCTACCGGGAAGAGTCATAGGAACCATTTGATATTTCGATTTTATAGCTATCTAATGCGTCATCATTATCCTCTACGCTATCCTGTTATTGTTGTAATTGGTAACATACAACATGTGTCTGTAAATTGCATCTTGAATTAAAACGCAAAGTTTCCATTTGTTACTAGTTCGATTTGTCGCCTATTTATCTTTTTAGTGTCCATATATACAGGTTTTCTGATCTTTAAATTTTAGCGAACCGCTACCATTACATTCTGCACTAGCTTTTGTAGCCGCTGTTTCACCCGCGTCTTTGGCTACTGCTCTGCTCCCGTCGCCAGTAGCGTGATGTCACATAGCTTATAAACTTGCTCAGTAACTCGGCTATAATACGCAAAAGAATTATTCAAATTCGACTGGTAGTTCCAGAGATTAGCGCGTTAAACAAACAAACAAACTCTTCCACTTCTTATAATAGTATAGATATCTTTATAATCATAGTCCCCATCCTGCCTTCTCTGGTTGTCCATATCCATACTAATTCTGTTTTAAATGTCTTGTATCGTTCGTACATTATCATAGTTCGTAAAATTAGCAACCATTGTAGGTGATAACCAAGTCTAGAGATGCCAAATACTTAGCAAGAGGGCAGTAAAATAATATGCCAGGAATCACTAGAACCTTTAAATACATAATAAAGGCATTACCAAGACACGGCGGTTCTCCATGTTAAATTTAACTTACATATAAATATCAAATAACTCAAAAATCTATTTTCTTTATTTCAGAGGCACCCGGTTTCTTCGACCTGAAGGGCAAGGCTAAATTCGAGGCGTGGAGCAAAAACAAGGGTGTCTCCAAGGAGGACGCACAAAAGGCGTACATCGCGAAGGTCGAGAGCCTCATCGCTTCCATCGGCCTCCAGTAAATGACTGACTACAATTATCTTCTGTCGCACTAAGAAAGAAAAGCGTAACTAAAAAACACCAGACATGGAAAAAACGCCTCTATAGTATTTATTCTTTAGGGTCCTTTTGAGATTACTACGAGTATCACATAGCTGCGTTCTTATTTCTTAGCGGGGCACTCTAATATAGGTCGAAATTTTTATACAAGGAAATCATAGTTAGGAATCATGGAATTTTTAAGCATTTATGACAAGAGCGGATCGAGCTACATGTATTTACACATGGTGCATGCCAATTAAAAATCAACTGTAATTTTACTAGTAAAAGTTGATATTCCAGCAGCATTAAAGAATGAATTGGCGTATTTAGACGAGTTTCATAATAATATTTCATAGCATTTATACCATCAAATGTCGAAAATTTTGTCGCCGTAATGATTTATTATAAAATACCGTTATTAAATACACCTAAATACATGCTGTTTTATCAAGGCATGTATACATGCCCTGAATTTTGCATGCTTATAATGCAATGGTTATGAAGTTTAAAATATCGTCGTCTAAAAAGTAAAATATTAAATATTTGACTAATTTTTCGTCATGTTCTAAGATGGCCGTCCGTCTCATTTATTTATTGTTAGGCACATTGTACTGTCACTAAGATTGTCGTAAATGCGGCATCTAGCTACAGGAAAATAAACCCTATTGTGTTGTACTTTAGATCTATTTTCAATAGCTTGTGTTGTAGTTATGATGTTTTAGTAAGCAGTATAGGTGTATTGTAGGCTTAAGTATAACATCACAATACCTATTCTAAGCTTAATAAACAAGATTTTGTTGAATCCATTATCTTCCGTACATTTTGGTATGAGGTGCTTATTAAATAAAATTGTATTTTTTTTTGGATTTTTTTGAAAAGATTTTATATGAAATATATCCGTTGGTTACTGATTTGGAGTTATTTTATTCTACTTATCTATGACGCTGTATTAAGAATTTTTCCACATGAAGAAATTTTGCTGAAATTGAAGCGATCTTGTAAAGCATAGGATTTTCCTAAAAACATGAATGGACATATTAGAAACTAAGGTATAATAAACCTTCATGGGTTACGTAGAAGGTATCGAATTGCTATCAATTATTTATCGTGTTACGGCGACGTACGGCGCGCGCTAACAAAGATGCGCCGGTGTCGGATACTACTAACCATTTAGTAGGCCGCTGACTCATACCACCATCGCCAATATAAACAATATTTTCTATACCTAATGCATTTACTCAAGTCTAACTGATAAAAGAGTAGCCTATAAATTTTATCGATAACATTTGTAACAGTGATAAGTAACTGGTAGCTAAGCTTGTTATCAGTTTTGATATTTACCTAACATTGCTTGCATTGGAACTGAAGTATTGTAATAAAATAGAAAATAATGTGTATTAGCCATTTATCCATTATCCCTGTGATAAATTTATTGTGTTACCTAGATAATCTTAAACTTAAAGCATTTATTTCATTTTGATCATAAAGTATGATGCTTATGAAAAGGGAGGCATTATTGGGAGACAGGCGTGAAGTTATTTAAGTATGTATAGCTGGTAGTTATTATATCGCAGAGAGTGTCAAAAGACAATGCTCCTGCTCGCTGTCACGAGCATATTGAGAGCAACGAGAAAGAGGCGTATGCACTATGCCTAATCTTTTATCACATCTTTTGTATTAGTCGAGAACTACCTAATTAACAACACTAGAAAAATAGGCAGTATGGGATTGAAGACGTTGGAAAGTAACTATTCCACGGCCCATGATTAGCACTAAGTTAATTGAATGATGGTAGTCCAACCAGTCTTTACTCGTCTCTTTGAGTCAAACCGTCACATGAGCGGGCAGCAAGACAATCACCTAACGCAACTGGAAACGTCCGTGGTAAGACTGCCGCCACTGGAATTTCCGATCTGCTGGCTAACAACGAAGATCTTCGCAAAACTGCAAGTGTAATGTAGCGAGGCATTTTTCGGATTATTACAACAATATAAAATGATTAAAATTATCTTATAAGACTGTCTTTTGTTTTCCTGATATTCTTTTGTTTTTTTTTAGTACAAATCAACGCGATAAAGGGCTCCTAGCAGAAAATAATTATCTCTTTATAAGTTCGGGTTACCTACGTTAGGAACACGGGTTAGGAAGAGAGTTACGTTAGGGATATTTTTTTTTTGCTCGTAACTAACCTAATCTGCAACTGGGTTAGATTTTCGGGTCAGGTTAAGAATAATCCATAATTAAGCTACCTACTTGTTTCTACTACATGTTTCTCCTAGCATAAAATCGTAACAATTTTGTTCATCTAAGATTTGCTATGTATTTTAAAGTAGGCGTTGATGCCGGTGCAAATACTGTAGATACATTGGCGCTACAGAGGCTAGGCTACAGAAACCGAAAGAAGATTGAAATCTCCTCCTCCTATCCTGGTTTTCCCTAAGTATTCCTTCCTTTTTTGTTCTACAATTTAGTGCATTTATCCTAGCTAGTGGTCTGTTCTAGCTGTAACTTAACCCATTAATAGTGCCTATATTAGTATATACTTAATTAGTTGTTTTGTGTCGAGACAAGAAAAAAGTTACAATTAAAAAAATATTTATGTATAAAAATGAACAAGTACCTTATGTGACGTGTAGTTTTGCATATTAGAAGAAACTTTATGACATGCCTATAACTTTTATAGTTTGATTTGACTCATCCTCAAGGTTTTTTGATTTTTTATTAAATAGGTACCTAATGCTATTTTCATTGCAGATAGGTACTTAGGTATCACTAGGTGCTTAATAATTTTTATAGCTTTTTGTTTTTTGTCAACAATGAAGTAGATAGGTAGGTAGTTGGCTAATCTATTTTCGTTTCGTCAATTATGGTTATTTGTTAATTAAGTACCTAAGCTAGCTTCATAGCTCACTCCTTCCATATTCACAAAAATAAGAATAAATGAAACAACAAATACACAAATCAATATATTTAACATAATATTATATCACAAGGTCCACTTAATTTAGATATCCAATGATGCCACAAGCTATAGTGGGGCCTGAAGTACCTGTGAGGCCACTGTCTTCGGTCCCAGTTCTGCCATAATCATCTTCTCCTTTAGAGATACCTATAGACCGACCGACTATAGACCGAGGACCGGCCAGAGATATCAGATGGTCGACGATCTTGACTTCAACTGCGGCATCGTCATCCGCCTTGATGTTTCCGAGGTCACCAACATGACGGACCGAGTCGCGCGGCCCTCCGTGACGACCCTGGATAGCAGGAAACTTGTTAATTATTAAGAATATAAACGGTTAATTTAAATTTCCGTTATGCTACAGCATGCCATCTATAGGTACTGAGTAATAGATGATATTTGAGTTTGTACAGATTAGATCTGCGATCTGCACTTTGTCGTCGTTATAAAACAACAAGGTTTCCGTGTTATAATGGCCAGGTATATTGAGGTTTTGAAATCAATGTGACTTTTTCTAGTTTTGTGATTACTTAGGTATTTTTATTATTCTGGATATTACTGTCATAGTTACAGTGAAGGAAAACAACGTTGGCCAAACTGGATCAAGCAACTAGGTATATCAGAAATCTAACACAAGAAACCATAAGAAAGAAATGTCGTGACCTAATCTGACGGCTTCAACCATAACTCAAAATAAATACTAACATAATACGCAATGAAATGAGGTCCAATCTCCTTGCAGTTCTCTTTCACAGCGCCCGTCTGATGCACATGTATGCCGTGAAGACCTGCAGTTAACCCGGTAATGTTGCCTTGGATGGTCACTGGTCCGTTGGGAGCCAATTGAGTGAAGACCAGGTCGCCGACTACTCCTGAGTCCTCATCCGGCTGGAGGTGTACGATCGCTTGTAGGCCGGAGTGGCGGATACCTGTGCCTGGTGGCTGAGGAAAATAACAAAGGATTAGTTCGATTTATTTAAATACCTTTGTGGCACAAAAAGTGCATACGATTGCTGTCCTCGAGATTCGAGGGTCGATTCTTAAACGGAGCAAGGCCTTTTGTATGACCCTTATAAGACCACCCACACTAGTAACAAATATGTTGCGAGTCTGGATGTAGGTACGTCACAAATATACAAATTAGGGACACAAAGTAGGTAATTTAAATATTTTAAATTCACACGATTTGTACACATAACTATATTTGTGAAACGTGTTAGAAAATTATTATAAGGTGTCATACCTCGATTCGGTTGAATTACTCCGACCATGGTCACGGGCTGACTGATGTAGCCAGGCGTCGTGTTCGCCTTAAAGCTCGGGATTCGGCGAGCGAGAGTATGGCACCTTATAATAATTTTCGTAGACCCGTTTCACAAATACAAAGTAGGTAAGATGTATAGATGCACAAAATGTCTACTATAGAAGAGATATACTTATTAATATGTCTTTTTTAAGGTTTGTTAAGTACCTAATTTGAATAATACAAGACAACAGTTGTATCATCATAATAACGTTACATAAGTTACCTAAGTCCTAAGTTTCTCATCGCGTGTGTATAATAGTGTCGTGATTTATCACTCTGCTGCCGAGTTTGTTCTAAAGTTGTGCCTCAAGGAAACATTTAATTACTCGCCATGTCATTAGGTCGTGCGTGAACACAAGCTTATTTTTTTCTAAACCTATAAAATAATACAAAAGTCAAAAATATAATGAAGAACTGTAAGCAGGTCGTTAAAAAAAATCACACAGCTATCATGCAAGCAGTCAAACGTGATGGGATGATGTCCACAACTCCTGGACCCTACTGATTGTTAGGCAGAGCGCACTTTTTTGACGTTTATTATTTAGAGGATAGTGTTTTTACTTGGTACGTGCTATTAAGTCGTCCTTCGACACAATGTATTAACAGTTGGTAGGTACATAATCATATAGTTATGTAACAATCATGGACCCTGTCGGGCACAATATAGTCGGTATAGTAGAATCTATTAATTATCCAGTTGATTATTTAAAATCTCTAAGCACTGTAATTTTAGAAAACAATGTTAGAATAATTACATATTCCCGAAGGTCAACCCAGACGGTGTTGCGGGCACAGCTAGTTATAATATATTTTCTATTATTTATATTGCGTTTCAATTATTGGAGTCGCACTAAATTGTATTTTCATTGTGTTTCGTTCACTTAAGTAGAGTAGTTAACCCGTTAAACTGCAATTTTTCAATAATAGTCTGAAACGGGCACTGCGAATGATGAGATAACGCCACACTTTAAGCTATAAACATTTAAACGGTAGTTAAAAACCGACAGATATGCTTAAGGAAGTAATTGATATGAACACGTAACAAAAACAATAATAATCATTAAATATTTAAATACTTCAAAGCGTAAAAAATACCGTTTATCATCCATTAACATAGCGTAACATAGTAATATCACCACAATAAAGTATCACGTAAACAAAATAATTCTAGGCGCAGAAGATATCTAATAATTATCTTCTCAGAGAAGGACAAACATACGACAGATATCTTGAGTGACGGATGACTGTGATCAGATGATGGCTGATAGAAAAGAATGGAGAATTATATCTATTACTTGACAACATGACTTTACAGCAACACAACGGTAAAATGTAATTCGACTAAAATGATAGTTAATGTGATGTAAACGATATGATGACAAATATTGAATCTTGGCTTTGGGTTCCCGTTTTGTTGACCAATGTTGGGGTAATTGTTCTTTTCAGAATGTGAAAAAACCCTACCTCTTCCCGTTGGTGTTGTACGAGGCGATTAAGGGCAGACAAGAAAACGGGTAATAGCCATGGGCGCCGGCAGCATGGTGCAAAAAGAAAAAAAGATACGTAGAAAATATTAGGGATTTTTATAAACTTTGTCTTTGAATTCAAGCGTCTATAGGTTGTTATACAAATTTTTAAGACGCACCCTCAGATGCACCCTCTTGAAAGTCAAATGCACCCCCTGTAAGGCGGGTGACCCCACTAATAGTTAACCTGGCGGCGCCCATAGCAACAGCGTTAACTGCGTAGGTACTATAATTCCCCTGTTCCGTATATACCCAGGTACTGATTTTTTTAACATAAAGCGGTCACCAATTTGCATGCCAAGCTCTGTTTGAAAGAGGCCTTATCAGCAGTCGACATTTATAGGCGGTGATGATGATGTAGTCCAAACTAATATTATAAAGATAAAAGATATGATCTTTTGTATGTTTGTTGCGATTTAACTCAAAATTAACGTAACCGATTTGAAAATTTCTTTCACCTTTAGAAAGTTACAAATACGACGGGTAACATAGGCTATATTTTATCATGTTTAACATATTTTTCATTTTCAGAATTTTAATATTTAAAGCGACTTTGTAAATGATGCATATGCAATACGACCCTATTGCTATGATATTTTCCGTAGGCGTTTGTTGTGATACCGAATGAAACCTTTGATACCGAGGTAAAGCGACGGCGACCGTCTAGTTGTTTAAAAAGAATTCCCATTATTTACAACTTGTAATTCATTGCGGAAGTTATATTTATATAGGAGAGCAATAAAAAACCAGGCAGTTCACACAATATCGATTAGGCATTTTTAATTATAAATCAAAGAATATACCGAACGTATTTATCGTTGATTAACAAAAAATATATAAATTTAGAAATAATTATTCTGATTTTCAATCAAAATAATAATTATAGAATACTTTAATAGAGGTGATTTTATAGTAGGTAATTTTAATTATACAACAGTCAATAAAGTGATAATGAAATAAAAAACTCTCAGTCGAAGTCAACACAATTTTTGTTAGAAAAACAAGATGAAATATGCTTGGACCTTATTACACAAGGATGAAAATTGTTAAAGTAAATTTTTCATTTACCTAATATCTCTATTGCACTGTAGGTGTTTATCAACTGAAAGGTACTCACCGCTACATACCTCATTAACCCCCAGTTTCTGAAAGGCTGATCAATCATATTAGCCTTTTAGAAACTGGGGTTACGAGTCGGAGCGTAGCACGTGCGTAGCAATAAAGTATTATGAAAGATATTAGTTTCCAAAGTGAATACTAGAAGTGCTGATGCCCTACACAAGTGGCAAAAATTTCTATTCTATTCGTGGAATAGATTAAAAAATGTATTGGATTGACTTAAGTTAACGCCAACGCTAATGTCAAATCTCATACATTTTATTATATAATCTATGAATAGAATAGAAATCTTTGACACTTGTCTAAGACCTCTGTTCTTCTTTCATACTTCTTTAAATATTGTACACTGTTGAGATGATCTGTGAGTGAAAAACGCAAGTTGGGTCATTCGCACACTGCCCTGCATAATGCAGCGTGGTGCTAGAATGAGTGTTCTTTCATTGCTTGTAATTATCTCCGTTTGTGTACAAAACACATAAGGTCCAACACACCGAAAATGCATACACGCGCCTACATGCGGCGAAACACGCACCCACGTGCGTGAGTGCGGGGCGAGCACACTGAGTCCCGCAGTGCCGTGAGTGATTTTGAAAAGGCTTGACGTGTGTTTAAAAATGGATTTCAATATCAAACAGTTAGTATAACTGCAGCATCCTGAATGAGTTCCATACTAATAAACATTTGAATATCAAAACTGTCGCGATGCTCTGCACTGCACTATCACCAAAGCTTATGCTTTGAATGAAATGCGTGCGTGAATCCACGACACGCAAGTACGCGCGAAGGTACGCCGACACGTAACATGCAGCGTGGTGCGTGGCAGTGTGCGATCACCCTTAACTTATGAATAGACACAATTTCTATTATAGTTAGAGTTAGTTATACAGAAAGAAATGATAATAACAATAATAATAATAATTGTACAAGATACCACTTGCGTTATTTGTATTATTTTAGTTTCTTGTAATAGGTATCTATGTATCAGTTTAATAAAGTTGAACATCTCTATAATCACGCTCTTTATAAGATGTGAGATGAACCGTAGGAGATACTTGAAAGAGACCTATTTCCTAGGAGTAGAGTTGAATAACTGAACTGAAATGATTCTGATTTTGATTCAGTCTATATCTATATCTTTATCTCTAATATTAGGTACAGTCAAAGAGGTTCATCAATTTTTATGATGTTCTGGTGAACTCTATACTTCTATAGGTACCATTTGTTGGCAGAAAATAGCTGCCACCAGTATGGCGGATTTATGAGATTCATTTTTATAAAAAATTTTGAATCGACGTTAAAGGAAACTTGCACTTAAAAAAGTTTTTTTATTCAGAAACCTCCCTAAACAAGCGTTGAGTTTTGAATATATTAGGAAGTGTTCTCTTAAATCCTTACACACGATCTAACTAAAACGTTTAATTATTCTAACATGAAGTTGACGTCACTGACGTCTTGTATCTGTGTTAGTCACGATAACGTGTGATAATTATGTTTTTAATATGCGTAACTGTGTAATATATAAGTGGGAAGCAAAAGCCGTGAACTATGCCCCGTATAGTTAAAGTTGATACCATCGTTTTGCGAATTATTGTAATTGGTTCAGTGGTTTTATTATGTTCTGTTGTTGTTTTTGGTTAAAATTCATAACTTTTTTTCAAATTGTGGATATTTAGGAACTAGTATCTAGAATCTACTCCTAAGGTTGTACTTAGTATCTGGTTAGGAGCTGAAATCAATAAAAAATAGTTGCTTAAAAGTAAGTTTTTATGATGGATTTGGTTCTTTTGAAGTAACCAAAATATCTCCGTGGTGCAGCGGGAGCGACTGCTGTGCACAAAGTTGTGGGTTCGATCTCCACACAGGACAAAACTTTATGTCGGGGTGTAATTTGTGTCCGTTAAATGTACGTTTGTACCTCCGCGACACAGGGCTTGTTCCTTAGTGCAAGAGATGTCTTTTTAATAATCAAATATCGTATCATCAAATGAAATCATCACTACATCACACTTAATATTCAACTCCAAAGTGAAGTAGAAACTGAATACCATACGCCTTCAAACGGTAATTGTACGCAGTCTTCAAAAACATGACAATATATTATTACGTGGTATAAGTCTGTGAAGGAAGGTCTCCTACAAAAAGTCATGAATCAGTACGTAATTGCATAACTCTATGATAAGTTGTACCGTGGTGTCACATTAAAGAGCCAAGGCTTTAGGTACAAATTGTCTATTATAATAATGAGCTAAGCCATAACTTACCACAACTAAGTCTATTTGCTTCTCAGCGCGATTTGGTCCAAAGCCTTGATGGCCGAATTCCTAGAAACAAATAAAATAATATAAATTATTTAGACTATGAAAAAAGACATGACTAATTATGTTAATAAATAACATTATTGTCTTGTCTTGAGGAAAAGTGGTTTAGAGATAATTGTAGAAGTTATTGTATTTCAAATGTTTTGTACCGATAATTCACCAGAGCAAGGTATATCACATCGCTAACGCTTCAACTGACAGACGGATCTTATACATTTGAGTTTCAATGATAATTATAAAAATTTAAATTAATATTCAAATTTATAATAAATTAATATCGGTAAAATGGCACAGATAATAAAAATATCTTGTGCAGTTTTAGACCAATATTTGGGTAGCAATTTTTTACACCGTCAACATCATATCAGCCGAAACACTCTTTTGCTTGTAAAAATATTTTTGTCTACAAGCTACAAGTTAAGCAATATAGTGAACAAGGCAGTTCCTAATTTATTAATTCACTAGCTTCCCGCGGTTTCACTCGCGTGTTTGGTTACTGCTCTGCTCCCGTCTTCAGTAGCGTGATGTTACATAGCTATACCTTCCTCAAAAACTGGGCTATCATACGCAAAAAAAAATAGGATCGGATCGGTAGTTCCAGAGATTAGCGCATTCAAACAAACATACTCTTTCGCTTTATATAATCTTATATAATCGTACCTACATTACGTTTAACAGACACTAGAGAGGCGCTGTTAATTTCTTCAGTACATAAAATATTAAAAAACGCAATTAATATAATTATAGAGATTTTTTTTGCATGTAGGTGCCGTTACAAAAAGTAGTTCTACCATGATCACCAAAAAGAATTTTTTTTTAGTTCTCACTACAAATACCAGAATGTTTGAATGTTTAAAAAAAAACGTCACATAATAATAAAGATTTATAAGATTAAAGATGTGTACTTAGCCATAGACTAGGATTGAAAGCACTATTCAAGCAATCTGCGGGAACTCTCTCATCTTGTAAACGTTCGGAGAGAGCTTGGATAATTCTTAAAGAGAAACAAATCTATATACCTGCGGGAATGGTTAAGTAAGAAAAACATATATTTCACAAAAAATTAATTACAACAATACAAGCTTGTATTTTGAAAGAATATACTGCGAAAATAATCAAAGATGATACCTAAGATTCAGTAGTACATACAAAGTGGGTACAGCCAATAATTACATCATTAGCGACACTAATAAATTAGAAAGACATAATAAAAATAATATATAAGCTGTTTAAATTATTAAAAATTATAATTATAGCATACATTTTTACAATAGGTCCAGAGGTGAAGAAGTGCAATCCATCCACAATACGCTACAGTATCACGGTTGTTCCTCACACCACGAAATATTCAGCCCGTGGGGTGAATTGCTGAACGATCTTTTTGGAATTGACTGTTTTACCACAAGATCAAACCATGGCCCGAAGTGAGGAGAAATTTTGAGTTACAAAGCCATAAAATTTAAAAAATAATATTTACGTTTTAACAATTTAATAATAATTGTAATAAAACACTTTAAGTGAAATAAATGTGTGAATACCTTTTTTACTAGTAAAAAAATAGTAAATGCATTAAATTCTTGAGTGTAAGTTATGCCCTAAATCCTTAAAACAAGCGAATACAAAAATTATGTTAATAGGTACACTGCCAATTATGAACAGCATGATTGTGGACACTCTGCTTCAATTACATAACTTAATTATTGTTTATGAATTTATAATAATACGTTTAATTTATTTATCTTCGTCAAAACAGATTTTATTGACACATAAAATCGTGAGATTTTTCACGATTTTCCGTATCTTAATTAACTCCAACGTCCCAAAAAAAATAAACAATCATTACCTACTTAGGTTCAAGATTTAAAATATTTATATTTCCTTATTGTTTTAACGTGAGAAGTAATTCGAATAGGTACATAGGTATATAAGCTAATTGTCATTATGATGAGACACAACATTATTGGCATATTATGTGGATGATTTGTACATTAAAGTAATTATGTTTATACATATAATATTGACAATATTATGACTATACACAAAGCCTTAAAAATTACTTGATCTATTAAAATGAAATTTAACAGATATTATATTTTCAGTGGCTTTCTACACAAATTTTAATCCAAGATTTTTAAAAACCGGCTATTTTCCGTTCGTCGCTGAAGCGCTTTCAATAATAAACATAATTTACATATTGTGAAAGCGATTCAGCGCTGAACAATCCATTGTTAAATATCGGGTTTTCAAATAAAGATCGGTTTAAAGACAGCCACTATTAGGTTATAGGTAGGTAACGTCAGATAGAGCCTAGATATAGGCCATTTAAAACATACAAGCATTACTAGCAGCCAAAACCTATCAAGCCAAATTCAGCACAAAAACAGAATATAAGTTTTATATATACATACAAATAGGTACATACTCGTAAGAAATATAAACTTTACTGATATACGGCAAAAGAGATTTAGAACTTATTCATTTCCAAAACATAAAAGTAACAAGCAATAATATATTATTAGAAAACAAAAAGACAGCCTGCCTAAAAAAGGAAAAGGAAGAAACCCATTTTTTCTCGTGCTGACGCTACACCTCATACGTTAAAATCGATTAAGCCATTTAGGCTGTAGAGCGCGCCAAAAAATAGACATAGATACATTTAAACATACATACATACATATGTTTGAAAAACATTACCCTCCTTAACTTCGGCAGTCGGACCAAACGAAAAGCCCGCCTGCTTAAAACAAAGTGCAAAAAAAGAAACTCATTTTTCTCTCGAGCTGACGCTACATTTTATATATGTCACTTCCACCTTCCACAATCAATACAAATCTAATGACACCTCATGCGTTAAAATCTATAAAGCCATTTAGGCTGTAACCAAAGAAAAAGAAATACACACCCACATATAATAATACCAGCCTGTTTACTGTCCCACTGCAGGGCAAAGGCCTCTTCTCTTATAGAGAAGGAATGAGCATTAATCATCACGCTTGCTCAAGGCGGATTGGTAATTTCAGACTTTTAAGTCCAGGTTTCCTTACGATGTTTTACTTCACCGTCAGTCAGAAATGTCCAAGATAAACTTAGAAAGTACATATGATTTGAAAAATCACATTGGTACTTGCCCGGATTCGAACCCACTACCTCGTGTTTACGAATCGGGTGCCTTATCCACAGGGCCATTTCGACTTACACACACACCCACATACATACATAATATACATACATATTAAAATGTGCAGATTCTGCCTCGAGTCTAAAGAGACTGCAATGCATGTCCTTTGGTCTTGTGGACCACTCATGCACAAAAGAAGCATCCATTTAGGACAGCACCAGGCGCTAGACAATCTGGAAGTTCCTAGACTCTATTAGACTAAGCTGAGAACTATAAATAACAAGGGCGCTACAAAAGATCAATTCTGGTCGAGGTAGCAAAGAGGCCGCTGTCGGCCTCTAGCCAAACTACTACTAATAATAATAATATATCTCGAAAAACTTAACCCTCCTTGACATCGACAGTCGGGCAAAAACATAAATAATACTTACATACAAATAAGGTTCCATAAATATTTCATATATTCCACTTTGGTAATCTTCTACAGGGGGTATCGCTTTGATCAGTAAATTTCTTCCTTGTCTGGGTATGGCCTGGACTCTACAATAGAAAACTGTTAGCAAGCACAGGAATTGTCCGAATATCACGTGAAGTCTCATGTTTCTAGTTATTAATTATTATTTGTTAGTAATTTACGCGTGTGTTCTACACAAACGGCTCAGTGTTAATGATTCAGTGACGAGGCATTGATGCATTGATGTTCTTTTTTCAGGGTTCCGTAGTAAAATAATGACTAACAATGTGTAATTTGACAACCTATGTGTTTCGATGGTACTGTGTATGGACTGTCACGCAGAGGTCGCGGGTTCGATTCCCGCTTAGTGCAAATATTTGTGTACATGAACATGGCTATTTGCATTGGTCTGGGTGTTTCTGTGTATAATATGTAAGTATTTACAAAAAAAAAAGTATATAAGTATGTTTATCTGCATTCTAGAACCCAAATCACAAGCTATTAATATATGATTACTTTGGGTCTAGATAGCGTTGTGTGGTTGTTGTGGTATTATTGTGGTATTGTGGTATTGTGGTATTATTTTATTAATGGTTAATTGTTATTTTTGACTTGAGTTTACAAAAAAATATAGGTAGTTATATATAATACACCTAAGGTTTTCATAAGGAGGACCGACGGAATCACTGATGTCATCTTCATTTTGAACGATCCTGTTATTTATTTCTTGTAAGTAAGAAGTAATAATAAGCACGTTGTTACGTTGCTCATTTTGAATAAACATTAAACCAAAATAGTCTCTAAATATATTAATGGCATTAGATGCTAAACTACACACAGCTTCCTAAGTTTTTCTTGGACATTACTGACTTGCGAAGGAAAAACGTGAGAAACGTGAACTTACAAATAAATACTGGAATGGCTAATAACTCTAAGCAAGGGTAGTGGTCAATGCTTCATTCTCTTTAAATGAAGAGACCTTTATCCTGCAGTGGTATAAATTTTTTTTTTTATATTAGTCTACTAAAGTGACTCCACTCTGCCTGATGCTAAGCAGTCAGTGTCATCCAGAAATGGTGGACACTATTCCAAAAGCCATCAATATCTCAAACTGCTGGCATAGTGGCTTCCAATATACCGGCTTATTCTGCAGATGCTTTTTAATGCTGGTATTAATATATTATTATTATCTACGGAACCATTAGAATCTATCATAACTCCAGCTTAAGACAAAGATACGCCAAATTGTCATTAATAGCCAAGGTTTTGTGATTTTACGCTCTGACGCAATGGTGGCTTAGGCACGGCATTGTTCCCGCTGGAAGTGGGTTCTAATCCGCGTTGAGCAACGTGCGCATCTTTTGTACGGTAATTAATACTGAAGGTAAGCTTATGAATAGGGTATTTAGTTTTTTATTAAGATTCTTGACGACACTTTGGCGGTAGAGCGATTGATTGCTAAGTCGGTTCGGGTTCGAGTCCTGCTCAGTGTCAATATTTGTGTGCATGACTACCTACTTGCATTGGTCTATGTGTTTCTATGTATAATGTAAAGTATGTAGTAATTTGCAAAAAAAAATAAGTATATTCACATTAAAACCTATATCACAAGCTATAACATATAATAATATATTTTATAAACTGAATTTTGGCCCAGACAGCGGTGTGTAGTTGTTGTGTTATAAGTATCTAGACTGTTTCTAAAAACATCTTAAAATATTTCAGTTTCAAAATATTTAGATGTTTTTCCAAATGAATATTTGTCATTGTCTTATCATTTTGATGCTATTTTTGTTTCGTTTCCTTAATAATTAGACAATAATGTTATGATTTATGTTAAGTACCTAAGTACGTCTTTGTTTATAATGTAAATTAGATATCATTAAATGTCTCATACATATTCAAAGTGGAAGTTTGAAGTTTACAAAATATTTAGTTGGTGGCTTCAGTCAACCATGTGTATCAAACAATGAAAAATGAAACATACCTACAGTAAATGATGATTCTTTAATTTATGAGGTCTTATGTAGCTCCTCGCTTTCAAGCAATTCTATTATGACTGGTCTATAGCCCCTTGTGTACCTACCCTTTGCCTGGTCGTCAGCTCACTTTACCCTCAGCTGGGTCGTAGACATACTTAAGTCGATTCAGTGCTTATAAGAAACACAACGACAATTGTTTAGCTGTCGAGTTACACTTAATCAAATTCAAATTCAAATTTATTTATTTCTGAGAATATGGTACAGTATGGTTCTTAATATATAGTTATTCTCACATATTCTACCGGTAGCCGGCGTAGAAATATTAATATATAATGGAAATACTACTAAACAAACAATAAATTGCATCTAATAAATAGAGGAAGTGTCTATCAAAGCATCGTTATACAATGTCAAATAAATTATAATCAAAATAAAGAAAATGTCAGTATTTTTTGTGCATTATCAAATTATACAATACGAATTATACTAATATTTTGATCCATTTTTATTAAATCGGTCACAAAGGAATTCTTTTGTTTAATAGTAACACTTCTCTAAAAGTAACTGAAATAGTTTACTTTTAAAAATATTTAATGTCAATGTTTTATAATTATCTGGCAGTTTGTTGTAAATCTTTATTGCCATACAGTATACATTATTTGAAAAGATTTCAAGTTTTTTATTAGGAACATGTAAATTATATATTCTTCTACTAGGTCTCGTTACTACATTATTGTGAAGTTCAAACAGGTTGATATGACTGTGGACAAAGACACAAATTTCGAAAATATATAAAGCTGGTAGCGGTAGTATTTTGGTTTGTCGAAATAGTGGGAAACAACTGTCTAAAGGTTGGGCTCTACAGATAGAACGTAAAAAAAAATTCTGGGTTCGGAATGCTCTAATAATGTCAACAGAGTTATCCCACATTATTAAGCTGTAGCGAAGAATTGATAAGACATATCCATGATATGCACAGAGAGCAGCCTCAATGCCAACTACACACGTAATTCTATAAAGGACAAATATAAATCTATTAATTTTATTGCAAACCATATCAATATGTGCCTTACAATTACAAATTACTATAAAATTTATATTTTCCACCTCTTCAATCATGTCTTCAGCTTACTCTATTTTTATTTATGTTCATGTTCAGATTATTAGTTTTCAAGCATGTAATCAAATTATTTAATGACATGTTGATTTCCTCTTGATATTCAAGATTTTCTTTTGTTTGTTGAACATATATAGTAGTGTCATCTGCATACAGTATACATTTGTGTGAAGTAATATTGGGAAGATTGTTAAGTACATAGCTAACGCTAATGCTACCTGGTAACCCTCCAGTCTCCTCATACGACACTCGGGAAAAGATAGCGTGGCTCTGTATTCTAGACCGAAGACAACGGCCAAGATCGTTTAACACCATGGACAATATTAACAGTATTAAAACGAGCGATTGTCTGATAATAAAAATAAAAATAAATGACAACTGTTGTCAGTGTCTAAAATGTCAAATCACGTGGAGCTCAACAAAGATGAAGTTGTGATGAACCGGGACTTTGTGTTCAACAATCAGGTAACTACCATCTTTTTCGTATCAAATAAAACTTAGTTAATAGAGTTACACAATCTCAGTTTGTTAAATAATAAATGTTTAATGCGACAGGCATTTAGAAAGTTCACCCCAAACATATTTTGAACCTATTTTAAAATATTGAATGGGTGAAAAACGTTCTTTTAAGTGGTGAATACATAATTATAACATCCGCGCACGTGAACACTATTTATTTATTGTTTACTTCACTATTTAAATGGGAGATTGCTTTATTGCTATAACAGATTTCTAGCAGACAACTGAAGACTGAACTCGATAGAAACTGACCACAGAACTCTATGAACTTACTATCTCGATGATGTTGGATGGTACTGCGTGCAACTCTTGTGCAAGAGGGTCTGATTTATTGCCTGAGTTTTCCGCACTTCGATTCTCACGCGGGACATAGCTTTATCCGTATATATTTCAAGAATAAAATTTAACAGTGCTATTAAATTTACTATCTAAGAAACATTTTAGCGTACGAAAATTACCTCTAGATACCATGAGATTAAACCTTAGCAAGCTGAACACCATTGCATGAAATTAAATTGGAAATTTCTCTGGATATTGAGTCTTAAGATTCATTGTTGTTTGGTGTGTTTACAGGACAGGCAGGGTACATGGTCTAGGACAGCCAGCACCCTGAACCGGTGGCTGTGGGGAGCGTTGTGCTGCGGCGTGCCCGGCATCCCCTGCTTCTTCTGCAACTGCTGCGAGAGACTAGAAGATGTCACTCCTGAAAGAGAGAGGCCCAGAGTTAATCGTGAGTTCTCTCTTCTTTTATTTTACTAAGAAATTGCTTTAGTACTATTGTATTATTATGACAACAGGCATTAAAATTTGAAAGTATATTGGGCTTATAAAATCAAACAAAGGTGTTTCAAACTTTGCAACTTTGGGCTAAGAACTGCCTAACCAAAGTACCTATAACTTAGCAGCTGCGTCTTGATGTGCCCGTCTATTTGTGCGATAATAATAACAGACACATTTATTCAAAATCTTGATTCATAATTATGCAATTCCAACGAAGGTTGCCGCCTGATTCTCGGCAGTTATTTTTTCTAGCTTACCGCGGCGCGGTTTCATCCGCGTCTTTGTTTACTGCTCTGCTCCCGTCGCCAGTAACGTGATGTTACATCGTCTCTTTCCTCAAGAACTGGGTTATCATACATAAAAAGGATTATTCAAATCTGACCGGTAGTTCGAGATAAGCGCGTTCAAACAAACACTAATAGAATCTCTTTTTAATCGTTCTTTATAAGATCTACGGTAATTCCGACCCAATCATGTGTATACTAGTTAGTATTTGTGCTAATTGCAATATAACGTTTGAGTGAGTCAGGAAGCGCGTCGTGACGAAGGTATCATTGACCCATTCCACTGACTAATTGCGCAAAGGAACTCGCATATTAAATGTTTTCCCAAAGTACTAGAAAAAACCTTTTAAATTACTGTACATAAACAAGTTTTTAAGACAACAAGCAATAATTATGATGTCGTCACGTTACGGATATGTTTTTGAACTTACTTTAGGAACCTACATAATAACTTCAGTAAGGAGACGTCTATTTGATCTCAGGTTCTGAGTCACATCGTAAAGGGTTCCAGTTGCTGTACACATTACTGCTTCAACATCTATCAGTTCTACGAGCTACATAATAATATTATGTGTACTACGCATTCCCTTTTCACTAGGTTTCTGTGAGCTATACTTATGCTAAACCAATTTGCCATATTTTAACTACAAAAGTCGAGTAATTTTCGAGACTCCGTGTAAAATCAGTGTGAGAGTTTTCGCTATCTACATTAATCTTGTCTTGCAGAGGCGACAACAACAGTGGACCGTATTGTTCGTTCACACCGACCGCACGCTCCTCGAGGACGAAAACATACTCCGGAGACTCTGACAGCTGTGCGGTACGCTCTGTCCCAGCTCCAGGGAGAGCCAGCACCGCCGATGCCGACAGACACTGTCTTCGGCAGCAACAAGTCGCCTGAACCGGGTTGAGTATTAAACTGGCATGTAGACTTAGTGGAGTATTGCTTGTATTCTATTCTTTTATGTGGTTAACAAGCATACAGAAGACTTGATGTTGAGTGGTGGCCCTAGCCTGAGAACACAGCTATGTATGTACACATGGCAAAGGCGTTAGGTTGGCAGGTCTGTCAACCAACCCCTTGGCAGGCTACCAACCTAACTCCTTTGCCGTGTGTACATACATCTAAGCTACATCATAAGCATTGTAAAAAATATGCTTAAAAATTAACCATGCTGCTACCGACTATGATAGAGAAGCTATATGTTACAGGTAAGGATCTCCGAACACCTAACAGACTGGACTGATGCTTTCTCAGCTGCCTTCGCGTGCTAGATGCTTCTGCCAAGTTCGTGCCCGTTTGACGGAATCCGCGGACTCCAACTGCAATATCGTTGTCCCCTTTCTCAAGGATCATAAAACCGTCCAAAAATATTTGAAATGGGAACTGCACATGTCGTTTAGGAAGGTGGCCGAGTCTTATGGCCTGGATGCATACAAGTGAAAATTATTTGCGAAATACCAGCGCCTAAGGTGTCTACCAATTTCGATCCTGGGTCTTTTAAGTGGGACAAGAAAAAACATCTTATAAAGTCGCTATAGTGGAACCCACTATGCAAGCAGTTTAACACTATGGTTTATACTGGGGTTCAGCACTCTTGGAGCCCACTGGCTTACTCTTATGGGCAGTCTACATTTACGTTGTAAGTATTGAGTCTGTGTAATTTCTAAGCCTCTTAGATTTTGTCCTATAGTACGAATGTTGTACGATTTAGAGAGTAACATAAAATTGGTGCGCACAATCACTGTAAACCACTATCTGCATCAACTACAGACGTTGAAATTATTTTCAAATTTTGAATTTTCAACACGAAATATAATAAAGGTTTAAGTTGCCATTGCATAGGTAACGTGTTTTTTATACGACTTTGGTTGCAAACAAGTATACGGCCCACCTTGGTAAGTGGTAACCGTAACCTATAGAGATGGCGTGTAATAATCGGGCAATTTAACATGGTATCTTAAATTTCTTGCTAACTCTTTACAGCGAAACGTCTGTAGGCAAATGACGTTTGTCATTTTTCAATTTTTTTTTAAAACTAAGTAACTAAAAATAAAAATAATAATAAAATAATAATAATAATATGTGAACACTATCACACACCGTCATCTAGTCCCAAGCTAAGCAGAGCTTGTGTTATGGGTACTAGATAACTGAAATATAATACATATACATACTTTTTTTTTTGTAAATACATACTTAGAATACATAGGAAACAACCAGACTGAAGACAAATACAAATGTTCATCACACAAATATTTGCCTTCCGCGGGAATCGAACCCACGACACCCGGCGTCGCAGTCAAAATAAACTCAAATTACTGAAAGGTCACTTAATATTAAACCTAGCTGCACAGGTAGGTACGGTTTCCTCATTAGGTTGCCAATAATCAAAAATTAATTCTGATTCGGAAGCTAGATACGTTTGCAGGGTTATGTTTTGGTAATTATTTTCAAATACTTACGTAAATAGCTCTTAAGTCCCATGCTGTGCTTGTCAATTTAAGCTTTATGAGCTCGCTTTTGGTAAAATTTGACATCAAACCTGGCTTGCAAGGTTCTATAAAATTGTACATTTAATTTACTTATTATTTTAGAACCTGAAGTTTGAAAGTAAAACTCGTTAACTTTAGAATTTAACACTCTCTCATTGTAATAATTAAACGCCCTTCTTAGTTATTTATTTTAAACGTACCTTTTGTTTATATACCTAAGACTATTAAGAGCATTTTAGTTAACTATAGACAGAAGTGTACATATAATTTTAAGTCTGTGTCGGAAAGTGATTTTAGTTTTGTTGATAGGAATTAACTGTGTAGGTATCATATGGCATGGTTTAGCTAGCATCAGATCCGATCTTAAAGCGGTGTCAATGTATTATCAAGAACATACTCACCTTGATTCAATTTTACATTTCAGAGCTCAGATTCTGAAGATTAGTCTTATAACAAGGACAGTATCGAATACTGTTTGTTGATTTTTAGACTAATAAATTTAATTAAAATTCAGGTTTAGGTGTTAGGATGAATTTTATGTATTAGTTTGTTATAGTATGTAAACATAGTCTTTTAGTCAGTACGCTAATCATTGTACAGTGCATATTTTTGTATTTTTTATAATTTAGTGTTTTAATATAAACAAATTTTGTTTAAATATTGTTTTACTTTTTTATAATAGTTAAGTAGGAACTTACTATGTAATTTATAACGAAGTGAGAGACTTTTTTAATGACTTCTACAAATTTTAAGTAATGTTGAGGTTGGGTTGTGTAACTGTAAAATAGATATGTTGATAACATAAGTTTTTTTTTATTGTCGTTAGTGGCAGACGAGGAAACAGCGCACGTGATGATAAATGGTAACCACAGACGTAACTGTCGCTCATGGACGACCCAGAGTCTCTAGCATTGCTTTTGCAAAGCCGCTGCCTACAATGAAGGGAGTAGGGTGGGTGAAAGGATTGAGGAAGGCGAGAAAAAAGGAAAGGGGGAAATTGGGCCTTCGGCACTCTCACTCACCGAACGAAACGCATTAGTATGAGAACTATTACTCTTACGTCGATCTTCTATGAAAGGGTAGTACTTCCATCCTGCCCATTCATGCTGAAATCAGCGTGAATCTACTATCATATGAAATATGGTAGTAGTAGGTATGGTACCTGTAATCAAATTCTACTCTACGAAAGAATGAGTCTCAAAAAAAGTTTCGGTCTCTATTTGCGTGTAACTAAACGTCAATATTGAAGTAGGGATGGCTGCATTAATCTCGGCTGCCTTTGCTTGATCTCATCTGTAGTAGGTATTATAGTTGGCATTTATTAGTTCAGCCTGGAATCAGACTTTTCTCGTGCGTCACAGCCTTAGCCAGTACGAAGATATCAAAAAAATCAGTCGTTTCCCGTGGTGCCAGTAGGTCGATCCATTACCGGACCCATGGATAAGTTTAATAACCCCTGGTCTCATCCCATGGCACTAGGGATTGCGGCCACAACAGAGCCGGACGGTTCACGTTATCTCAACGGCTTGTGCATGCCGGGCTGCACGTGGAGTGCTACTGCTCTCATATGTGGGCTGGAGCCCCAAATACCAACTCGATTCACTTGACTACCTACACGGAGATTAAAGCGTCGCAACGCGTCTCCGTAAAATGATTACGAAAGCTCTTTGGCTAATCTCTTTATTGATTTTATTACTATTATTAATATTCCGCCATCTGTCAAAAGTTAATGATATTAAATTTAACGTTCGACGACTTACTTCAAATAAATTGCTTGTAAGTTTATGTACTCTTGTAAGTTAGTAGTACTCACATATACTCATAGATGGCGTTACAAGTATATAAATGTATTTAAGTGTACTACATCGCATTGTTTTTTTGTTTGATTTTGTCCTTGTTATTGAGATAAATTAATGCTTATTTGATTAATAGAAACCTAGCAGTTATGAATAAAAATAGATCTTGTTATAATCAATTGATACCGTTTTCGATGGTGTAATAATCAGAATAATGCAAACTAATTTCAAGGGGTAATAAAGGGCGTAGGTAGGTACTATTTACCAATTTAATTACAACTCGTTAAAAGATTTCCTAGTTTTACAATTTTAATAATAATCGCAGCTCACGCTATTTACTTTAATGAGGCCATCAGCTTGGAAGTTATTTTGTTAAGGACACTATTGGCATTGACTGGTTTTTTACACCGTAGTCTTCACGGTCAATTCGTGAGAGTACGCAGTAGGTAAAACGTAATTTGCCGTCGAGACGTTTAGTGTAGTGTTACAAGAGCGAACAGTGCTTATCTCAGTGTATTTTCGTATAATAAAACCTTGTTTAAAAGGTAAGAGTTGTTAAAAAATATTATATTATATAATTTCACTACGAAAACAACAAAAATCGCGCGGAATATGTTTTTAATCTGATGTTTTTTTTCTGGGTGTGGTTTTTTTTGGCAAAGGTAAATATGTATTCTGGCCGTGATCGTTATTGATTGAGAAGTCTAAATTAATTATTCACGATTTCTAAATGCAGGACAATAAAGAAACTTATTTAAAAATATATATCAGCTGTTGTAACCCGAGTAAAGCCCCGGTAACAGTCATTAGCAATCAAGTGCAGATGGATGAATAGTTAAATAGGTAATTAAGTATTTTTATAATTATTGCAATACCTTGTCATGAGTTCTATTTAAATACCTAGGTACATCAATATTCTAAATTACAACAGCTGTTTGTCTGTTTTTTGAAAAATGTTCATCATTACTTAATATACAATGTACAAAAAGCAGCAAAATAAGACCTCCCTATGACTATCTAACCGCGTTTCTATGGTAATTTTATTTTGAAGGATAAGTTAATGCGTTCATATAAATAAAGTTTTTACTTAGGTGTACCTCTATGTTATGTGTTCAAGTCTGCTAGCGTAGGATGGCATTCTGCCTTCCTCATGCCTCCATCCATAGGTATTTAAATACTTCTATTTTCATTGCAATCTACACTAATATTATAAAGAGGAAAACTTTGTTTGTTTGTTTGTTTGGTTGTAATGAATAGGCTCAAAAACTACTGGACCGATTTTAAAAATTCTTTCACCATTCGAAAGCTACATTATCCACGAGTAACATAGACTATATTTTATTTTGGAAAAAAATAGGGTTCCGTAAGATATTTGGATTTTTCGGACACAAACTGAAAAAAATCAACCAAAGAAGTTACTTATTTTGCGGACGCTGCCTAAACTACAAAAGATAGAACCATAAAATGTTATAATTAATTGTAGATCTTATAAATATCTACAAAAAAGTCCGCGACACACTATACCTATCTATGTCGAGTGAGGCACAACAACCACATTTTTATTTAAAAATCTTGAATTTTTTTTTGGACTACATTTAAACGCGTTTATTTTACTCATGCTATTAATCCTTATCAAAATAAATTATCTATACATATAATAAAAATGTAACCGATCGCTGTCTGTACATGGAAGATATATGAGAAAAAATACTATTAGGACCTATATTAATGCAAATAGAACCCAAAACAATGATTGTTACAATTTTTGTCTCTTTGTCTGTTTGTCTGTTTGTCTGTTAGTCTGTTTGTCTGTTTGTCTGTTTGTCTGTTTGTCTGTTTGTCTGTGCGTTTGTTCACGCTAATCTCAGAAACGGCTTATCCGATTTAGATATGGTTTTCAATAATACATTGTGGTAAGCTTCACTTAACATTTAGTGTTTGTTTCATGTCAATCGGTTCATAAATAAAAAAGTTATGCCAATTTAAAGAATCACGTCGAACATTTGTTAATTTACTACGAAATCTGATAGAAACAGAGACTTTAACAGGTTACGGAATAGCTGATAGCGTTTTTATTTTTCGGATTCCGCTCATTCTAAACAATCTTCCGTTTAGTTTTAAATGAGTCCAGTTTCCAGTAAGCCTATGTTTCGCGATGACAATTAATAAAGCCCAAGGTCAGACACAACTAAAAGTTGTGGGCGTGGATCTAAGTATTAGCTGTTTTTCGCACGGTCAGCTTTATGTGGATCTATCACGTGCTAGCATTCCTAGCAGCCTGTATGCTTTGATCCCCGATGGCTATACGTCTAATCCATACATCCATACACCCATACATATTATATAAGGCTTTGTCCTGACTGACTGACTGACTGACTAACAGACAACGCACAGCCTTAACTGCTGGTCGTAGTGACTTGAAATTTGCAGGGTGTGTTTGTCTAAATGTCTAGAGGTTGTACTCAGAAAGTGGTTTTTAAATTCCTTAGTGTGTGAAAAGGGATGAAAACGATTGTATAAATCTTCTTCATTTTTTATCTTACAGTTTTGAAATTTTGTTTTGGAATACTTCTATTAAAATAAAAAATATCCTTATAATTTTATTTTAACAGAAGTGGATTTAGAGGGGTGAAATTAGGGATGAAATATTCTATACAAAGATCTTTAGCTTTTGAAGCTAGCGACTTGAAATTTGCAGGGAGGGGGAGGGAGGGAAAGGGGGGAGGAAAAGGAGGAATTGAGGGGAAGGAGGAAGGGAAGGAAAAGTGAGAGGGAAGTGATGGGGAAGTGAAAGGTAAGTGATGGGGAAGTGAAGAGCAAGTGTGCGGGAAATGCGGGAGAAGTGAGGGGAAGTCAGGGAGAAGTCAGGGGGAAGTCAGGGGAAAGCCAGGGAGAAGTGAGGGAAAAGTGAGGGAAAAGTGAGGGGAATGTTAGAAGAAAGTGAGGGGAAGTGAGGGGAAAGTGAAGGGGAAGTGAGGAGAAAGTGAGGAGCAAGTGAGGGGAAAATGAGGAGGGAGTGAGGGGGTAGTGAGGTGGAAGTGAGAGGGAAGTGAGGAGGAAGTGAGGCGGAGTGAGGGTGAATGAGGGGAAAGTGAGGGGGAAGTAAGGGAGACGGGAGAGGAAGGGAGGGGGAAGGGACGAGGAAAGTAAGGAGTTCCCGAATGGTGGAAAAAGGGAGGGAAAGGGATAGGAAGCGATAGGAAGGGAGAGGAAAGGAGGAAAAGAAAGGAGAAGGAAGGGGAAAGAAAGGTGAAAGCGAGGAGGCAAAGTAGAGGGAAGTGGAGGAAAGGGCAAGAGATGCTGGAGGAGGGGCAAGGGATGCAGAAGGAGGTGAAGAGGAGAAGGGGGAGGGGAGGAGAGAAAGGAGGAAACTGTGGAGAGTGGAGAAAAAGAGCGATAGGGAAGAAGGGGAAGAGGAAAGTTATTGTAGTGAAGATTTGCCTTTGTGTATTGTATATTGTTTTTACGAGGGATATCTTTAGGTAGGTGAAAGGGGCTTTTCATGAATGGGAGATTAAAATAGTATGAAAAACAGTATTTAAACAATATAAAAATGTCTATTGCAAAAAAACTGCGGGCAAAAGCTATCTATATACATGAAAGCAAAAGGTCACTCACTCACTCATCACGAAATCTCAGAAACAACAAGTGCTAGGAATCTCAAACTTTGCATTGTCGTTCCTATTAGGATATAGGTGCTCACTTAGACGGAATTTTGCGAAATCCATCCCCTAAGGGGGTATAAAGGGGTGGCAAAGTTTGTATGAAACTTCTATAGTTTTTATAGTATGATTACCAAATTACTAGAAAATACTCTTTTTTTAGTATTCAGAACCCACCCTTATTAAGTGGGCAAATAAGAGTCGCAAGTTTGTGTGAAAGTGGTTTGGCAGTTTTAGCGGTAGCAGGTTTAAACTGGATTCGCCATAGAGACGGATAATACTGATATTTATTACTGATACAATGTACGATTGCCATAAAATCGGGCATGCAATATTCTCATAGAGGCACCCATCTGAATTTTCACGCGAACGAAGTCGCGGGCAACAGCTAGTTTCATCAATAAGTACAGTTTATGTTGATAATATTTGGTCTTTGAATGATTAAAATTGGACGTTTGGTAAACAACAGGTTGCACTACGGGACTGCAGGCAGAAGTGAACACTTTTGCCGGGAGCAAGACTTAGCGCTTTGCGGGCGGTCCTTTAGTTGGTTCTAATAGAGATATATTTAGTATCGGCTGTGCACCCGTGCGAAGCCGGGGCGGGTCGCTAGTAAGTTATAAAAAGAAATTATATACATTTGAATATGTGTAAGCCATTGAGCAAGATCTAGTTAATTACTGGGTCAAGTTTATCAACACGGTGTTAATACGCCGATAGACATGTTTAATGTAAGTGTTTGATGAAAGAGCAACATTTGCCGCAGGGTAATGCATCACTTAACATTTATTTATTTACACATAATGTACTAACCTTCATAAGCCAATATGTATTGAAATTAAAACGATTATGCTATTACAACACGATTTGTTTTCTCTCGTCTCAATTATATCAGCAACTTCTTTTTAAGTAAGAATATAATTTAGAAAAGGAATGAGCAAATGTACTCGTATGTTCCACTTGAACGTTATTGCAACCAGTGGACATCACTGTTCTTTCAGCTTTACAAAAACAAAAACAAACAAACCGCTGCTTATTTAAATGAGTATACCTATAAACATAATGTAAACTGTTTTATACCGTTATTTAGTTGTTAGCTTATAAACAGCCTGTGATACAGGTTTATCATAGTACAGGCAAGTATGATGTAATTATAGTAGTCCATTATTTATATTATTATTATTTATTATATATAAGACTTCTGTCAATATTTTGTGCACCTTATGAATTAAATAAAATGATTTGATTGATTGATTGCTGTAGTCAGTAGCGGCTTGTATTCCTGTGTGTAAGGAGAATAAAACCTATTTTGTTCTGGATCGCGGGGTCGTTTACAAATGTCACCATGCACTCCTAGACTCGGCACAAATATTTATACATCGCATTGCAATCGATTCGAGTCGAACCCACAACGAACAGCAATCGCCAGCACACACACTGTGCCACAGAGATAGTCGAAAATCAAATTTAGTCAAAATTCATAAAACCTCAAAATAAAGTAGTTGCTTATAAAATAACTTACGATAGAGTAAAGAGTGTGTGCTTAACATTGCAGATAGCCAACCAGCTGCGTCTAGGTAAAATGGCTTAGGTATTATCTAAGTATATTTACAAAACTGAGTATCATCACGTATAAACAATGTTATCTAATACTTGTTTACGTAGTACCCAGTGATTGTTTGATTCACTTAAAAAATATAGAACGCTCTAAAGACTCGTGCCATTTTTCAAACCTCGAGCTCTTTGTACCTAATACCTACCACAGAATCAGAATAAATAATAGTACTCAATAGTAGCAATAAAATAAGTGGTTTGAAACAACACCGCCAAAAAATGTCTTTCGGCTTGCCGCATTAAAGTGCCAATCGAATAAGTACAAAAATACAATGGATGATTCATATCATAGTTCAATGATTCTAGAAGAGTCCTAAGGCGTTTTGTGTCGTGTCGTGACTGGTATGAATATTTCGTGACATTTGACGACTACACACCTACACCTACTCGTATTATATACACATATTGACTGTTATGACATACCTACCCTTTAGAGTGCGTTTCCATTGACGCGTAAATTTGCGGAGTGGACAGGACCAAACCATGAATTGGACAATCACAGCATTTTCACTGATGTGGAGTAGAGATTTCGAGTACTGTGATTGGACTATTCAAGGTCTGCTCCTCTCCACTCCGCCCAACTGCGTAAGTGGAAACGCACTCTAATAAGGACACATGATATTATAGTTAGTTGTCGTAGCCTATGGACTGTGTCCCTAAGCATTGCTGAAAAACTAGGCAACTGAACACACGACATTGAGGGTTCTAAACGGGGCAATAACCTAATAATGCGACTTGGTTTACTTACTTTACTTTCAAAGCCAATATTGACGTATGGTGAAGGAAAACATCGAAAGGGAGATTACCTACAACGTCGTGCTGTACGCTGTACTATTAAGAACAACCCCAAGTCATAACTCATACTTACTAAGGAAACAAAAAATTACTCTCATATGGAGACCGGTTTTTTATCAGAATAACATTCCAACCCATCTGTCCACTTACGAGGTCATAAGGACATTAGCTTCAGCAACATATTAAGTACATCATGTCCTTGATGCAATACTTCATACAAGAACAAGACAACACAAGGAGATGGTATAAAAATATTATTATATCGAGACTAACTGAATTTGCCACAAATATGCAATGCAGCTATTTAAGCCAGACATTTTTCGGTGATATCAGGTGATATTTAAAATTTGCATAATATTGTCGAAAATATCAAAGACGCAATTAATTAAAGCTAATGAAAAGCAGAAATCAATCGATTTCCACCAGAAGTGAACCCTAACTGCGGTTGTTTTTATAAAATATAAAATAATGGCGTTGGCTCTAGAATATTATGTAAGGAAATAAATAACAGAACGTTTCGTATGACTTCTAGTTAGCTACACATTTGTTGTGTTTACTACAGTACCCATTACATCTGCGGGAAATTCATTGAACGATAACATTGCCTATAAAGGTTGCATAACATTTAAAAAAAAACATTTATCTTTACAAAAAATTTCAAAATAATATTAACTAATGAAATTGACACTTGTCTTTGAATTTTGGATACCGGATACAGTTACAGTGATATATAACTACATCTCTAGCAATGACACTAATGCAGAAACCAGAAATGTATGGCGCGAGATACATAAAATTTTTAAGAGCGGCCCAATTTCCCCTCTTTCCTTTTTTCTTATCTCCCTCATTCTACGTCGAGTCCCTGGTATTGCAGAAGTCCATGAGCAACAACTACCACTTACCATTAAATGGGCTGACACTGTCGGCAATAAAAAAAATCTTACAGTACTACCTTGGTTCGATATTCAATCTCTACTGGAGTTTTTATCCTTATTATTTTTGCACGTTAAGTACCTAACAGACTTAATACACTGTCCTGGTTTACAAAAAATACTGGTACCTAACGAACATTATTGTTGGAGGTAACATAATCTCGCGTTAGAATTTATCCGTCATATTTCCTTTAAATTCCATCTACATGTATTTCCCCAAGCCTTAAACTGAATTGGTTTAACGATTGTGTTAGCCATAAAATAAGTAAAAGATTGTATCTATTATAAGAATATCTAAAAAAAATTAGCTTAGACTATTACAAGTAATACTTATCTATCTATATATATAAAAATGAATCCCTATTTCCCTTGGTCATGGCATCACGCATGAACGGCTAGATCAATTTCGTTAATTCTTTTTTTGTTGTTTGTTATTGTCAGGAAAAGGTTCTTATGCAAGAATACAAGAATACAGCATTTATCCTTATCAAATTAAGTACCTTAAATACATTTTGCATTTAATATAAATCAATAATTCCCTTTGGAGCTTGTATTTTAAATAAATATTTTCAAAGATATTACAGATAAAAAATGCAGGGAGGGATATAGCGGCAGGGGGCCGGCATTCTGTAGTAAAATTAAATATAATACAGAATGTGTAAATACAGCGTTCACAGCATTTGTTTTTCTTCGCACGGGCAATGCTATTACTAAAAATATAGTATCAGCATTGCACCCGTGCGAAGCCGGGGAAATTAAACACCATTTAGCTGTTTTCGCAAGTAAATAGCTATAATAAAACATTGATACACTTAACAATAGTTGCTATATGTAGTGTTACAAGTTAAAACATAAGGTAAATTTACATCTAAGATTATTGAGACAAACTATACAATCTGAGAACCAAACCATGAGTCAGTTAACGTTTTACTAAAAACATGTGGCTTTGTGTTATACAAATCTAGATCAGGGAAGCTGTCTAATTTGTTAATATATCTGGCCGATCTGACAAAAAATGAGTTTTGCCTAAAATTTTGAAGAGCTCTGGGACACGTCTAAACAAGTATGATGTCTTGTTATTCTGTTTGGGACCCTGAGGTTTATTTTAGATAATAGGTGAGGTGAGTCGATGGCATTTTGGCCAATTTTAACGAGATAAGCTATATCGGAGTAATATCTTCTCAAATACAATGGCAGAACTTGATGTCTTCGACATCTTGCTTCATATGTGGAGTCGCGACATTTTGATTTGTATTGCAAGTACCTCAGAAACTGCCGCTGAATAGATTCGAGTCTCTGGATATAAATAAGTATCATAACGAGGATTGCATATTATAAAACTAGTAAGGTATTGTATCGTAGGTACTTATGGGTTGATACCTAAATACTTCTCTACTACTAATTTTGTTGCCAAGTCAGAAATATCTTTTAATTACATGCATCAATAGCCTTAAAAATATTAATTTTCCGAGCAGCGGACTCTTCTATTTTGCTTTTAAAATTATTAAAAACTGGTTGTCCTGCTCATATCCCAAAGTAACTAACTATAACTATAGTATAATTTTCCTTGTATCTTTGTATTTAATCGATTATGCCACAATAAAGACGGATAGCAGTAGGTTAGTATTATAATGATTTGCCTAGAAAAGATCGCTTTTAGCTATAAAACTCAGTTGTTTTTGTATAATTTAGATCAATTTGATTTTTATTATAATAATTTAATTTTGAAAAAGTCGTAATGAGTCAGTGCTTGAGGCACACGCTTCGTGTATACGAGTCGACTTAAAAAGTATATATGAATTTTAAAAGTCACATTAGTACTTAACTGGTTTCGAAACGTCAAGCGTGTATACGACACACAGAAACGATATCTAAAGATGCATTTATTTGTAACATTACACTGACTTAACCTTCTGCTTTATGTAAATTTACTGCGACGCAGAGTGCGAGATATTGACTATATAACGTGTTTGAATGGGTACCAACACAGACGGCATTGAAACAAACCGAGCTATTCACTCACAGGGAGCGAACAGGTAAGTCGTTTACTGACAGACTGTTATTATTTACATTAACAGGTGAAATTAACTGCCCGATTTGTTTATTTATTTTCTTTATTGTTTACAACTTAATTTATTAGTTGAAAATGGCATTTAAGTCATGTTTTGTATGGAGGTTTCTAGTTGTTAGTAGTTCTAGGATGTTTTGTGGTTTGTTTCGGTGCTAACTTCAAAAACATGCAATTGATTTTGATAGATTTTGATATAGTTTTTACTATTATTTAAAGATATTTATCAGTTTATGTTGAATGTATTGCATTATTATTGTAGAGAATAGTCAAGAATTACAAAAACTTGTCATGTGATAATAAACAGCAACTTTATATTAAATTATTCTTTTCAATAAGCTAAATGTTGAGATCAACACATAAAATAATAACCGAATATTATCGAAATTTAACCAATCTCTTGAATTAATCAAGACATCGGTTAAATTTATCGCATTTTAACTGTAGGTGTGTAAGACCGAGTGCTAGGAAAATTTATCTACTTGAATTAATTAGCACAATGTAGGTATATGTATGATTATACATATGTATGATTCTTTTTATCGAAGTTTTAACTTTATTTTAATGTAGAATTGAGGTGAATTTTGCTTATAGCTCTTATTTAAATAAGAACTTTTAACGTGGTATAAAGGTGTTTGGTGTTCTAAAAATAAAAGGAAAAGGGACAAAATAAGCTACTTTTAGGATAGTTCGTTGGGCTCATTCAATAGCTAACATTACAGTTTTTGGGGCACCTCCCCAGGACGTAATAAAGTATTAGATAATGGACTGACACAATGCTTGATAAACCTGTTTTATTAGTTTTAGGTCTGCAATATGTCGTAGTTTTTTAAAAACAAATATCAATTTTCGTACACGTTTAACTAAAGAAATAATATGTTCCTTAAATGATAGTGTGTCATCAAGTATGACACCTAAATATTTCACACTGCTGATGTTGCTAATTGAAGGGCAGTTGCAGGTGTTTGGAGAAAGTTTATCGCAATGATGTGCAAATAAATTATAATTACGATTTTAAGTGTTCCGCTTGCGCATGCTAAAGTTCAAGAAATTAGTTTTCTCAGCGTTCAATGTTAGTAGGTTATGCCTGAGCCAGTTATTTACAACATTAAAAGCTTTTTGTGCATAAATAAGTGCTTCTGTGTGCATGTCAGCAGAAAAAAATAGTGCAGTGTCGTCCGCGTATGAAATGATTTTGCCGTGGTCTAGATTTAAATTACAGAGGTCTTTGATGTATATTAGAAAAAGAGTAGGGCCGATTATACTTCCTTGTGGTATACCAAAAGCAGGAATTTTCATATCAGTACTCATGATGTCACCAATCTATCTTAACACACTGATATCTGTCTCGTAAGTAATCAGCGAAAAATTTTAGTTGATTGCCTCTTATTCCAATGTTCTCTAGCTTCGATAAAAGTATCTAAACGGAGACCGTATCAAATGCCTTGGCAAGATCAAGGAAAATGCCTTTGACTGGTTTACTCTTCCCTAGCTCTTTAGTGACATGATCAGTTAAGCAGTGTACAGCGTCTGATGTAAACAGTTTAGGTCTAAAACCAAATTGCGTATGGGAGAGGAGGGCATTTCTCTCTAGGTAAGACATTAGTCTATTGTTAACAATTTTGCCAAAACTTTGGATATTGAAGGTAATAGGGAAATTGGCCTATAATAATTAAAGAAAAGAAAAGAAAGAAAGAAAATCTTTAATTGGCACAATAGTCACAAACATATTCAAACATAACACATAAGTACATTTGTAAAAAAAAAGATAGAAACAGTAACATAAAGCTGTGCCAATAGGGTCACAACTCAGCATGTGTTGGATGCAGATACTTCCAACGCTGGTTTTCAGTTGCAACCCAAGAGTGATGCGCACGGGGAAAGATAATGTATTGTATTTCTAAGATATAAATCTAAATAATAGATAATATAAATGTAAAATTCGTATTTTTCAAGAAAAATAATGCCATTAAATTTAATAAAATTCAGAATTAAATAATTAATCATTGATGAATTATTAAACTAAAAATCAAAACCAATTAAGATCAGATTATTAATGTAATCCATCCTTTTGAAATATAAAAGATAAAATAAAATAAAATAAAATTCAAACAATATAAAATTCACACAATAAAAATAAAAAATAAAATAAAATAAATATTATTATTATTATTAAATTTAAATTTAAATTTAAATAAAATTGAAATGCAGACTTTCACATCATCTTTTTTGCCCGCTTCGTGTATGGGAACAACTACGGCCTTTTTAAGGTAAGTTGAAAAAATTCCATCGGAGAGGCATTTTTTAAATATGTAAGTTAAAGGAGGAACTAATATGTGCTTAAAAGTTTTTAAAATATTTATTTATTTATTTATATTTAAGGATCTCCAACAAAGGATGTACACAATTGTAACTTAAAAGTAAATAGGACACAAATATATTTCAATGTACTCCTTCAATTAGAGGAGACCACATCATGCAAATACTGATAACAATAATTAATAATTAATTAAATCTATGTATTACATAAAATATTACTAACAGAAATTGAACATATTTGAATAAATAAAACTTATAAAATAAAACATATAATTAGATAACTAACTACTAAAGGAAACTATATAAGTAATTAAAATAAATAAAAATTATTAATGATTATTGATGCTGTCCCATCCCACCGTGGGACTATTCTTCAAACCCGATATAATCTGTTACACTTCGCTTTCATCCACGTCTAACATGACAAATGATTTTCCTGTATGTAATTTCAGTGGCAACGGGCAATTATTAGGAAGGCTATTCCTAGGATTGTTTTGAATCTTTTCTGCGAGATTCTTACCTATATTTACAAAGAAATTATTCGTACTTTATAGCCGATGAAAGTGGAGTGGAGTGTGTATGCAATAGACCCGAATCTGATTTATGTTGATTTGACATATGCGTTACATTTTTAATAGCTTTCCATAGTTGTTTACTGTTTTTACTTGCGTGCTGGAGTTGTGATCTGTCATATTCTATTTTGAGCTTTTTTAAAAGATTATTACAAAAATTTCTGTATCTTTTATATGTAAGTTGCAAAATTAAGTTATCAGGACACAGCTTAGCTCGTTGATGTAGCTTATCTCTATTTAGAATACAACGGATAAGGCCCGGTGATATCCATGGTTTTAAATTGTATTTTCTTAGACTCAATTTAGTAACGATTGTGTTGCATAAAATAGCTTGCTGCATTTTATTAATAAAAAATGACATACCAGCATTAGCATCAGCGGAAAATTGTAAACTGGGCTAAAGTCAATATTGCATAAATCACGTTCGAGGCCACTCATGTTTATTTTAGATTTTTGTTAAGGACGAACAAAGTACCTAGATAGCGGCAAATTAATTAAAAGTAAAACGGGGCAGTGATCAGTTATTGCAGAGTCAGTAATAAGAGTCAAGCACGGAAAATTTGTTTTGAGCATGACGTGATCTAGGCAAGAACCAAATTCATGTGTGGGCAAAGTATGGGTCGGTAAAAGTCCCTGGGATGCGCATAAATTAAGATAGTCTTGAATATCCCTGTTGCCGTGTTCAGTGTTTATGTTTAAGTTTAGATCACCCGTAAGTATAACAGTTTTATATGTGGAAAGGGTTTGCAATAGAGTAATTAAATAAGTATTAAATTTATCCAAGTTTCTGAAAGAGGGCGATCTATAAATAGCAATGATTACTATTAGATTTGCTTTATACATTGCTGCGTTATACATTAGATTTGCTTTTTCAGCAACAGCTGTGCTACGCAGTTTCATCATTTTCCTTATACTCATTAAGAACATGTATATAATGCAGTTAGCGACTTGCCCTGGCTTTGCACATAAATTTATGCATGTATTAAATAAACATAATAAGATATAATAATAGTGTAAATTGTATCTAAATCTAGAACAGAAGTACAAACAGACAGAAAAATAACATAGACTTTGCTATATAGGTACTATTTAAACTAACATAACATTAGGTAAAGCTTACTATTATATACAGCGGAAGAGTTTGTTTGTTTGTTTGAACGCGCTAATCTCTGGAACTACCAGTCCGATTTGAATAATTCCTATTGCGTATGACAGCTCAGTTCTTGAGGAAGGTATAGGTTATGTAAAATCACGCTACTATCGACGGTAGCAGAGCCGTAACCAAAGACGCGGGTAAAAAGCGCCGCGAAAAGCTAGCTTTTTTAGTATTTTAATAATTATTTTTGCCTTTAATAGCTCGATTCTTGAAGAAGGTTTTAGGCTAGTTAACATAACGCTATGATCTATGGGAGCGAAGTTGTAACCAAAGACATATCGTAACGCAGATAAAACCGCTGGCAGCTAGTTTAGAGATATTAAGACGCTCTTACGACGAGATTAAGCAACAATATTTAACTCCCACTAACCATGTATGTGTCATTGCACTTGTAAACAACAATTGCGTATAACCCTGTACCACCTTGTCACAATTTGTTAGAACGTAACCCGTTTCCCTCTCCACAATAGACTGGTCTAACTGCTTAAGTAGAGCACTTATTTACAATAGGACTACGAGTGTCGTACATAGGTAATTGTATGTTTTATTATTATTGTGCCTACTATGTTGTCGTGATGGTCTACCTACATATTGCGTACGAATACAGCTTTGTATACGAAGTTGTATGTGGATTTGAAATAGTGCAAGTAAAGTTTTATTTTATTTAAACGGAGCGTGAAGAAGGTTCTCAAAGCCTTCATAATAGAGGCCATTGTGCCAGTGGTTTATGACGATGGCTTTTAGAATGGTGTTGATCACTCCTGAGCTCCACTGACTGCTTACCATCAAGCATAGTGCATTCATTTAGTAAGATAATACTAAAAAAATATAACTGTTAAAAGATCCATACTTCCATACTAATATTATAAATATGAAAGTAACTCCGTCTGTCTCTCTGTCTGTTACGCTTTCACGTCTAAACTACTGGACCGCTTTTGATAAAATTTGGTACAAGATACAATAGAGCTTAAGAAATAAAATAGCTACCTATATACACAGACAAGAGGGGGTTAATATAGGGGATGAAATACTGTATGAAAAATGCGATAACCGACATACACGCGGGCAAAACTACGGGCAACAGCTAGTTTACCTATAAAATAATCAATTTTCTGCGGTCACACATTGAGCTACTAAGCGTGATGAACTGTTATGTGACAAACACATCCCTTTAGGAGAATCTGATGTACTTACTGTAGCGGACTAGTAGATTAAAGAAATATATAGGTATGCCATTGATCTGATTGAATGACACAGAAGATATATTCAGTCTGTTTACAAACGTTAACGAAACCAGTTTGCTTTTATTATCCTTATTTCTAAATATAGGTACCTACCATGTGTTGGAAAATATTTAATTTGTTTAACCTGTTAATTATGTACTAGATCGTGAATTGTGGTATTTTATTTTAGCAAAAACTACTATGATTGTTTGTACATATATGAAATTGTTTTGAGAATAGGTCAACAGTATATTAATTATATATTGTAATACAAATGATAATTAACATATTCACATTGCAAATTATAAATTATTACATTATATAATTATGTACAAGTTTAAAAGTAACAAAGAATAAAAACTAAAACAAGGATTAAATCGCGTCGAAGTATAATATAATATAATATAATATATTGAGAATATAATATTGTGATTTTCCTGTGCAATTGCGCGTTATTAGGTAGGTTATTTTTTACTAGGTAGATACATGAATAACAAACACAGCCATGGGTTTAAATATGAGTTTACTGAGTTCACACCTTGTGAACGTCGAACAAGATCACCTAAAACAGTCAGCCAGTAATACATCTTTGCTAATGAAGTTCATTAATGCGTCAATTAATTAGTTTTTCTAGGCTATTGAAAACTGATGTTTTTACACTATGTATTTTGTTGTATTGTTAGACAAGGTACTAATAATGATGTAAAAAAGTCTTTGTCTGGGATGAATATTAGTTAAGTACCTACCTACCTAATAAAAGAGTACGACTGTCCATAGCACGGTCAAATCTTTCATTATATCTGCCGATATTTTAACGTTAACTGCCGTAATGCCTACATAGTTTAGTATTATACTGGCTGCTACGTAGTCTTGGGTTTCGATTCTTAGGTTGGCAATTGTAAGATTTTTATTCAAAAATTCCAGTCAACGAGTGTAAAATTAATATGCTCGGTAAATGGTGTCAGACTCGCTCACCCTTACATGAAATTTAACGTACTTGGCAAAAGTGGGTGTAGGTAGAAAATACACATCTGAACACCCTTCGCAAAAAAAGACGCGAACCTGCATTTATTATATAGGTAACTCAAATGTTTTAATTCATCTTTTCAGATAAACTACGATGCTCAAGACTTTATTGTTCCTGGCTACGGCCGCCATTTTGGTGTTGGCCGATGAAGAAGTAAGTTAATCTCAAGTTATTTTAACTACAGTAAATTTGAGTTAATATTGGATTGGCACAAACACTGTGTGAATGACAGACTTGGTTATATAATATCCTATTGTTAAGCAGCTAAAAACCTAAATTAACACGGCAATAATGTAAATACAATGGAAGCCTTGTAGCTAAATAATGGCTGTACAAGTCAATAAATCTATTTAATTGGTACTCGCACATGCGGGACATGTCTTATATATATCCTGATAGACGTATTATATCTATCTATCTCAGTATTGCGAACGTTCAACCAAATTATGGACATCAAACCATTACACGATAAGGCGCTAGGAAATCATTCAATTCAATGCTAGGGACTCTGAGTCGTCTATGAGCGACATAATGTGGACTGTTTTCTTGTCTGCCACTGTCGGCAATAGAAATTAAAAAAAAAAACAACATAAGCAGCAACGTCATGATTACACTCCCCAGCTGCTATTAACGTGAAAAATGAGGTGCAAAAATAGTTATTTATGTAAACCTTTCTTTTTCTGTTTTAAAATACCTTTTTTATATTATTTTTATACGACTTTGGTGGCAAAGAAGCATACGGCCCACCTGATGGTAAGTGGCAACCGTAACCTATAGGGATGGCTGTGTTTTGCAAGCATTACGAAAGTAATAATTTTTAGAAAACACAACCAAATCGTTGCCGACCACCGAGAAGGGATGAGGAAGGAAAAGGGAAAAGGATCAGGAACGAGGAGGTATTTGGGCTGCCGGCGCTCCACTCACCGAGCGAAACACATTAGCATGAAAACTAATATTCTTACGTCGATCTTCTATGAGAGGGTAGTACTGCCAGGGTCGATCCGGCCCATTTATGATGAAACCAGTGTGGATCTACTACCGTTAACAAATACATACGTACAAGATTACCTTTTCTCCGATATATTATTTAGTTATTTAAAAACATGTCCTGTACCTATTCCAGGTTGTAAAACGCGCGATTGTTCGCCTGGATGCTAACGGTGTGAATGGCAACATCACCTTTAACACCGAGCCTGATGGCAAGCTGCGTATCACTGGCACGATTATTGGCATGCCACCTGGCATGTACGGCTTCCATGTGCACGAGAAGGGAGACGTGACTGGCGGGTGTCTCAGCGCTGGGCCACATTTCAACCCTTATGGCGTAAGTGCCATATTTATTATTTAATTGTAGTCGCTAAATCTATGATTATGTTTATGTATTAACCATTTAGCACACGTGAAAAATAAGCACGATCTCAACAATGCTTTGAATGTTAATAAGATCGTATAGGTTAAAAATTTATGTAATTAAATCATATTTACATCCATTTTTTGTCGCAAAAGTTAATATACCTAGGTATATCTAATAGTTAGATTTTGATAAGAAGTAAAGTGGCAATACGTTATTTAAACAGTCAATAATTATTTTCAATACAAAATACTTAAAATAAGAAGAGAATATTCAGAAGAAAGTACAAAGTGCCAACTGATCTACTTGTATTAGTAGAATGAGAAAAAACAAGCTATCAAAGAAGCTTCTTTGATAGTTTGTTTTTTCTCATTCTACTAAAGTAAAGCTTTACTTTTCTGTTTCCTATGACAACAGTACGTCTTTCATCTGATATGCTGATGGTAATGGTTTTCTCTTCCAGAAAGACCACGGACATCCTGAAGACGAGAACCGTCACGTAGGTGATCTCGGCAACATCGTGTTCGACCAGAACCGCATCGCTAACGTGGACTTCATAGACCGTGAGATTAAGCTGAGTGGTCGTGAAAACATCATCGGCAGGGCCCTAGTCCTTCACGAGAAAAACGACGACTTCGGCAAGTCCGACCACCCTGACTCCAAGAAAACTGGCAACGCTGGTGGAAGAGTTGCTTGCGGCGTTATTGGAATCCTGTAGGCATTTTTATGATTGACGTTTTGACGATGTCTGTGAATTTGCCGCCATTTTTAAGACCGACTTCACGTCAGCTTGTATTAAAACAAATGACAATCATAACACCCTCAGTTTATTCCGACGATCCATAACGTATTGTCGAATAATCAGGAAAAATATTAATAGTTATAATTTTATACTTATACTGTTCATGTAGATTCTTCGTACCTTTCATAGATGTTACATGTACTTCACTTACTATGTTGGTATTTTACCAGACATTGTCAAAAGCTTGCCAAAACTATTTGGATTACCTACTTTTACTAACATACAAACTCGTATTAAGATTAAAACGTGGCCATAAGTCCGATTTTATCATATTCTTTAACATAAAACAACTATGCATCGTAAATTTGTTCTTCGTTTGTATCATTTGGTTGTTTTATAGAATCATGACATTATTTTTTCAAAATTAGATAAATTCTCGTTTAGAATCTCATTAATTGACGAGGATTTAAAGATTATTTACGTTTAAAATATGCGTTTAAATAAGCATAAGACTGTTTTTTAACAAAACGAATAAATTTTCTACATAAATGTTGTTTTAATTTGTAGATATTTTATAGATTATCTTAGAATTAGGTTATGTACAGAAATAATTGTACAAAATACTAAGTCAAATAGCTCCATAACAATATATTTATGGTCTGGGACAATCTAGTTCCCATATGAAATCTTCACTAACAATAGTTTTATCTGTTTATGACTTAAAAAATTAAGTTTATAAAATTAATAAGTCTACAAAATAAGGACGATAAAAACTACCTTCACCGACCTACAATCGTGACTTTAATGTAAGATTTTGCTTTATCTGACGTGAAATGAAATGAAATATGTTTATTCATATAGGTTTATTAAATTAACACTTATGAACGTCAAAGTTTACAAAATGTCAGCAAATAAACCTACAGCCAACGTGATACTGAGCTAATTCATTTTGATGAAACAGCATCTGTTAATTGTAATTTTAAGGTAACTGGAGAGATCATACTACAGTTTATTGATATACTACAGCGCTTGTATTTATTGATATTACTAGCTGAGCCCTACGTTTCCGCTCGCGCGGAAAATAGTATGTGTTTAATTAATTAAACTCGGAGACCAGACCGATTTTCGGGATAAAAAGTTTCTATGTCCGCCTCTGGCACTGAATCTACGTACATAACAATTTTATTGAAATCGGTTTTGCCGTTTTGACACTAAGTGGTAACAAACATACACACACAAACTTTCGCGTTTATAATATAAGTAGAATTACTTTACGTTTCTCTTTAGGATCTTTAAGTGTAGGTATATTTTTGAAGTTTCCTGAAATATATATATATATATCAGCTGATTGATATTACTTATTATTTTTATCATCAATATTAATCAGCTTTAAAACGTCTACATATGCAAGACACAGGCCTTTATCTGAGTAAGGTACTGCTTACGATCAGGCAGAGTTGAGTTACTTTGGTAGGCTAATATAAAAAATGGTTTTTCATCATGCCTGTAGGTACCAGTAATTATATGATATTTAGGACACAGGTAACACCGCTGTTCGTTACTGGGTATTTTCTTAGTCGCCTCTTATACCCACAGTAGAAGATGAGTGGTCCCGTAGGTCACTAAAGACCACACTCCTTTTACAGAACTGCGAACTTGATGCTAAAAGCATTCTCTACTACATAAACTTGTAGTAGGTTACGATGAAATAGTAATAATAATAAAGACTTATTTAATCAGTTGCTTTACAGATTTATTTCAGTATAATAAATTCTTTCGTTAACCCAACTTCCTATTCTATAACCATGGTACTAGAGCATGCTTTCTATTGCAGGGAAACACAACCACCGACCAACACAGCGTCTACCATCGTGAAGACATCGCTACTAGCGTTAAGCATATTCACTTTTATTCTTTAAGCAACAATAGAAATAATGTACCTACATTTAAAATACTGTTTCTTAGACAAAGTACTTAAAAAAAGCAAAGTTAAACATCAGTTCCTCTCGTTCTTTATTTTCTTCTACGTCCAATACTAGCTAATCATTTCCGGCTTTCGGCTGCTAATAGGTAGTATTACTTCTTCTTCCAACGAAAAAGCATAGAAGCAGGCTTCAATTCCGTTTCTTGCAGCTGCGTCATTCATAATATCAAGAAGGCCACATGCTATTCAATGCAGGAGGATGTTTCTTCTTTCACCCTAAAGTTTACTGGTAAAATCTCAAAAAGTATTTGCTTTAAAAAAACTATAGTTAAGCATTTATTGTGCAAGTACAATAAAACTCCAAATTTTCAAAATTAAAACCCTTTTTTTTAATCTGTAGAAATGATAAGGATTGTAAGTTTTTCTATGTCTACATTATAATTTGTGTATAAGAATGGTTGGATTATTATAAGTTAAATATTAGATTAGATGTTTCGCAAATGGTAACATAATATTTTATTTATCACAGAATGAAGATCGAGTTCCTCCAAATTAAACAATAGTCGCGTTGTCGACATCCAGTATACAAAAATTTAATTTTCGAAAAACATTTTGTTTTTTTTTTCAGACTATTTATGTACTTACGTACTTGTTTATTTATCATACCTTTATCTACTTACATGGATTATGTACTTAAACTTAATAATTATTATATTTTTGTTATGTATAGAGTTTTGTTGTTGAAAAGATAAGCTACCTAAAATAGACATATTATTTTTCTGATTTCTTTATTTCCTTCTGAATATTACTGCTCTTTTGTGGTGTTTTTACTAAGGTATTAAATTGTTATTTAATTTAACCTATATTCCAAGAAAATAAAGGCTGAATAAGATAATCACCAGTCACACAAATAGGAAATTCTGCAGTGAAAAGTAGAATGGTTTTAACACCTGTGTAAAGTAGTCTCTAAATGTTCTTAGGAAACCTGGGTGACCTGATAGTACGCGATTACCGTAGTCTGTGTTCATCATACACAACCTAGCAATTGCAGAAGCAAGCTTCTATTGAGGAAGATGGGAATGAGACGGAAAAGTCGAAGGGGTAATTAAACGGACGTAATTCTCATTTAACAAACGAAACGTAGTTATCTACGCTTGTTTGAGACTTTACCTTCAGCGATATAAAATTGTATAAACAAAGCCAATCTTGTCTTTATTTACCGTCCGTAAAACTGAATGAATAAATATTTAAAAAAACTGTAGTGCAATATTAATTATGCACGTTTGTAATATAAACCTACCTAAAACTTATGTTTCGTTTTCCAGATATGTAGGTACGTTATATTGATTCTAAGAGTACATGACTGCAAATGAATTGTCATCATTCGCAATGACCTAAGTAGACTCAAACTCGCTACAGCAACTTGAGAATTACACAAAGTTTTGTCTCCAGTGGACTTACTTATTTCAGCAGGGAAAGTTAATCTCATATATCCCTGTAGAACTCTTACCCTCTTGTGGATAAAAATAATTTTACCTAAACAGAAACCGTACGCATAGTATCAATCGATAAAGAACCTTCGGCGTAGAATTATTAAGGATAATTATCTCAGCTGTTAATTCTCATCATTCTACGAGTAGGTAGTGTTAGTACCTCAGTCAATAACAAATCATACGTACACAGTGTCAGTGTCAATACAAGATGTTTAATTTATTAGAAGCTAGTAAAAGCTGTGCAAAAGGATTGCTGATTGTTCTTAACTTGTTGTGTATCGTAAGTATGTTTTAACATTTTTAATATAATATAATACTAGCCTGTTTACTGTCTCATTGCAGGGCAAAGGCCTCTTCTTATATAGAGATGGCATGAGCATTAATCACCACGCTTGCTCAAGCTGAGTTGGCAATTTTAGATTTTTAAGTCCAGGTTTCCTCACGATGTTTTTCTTTATTGTCAGTCAGAAATGTCCAAGATAAACTTAGAAAGTACATATGATTTGAAAGATCACATTGGTACTTAGCCGGATTCGAATCCACCACCTCGTGTTTATCTACTGGGCCATTTAGACTCATGTTTTTTTTAGCAGGAGGTAAAGTCCTTAATGAACTCACATCATCATTAATCAGTCTGAAGTCCATCCACAGCTGTGTAACTTTGTCCCAATCTTGAATTATCTATAGAGTTTAGTGTACTGCCTTCGTCACTTTGCATGTTACTTGAAATTGTAAACTAAAAAAATTGTAATGATCTGGCGATTTAAAAGAGTGGCCTGAGTTTCTTGCCAGTTCTTTTCATAGCCCTACGTCAGCGAACTGACTGTAGGTTAATTGGCTGACAATTTGTAATTATAACATTCAGTGTTAATTCAATTAATAAATGTCTTTGACTTTGACTTTGAAAAGAGATAATTACTACGTCTCTACTTGCTAGGCAGATTGGTGAGCTCAGTGAGGTACAGAAAACATCTTTACCTGTTACCTAGTATTTCCTTATTCGCCTCTAAAATGCTATTTTATTTTTTATTTTTATACTGATATCTAGAATTGTTTTCCTAAATTATATAATGATCTATAAACCAACAGGCGTCATTGATCAACTAATGACTGACATCATTGCTGAACGTAGAAAAATACCTATTACAATGGAAATCTTCTGAGAGCACAAAAAGAGAAGTTTGTCAGTCACCACGCTTTGTTGGCGAGTTTATTCCCTAAGCTGCCTTTTAGTTACAAAATTAACTTTATAACATCTGCTCAACGAAAATAAATAGGGAGTTATTCTTACTCTGTACCGGAGACCACACAACAAAAACCAAATAAAATAATAATAAAGCTCTCTTAATATTCTGATTGACAGACCACATAGCTACAATGTAACCGTTCCTGCCTATAACTTTGCCATGCCTTACAAAAGTATTGATTTCTATGCACCCTTACACTCCGAATACTAATAAATTTATAAGTGTTGCAATAGAACCGTACAGCTTTTACATGTCTGAGGATATTTACACAATACTTATGTCAGTTTAAAGAGAAATATTTTATGGGGTTTTAAATAGTGATGGGGGTTTGGTCGTTTGTTACCTGTATATGTCCAGGTTGCCTCCATCTTCTACCACTATTAACTATGCTTAAGTACTTACTATGAATCATTATTTTCATGTTTAGTTGATAGCACTATGCACTCTCGGCTTTGCGGCGGTGGACATCAAGATCCTAAACCAGTACAGCGAGGGCCAGTCAAGTGGCTGTTATGCTGGCGACCTGATCATTATCGTAGCCAGTCTGATGTTAGTCGCTGTGGCTATCACTGGCTGTGTGGGCGCTGCTAAAGATAGTGTTAAGACTCTTAACCTGGTAAATTTTAATTAGATATTTTTAGTTTAAGAAAAATACGGCTTTTGGAATGACTTTTATGAAAGGGTAATAATAATACCAGCCTATTACTGACCCACTGCAGGGAAATGACCTCATATCATCTAGCGTAGGCATGAGTATTATTAATCGCCACGCTTGCTCAGGGCGGATTGGCTATTCCAGACTACAGGTTTTCTCAATAGGTTTGCCTGATTTGAATTCACATACCCGTGTATAGAAGCGGGTGCGTTTATTGCAGTTACCATACTTCTAGCTAAGTTTAGACTATCGTAAACACGTTTCTTTGAGAGACTAGGTTTTAATCAGTTTTTTTTCCAACAGTATGTAGTCTTCGTGCTAATAATGGTGATTCTGGAGCTGCTGATCTCAATCTACGTATCAGTCCAGCGGTATGGTCTTCAGTTCAAGGTCACTGAGTGGATTAGGGACGATTTCTACCGAAACATCACCGTGTTCGAAAAGGATCAACATACTCAGTTGTGGAATGACTTACATACTACTGTTAGTTACATTTTATTATATACTAGTAGTGCCCCACGGCTTCCCTCGAAAATCAGACCGATTCCCGATTCACATACACACACACACACACAAACTTTTGCAATTATAATATTCATAAGATAATTATGTATACATATCGCTAAGTAAGTGTAGATAAGTGGTTATTATAACCACGGCTGTGTTTTGCAAAATAAGGCTAAAAAAAAGTCCCTGCAGATGAAAAGGAAATAGACAAGAAGAAGGAAAAGGGAGAAAATTGAGTCGTCAACCATTGAGTTTAGAAGTACCTTCAAGATCTAACCTCATGATTGCCTTGTGTCTAAATTACCTAGGTGCTTAGTATTTTTTTTCTACAATGTTGTCTTTACAACTTTCTTTTAATTCGGCCATCTTGTTTTAAATCTTAATTTCTTATCTTTCTAAATCTAATGCAATATCATTCGTACATTGCCATCGAATTTTTAAATTCCAAAAGTGTCTTATTAGGAAATCCCCTTATTTTTCCTATATTTCTTCATAACGCCATTACTATATAACAGAAAATTTTACTTGTCGCTTATAAATTATGATCGATTGATACAGAACATAATGCAGTTGAAAAACTAATGTCCTCTTTACGTCCTCATGAGCCGAACTCATAAATTTAATTTGATGATTTCATTTTAGTATGAATGCTGCGGCTTGAACGGGCCTGAGGACTACATAGCTCTGGGGCAGAGTATACCCTTCTCTTGCTGTTCGAGGGCTTTCAGCGCGAGAAGTGACAATGCAAGGAAACTAATGTATAAATCCTGTGTTGAGTACGTTTGTGAAATACTATCAATAGACTTGCCCATATTCTTGTGTACAATTTACATGTATTATAAGTATAGATAACTTCCGCACTAGGGAACTAGCTCTGTGTCGTGGGAGACTTTACAAACAGAATTAACGAATACAAAGCACACCCAGAATCGTAATTTTTTTTTTATTAGCCTACCAAAGTGACATCACCCTGCCTGATGGTAAGTAGTCAGTGAAATTCAGAAGTGGTGGCCACCATACCAAAAGTCATCGTCTTAAGCTGCTGGTATGGTTGCCTCCATTATGGCGGCTGGGAATGGGGTGGGGGCAGGAAATGTGGGAGGTGAGGAAAGAGGAAAGGGAAGAAATTAGGGCTCCAGCGCTCTCACTCACCGAACGAAACCCAGTAGTACGGATACTACTACTTTTGCCGATCTTGTCGATCTTCTATAAGAGGGTAGTACTTTCCCGATCGATCCGGCCCATTCATGCTGAAACCAGCGTGGATACACTACCGTGAAAATCATATAAGATTTTGTCTCATTTGGGAATCAGACACCATCTTACAAATACACAGTACGCACACACCTCTGTATTCAACTGAGGCACTCAAATAATAACTAAACTTCTTTTATAAAAGGACTGCGACATACTACAAACGTGGGTGTGAAGAAGAGATCCTGCAGATGCTGCAATCTGACGCTGATTACCTCATCGGAGTTGCTGCCATTTCTTTTTGGTTTGAGGTACGGTCATTTAACGATAGAAAATTCATTTTCTGCCTTAACAAAGCATCTAGATTTTTCTACATTCACAAAAGAAATTGTAGTAAACGACTTAATCATTACATTAAATATTCCGTGGTATCGATTGCAGGCTCTCGGCATACTCCTCGCAATGTGGGTATCGAGACACCTGAGGAACAGCGTACAGGTGTACAGCCATACAGTTAAATACTAATTCCGTTCAATTATATCATTATTAATGTATTGCGTGTTTCATTTATCCTTTTGCGTTGTTGGTTTTGTGAAGGATATGAAGTTGTTAATGTCATGATGATGCGAATTCAGACTACGAATTTATGAGGAACGTCATAATAGATATTAAACAGTCTAAAAGAGCGTGACGCCTGTTTTAGACAAGGAAAGAGAGGGCCTAGACAAGTGGCATAGATTTCTATTCTATTCATAGAATAGATTAAAAAAAATATGGGATGGCATAAGCTAACGTTAACGCTTATGTCAATCCCATAATTTTTTTTTGTCGACTCTGAGGTGTATTCCCAAGTTCTATCAGCGATATTTAGGGGATATGTAATAGAGGGGAGATTATCAATATCTGGATATGATTCATTAAATACCTAGTCGTCTTGTATGACATCAGATTGAGTTGAGACAATTCTACACCAAGATCACCAGATAATACTAGAGGAAAAAGGGGTATGGGGTAAAAGGTTTTTGATAACTCCAAAATTCATCAAAGTTAAACTCCTTCTGTAAAAGATTCATTAGGATTTGTGAATATTAAGTAGGTATTTTTTTTTGGTCTCCGATCTTTAATATTGACTACCCCATTTCTTTCTTTTGCTGTCGTAAGAAGCGACTAAAAGCATGCCAAGTACGGGTAACAACAGTAACTGCGCACTAAAGAGAGTCCTATATACTACTGTGGACGTCAGACTGATGTGTGTAAGTATAAGTATCTTTTAGTTAATACAAAGTGTACTCGTAGTCTCATCATAGGTAAGATACCTGCTTACATTTCTGGAACTTGAGGCTCTTAAAAATCTAAGATGAAAGTCGAACTTTAAAAGACTTAAGTTGATAAATTTTAACAACAAGATCGATTAACGAATGCATCATAAAACAATATTACTATTAAAGTTATTTAGATCTTAGATAACGTCTAACAGCTCCAGAAGGAATGTTTGACAAGCTCATCGATGTAAATTTGTATTGAAGTAATTTTTCTCACTATGATTGAGACATGATTTGAATCATTGTTACTAACTTATTAACTTCGACAGTTCTTTATAAAACAGAGTTAGAGAATATTGTACTTATAGATCACTTTAAAATTAACAGTGACCTTGACGCTATATAACACAAAGTCAAAGGTGCATAAATAAATTAATATTCTATATTCATTAGCAAAAAAACAAGTTATGACACATGTGAAGAATATAAACAAGTATACTAGATATGAAATAGATATAAAATCATAATGTGCTTACATATGGTAGTATGTTTTCTATTAATAATTTATACCCTTTATCACAACTTCAATTGTATTAACTAAATAGATAAACAATGAGCCAACACCATGTCATCTAAATCCAAAAAGTTTTTGTGTACTGTAATTTACAATTATTATAATTATTATTGTAGGTAATAATAGAAGTAAATTACTTGAACACTTGATATGAAACGACAACTCTTCTAAGACCATTTTAGAAAGGAAAATTGCAGTAAAAAGGGGAACAGAAAAAACATGGTAGAGTTTTGCAATTAAAAGGAAAGAAACCTTGAAGTCAAGTCGTATTAATAAATCAAAAAGAAGGCAGAAGACGGAGAACAGTGGCGGATGGTTCACTGACCAGTTCTGAGCTATTAAGTAATCAGTTATTTTAATTTTTTCGTATCTTCTTTATGACATATATTCAGTCTCCATGGCAATATGTAAAACGCCTCATAAATGTTTAAAGCCGACCCCATTAAAAACTGCATAGCATTTGCGACGACCGGTCGATATGTCATGTCTATTAATTGCTCTAGGACAAATACATCGCAAAACTAAAAATACTATTTGCAACATAATGAAATTTGAACCTTTAGGCCAGAACGTAGAATATAAATTTAAGATTGATGAAATTCACAAAGAGCTAGATGACAAAATTAAGTAATGATTTGAAGCAATGCAATTGAGTTCTTGTGACGACGATGACAAGATTCACGATAGATGTAAAGGTGATGTTGCGACGAAACAAAGAACGGCAAAGACGAACCCTGAAGTGTGGGTATGTGGACATATGGATTCCCACGTTCTAGATACTGTTGTGAGTTGCCGAACATAGTGATGAGCGAAGCGGCAGAAAAAGAAATTTCTAGATAAATATGGAAGATACAAGATAAACGAAATTGGTCAATAAAAATTATACACTGAACATAGGTTAACCAATATCCGAAAAACTTAAACACTGTGCAAAGGGTTAGTAGTTTTGACTTTTTAACAAAAATCTGGATTCTATGTAAAACAGCAAAATTATTCAGAATGTGTCAATCAATAAATAATTTTGCTGACATAAATTATTTAGTTATTCAACACGAAAAAATAATGTAAACGTTGTAGCGAAATCAAAATAATACTTGATGTATTTTCACAGGAGACAATGAAAAGTAATCACATTAAAAAATATAATAGACCGTACGGATACTTGTACGAGTATCTGTACGATCCAGCAAATTTTTAGTCATAAATGAGACTACTCGTAAGTGAATATTTAAATATACAACGACACAAAATCGCTACACGCTGTTCCTATGACCGAATCCACAAGTAATCATCGGTACAGGTCGTCAAATGCATTGATCGATATCATAGCCATAAAAGCTTTACTTCCGATGTCCACCTTAACCGAACCGGACATATCGTTACACAAATTGTACTGTTTTATCATTTCTTCAATATGAAGTCCCGGAGCATTCGCTGCATGAAGTTTTTCTTAACTTTATTCAATATTATTTGTATTGTAAGTAGTTGATTCTATTAAATGTTGTGGCATATTTGTAATTGATGTCTCTCTGTCCGCCATAATAGATGGTACGTGTTTAGCTTTTGTTGTTTAATTTTTATGTTAGTAAAATATGTTAATTAAATCATCTTTTTAAGTTTAATTTAGGATAACACATATAAAATCGTATTTATTTGTTCCTAATGCAAACTTTTTGTTAGAATTTTTTTGTGGTGTATTATTGATTAGTTTAAAAATAACTTCTAAATTTCAAGTTCAGTCTTTAATTTATTTTGTATACAAATTTGGCGACTTTTTTATTTAAATCAAATTTCTTTATCCCAAATAAATAACCAACCCTTATTTTATTACGTTGTATGTTATCGATTAGTTTAAAAATAACTCTAATTATAATGTTTCAGCTGTTCGGGTTGATATTGATAGCAGTCTGTGTGATAAATATGAGGGATAAGAATACGAGTCCGGAGCAGTCAGCGTTGTCGAGAGGAGTTCTGTCGTTCTTAATTACGTTGGGGTTGGGTCTGGTGGTGACTGCTATATTGGGCTGTATCGGCGCCTTGAGAGAGCATGTAAAGATCTTGTATGTGGTAAGTAGATGTTATTTTACTATGTTATTGTTCATGGAATAGCTACGCGTTGACATTGTAATGTTATTTGAATTTTATACTTTAGGGATCGATCGATCGAGGCATTTAATACCATTTGTCACCCAGAAGTAATTTAATATTTGTGACACATATTTTTTACACAGAAAGTTTATACCTAATGTATATAATAGTGTCCTGGTGGTTCAGGAATACTGTGTACGTACTGCGATGTAGAGGTCTCAGCTTTGGTACCATCAATTTAGTTTTTCTGTTGAGAAATTCTTAGACTGGAGTCAGGAATTCAAGTCGGTAAATTGCAACAAGCTCATCTTTTGTTACATAGCACCTCACGCGGAATTAAATAATAATAGATAATAATCCTAGGGTATCACATCTGGGAGATCAGACCAGAATAACTCATCCCAACATACTCGAGTGGCTAGCGAAACACGGGTGATAGTTCACCACTGTCTTCTACTTTGTAAAAAAAGGCATTTTGCTATGGTTGAAGTAAAGTGGGTGTGTATTCATTGTAGTTGAAAATAACAATGAAATCTATAATCATAAACATTTATAAATATATAAATGTTTATAAATATAGGCTATAAATATTTCATTCAAAGTATGTATTATGTTAGTGTTAAATTAATGATGGTTATAAAATCTTTTACAACCTTGCTAACTAAACTAAACTTACTTAATTCGCGCAATTGAGAAAATTAATAATCATGACTTCTAGAAATGAATTCTCAAATTTATTACTATTTGTTAAATTGGTTAATTTAATTCTCAGGATACCCAAAGTTCCGAAATGTTATGTGTATCTAGCACGTGTTGGTACGGACCACTTTGTTTTTGGGTCCGACGCAAAAATACTTTTAACTTGTGTACCTACACCTGGTTGTACTGTGTACTCCTTAATTGTATGTTTGTAAACTCTCCCGTGATACACGGCTTATTATAGTGCGGTTATTTTAATTTTATTGTTAGAATACGGAGCTACAAAAATATTTCATTTTACTTTATTTGTTTTCTGAAATTTCTTTGTAAACAGTCAACAGAGACAATCTACCTTATATCGACAAAATACAAGGTGATTTCATTTCATCGATTGAAACTTTATTGCATTTGTTGCTTTCTTTCACTGCAACAAGACCTCCGTGTCCCGTGTCACTTTACAGAGTCGGAGAATTGTTTAGAAATTACTTACCTACACAAACTTTGTCATGTGTATAAATCGAACCACACACGTCACATCCACTACTCCTCGTCGTGTAGTACGGATCTTGGCCACCTTCGTACAAAACATTTAATATCTTACTTTCAAATCCCTGCTTAGAATTATCCAAGAAACGGTTGAATGAAACTGTTGTACTCATAACCATTTCAACAGCATGTATCTATGTACCCCTACTGCGTAACTGTGGCAATAAAAATAGGCAAAGTCAAAGTAAAGTCAAAATCAAGTCAAAGCTTGTAAAGCCAATCTTGCTTCAATTTTCCATTTCAGCATGCTAGCTTCTTCATAGTCCTGGTATCCGTTGAGCTGATAGTAGGCGTAGGTGGTGCTGTGATCAGCGCATGGATGGGTGGCAGTAGTGAGCTGCGCGTGCAGTTCTATAAGAACACCACCATCGATGATGATGCTGCGAAGTACCATGGCTTTTGGGATAACTTGCAGTCTGAGGTGAGAAACCTATGTGGAAATTGGTTCAGCGTATGTGTTTACTTTTAATTTTAATCTTTTAAGCGGGGTGTGCGCGTTTCACAAAGGCGCCGTGGTTAGGGCCACCATGCTGGCAGTTAGCTTTGGTGGCAATAGAGATTGTCCACGTTTTCTGGAAGAATCTGACTGCTTACCACCAAGCAGAATGAAGTCAAAAAGTTAAAATTTCTTCTGTCCTTTTATGTGCAGCTGTCTACGTTAGTAACAACAGTGGTGATTTGCATAATAAGCTTTTCTAAATTTAAATACAATATCACGGTAAAAAGTCTTTTCACAGAACCAATGCTGCGGTGTCGATGGGCCTCAAGACTACGCGATCATCCACCGAGACATCCCCGCTTCCTGCTGCGCCCGCGCACACCCGCTGCGCGAAGGCAATGCCAGACGTCATTTGCACTCCACCTGTCTTGCCGAGCGGGCGTATTATACACGCGGCTGCGAAGAGGTGCTGCGGCAGAAGAAGGCATTTAAAGGAAATATTTTCATTGCAATTGGCGTTGTTTTCTCCTTGATTGAGGTGAGACTTAATTTCTATAAAAATTATAATATTTTGGTTTTAAAAATTGGTATTTAGAATATTTCAACCAGTACCATTTCGTAGTACAAATAAAAATTCGGCTAGTGTAAGTCGTTGCTAACTGTACCTATTTATCTAATTTTCAATAAGTACTTAACACGAAAACCTACCTCTTATTATATCACTTTTAAAGAAAATTAACAATAAGGAAAATTTAATGGCTGATATACATGTTGATTTAGAGATTACTTAGGTACTAACATGTATTTTTATTTGCATTCAGATTCTCTGCGTAACTCTGGCTATATGGATGGCCAGGACCATACGTTCGGAGCGTCGAAAACTTCAAGCCAACCTCCAAGCGCATTTTGAAACTTAATACCAAGAAGCACGTACTAACCTCCAGTTATTGAACGGCTTATCAACGAAAAATTAACTAATCACCTGTTAAATCTCATGTGAAGTACCTAAAAGCATGCTATAAGCATAGATAATTAGTTACTAATTAGATCAAATTAATTTTACATATAGATTTAACAGGTGATTAGTTAATTTTTCGTTGATCGGCCTTTCAAAAGCTGGGGGCTGAATATTTAAGAAATCTTAACGCATCGATGTAGATAATTTTATATTTATCACTACTGTTATTAGACTCACTTATGTAACTATTGAGTTTTTATAGTGAAACTTTAACTTTACCTATTTTTAATTAATGCAGAAGAATTTTGAAGTCAAAAAACGACAGAATCAAAAACACAAAAATGTGTGAGCGATGCTTAAATGAAAATTTACTCAGATATAGGTAGTGTCTGATTGAAAAGTATGTAATAAATATATTTTACCAACCCATAATAATTAAGATGAAGAAAAGAATATGATGATTAGAAATTAATCATAAACTTCTCAGCTGAAAAATATTTACCTACTGCTGAACAAAATCTCCGCTTTGACTCGTCGTAAGTGTCGATAATGGTCTCCATAAAAAGCTCAAAGTCATATAGCGATGTAGTGAGGTGTTTTAGGTGCTTCAAAGTCAAATTTGGAGCTGACAAGTTCTTTTTGCGAGCTTGAACTGGAAAACACTTTGTGGTAGTTTGTGGGCACTCTCTCACAAGGTAAACCGTTGACATCTACCAAGCGAGTAGTCATAGCAAAACTCCGTTCAAATGTAACGCTAAAGAAATTTGTTAAACAGCAGACATCTTTTGGTTGAAATGATAATCTCTATTATATAAAGCGAAAGATTTTGTTTGTTTGAATGCGATAATCGCTGGAACTACCAGTCAGATTTGAATAATTATTTTGCATTTGACAGCCCAGTTCTTAAGGAAAGTTATAGGCTATGTAACATCACGCTTTTGGCGACGAGAGCAGAGCAGTAACCAAAAAAGTATCTTAGAGCGGATGAAACCGTGTTGCGCGAAGCTAGTGATAGATAAAAAGGTATTATTAAATTTATCTCGTGTTTCTTAGTGTAAGTAATTTAAACGTGCTCTCGATGTCAATTTTCTGTTAGTAGCTATTTTATAAGATCACTAAGTACGTAGTTATGTCTTTTTATAATTCTTACCCCCAGTTTCTGAAAGGCTGACCTCATCTCATCTAAATCTCATGTAAAGTACCTAAAAGCATGAATAACTAGTTTAAATAAAACTAATTATTCATGCTTTTAGCAACCTAACTGGTACTTCATATCAGATTTAACAGGTGATTAGTTAATTTTTCGTTGATCAGCCTTTTAGAAACTGGGGGTTAGACTTTCAGTATAATTGATGTTATATTATTCACAGTAGTTTTCACTCTAGTCGCTAGTTTTAAGTTATTTAGTGTACATAAAATAAGATAGAATGATTTACTTATAAGTTAACTAAATCCAAAGTACGCAAAGGCCACCTAAATCAAAGTAGATCTTTTATTATAGACATGAATGTTTAAATAAAAGATTAGGTTAGGTTAGATAAATAAAAAAAAATTAAATAAAATAAATTAAAAATACAAATTGGAGCAATTTATTATTTTTGGTAATTAGTCGATATTAGACTATGTAGTTACGTGTTGCCCCGGTGTGTTTAACACTGCTCAAGGTTGTATTGGATAAAAAAAACATACGATATTAATAACCTTTTTGATAACCTTTTTGAAGTCTGTTAAAAATGTGTGTTTGAATGCCAGTAACTTTTTCGCATTTTTCCTAGTAATGTGAGTGTATTGCAATTTTCAACTTATAGAAAATCAGACAATGTTAAAAATTAAAAGTAACATAGATACGATATTTTTGTGGAGATCACTAAATCCAAATGTATTTGTGGAACATCTGAGGTTCCTAATCGGCAACCACTAACTATCGGCAAAAGCAATTCAAATAATCTAAATTTTATTACTTATTAAAGTATAGATAATATTTTAATGTATAATAGTTAGTATGTAATTGAAAACTCGTCAACTACTAGTGAATTTATTTTTAAGTACGTAGGTGTAGACATGGGGCTACAGATCCAACTACCTCATCGAACTGCAACCTTTTCCTTCTCCTCCCACGTTTTGTTTACCACCTAATAACTTAATTATCAACTAACTAGTGCTGTACATTAGCTATTATTTTTACTATTACTTTTACACTTCATTTTTAAATAATAATAATCGTGTTTTTCAGTCGATTTAGCTGTAAACTGTGATAATAATAGTAGTTACATATCAGCTGTGGCTAATAATAAGCCGTATGGGACCAAGATATGTTGAATGGCATACAAGGTATTAATAGAATTTTATTTTCACACATTTCATAGAATATAGTATAATATTAGTCGAGTACGAGAGTCTCTTTGGGTAACTTTTGTTAATGTGCAATACCGCGTATCTACACGGATCTATTTTAGGCTACTTTTGCTATGACATCATGTTCAATAATATTACATTATATTATTGGTGTATGGTTATACTGTAAGCAATAATAAATAATTTTTGGTTAAAATAAAAAAAACGACTTAAATATTATCGTTAATGGGACAATATGCTTTAAAATGTAGTTTTTACAATAACATTATTAATATCTATATTTAATCATAATAAATAAAACTGTCGCACTTTGGCTAGTAGGTATAAAATGAATCCAATAAAATAATTATTAAATTTAAGATATTATGAGTGAAATAAAAATGTTTCTATTTTAAGTAATCGGTATAATTGAACACTGGGAATCTTTTATAATTATTTTTACTTTATAAACTAATTTTCAAAAAAACTAAATTAAGCAATTACTAATAAACAGCATTATTTTTATATACATAGATATAATAAAAGCATTTAACAGAAAATAATATATAATACTTATATAGTACTTATTATATATTAATAAGAGCTAATTGATCGTTTATTATTCTAATAAAAATGTCTGCTAAGAAGGTAAGAATAATCTTAGCTCAGCAACAAGTAAAGTTTTACAAATTTCTGCAAACGTTTCTGATAAATAACCTAAAGTCGGTATTAGGTCGTTTGGACGCATAATGTCCAGTTCGCAAAATGCCCAATTCGCGTCCAGTTTGCATAGTGTTCTATTCGCAGAATGTCCAATATATTTCAGAATAGAATTATCACTCCTTCAATCACTAATTTCTTTCTTTTTTAATTGGGAATCAAGAGCTGGGTTTTTAACGAAACTATGTTGAAGAATTTTGCTTTTTTTTATCTTATACTTACCTGAGATATCACTCTAAAACGATGACAACTTAAATAAGCACTGCGTAATTCATTCTACCTTATTCCGATCTCCTAAATAACAAAAGAGTCATCATCATATTAAATTTGTTGTGCCCAATTTAAGACGAAATTGTACTACATATACCTATCGATATTTTACAATTTTGTTTATCCTTTCAATAATTTACATTGTTGTGTCCGTTCTGCTGCTTTTCTGCCGTGTTTAACCACAAATATTTTAAATTATTGATAAAAATAAGAATACAACAGTATTATAATAATAATTATTATTAATGTTGATCATCGAGTTTTAACAAGCATGATTATCTGTGTGTGTGTGTGCGTGTGTGATTGTGTGTGTGTGTGTGCGTGTGTTTGTATGATTGTAAGATTTTCATATTGAAAGATAAGTGTGAGTCCTTTAATAGATTTCTAGGTTAAAAGTAGATATTGTTGAAACTGCGCACCAAGTGACCTTATTCATCTTGACGCACAATGTATTAGAAAAAATCACGGTAGCAATTATTAGACTTAAATAATTTTAACATGTTTTGCTAAAATTAAATATTAATTGTGTTTTGAATTAAAATTTTCTCGTATTTTAGTTAATTTATTACCTGAGTGAAAACAGACGGTGTGAAATGAATCACATCATCTGTAGGTGATGTGGATTGAGTCTTGTATTTACTTACTTAGGTACTCACTTAGATAAAGGATTTGGTTCTAGGATTTTTGTTTCGGATTTATTTGATATACAGATTTATATATTAATTTTTGATTTTATGTATAGTATGTATTGTATTTACAAAAATAATAAGTAAAAAGCATTAATCCATATTCTAGAACCCACATCACAAGCTATGTTACTTATGTATAACATAGGCTTACTTCTCTTTAGGTCTAGATAGCGTGCGTTGTGTAGTTGTGGTGTTATTAATACAATAGACAGGTTTATTTCATTAAGTGTATTGATTTATGTATGAAGTGTTATTTTATAGTAATTAATAATAATGATAATCACTCATATTCTTAATAGTAATAAGAGTAGATAAATGCACGTTGTGCCTTTGTAATGTCTAAGGATTTATCAATAATTTATGGTACTTTAAAAGAGTGTTTGGTGTAATTTATAATTGTCAAAATTTATGCATGTTTGTTAATTAAAATATTATCACCTCTGAAGCATTTTTATTTACTTATTAGGTAATAAATAACTTAATTTGAAAATAACTGTCGTAGCTCGAAACGGTGGTGTAAAAGACTTTGCAAACGCAAATTCAACAGATAGGTACTCGCAGACACATGAAAATGTAGATGACACAAAAATTTGTCTTCGGTGATAATTCAGACCTATTCATTAACTGGAATAGGGTAAAAGAAGGAAAAGGAAGGAGGCCGAGGGAGAGGATTTCTAGCTTTAATGTGCTTACGATTTTCCAAGGTAAGTATGTTTTAAAATGAATCGTCTCTTATATTGGAACACAGATACTTTATTTTAAGAAAATCTATTTCAACATTTATTAAAACACTAATAAACTTTACAATAATTAATAATATTGCCATTTTGTTGAACAAACAAACGAACTAGCACAACTTTGTGTAGTTAAAACTTATCCTCATATCCACCAATAAACGTAAAATGATGAAATTCAACTTGTCTATTCTATAAATCGCATACAAGCTCACAAATTTTAATGGATGGCAAATGAACAATACCTTGATCTCTGTTATTTTTGTTCATCCCTGTTTTAACAATGCTAGTTCAGTAGCTTAATTCTAAGGAAGTAAACTTAATGTTACATTATAACAAGGAATGGTTTACGTCGTTAGGGTATGGTGGGAAAATATACAATTGTCGACTTAATATATTAATGTTAATAAATTAATGACTAGTTAAGCCTTCAGTACGAACACTGAAGTTTAAAATAGATTATTCTAAAATGGTACTTACTACAAACTCTGTGGGCTCTTCGACAATGATTATGAATGCGTAAATATGTACCTGTATGTGGTTCGAGAGCGTTGGATACTGTCTCATCTATTATTATCATGACAATTGGTAGTATGGCAGTCCCTGGTCTTATTTTTTTATTGTTGGGAATGACCTACAAAAAGAATACTATGGATCAATCAATCAGATCGAAGATGGAGTTAAAGTACTACTTTTATTAGCCTGTTACGGCTCTTACCGAACCCCTGGAAACTTTCAGCGTAAATCAAGCCATCGAAATTGCTCTGGCTTTTTAAAATGCGTACATTAAACAAATATAAAAGTTAGATATATAAATAACTAAAAATTATTTATACTTAATTCGGAATTATGCTTGGTTTTTAAAGAAAATAAATTACAAATTGCATTGTCATGATTAGATTATTATTAAATATATATATTTACTAAATTATTTAATTTATAGTAAACGTACGTATAATAATTACACTTTGGTTTCGATAAAAAACTAACATCTAAATAATAAATAAGTTATCTATGTTAACAAACAAACATGGCGGTAGAATAATGAATACTAATTATTATTATTAAGAACCAGTGACGTACAGAGCAGATGTGGTCGCTAACTATGAGACTTGTAAGCTCAAAGTCATTCAGAGGATGAAAAAGCGGATCATTTAAAAAACGAAGAAATGTCCAGGAAACCCAAAGTAACTGATATAGCTCATAGAGGTACTTTAATGAAGTGACAATGGACAGTACACATATCTTGCTGATCAGATTGCCATTCGGACAGAAAGGTTCTAGAGTAGCGACCACGAACCAGCAGACGCAGCGTACACTCACAAGACTCACAAAGTGGAATCAATGGTGGCGAATTTTAGGGAAGTTCAGCAGTGAACGTCTTTTGACTGATACGATGATTAAGATTTCTTATCCAATATGTAACGACCAACGTGTACCAGGTGACAGACTTTTCTTCTTATGACTCAGTTGGCAAGAAAGAAATAGTAGATTTTAACAGCATTATTTCACGTATTTCTATTAAAAACTATTTTATTGTACAAATATCAACTATTCCACCGCCATTTAGTAAAACTTTATTTGAACATCAATTCTCTTGCTACACAAAACTAAAGTGGGCGTTAAACTGATAACTTTAGCTACCAGCGATTTAAATTTACCCACAATTTCGAGAACTGGCATTCTTATAAAACTACAGTAACTTAAACTAATACTTAAATAACTTAGTAACTTATAGTAACTTAAAGTATTGTGCATAGATATGACATAGCTTGTGTTATATGATGAAGTTAAGCGGATTCTCGGCTTTTTCCGTCAGTTCTTATGGCGTGTGCTAGCCATAACGCTAGGACAATGCCGATTGCCTGCAAAATAAACACATAAGTTAATAAAGTTATGAAAAGAAATAAATATGTATGAAGATAAAATGATTTTAATTTTTTTAGGACCACTCTCACAATAGCCCTGCTTTGTATATATATATAGATATAAATGTAGAATCCACAGCTAAAGGACCGCATTTTCATGCATTATTACCGCACATTGCTGTTGCCCGCAGCTACGCCCGCGTCAATGTCAATCTTTTGCAATGAAATATAGCCTATGTTGTTCCGAGTGGTTTTGGCGTAAAAGCGTGACTTACAGACAGACAGACAGAGTTACTTTCGCATATTTATTATATAAATATGGATTATAATGTGCAGTACGTCTAACACTCAAAATTTGAGATTCCAATACATTTAGGTATTATTGATTATTTAATTTTTCATGGAAGAGCCTACTATTTATTGCCGCATAATATTAACTCCTAAATGGGTCTTACACTAAATAGGTACTATGAACAGTAATTTCGACTGAACTTTTTTACGCGCATATTTGATCTGCCTGTAAAGCTATCGACTCATTATGTCCAATCTTTACGATACTTTGCAAGAAGGCCATCTAGATTGTTAGCTGTGGTCAATAAAGGGGCTGTTAAATCCGTCCCAGCCTAGGTCAGATCCAAGATTATTATGTGTTATGCAGGTATAGCGTGACTAAGTGACGTCATACTGACGGCTACTAAGGTTTGTTAATTCGCTAAGTCGATATTATGTCGTATTTGTCATGAATTTTGTAATTTTTTAAATGTCAAAGTAAGACAAACTTTTCTAGCTTTTACAGCACTAAAGAAAAAGTTCTGTGTCAAATTCTAGCACACACATACATATTTTATTTGGGTATCACACAAATATATGTGTCGAATAGTTATCGAACACTTGTGATAATTGTCCCTACTCAGTATTTTTTTTTATTTAGAAAACATATCTATACATCATGTCAATAGTATATTAAGTATATTTCTTATAATTGAAATGGTTTAAAGTAGGAAAACTTTCCACCACCATTAGATTATCATCAATCAAATACGTCAACTGTTCTTCAAGTTACAGTTGATGACCTAGTAAGATATTATATCACTTACTAAAAAATTGGTCGACATAAAACGTCAGCTTTAGCACCAATTCTACACCTTAAACTTGTTTCCGAAACTCGTGAAGTGATAACCTAGTGAGATTCGAGTGATAACCTCGTGACTTAATTTTATTCGCACGCAAATAGTATTTAGAAATTTAGTATATATGTCTGAAATTATATTTTCGTGTTAATCTACGTATAAATTAGGATGAATAACGGGAATATGGTAGGGGTGGTTTCCTTTTTAAGTAGGTTTATGGCAAGAATATTTCCATAGCTTGTTATTATAATAATTACAACGAACTACCTGTTTTTTATTACTAAACGTGTCCTAAATCTTTAGTAAAGCGATAGCCACAAAATATGAGTATAGATCAAAGATTGTGGAAATTAATAATTAAAACAGTTAGTTTTTCAGCTGAAACACAAAAGACTTCAAAATATTACATTTAAGAGTATTTTGCTACACTCGCCCGACAGGGATAGCATTTCTACCACGCCTACTCGTACATCTATTATTTTCATCTTTATGGTTTAAAAAAGGGGATTATTAACAATAAATGTATTACTTCTGGGGTGCAAATAAACCGATAAACATCAATTTGTCGTCCATACGCCCATATCGATATTGAAAAACTCAAAATATCACAAACTTGAAAAGTGTTACTTAGCCGATCTTAATCTCTCTCAAGATGTACTTACTTCCAAGAAACAGAAGAGTATCCCACACACAATCACAGTCATACCCGCGCTATGGACAGTAGTGAGGACCTTGTCTTCGCAGCCTAGCTTGTAGTACTTTTCATCGGAGAGGCAGTCGGAGCGTTTGATCTCGGGTGAACGATCCGTGCCGTCATCAGGGCAGCAGCTGAATGAAGGGTTGATGCGAGGTTCTGATGCTCCGTAGTTGTCGGGGCCGGTGATACCGCAGCATTCCAACTGGAGAGTTAAGATTTTTAAAATAAGTCGAATACCACAACTTATAATATTTCGGTGACAAATTTGTATTAAAGAGACAGATAATACACTAAAAATTGAGGGACATTTCAGTATTTTGGACAACCTGTGTCATATTTTTGGATCATACAAATGATCAAATCATACATTGTATCCCCTGTGAAAGTCTATACCACTCTTACTAGCCACTAAGTTAGTTCTAGCAATGCATATTAGTAGTTTCAGGTTTTATTTAAAAGTTATTATTTTATTTAAAAGTCATGCCATAATCCATTATTTTTATTTTAATAGAATAAAAATAATGGATTATGTTTTTATTTCTCTTGGACACCGAAACTTGTCTTGACATAATGTAAATATCAACTTACGCTAGACTGGATGCGGTCCCAGAACTCCTTGTAAGTGCCATCTTCTTCCTTGGTTGACTTGTTCTTGATGAAGGAGGCTCGCAGCTGCGTCTTCAGTGTACCTTCGATCTGAGGACGGAGTGCAGCCGTCGCGATGCCAACAGAGAGCTCCAGGAGGATGATCACGATTAGACAGCCAGCGAACTGCAAGGAAAATAAATAAAGAGAGCGAAAATTAATTATACAGAAGAACGGGTAAAACAGGAAATTCCAAGAGAACAAGCTATATTAAAAATTCTATAGCTCTACGTGCATGTTGAAAGCGTATGTTCAATTTTGTTTTTAACTAGCGCTTTCCTAGTTGTCTCACTGCAAACTAAATTACCTCAGCCGTCCCTGCGAGAAAACACACGCTTATGCCTATCCAAATACTCAAACAAATCTTAACGTCTTTAGACGTAACACTTCTTTTGCGTCTTAAATTTATATTAAAATGTCAGACATATCACGAGAAAACCACTTTTGATGTTTCAGTTTATTAGTTGACCTTTTGTCTTCAATACAATTTATAGGGTCTACTAGGGCACAATTTATGCGTTCTCTTGTTTCAAACTAATCAGATTAAAATATATCGTCTAATATAACAATAGGACATTTAGTACCGCTCGACCTGCTTAGAGGTGTACCTATTACGTTTGTGGGTCGTTATTGAAATTCACGAGCAGTAACCACGCAATACGAGTGTCTTAAGACTAAAAAGGTTTTTTAAATAGGTAATTCAGCTAGTTTTTTGACGTGAAATAATTGACTGCTTGTGTGGTCTTGTGGTTAAAGTAGCCTACACCACTCTTGAGGCTGTTACCATTAGAGCATTTGGATCTTTTGAGATCTAAGTTGATCATTCATCAACTCTCGCGCATTTTTACGGTAGTAGATCCACGCTGGTTTCAGCATGAATGGGCTAGATCGACCGGGAAAGAACTACCCTCTCATACAAGATCGACGTAAGAATATTAGTTTACATGCTAATGTGTTTCGCTCGGTGAGTGAGAGTGCTGGCAGCCCAAAAAAATATTTATTTATTTAATAGATTCACCAACAGTTATTACAATAATACAAGCATAGAAAGAAATACATGTTTACAGCTTAAATCTAATTGCTTAACTAATTACAGGTGAATACTGCATGCATATACCTATTAACTACTTTTACTTTACTTTACTTACTTAATTTAATTTAACATTAATTTTAAAACATAATAGTAATAATATGTAATCATGTCGGGCATGTCATCGCCCTCGTGAGTCTCTCAGGCATATTGTTTCCGGCTGTTCGCGTCTTGCTAATGGAGAGTACTTGCACAGACATAACCAAGTGGGCAGGATTATCTACCAGCAACTTGCTTTGCGATACAAACTTGTGGACGAAGCCGGTTCTCGAGAATGGTCGTGCGACATTATACTGGGATCGCTCCATCATCACAGACAGGACCATTATAGCGAACAAGCCTGATATTGTGGTGGTGGATCGTTCCAAACGCCTTGCAATGATAGTCGATATTACCGCCCCTCATGACGAGAATCTCATGAAAGCTGAGAAAGATAAACAAATAAAATATTTCGATTTAGCCCATGAGATTGTCGACATGTGGGATGTGGATTCAGCTGTCATTGTACCGATAGTTGTTAGCGTAAATGGCTTAATAGCAAAGAGCCTCAACCAACACCTAAAGAGGCTCGCATTAGGTGGATGGGTCAAGAGCCAGATCCAGAAGGCAGTGCTGCTCGACACGGCACGCATTGTGAGGAGGTTTCTATCTTTGGAGCCCTAACCGCCGGTGGCTTGGTCCCTGTACCCGTTGCCGATGGATCTACAATTTTTATGTTTTTAAATTTATGTTTTTTATATACTTATATTTAAAAATGTATTTTTTGAGAAATTATTGAATTAAAGGAGAATAATATGTAATAAAGGTAAATTCATTTTAGTAATTCACAATTTATTATAATATTAGGTATTACATTATTCTAATATTTTACTTAGCTTGGAGTTATCTCAAAAACATATCTTCGAATTTCATTCCATTTTAAGGCACAAAAGTTAATAGCATGTGAAGAATAACTATTTAGAGCTCTACATAATCTTGGAACAGGTGAATTGTAGCCCAAAACCGTGGTACGAAACCATAAGACCTGTAGCCTTTCGGGGTACTCGAATAGGAACTCTAAACCTCAGCTTGCCTAATAGTGCCGCACAATCTATTCCACTATTTAGCAATTTGTAAATAAAGTTTAGCTCCAGAAGGGTTCTTCTCTTTTCTAAGGAGCACATTTTGAAAAAAGTGTGTCTGTCGCTATAGGATTTAACTGTTTTTGTGAATCCTAATGAGTTAGCCAAACGCCACATGAACCTTTTCTGGATTCTTTCTAGTCTAAGGATGTGGGTGGAATAATGTGGTCTCCAGACTGTAGGGCAGTATTCGAGAATACTAAGAATTAAAGTATCGTACAATAGTATTTTGGTCTGTAGTTTATGAAATACTTTACCATTCCTTATAGCAAACCCTAACATTCTCGAAGCTTTTTTAATTATATTTTCCATTTGTGGCCGGAATGTGAGCTTTTTGTCTAAAATAACGCCGAGATCTCGTATTGTATCAACCTTACGTATGGGATTATGGTCTATTGAGTAAGATGATTCAGTAAAACGAAGTTTGCCGGTGAATTTTATATGGAAGCAACAAAATGCATCTTATTTTGTTGTTACTGCAAAAACCCCTTGGTCCTCTTCCGGTTCCCTTTTCCTTCCTCATCCCCTTCTCTGTGGTCAGCAACGGCTTGATTGTGTTTTCTTAACATTATTACTTCTGCAATGCTTAGAAAACACAGCCATCTCTATAGGTTACGGTTACCACATACCATCAGGTGGGCCGTATGCTTGTTTGCCATAAAAATTGTATAAAAAATTATATACAAGCAATACTCACAATATAAAGCAGCTTAGGACTCTCCTTCCAGGCTCCAAAGCATCCGAACGCCGCAATCACGATGATGAGTACTCCTATGGCTATAAGGATGGCATCTGTTTCATGTCCCGTAGGCTCCATGCCTGCAAACCCCTTGATCATGCTCATGTCTACGCATGCTGCTGCTATGATCACGATGCCGAAGATCTGAGAAAGAAATAACTTGGGTAAATAATATGCAATAGATTTCGAAGTTCCTGAGGAAGGTTATAGGCTATGTAACATCACGCTACTGTCAACGGAAGCAGAGCAGTAAGCAAAGATGCGGGTAAAACCACGCCGCGAAAAGCTGGTTATTTTAAAAATCGGAAGAGTTTGTTTGTTTGTTTCCTTGAATGCGTTAATATTTGGATTTACCTGTCCGATTTGAATTATCCTTTTTACGTATGATAGCCCATTCGTGGGGAAGCTTATAGGCTATGTTACATCACCCTACTGGCAACGGGAACAGAGCAGTAACAAAAGACGCGGGTGAAACCGCACTTTTGGAAGCTAGTTTGTTTTATAAATATGAGGATTAGCTCACAATTTAATTTACGAACACAATTATTGAAACATAATTATAATTATATTATATGGCTCTCATGCTCGCCGGCTGACCTAGCTTGCTACACGCCAGTTTATAAACAAAAATACCACAGGTAAATAATAAAATAACTGCTATCATTTCTATTTTTAATGTAACAAAAAATAACATGTTATTTTTGAAACACATTATTTTACCTATATAATAGATTTGAAATGTAAACAAATTTTGTCGAAGCGCACAATTTACGACGGCTGAGTGTAATTTCTAGTTTTTAACTTAGTTTATGACGAAGAAAAATATTTTCAAGGAACTGGACTCAAAACAAGTCTTGAATGGCTGTATAAAAAGCCTATATCTATTAAAGCTGGTATACAATTAAAAACTATAACATTGATTTGATACTAATTTAGATGTCATATATGGTCTTGTTGTTATGTTAGTCGTCTTCCCACTACCGTTACGCCAAATATCGCAACTTCGATTACCACCCACACATTTTTGTTTTGGGAGTCATAACTGTATTTGTTCCGACGACACAAGTCTATTTGTTTCTGAGTCTATATCTCTTCATTAAGTTATGTATTCTTTCTGTTAGAAATTCCGGCTTAATTCTGGTTAAACTATACCTAATATACACCTTAGATCCATCAGAAAAAATAAAGTAAGATAACGGGGTAGATAAAGGGTGAAAGAAGTTTTCGAATAGGTGTGTTTTATATAAATATTTATATAAAATTGGAACAAATTAATACTTTAACATAATAAATGTACCTATAGCATTCTCTGTAAACCTCACTTGAAGTCTTAGGATGTCTAATTTCATTAAGCAAATCTCAACTCTAAATTGATAAGCGTAAGACAAAAATTTCGAATCTACGCATCATTCTACGACATTTTTGCACTGAAGCGTCGCTTTATAAGCGTGACCCTTTGACTGTGCGTTTGATACTCAATCTACATAATGAATGCTTATCAAATTAATTTATAATAGGGCTATTTCCGGCCATAGATATTGTAACACCTACGTTGTGTGGGTACCTATCAATTAGTACCATCGGGAAACTGTTTGACGACGCCTACTTCACCCATCTTCACAGGTAATAGCCTCAATAGTTACATTTGTACTATTAATTAACACATGCGTACGTTAAATTTGTTATTTACTTGATTACTGTTTAGAATACGTTGCTAAACGCACAAGATGTTTCTATTTAAAGTATTCTGACACCCGAGTATTTGTATTTATTTATTTTTTACAAAAAACTTGTAAAAAATTATATCAATTTATGATGCCAATAAATTTCAGCTGATTTACGTTCATTGTTGGATAAAAACATTTTGAAAGGTTTTTGATCGCTGTGGCAACAATATTGGACACAGGATGCCTAGCTTCTCTATTGGTTAATTATGTTGCGGCTTTTTCATGTAATGTTTGGGAGTCATACCCTAACAATAAGACAATGCCACCTACACGTTCATCACTGTGTCCTGTTAGTTTAGAGTAAACATGGAAGTGTTCTACACACGGTTCTCAAACTCGAGTGCCCCTAGACTTCTGTGATTTATGCCTTAAAAAAATGCAGTCAAACAATAATTTAACTTGGAGCTCAAAGCAACACTAATTATTTTTATTATCTAACTTACTCTCTAGTAATATCTAAAAAACACAATCTACTGTTGTACTGTACAATTTTAACACGTTGTAATGATCTGAAGCTCATCAATTTTACTTTCAGTATATGTCCCGCTTCCTCGCGCCATACAAACAGGGCGACCTGACCTATTTTTATGGCTGGCATATTAAACACGGTCTTTCATTAAAGTGACGTCATCTAGTTCAGATGCTACGTTTGTATATTTCTGTTCAGTAAATTTAGGACACTCATAATGTAGTATATGTAATATATAGTAGGCGTAATTGTGAAAGAATTAAGAATCAGTTCTGTTTATCGTTGACACTACACACTTATTTTTGCGTTTTATGCCGTTACCTAAAGTAAGATTTATGTTATACTTTTTAGAACGATTTTAAAAATTTGTTACGAAAGACTAATTGTATAATACATGTATAATCTATACAGTATGCATAGTATAAAAGACAACCGTATATTTGGATGCAGTTTTCGCTATTATATTGTGCGTTTTATAAAGGTTTTGATATGTACGAACCCATGGCGGGTGGCTAGTTACTATAGGTATAGAAGTTTAAACTGCGTACATACATTGCATTTTATGTTTACCTACACAATAATATGTTAATCATAACAATTGTTATTGTAGCCTTGTGGAAAGTTATTCAGCTAAATCGTACACCGAGCCACTTCCTGTCGACGGTGTGATTATGCAGTTTCAATAATAATATGTTTAGCTCTAGTCTAGAAATTATTCAACGCTTTATCTGTGTTTATTTATATAAAACTTGTGGTAAATAATCATAATTAAAATTCACATGAACTGTTTTTTAATATTGCATTAAAAACGTGATGAAAACGCCTAAGCGAGAATGGTTAATCAAAAATAGCGCTAAAGAATAGAGCCATTAAAGTTGCAAGAGTAACGATTGTGATATACTTACCCCCAGTTTTTGAAAGGCTGATCAACAAAAAATTATTTAATCACCTGTTAAATCTCATGTCCTGTTATTTTCCGTTGATCAGCCTTTCAGAAACTGGGTTTTAGTATGTCATTTATTGCTCGAAACTAATAACAGCTTATCAGGGATCTTAAATCATTTAAACTACTTAACGAATTTTAATGGGGTTTTCACCATTAATCATGCAATTTATAATGATAATAGGTATACGAGCGTAGCCGGGGCGGATCGCTAGTATTAGGTATACAACATATATAAACAAGGGGAGCAGAAGAAAAACATAATATAATAAGAAAACATGTAACCCTATGCAAATTTTCAATAAACATGTATGTTGCAGTTGACGTCATGATGCTAAGTCAAGGTTCTATTACACCATGGCTATGGTTATTTCATTTAATGTCAGTGGGACCGACTGGCATCATTGTATTTACTTTGTTGTAGTAATTTTGTATTTTATAAAATTTTATAGTTACTACTTTTTATCTTAATAACTCTGCGAGATCGGCATCTAGGTAAATATAACTGCATTCAACCGAAGTTGGGGCGGGTTGCCAGTTTTAATATAAGAAATGACCAATACAATAACCATTACAAAATTTTGCCTTATTTAAAGTGGTTTCTTAAAATAGGATAATAATAGCGAATATTTTATTTTTAGTTTGACGTCCGGTACTATGGACAAGCTAAAACACAGTAAACATGTAGATAGTTGATTTTACTAAAATAAAAACTTTATTAGTATAATTATAAATATAGTAGTTTTATAAACTAATAACTTCTAATTCTAGTAAATACGATGACGTAACGTAGGTACATATGAAAACATGACAATAATATATGTCATAAGAGATCTATAAGTGGAAACGGGGCGGTTTATTACCCCAGTTAATTTCTCTGTGACATGCTTTTATTTTAATGAGGTGGTGCTCGCTCAATAATAATATCATTTAAAACCGCTGATGTTTTAATCATTATTACTATCCTGTATTATCTTCGTCGCATACCAAGTACCTACACCTAGGGAATGAGACTGGATATTTCATATTTTAGATCTATATAGGTTATCACACAGTTTCCAAAATGTATAATCGGTATCATTTACTATCAAAAAGTCCGCTGACTTGTCCGTCATATTACGAGACCACACAAATACCTATATACATAATATATATATTTTATTATTATATATATATTTATATAAATAATAATAAAAGACCAGTACCCGAAAGCTTAACTGGTTATTTGTCTCGGTAACAAGAAACAATGTATTATTGTTCACTACTGTGGCCGGTTGGTCAATGGAAGTCAAGTTTATTCGAGCCCCGCTAAAAGCTCCTGTCCAGTTTTTGCTCGTGTATAATGGTAATGAGAGAAGGCACAATGACAATGTTGATTGATAATGAGCTTTAAATCAAAAGAGAAACTTAATAAATATTTATTGGAATTGCAAAAAACTAGTTTAAGCACCTATTGTGTCTTAAATCATTGATAGGGAATTAACATACTTCTTAAACGGGTCAGCTTGTGCGCTTCAATGAGTGACTGGTCCGCTTAATAAACACATGTTTTAGATGTCTCAGATGCAGACCCTGCATGGAGTATGCAGGCTCTGCACCTGAAACATAGCCAAAGAAATAAGGACACAACCGGCACATACCCTCAGCACCGTAACGTGGTATTATCTACCTGTGAAGATCCTTACATAACATCCCAAACGAGAGCTAAAGATAAAATGCAAATAGCAATGATAGGGTCACGCCTTTTTTCCCAAAATCGTGCGTGCAGACCTATATTTTGCCAGCTCGCTCGATGTAATATCGATTCTCATGTAATAAGCATTATTCTCGTCTAAATAACCCAACATTACTACTAAACCACCGAGCCGAGGTAGTTCACAAAGTAACCGTCAATCGCTTATATTTTTTTTTTACCATTTCACACAGCGCCATCTAGTCCCAAATTAAGAAATTATATTTGCTTGTGTTATGGGTACTAAGCAACTGATATACTACTTAAATACATTTTTTTTTGTAAATTTATACATACATAATATATTATAGATAAATTACACCCAGACACAGAACAAACAATCATGCTCATCACACAAAGGTTTGTCCTGGGTGGGAATTGAACCCACGACCTCCGGCTTAGCAGTCAGGGTCACTAACCACTAGACCAACAGGTCAGTTATATATTTGCTATATATTATTAGGTCAATCAAAATCAATCAAAATCAAAACCAAAAGATGTTTATTTCAATTAGGTTAATTAAATTAACACTTATGATTATGAACGTTAAAAACTACAAAATGTCAGCCAATTAACTTACAGCTAGTTCGTAGACGCGGTAGGGTCATGACAAGAACTGGCAAGTAACTCAGGCCTCTCTTTTTAATCGCCAGGTTATTACAATTATAGGGATTATAGAGATTATTACAATTACAAGTTACAATTATAATAATAGGGTAAGAAAAAAATACAAATCAATCTTCACGTAAACACAAGAATGTTTTACTAAAACAAAACAACTTAGTCTGTGGAGCATCTGTATCGTGTACTATTTATATTCAAAAAACCTTGAGTTTAGATTATAGTCTTATAAATCTTTTAAACATCTGTCGTAAGTATTTGAGTAAATTGGTCTAATTGTTGCAATCTACGCTATGATAGCATCGCATGACATCAGTATATCATTATTCTATTTTCATATTGAACTAGTGTAGTGTCGTAAAACTATAGTGTCATGTACGTGTAAGATAGTGTTTATGAAATATTGTTCTGGGAATAGAAATTTGCAGCCCATATTTGAAGATGTCTGTCTAAATCTTTTGTGTTTAACTTACACATCTAGCTCTTTGTGAATGCTCTTTGCAAAATGTGTCGCTTGAATTGCACTTTTTGAATATATCTAATAGTTATATATTTAATAGCAAGGCACTCGTGTGTCTGAAATAGAAATAGCACCAGTTCAGGAGACTCAACAGTTATTTTTCCTGTAATACTAATTATGTCAATAAACGATTACTAGGTATCACTATTCTGGTTTAGGATATGGGTGTAGCAGGAGGTTAATTATTTTAATATAGTAAGAAAATATTTATATAAACCCTTCAAGGAGTGGTAGTGTTTACAATAGTAAAAGCACACAATATGTTTTTTTAATCCGTAAATATCTTACTAGTATAATTTATTATTACTGTAAATGAAAACTACACAGTTCAAGAAAAGTTAACTGAACCATCGACCGCATTTAATGAAAGAACTTCAGCAATGTTGGAAAGTACTGTGACTAGTGACTCGTTTAACGAGGTCGTTAAACCAGTCAGAGCCCAAATTAACTGGACAAACCGTTTAATGATTTATACACGTCATGAAATAGAGAGATTGAAATTGAGGGTTGTGAGTGTATACCGCCTAACTTGTACTGCAAGGATGTACGGACTATGATTTGTAGATCGACATGTCGCTCTATCAAATTGCTTGTAGCTAGGTTTTTATTTTTCCTTCTTGTGCTTTTTCATGTCTTGTGGACCGAAAATAAATATTTTTCGTATTTACTTCTGTATAAGATATAAATTAGGATGGAAAACTTACAATTATCACACTATTAAGTCATCTTGCCTTAAACCACCACACCTAGTGTAGATAGGTGCTATGTGTAGGGAGTGTGTTGTTTGTTTTTAGGGTGGAAATATTATTGTTTACAAAAAGACGAATATATGTGACAAATTGTCGACCAAATATTCCATTTATTATGTGATTACAATACGAATGTCTAACAAGGACGTTCTAAATATACCGAATGTCCATCGGTGAACATGACATGCAATCTGAATGATGTTATAGTAACTATCGACCGATGTCAATACTAGCGACCTAATTTTACGACCCCGATACTATCGTGTAAAAATACGCATTAATTATGAAAATAGAGGAGTTATGTTTATTAGGACCTTGCTATACTTATGGCGTTAATGTATTATGTAACATAGGCTTAAAGATCATCACATTTAAAGACGTATTTCGAGTATGGCCTCTCTTACAAAAATAATGAATAAAACTCATGTAAAAGATGAGTGCTGCTATATGACAACAAATATTTTTATGTCAGCATTTTATAAAATACGATCTAAAAGCGACTAAGTGAGACAGTTCTTTTATAATTAATATGTCGTGTACCTCCTTGAAGTTCAGTTTAAACGAGGTAGTACTTTATTACTTACATTATACCTATAGTTAGTCATTTAATTAGTCATCCGTCTGAAGGTCTAGGTTGCAAATATAGAAAATGACATGATTCTTTACATGAGAAATACAACAGTTTAGTCATGATACCTACTTAAATTAATAGTAGGTTTATACCTAAATATATCTACAAAAAATACGAAATTTTTTTGGTTATAAAAAAACAAAAAGTACATTGATTAGGCCCTACTAAAAATTATCACAATCTTTGCGCTTTTGGAAGCAAAACTCTTTATCGAAACTATACCATTTATTTTTTTAAGTTACATTATTTTTATTGTATTGTGATGGTAATGTAACACGACGCCGACACTTCGTGTATAACAGTAGTTTTGAAGTTAGAATTTATATAATATGTATTAGTTTATACCTAGATAAATTATTTATGTATTCTTATGTTATGGGTCCTAGATGCCTGAAATAAATTATTATTATTATTATTTATTTTGGAGTAACAAATACTTTTTACATGATTAAACTTGTTGGTGCTAGGTGTAAGGAAATGACACTATAGAAAATTGTTTACAAGCCTGATATAAAGCGTGGGCCCAGTGATTGACCGAGACCATTGGGGCGTGTTAAAAACTATACAGTGTACAATTGCGCGACTAATATGTGACCATTGACCTTACAAATTTGAATAATAATACATATTTTCGAGTGCCCTACCTTTCACATGTTTGCCGTCGGGAAGTGACGATCCTACTATCCACTATAAAGTGTAGATACATACAACCAAGTATGTAGTCGTAATTATATACGTACTTCTTTAATGCATAAGTCAACCAATCTCTCGAGATCAGGATGTCCATTACCCGTGACATTTTTAAGGCAAGAGTCCGTCAGCTGCACGGTAAGTTATTAGCAGAATGATCTTAGTGTTCATGATGTATATATTTATATATATACTAGCGGCCCGCCCCCACTTCGCACGGGTGGACATTATTTTTACATTTTGGGATAAATAAAGATACTTTTGTATAGGAATATAGAAAATGGTTTTCTTTTCAGGCAATTTTTTTAATTTTTCTCTTCGTAAGAACCATCCTCGTACATCAAGGAATATTATAAAAAAAATTTAGCGATATCGGTTCAGCTGCTCTCGAGATTTGCGCTTAGCAACTCATTCAGCGATTCATTTTTATATTATAGATTGGTATATATTTGTATATGTATGTATATATTATATTGAACATTTAATTGAACAACAATTGTTTAATTGTGTATTTTGGTATTCATATGTAAGTACCTACTTTAACTACTCACTACATAAAGCACCTACCTGGATTCATCTCTGCATCATCCAAAGGTTGGCTGGTAGAGAATGCCTATGGCATTAAGCTCGCCTTTGTACACTGTTTTGTGCTTAAAGAAATAAAATAAACAAAACCAAACGATGCTGACAAACCAATAAGAAAGGCTTCGGTCTCGTGTCTCATCTGATGGCTCCGTGGTAAAAAAATAATATAAAACACGACGGGCAACAGAGTGCCGTTATATCTCCTGTGATATGATATATATCCTGCCGCCATTGCAAAATCGAAACTACGATTACTCCTCTTAAGGATTAGTATAAGTCAAGATAAATATATGCTGTCGAAATGGCCCTGTGGATAAGGCACCCGATTCATAAGCACGAGGTAGTGGGTTCGAATCCGGGCAAGTACCAATGTGATTTTTCAAATCATATGTACTTTCTAAGTTTATCTTTTACATTTCTGACTGACGGTGAAGGAAAACATAGTGAGGAAACCTGGACTTAAAAGTCTGAAATTGCCAATCCGCCTTGAGCAAGCGTGGTGATTAATGCTCATTCCTTCTCTATATGAGAAGAGGCCTTTGCCTTGCAGTGGAACAGTAAAACAGGCTGGTGTTATTAAGATAAATATTTTATATGAGTCCTATGTTCTGGAAAAAGACAGCCAGTCAGTCAAAATAAAAATGCCATTTTATTAATTTACACAATTATATAAAGTCTATAAATGACTATATGCCCATATAATGAAAATACCATTGACCACCCACGAAAGAAACCTTGAATATATTTAATTTAACTACTGTGTAAATCGTAATTGGGACCGACGCGACATAGACTATGATTTGGAACCACGTGTTGATATTAGTCTACGATGTTTGCATGTTTTAGGACCACAGGGCTCTACACAAACAAATTACCTAAAGTGGAGTACACAACATAATTTATTCAAGAAAACAAATCACGATTTTATGATAACGGTGATGACTCAGCCTTTGGACAGTTTGTCTACGAATGTCGTATTTACAAATTTGATTTTAACATTTTAGGAACCTGTCTGATTCATCACCATCACAGAGTTTTCTGTTCTGTAATCATCACTATCAGCTTACGGCAGTTCACTGCTAGATATTGGCCACTTCTGAAGCTCACCATCTTTCCTAAGCAACCTGTTGCAAATTATCACTTACTAGTTTCTCGCGGCACGGTTTCACCCGCGTTTTTGCTTACTGCTCTGTTCCCGTCGTCAGTAGCGTGATGTTTTATAGCCTATAACCTTCCTTAAGAACTGGGCTATCATACGCAAAAAGAATTTTTCAAAACCGACTGGTAGTTTCAGAGATTAGCACGCTTAAACAAACAAACTTCTTTTTTATGTAACAAGTATAGATAAGTACAATGTAAAAAAAAAAAACAACAGACTGGTGCCACGCTGTATGGTCTACGTATATGGAACTACTAGCTCTGCTCGGAATTGTCTTGAAACGCGATTGCGGGATTATCAGAAAACGGGCAGCAAAACGCTAAATATCATCTTACTTGCGGTCACTAATTGGTCTACTAGGCTTCGTGACCGTGACATAGGCCTTTCTTAAAGAGCCTTTAGATTCAGACATAAGCTAGGCTAGTGATAACTGTGTAATATTGTTCAATCTTCAGCCAATTACAAATTCTTTATATCAAGTAGATTCGTGAAAGAGAAAAGTCAATTTGTAGACATTAGGCCCTCGTATTAAGTAAACCTGTAAACGCTCTTTAGTCATCCTGACGCTGCATAATGATACCAAGTTATATCTTAGTTAAATATCATTTAAAATTTGAATGAACTTATGACAACACAGTTTAGTAACATCTTATGAGTCACTATGCGTGGAGGCATTACTAAACAGATGAATAAATAAGCTATTATGACATTAGTTCGGTTGCTACGCCATGCCGCCGATCTTATAGGTCAGGGCTGACACTATTTTGATATAGAAATATTTCTGGGCTCGGAATTCGATATTCAAGGTAAAGATGATAGTGTCTCATCTATTCTAAATATTTTTAAGATTCTATAAGAAAATGATGTAATAAATTAATGTTAAAATTAGCGATAAATTATCTCAATAAATTAATTTGAATAATTAATTTAACTTAACTCTATTTTATGTGACATTTCTGAATATTTTTATTTTAACCATTAATTAAATAATAAAATTCTATTTAACTATTAATTGAAGATTCAAAAGGTTTTCTCGTTTTTACTAATTGTTTGAACTTTTTGTAATAAAAAATAATTTGAATATAATAATGGAACAACTTGAAGCCTGAGTCTCGAACTGACATCATTGAGTTGTGTATTACCAGTATTAATTGTGTTATTTATGGTATATTATAAGAATGTGTAGTACAATACAACTCTCTTACTCAAAATTATCATATTATTTTATAGATTCTCCATCGCCTCAAAGACCTGTTTTCTTAGAATGTATGAATGACGAGTTGTTATTAATGTAGGTAAATTAATTGATAATCAATGATGACGCCATCATATTAGCTTGCCTATTATGTTCTAAGACTGCATATATTTAACTAAATTATCTACACAATACACGTGTACGTCTAATCATATTAAAACCATAAATATTTTGGCTTGTCAACACAAAATATTCACTTAGATTTCTAAGGAAACTATTTAAATGTCATAAATCTAGAGAAATTTACCGCAGGACACAACTATTTTAGATGGAGGTTATAGTCATACACTAAACGGTTCCATGATCTTAGCTAAAGAAAAACCGAAATTAGACCGATAGACTCCGTTGCCGATATCTCAATAAAAAACTAAATCCATACATCCCTCAAATGTCTTTATGTAATACCTTTACCTTCTTTTATAGATAAACTAGCGGACCCGACAGACGTTGTCCTGTCTTAATTATTATCAAATTTTTTGCAGAACCTTCTCCTGACAATAACAAACACAACAAAAATCGAAGGAATCGGTCCAGTCGTTCACGCGTGATGCCGTGACCAAGGGAAATAGGGATTTATTTTTATATAAATAGATATTTCTAATCTCCCATTCTACAAACCCTCTTTCACCTACCTACAGATATCCCCCGTAAACTTTTCACTACTTTCCCCTATTCCCCTCTCCCTTCTTCTTCCCCTACTTCCTTTCCCCGTCATTTCACTCTCCCTTTCCCTGGCTTCTCCCTCATTTCCCCCTTGCTTACCCTCACTTACATCTCCCTTCCCCTACCTTGCCCCATACTTCCCACTCACTTCCTTCTCATTTTTCTCTCATTTTCCCCTCACTACCCCCTCACTTCCCCCTCGCTTTACCCTCACTTCACCCTCACTTCCTCCGCACTTCCCCTCACTTCTTCTTCCCTACCCCTCACTTCTCTTTAACCCCCCTCCCTTCCCCCTCTTTTAAATTTTTAAGTCACTAACCTCAAAATAATATTTCATTCCTAATTCCGATCTTCTAAATACACCCCAATAAAAAAAAAATTAGAAGTATTCCAAAACAAAATTTCAAAACTATGAAGAAGTTTCATACAATCGTTTTCATCCCTTTTCAGACCACTCTTAACATTTAGGGGGATGAAAAAAATAGATGTTGTCCGATTCTCAAACCTAGCCGATATGCATACAAAATTTCACGAAAATCGGTCGAGCCGTTTCGGAGGAGTTCAATAACGTACACCGTGACACGAGAATTTTATATATTAGATTAAACTAAATAAATTAAACTTTTGCTATGATAATACGAAAATACAATTAAACTCGATCGACACAATCCCTCAAGGCTTTCAATTACTTCCAACAGACAACCCTATTTTTTTTATACACGTATTAGTAAAATAACAAAACACATGTCCTTCATATTGAATAGTTTTGTTCAAGTTTAACAATCAAGTAGGTACATATACACATATTTTTGTATTCAATATCTTACAATGCTAAAGTTTTACCAATAAGCACTATGAAGAGATATCGCTAGTACAACTCAAGTTCAATCTAAAACTAAGTATGAACCTAAAATTTGGTATTATTTTGGTGATTGACTTCTACTTTATGCTTTCTATATTATTGTGCCTTAAAATATAAAATTACTTTTTATTTTTTAACCGACTTCAAAAAGGAGGAGGTTATCAATTCGGGTCGTATGTTTTTTTTTTTTTGTATGTTTGTTACCTCATATCTCGGTCATTTATGATCCGATTTGAAAAACTCTTTTTTCATTCTCTGAAATTGGTCCCATTTTTTTATTATAAGAAATGGTTCAGTAGTTGTATGTTTGTTACAACAGAACTCGGTCATTTATAAACCAATTTGAAAAATTCTTCTTTTATTTGAAGGTATACTCTGAAATCGGGTCCCATGTTTTTTTATAAAGAATGGTTTAGTGGTTTGGCTTCAATTTTATATTTAGTAACAAAACGTATGCAAGGAGTGAAGACGTGTAAAGCAACACGTTGATGTCTTTTGTGACGAATTTTCTGACATTGACATGTCCATGCTACAAGTGCGAAGTGATTTTCAAAATTATTTTTTTGTTAGAAACGAAGTGGCCCTGGATTGGTGACCATTTGTGTCATTTTATTTTCAGCGTCTTCATTCTTTAGAAGCAGGGGACTATGGTTATCAATATAATTTGGTAGTCGTTAAAGCCAAGTTAGAAGTCTTATGGTCGTCAGAAATTACAACAGCAACGGGCGGCCATAAACCTGCCTTTACACACTGTTTATTTTTTGTATATCTGTTAAGCGATTGCTCGGTCAGTTAAATTATGATTTTTGATGATTCTTCATTGTTAGTAGATCATCACTTTTTTGTTTTGATTTGTGGTTTCTGGGATTCAGGGTTTAGCGATCAGCAAAAGTGTTGACAAGGATTTTATATCTCTATTTACAATCTTACCTCTCGTCTCTACTTTCTTTCAAACGACACGGCGCTGTCTCATTTGCGCAGCACGTTTAGTAGGTCTAACCATATTGAATATATTTATACACAATTAATTACCACTAAAAGTTTAAAATGAAATTATTTTTAGAAAAAAAATGAGAACCGACTCCAAAATAACTGATTAAAAACTATAAATAGTAAAGTATTATAGGTATAAGGATTGCGTTGATTCCCCTTTAATGTTCTTTGCTATGAAGTAATTAAAATATTATTTTCTACTTTTTAGTTAAGGATTGAACATGAAGGTGTTGTTTGAAGTCGGTTTTCATTTTTTTTTCTAAAAATAATTTTTAGATGTTCATTTGTAAGTACAAATAGTTGTTTTCTAATTTATTTATTTGTAACGTTTCTATTTCAGAGGGAGCCTAGATTTCAGAAGGCACTCGTTCGATTTTAGAAAAGAGTTTAAACGGTCGAATTGAGAAACCTCCTCCTTTTTTTGAAGTCTGTTAAAAATAATAAATATTTATATGTAGAGAAACAAACGCACAAACTAAAAAGTACCCAGCGGAATCTTATCAACTTGCAATTAAGCAACTAAATTGCAACTAATTGATTAATCAAGTAGGTTATTTTTGCTAGTAGGTAGGTTATTTTTATGAAGGTCATTATGATCCTTCTTAGCTGGCACCGACTCCAAAATAACTGATTAAAAACTATAAATAGTAAAGTATTATAGGTATCAAGAATTGCGTTGATTCCCCTTTAATGTTCTTTGCTATGAAGTAATTAAAATATTATTTTCTACTTTTTAGTTAAGAATTGAACATGTAGGTATGTTTGAAGTCGGTTTTCATTTTTTTTTCTAAAAATAATTTTATAGAGTTTATACTTACTTAAAGGCAAAATACTAGCAGTCTATAATTAATTGCCCTAATGTCGAAAAACATTGAGTAATAATTTGGATGTAGTCTACCCAGAGCACCCGTCCGGAGAGCACCTGCGCGTTGAGCACCTAGCCTAGTCCACGTTGAGCACCTATCAATATTCTTACCAAGGAGAGCACTTACCAAAAATATTAGTAGGTGCTCAACATGGACTAGAATAGCTGCTCAATGCGCAGGTGCTCTTCGGATGGGCTCTCTGGGTAAACTGTCATAATTTGAACCATTTATACCCCTACCTACTATTAACTACGCCTTTACTAGTACGCCCTCAGATATTTATAGTTAAATTAGATACTTTGATTAACAGATCGCATGACTATGTTTTAATCACACTTACTACATTGATTTTATCATTAACCCTATTGTCACTTCCAGATAACCTACTTCGTACAAGTGAAATGACTTTAAGCACCTATAAAACGATGTAGGAACTTACACACTATTGATTATTTATTAGTTATTTATTCCATGTTCTCTTTTATTTAAATTAGAGCTATTTTAAAATACACACTAAACTGTGCTCAGCAACAATTACTTAGAAAATAAATCCAATCCTACTCTCTAAAGAATAATAATATTACAACAACAACACACAACGCCAATATATTAAAGTTTGTCTGAAAGGTCTATCACCTTGGTCTAAAACTAAATATAGGTTAATTGGTTGCCGCCTGTCCTCTTCATTCTTGCAATCCTTTTTAAAAGTCTCCAAATACGTTCTTCAAATTTTCTATATCTGTCTCTAGGACGATGTTGATTCGCATTCATTATTTCAATAAATTTCACAGTAAACTTTAGAGTTATTCCGGTCTGATCCCCTGAATCTGATACCCTGGCGGATCGGTTTATTTTTTAGTTTTTTTTTTTTATTTATTGGCCCACCAAAGTGACTCCACCCCGCCTGATGGTAAGCAGTCAGTGGAATCCAGAAGTGGTGGCCACCATACCAAAAGCTATCGTCTTAAACTGCTGGTATGGTGGCCTCCACTATGGCGGCTAGGAATGGGGCTAGAGGAAGGGAATGAGGGAGGTGAGGAAAGAGGAAAGGGGGGAAGTTGGGCCTCCGGCACTCTCACTCACCGAACGAAACGCAGTAGTAAGGATACTACTACTCTTAAGTCGATCTAAATGTTTTATTGTTTAAATGAAATGTTTTAGCGGACTTATATCCGTTGTAGATTGTTTAAGAATGTCGTTTATGATGTGTGTACAATATACATTCCGCTTCTGCATTATTATTCTATCTATTCTAAATTGCAACGTAGTTCAACAAATTCACGATTAGGTTCCAGTGAATTGATGTTGGATTGAAACTTTTCAAAAAACATTTAAAATCATAATACTTGCGTGAAGTGTAAAACTTTAAAATGTTTTAGAGTTTAGTCTCCATGGTTTTCCATTTAGAATCCGAGACGTGAACGTGACTCATTTCAATGAATGCTTACTTTAACATCCGTACCTTATATTTGGACCTGCTATGGTTCAGTAAGCGCATGTTTAGGCTTGAGTGATTTTTAGTAATTTTTGGGATTTTTGAATACAGTTGGTACTTAAATGCCGTATTTTTAAGTATTTTAAATCAGTCAGACTCATTATTATCATCCACAGTCTGAATTTACCTACTGCTAGGCATAGGCTTAAACTAATTAAATTATTTATCAACATGTTTATTATAATAATTATTTGCAGTACTAGGTACGTACGTAATATCATCGTAGTAAATTTAATGGCATACGTAGTTAAATAATTTTATTACCTACTGTATCAGTGTTTGTCATAAATTAACCGCGTCCCACGTGTGTAAAAAAAAGGTACGTATTGATGCATGTTCAACTTGATGATTCTGTCTCTGTTTAAACCATAGAGATGATTTTGAGAAACCTTCATGTACCTACATACAAAAACTTAGCGATCATTCATTCACGGATAAATATACCTACAGTTTACGAATGACTAATAGGTTCGTTTTTACGTTTAAACCCTAGATCTCTAAATACCATGTTATTCATCATGATTATAAAGTATGATGCATAGTGAATAAATTGTGACCAAGAATCACATAAACATCTTATTGTGTTAGGTGTACCTTTACATAATATGATTTTAAGAAATGTATAAATCTGTCTATAGGTTGCGTCAACAGTAGTACTACTACTGACGTTTAGTTTTTTTAGAAGTTTAGAAATTATTTGTTGGACTTATTGGTCATAATTATTTAAGAAAAATTGTTTAATGATGATGATAAGAAATAATTGTTTTCTTTAAAAAAAAATTTAATTTTTATTTTTTATAGGTACCTATGTACGTCGTCTTTATAACACAATAAATGTTTTTCTTTCTTTCTTTCATAAACTACTCTTATTCATTTGTTGCTTGCCACGTTTATTCGATCGTCAGTCCATCTTGTGGCAATGTTCAGGTCACAGCTCTCAGAACTGATGGCTGAACAGCAAACAATATGTAAATTTTTCGTAATTAAATTGAGAACCTTTACATTATTCGTGGCATGACACAAACCCAATAAATAGCTCTAAAATTAAGTCTAGGCACGCTTGACATTAGTAAAAGTGGTACTATTTTAAGGTCTATTATTATAATTAGACGTAACGAGTCGACGCAAAATATTATTCTTTTTGCTTACTTCATTACTATCCCTTCATCAGGTAAACGATACGTGTCATTAAAAAGCATCAGTATTTTAATCATGACTCTTAACCGCGGTTTGTGAATTTCCTTCAAGAAAATCCCTTTAAAACCACAACGGTAGTGATTAAATACTTAAAAAAACATTTTAACAATAATAGAATGATTTACAATGAAAAAATATTATTTTTTCGTTGTTTTAATTTTTTGTTATTTCTCGTTTTTCTTTGTTTCTTTCTGATATCCAATATGCTTTGTAAATAAAGATCAACTTAATATAAATGGTTCGCTTTTAAGGCTTAGAAAAATGCTCTTGCAATGCAATCTCAAAAACGCTACTAAAATTTTTGTTTACGCCAGCTACATAAAGTTTTTTTTTTTTTTTTTATGTTAGCCTACCAAAGTGACTCCACCCCGCCTGATGGTAAGCAGTCAGTGGAATCCAGAAGTGGTGACCACCATACCAAAAGCTTTCGTCTTAAACTGCTGGTATAGTGGCCTCCACTATGGCGGCTGGGAATGGGGTTAGAGGAAGGGAATGAGGGAGGTGAGGAAAGAGGATAGGGGGGAAATTGGGCCTCCGGCACTCTCACTCACCGAACGAAACGCAGTAGTACGGATACTACTACTCTTAAGTCGATCTTCTATGAGAGGGTAGTACTTCCCCGGACGATCCAGCCCACTCATGCTGAAACCAGCGTGGATCTACTACCGTCAAGTACCGTAAGTTGTATTAAATTTCCTTTTGTGGCGTACAATTAAACAATTATTTCCCTGTAGGTATCCAATGACTGTTCAAATAAAGTACCAATCACTTATGGCGTATTTGTGACGTAGAACAATTTCATCGTTTGTCGTGACGTTAATAGGAGGAAAACCTGAGATATGACTTGTATTAAAATTTTGTGTAATATAGGAAAATACCTAAATACGGCTTTTATGACCCCGGATCAGGATATATACAAAAGTATTGCGAAGGTAAACGCAGTTTGACATTTACCTCCATTTTGTAGACAGCGTCAGTCGAAATTTGAATTGGATATTTTTTTATTACAATGTTTATAACCAAGGTATTAATTTGTAAGAAAAGTATTACCAGTACTTTTAATTGTATACAGACTAAAAATGGTGTTACTGTGTTATAATTGGTAAAAATTATTGTGTTGTTGTTGATTGTTTTAATTGGAAAACTACTACGTTAAATGGGTAAGTTTAATTGATATACTTTATTGATCAATTAGAGTTGTCATACTATAAAGCGTAGTATTAATCAAGAAATTGGTGTTATGTGAGACTGAGTATTCCTTACACTAACAAACTTACACAATCATTCTTTGTAGGAACATGAAAAAAATATTATTAAAAGCAAAAAGTCCGCCTGCCTAAAACAAACAGAAAAGAAAGAAACCCTTTTTTCATCGCAATATTACCCATGTCTCTCCCACAATTAATACGAATCTAATGACAACTCATATGTTATGCTTGACATCGGCAGTCGGGTAAAAAGGTACAATATTTTGTTTATTATTTATACTAAGAGGTTAAACAATTAAAGAATCAGAGAATAAATCTGAGAGAAGTTCGTTTAAAAATACCACCTGTCTATCTCAATCCATCAAAGGCGTCATTATACAAATGAAAACTGCACAGGTCTCTACAATACTTGTTTGGCAAAGCCTCTCCTTTTACGTAATGCTACCTTGAATACAACCTTAAAAAGTAGACTCTACTCGTTTATGAAACAGTTTATCATTTAAAAATATAAGACCTGCCTTATTAAATAAATAGGTTTGTTTAATACGTTTTCGATAATCTTAAGAACTGAAGGATTTATTTTTAATGGTTTTACAACCTAACTTAATATGGTATGATAACTTTTTAATTTTTCATTTTTTATATTGTGATATACCTACCAGTATATGATAGTGGTCTACTTAAGTCAAAAAAGCTTTTCGGTATTTCATACCGTGGTGTGAAACGACCAAGTACAAAATAGTCATTCGTCGATTCACTGGTCCGAAACAACGAATTCAAAAAAGGTCCTTGTGCGATTCCATGGTCAGAACAGCTCGTGATGCGAATCGACGAAAGTCCTATTATCCGTTATGCCTAGGTAAGACTTATTAAACAGTGGAATACTTCTGAAACTCGCGATGACTAATAAAATATACCTATATATGACTAATATCAATATAATAACAGAATATACATAAAATATTTTATTTGTTAGCTAACGTTACAAACTGTTTCCGAACAAATCAATCATATAAATGGATTGTTTTCATGTCTACCCTCACTAAACAAAGGAACGTTACCCTCTACAAGCGCTTATAAAAAATTTTGTTTATGGTACGCTATTGGTTTTTAAATTATTATTGCTTTTCAGATTATAGCGTTAATTTTTTTTTTTTTGGAAAGATGGTAACCACCGCGTACGTTTGTCTATATGTACCTATGAGTACCCACTGCCTATTAACTTATCAATTAAAAAAAATCAATGTTCATAGTTAGACCGATTTTTGTTAGGTTGGTTTCTGAAGACTTGAAGTCGTATTGCAGTTTGTAAATTTATAAAATACTTAGGGCTATTAAAGGTCCCAATGATCAAAAGTGGCACTAGTCACAACCTAAATTCTATAAAAGTAGAAATATTTGTCAAAAGACTATACCTATGCACGTCTAACAGCTGTAAATAACGGTAGTAGATCTACGCTGGTTTCAGCATGAATGAGCCGAATCGACCGGGGCAGTACTACCCTCACTTAGAAGATCGACGTAAGAATATTAGTTTCATGCATGTGTTTCGCTCGGTGAGAGAGAGCGACGGTAGCCCAAACACCCCCTCGGTTCTGATCCTTTTCCCTTTTCCTTCCTCCACGCAGAAGGGGTCTGCGTGGTCGGCAACGATTTGGTTGTGTTTTCTAAGCGTTACTACTTTCGTAATGCTTTGAAAACATAGCCATCTCAATAGGTTATGGCTCCCACTTACTATCAGGTAAGTATACGTAGGTATGCTTGTTACCACCATACAATAATTGAATAATTGAAAACCTCACTTCTTTTTACTTTTAATTTTGGTAACTATATTAGTTAGTCGATTAGTAATAAGCAATTACTTTGTGTGGTCTTTTGGTTGCGTTGAGTGTTAACATTGTAACTTATACAAAAAACTGTAATTATCTGGCGATTGAAAAGAGTGGCATGAGTTTCTTGCCAGTTCTTCTCACGTCTCTATCCCGTCAGCGAACTGGCTGTAGGTTAATTGGCAGACTTCATGTAATTTTGACGTTCTTATGCATCATACTATATAATCAAAATGAAATAAACAGTTTAAGTTTAATAAATTAATAAATTTAATAGATCTGTCTGATCTGTACTTTGTATACAATATATAGGTAGCTCTATAGTTAGCTTTATAGATATAGAGATTTAATTTTATAAATAACTGACAATTTAATAAGATAAGAAAGCACACTCAATAGCAAAAATGAACGTTAGCAGATAGATGCCCGTTACGTTTAATTCTATTGGTATAAAAACAGTCATACATTCAAAAAAATATTACAAAACTATCATAGACACAAACATTCGACTCAACGTAAACATGTTAATTGCTTATAAATATTTGTTAATATACTAATATAACACAACGTGTTAAAATAGCGCCGCTATTTTTAATCACTTTATGCAAGCTTTCGGTGTTCCACAAAAACTTTTATGAAAACATTCGTGATTCTCAACTCTGCTTTAGGAAAAACTCGATCGAGTCGACTTTTTTTTATTAAGTATGTACAAATAAAATAGATTAAACTTTATGAAAAGTATCGAAATAAATAAAAATTTAATTTTTATTTATTTTGATACTTTTTTATTAATATTAATAAAGTAACTAGGACAAATATTTTCTGAATTAAGTAGGTATTTTTATTCATTCTAAAATTAAATATATACTGATTTTTCTTATCGGATTCATCTTAAAACTATTAATAAAATAATTTATTTTTATTAAAACTTACCATAAACATAGCATTGAAGACAACAAGAAGATATTTTATACAATTCATGCCGCAGCCCTCCATTTTGCTCTTTTATAAACACTAACAGCCACAAACAGAATATTATTTCAAAAGTCCAATCCGAAAACAAAAAGCACGAGTTCCGAATTTGAATTCAACTTTTTTACGGCACAGGCGATCGCTCGCGGGCGGCGTCTCTCGCTGAATGCGGTTTGCTACGAACCGTTTTGTATTTTAGTAGGCCAGAATTCACCCGGGGTGGTATAAAATCGCGTGAGGGATGAAATCACGCACTAACACCACCCCCAAATTTCTTCGACCCCCAAATTTAACGTCGTAAAGCACCGATAGAGATCACCGTTAGACGGTTTCAACTAGCGATCGGTTATTGGTCTTACGATCTGAATATTGTTAAGAGGTTAGTTACCTCAGCGACTTCAGATTTTTATTGTCGTAATTTTATTTTTCTATTATGTCCGTAGATTAAGTCCTTTATAATTATATCAATTTCTGCTTGAATAATTATTACAATATTTTATATTTCTTGGGTGAACTAAAGCTTTAGGCAATTAGTAAAAAGCTATTATTAAAATTTATTTTCAATCTAGTATATTAATTTGAAATTGATTAATGAGATTTAAAAAGTAAAACTATTGTCAAAGGGAACTTAGTTGCTACGACGATGGAGCCTATAATTATTATCGATACTATTATATAAAGCGAAAGCGTTTGTTTGTTTGAACGCAATAATCTCTGAAATTATCAGCAATAATCTTGACTGCTTCTGTGTATGGACTGCCACGCAGAGGTCGCGGGTTCGATTCCAATGTGCAAATATTTGTGTGCATGAACATGTCTATTTGCATTGGTCTGGGTGTTTCTATGTATAATATGTATGTATTTACAAAAAAAAAGTATTTAAGTATGTATATCCGCATTCTAGAACCCATAATACAAGCATATAAATATGCTTACTTTGGGTCTAGATGGCGTTGTGTGTAGTTGTTGAAATATTATTATTATTATTATTATTATTATCAGTCGGCTTTGAAAAATTTTTTTGCGTGTCATAGCCTGGTTCTCGAGGAAGGTTGTAGGTTATATACCATTACGTGACTGGCGACGGGAGCAGACGCGGAAAGCTAGTAAATAATATAGGTACTTTTGTTTAAATTATATTTTGCTTTAACTAATTTTTGTTAGGCAGGCTTAAATGACTAAATAATGTAAGTAACATGTGGTACATACCAAGTGAGGAGATTTTCCTAGTTTATAAAGCTGGCCTTAGATAATGCTAAGCAACTTTTCTAACTATCTACATAATTGCATTCAATATTTTATATACATTTTCCCCCTTTCTACGAAGCACGTTGTCACTACATTTATAATGCGCACAGCTAAGAAAGAACTAACCCGTCTGATGAGCTCAATATTATTTTATTTCATATATATAAATTACATTTTATTACAAACTAGCTTTCTGCGGCGTGGTTTCACCTGCAAAGTCAAAGTCAAAGTCAAAGCATTTATTTCATTTAGATCATAAAGTATGATGCTTATGAAAAGTCAACATTACATTTTGTCAGCCAATTGACCTACAGCCAGTTCGCTGACGAGGTAGAGCTGTGAGAAGAACTGGCAAGAAACTCACGCCACTCTTTTCAATCGTCAGATAATTACAGTTATTTGAATGAGTTACAATTTAAAACACTCAACGCAACCAAAGAACCATACAAAGTAATTATTACAAATTAACTAATTAATATGATACTAAGATTAAAGAAAGAAAACGAGGTCGCGTCTTTGCTTACTGCTCTGCTCCCGTCGGCAGTAGCGTGATGTTACATAGTCTTTAACCTTCCTCGAGAACTGGGCTATCATATGCAAATATAATTTTCCAAATTCGAATGCTAGTTTCAGAGATTAGAGCGTCCAAATAAACAAATAAACTCTTTCGAAGAGTATTATTATTATATCATTGATTTATTAAGAACTTCATACAATAGAAATATATTGGCGGACATAATGCCTTAGGCATTATATTCATTGAGTATTCTATAAGAATGTCGTAAGATAGGTAGTTTCCCTTTGGTCCCAAACTAAGCTGGTGCTTGTATTTTGGGTACCATCGGTATCTTCTTCGGAGGTCATCGAGTCGTGAGTGAGTATGTTCTAGGTAAGCAATGTAAGCAAGCTCCATCATAGATCACATCATCGGTTACTAACAGCAGATGAGACGGTCACGCGAACTTGACATCAATAATAATAAATATGACCAAGAAAGGCAAGTAGCTCGTCATTAAGTCACTGTTCTTTATTGCGTATAGTACGTAACTTCCATAAATAAGTCATTGCTTAACTAACTAATTTTTATAGAGAAAAATTTGATTTTTTGTCTGATTGTTTGTTTGTTTTAACTAAAAATCTACTATATCGAGTTGAAAAATAATTTATTTTTAGTAAGCATTAAGTACATTTATTTATTGCTTTCTAAAGGTGAAATTTTTTATAATAATAAAAAAAATCTAGTCAAGTCTGAGAATCGGCTACTATCTATTTTTCAAACCTCTAAGTGATAAGGGGTGTCCAACCCAATTTTTTTTAATTTTTTTTTTTATATTTTTTTTTTTTATTATGTGGCATTAAAAAATACATACAACCCTAAATTTTCATCTTCTTTTCTATCACCAATCCCTGCTATTTTATAGTCATTTTCATAATTTTATAATTTTTATCCCGCTCGATAACATCAATTATTATCACTTGGTAAGTTATACCCTCCATATGTCTACCGGTGTCACTTCTCACCCAGTAAACAGCACGGAGTAGGGATGACAACGAAGATGGTCTCCTTTTCTCTCAAACAAGAAGCCTTCTCTCACTCCCTCTACAGTTTTCGGCTATTATTAGTGTTTATGCGTTTATGGACTTTAAGACAAAACAACAGTCAAGGGATTACGACCACCGCTGTAAGTGGTATCATTTCTTGCCTTTGAAAGTTAGACGGAACATCAATGACATATGTTTCCTTGCAAATATTGCAAATGGCTCAATTGATTGTCCTGAATTACTCAGTGAAATATATTTACGCACAAATCATAACAACCTAAGAAAACGCCCATTATTGGATACACCTTTCGCAACTACAAACTATAGACGTAATGCCTTCTGCATACGAAGTGTAATAGCTTTCAATAGTCTACCTTCACATTTAGACATCGATCTATTTTGCACGAGCGCACAAAAAATTAGAAATATTTTAAACAATGAATATTTCGGTACCAAAAATAAATAAACATATTATTCATTCAATTTTAAATCGACTATTATTAATTTTAGTCCTATAATTATCTTACTATCAAGTATTGCACGACCTAAAACCTACTTATGATGTACTTCTAAAAAAAAATATATATATATATATTTAATATTTTTCTTTTCGTTTAACTTAGTCTTAGTTAACGTAGTTTACTTTATATACCTTCATAGCTAATAATATTATCTAAAATGCTGTTAACGCTACTTACACATTATATATCTTACATAAATGCGGAAGCTTGTAATTGGCAAATGTCTCTACAAATAAATGTTACTTAAAATAACTATTAGTCTGTAAGCTTTCTGTAAAATAAATAAATAAATATTAAGCGTAGTAGTTAAACATTTTTACTATCTCAGTGTAACTCTCATATCAAATATATTCTCAAGTAACTTTATTATTTATTTATTAATAACTAATATTATTAAATATAATAAATTATTAATAACTTATAAAATTATTAATGTGTAATTCGCACGATCAGTTAATTAAGTGATTTACATAACCTCTAAAATACTCAACACGTGTCACGAGTTCCCGCAAACAACGGCTATTGAGTTTTTTTTTTTTTTTTTAATTTTATAAGGATAACAAACAGCTACAAAATGGAATGGTACCACATAAAAAATAACAACTATTATAGAGATAATGCAGCCCACTACGTTATCCACGAATTAACAATTTGTGATAATCATTTAAATAGAAATTAAATTATATAAAAAAAAAATAGTAGAAGATAGTAGACCTTGCATAATATAAATAAATTGTGTATACAAATCAAACATATTACTTAAAATCATAGAGAACATGCAATCAAGTTAATAAGGTAGTTAAAATTAATAACAAAATGATATTACATTATTGGAGCAAAACAATAGAGTTAAAATAAAATTAACATAAGTTGAAAATACAAAACAAACAGAGAAATCAATAATAAAAAAACATTAGACAGTATTGATTTTTGATTTTCGTTTAATATTTTTTGTATATCAGACTTAAAGGTAGATTTCGAGCAAGCAAAAATATCCACAGATACAAAAAAATTATTAAAGCTATCCATTAAGCGTCGTATTGGACAACGAAGTCCTGAGTTGGTCCTACAATTACTCAAGGCAAACAATGTACCAGCGCAAACGTTTCGTCTATGCACAGTACGTGGGACAGCATAGCATAGCTGATTTGTTAGATCTATACAGTTAAAATTATTGTGAACAATATTGAATAATGTATTAGATTCTAAGTAGGTACGTCTGGATTCAAGTGTCAAAAAGCTGTATCTATCCAGCAGTTGAGCATATCCCAAATATTTCCGGTGACATCTGTAGTGATGCACGAAGAAACTTACGCTGAACTTTCTCAACTTCTTCAATGTACTTCTGATAGTATGGATTCCAGATGGGAACAGCATATTCCAATTGTGAGCGCACTAGAGTTTTATATAGATATAGGTACGTGGAAGTCTGTTTGAACTCAGTAGATGACCGCATAACAAAACCGTACATTTTAAACGCATTATTAACAATTTTTTCTACGTGCTCGTTAAGCGATAATTTGTTATCAAGAAGGACACCCAGATCCCTTACATTCTCAGTATAACTTAGTTTATTGTTACCAAGGAGATAGTCAAACTTGACCACGTTCTTATTTTTAGTGAAATTTATATAATGACACTTCGAGACGCTTAGTTGAAGTTTGTTTTCAGTGCAGTACACTGAGAGATTGTCCAGATCTTTTTGGAATAATATGCAGTCGTCCAAACAAGTTACAGTCCTGTATATTTTCAAGTTGTCAGCATACAAAAGGAATTTCGTGTTCCTAAAGCATCTCGAAATGTCATTTATATAAATGTTAAAAAGAAGAGGTCCCAATAGAGTTGTAAGTATAAATTATTTTTATACGTTTATTATAAAATCAAAAATTATTTTTAACGAAAATATTGTTGGGACAGGTGAAAAACGAATTCGGTGAAAGTTAGATTTTTATTACAATTGGGATTTTTTTTGTGGCTTAGATTTGAGCACACCGTATTTTTCACATGGACACATATACGTTGCATGCTCTCGAGTGGGTAAACCATCAAGTTTGTTTGTATTAGCTAAAGACGGGCTAACAAAAAATATTGTTCACGCTGTAGCATTAAGAGATTAATAATTATTATGTAATGAATTAATGATATAAATAATTATTACTTTTAATAAATTGAAAAAATTAATGTTTGGTGTTGTGTGAATTGTACTGTTGTAATATCTAAATGTATTTATTTGTGCGAATTTTTATGATAATAAAAAAATTATTATTATATTATTATTATTATTTTAATATTCCCTCATCGTTCACAGCGGTCCATGCCTTTTTCACTCATATTCCACATCCATACACACTTCCAATAAGTTAGTTTTTTTTTTCTACACTAGAAATTCTCTAGAAAATATTTACATGGCAAAGCAACGTTTTTCATTAGGTATATCTCATCGGTGAAAGTATAAAATAAATTATTTTATTTATTGTCTGCAAAATAGCGCTCCTAGTATTTATACCGAGAATTAAAGTTTGTCATACAAATTGCCCTAGTATTTACTTTGAGAACTAAATTTTCTCATTCAATGCGCCTCTAGTTAGACTCAAAAAATAGGACAATCTGGCAAATAAAAAAGGTGTCTTTCTTGAGTTTCTTGCTAGTTCTTCTCATGGCTCATCTCGTTAGAGACGGCTGTAGGATAATTTATTAATTGTTTATCCGACGTTCAAGTATCACTGAAGTGATTAAAATAAATAATATATAAATTTTAATTTAGGTTTTCTAAATAATTTACTAATATTCTCTATATATAATAATCTCTTTATCTTTATCTTTATTCACGAAAGCGTTAAAGCTTTGACCTACTTGCAAACATCGTACGCACTCGTTAAATCCGAAAAACTTTTTGAACGTACTTTCGGAAATCATACGAAAATAAACTCAGTTATGTTCTAGTTCTTATTATTAGTTTTATTAATAGGCTAATGGTGGAAAAAAATAATTTATACCCGGAATTCTTTTAGGTACAATGTTACCTCAATTCTTTCAACTTACCGTAGTCACAGATAAGATAATACTTTTATCGTCAAGTTTCCCAAAGAAATCTTTATAATCATTGAGAACTCCAACATTAATATTGAAAAATAACAATAACAAATAACTCTTTTTTAAGAGTTTGAATAAACTCTGAGAAGACTCTCGCGAAAGCCTTTGCAAACATACAATTAACCCTTCATGGACACTACTGCAGACACAATAGATGTTTTACTATCAATACGGCCATATACGTTTACTGTTCCGGAAAGTGTTAACGTGCACAAAGTGTAATCAAACTCGGCACAAATATTTATGTACCATACAAGGTATCGTCATGTTAATTTAACTGCATCTCTTACCAAGGCATTTTCATAGTACCCAGTTTGAAAGACTGATCAACAAAAAATTAACTAATCACCTAATAAATCTCATGTGAATATTATTCATGCTTTTAGCAACCCAATAGGTACTTTACATGAGATTTAACAGGTGATAGTTAATATTTCGTTGAACAGCCTTTCAGAAACTGGGTGTGAGTCTCCCTAGAGAAGATGATCCCATCACCACTACTTTTATGTTAAATCTCGTGGGTTTTCTTCACATGATTTGTGTGATTTACAAATGTGTGTCAAGAGTCTAGGTTGCTTCTTGTCAGGTAAGCCGTATGTATGCATATAGATGCCTGCGACTTAGAACTAGGTGCCTACCACAATCTCAAGCAGTATTATTTTATTCTTACTTTGTGTTTAGTCTTTTTCATTTGTACAAGGATAGAGATAAAGTAAGGCTATAATTAGGTTGCTCGATGAGGTTGTGGTAGGTGTTGGATATTTTAATTAATCATATTACAACACCAACATTAAATGGTAACTATAATGTTATGTGTGGCAACACACTTCCCTTCTATTTGTGACACGGAACAATAGAACACGTGAAAATTACTTCTCCGGCTTTTATTTCTTCTTCCCCGGCACCTACGTACCAGCACCTCATCAGCATTCACCATCACACCATTACACCGCCACACATTGGTCCTTCGCAGAGAAAACATCGGTGCTGAGGAGGCAAAGGCTAGAGGTTTGTCAAGATTTTTCCGTCCGTGTCGCAGCCATTTTGTCGGCAACGCAAGCGTGCTCTTTCTTAGCTTGGTCGTCGCAACGCAACATAATCGCCATAATTATCGATTCAACGACTCCAGCAGATATCTACAAGAAAAGAAGCCCAGCCGCAATCTGTAATTTAATTATTTCATCGATCGTCCCAGTCGTCATCGCCGGAATAACTCCTGCAGGTGTGAAGAGTACAGCTGTCAGCAATATAAGGTATTCCGCAAGAAAGAGCGAGACGGCACGCATCATAATAATTCAAGGTATCTAGGTACTCAATCACGCGCCTGAGACGCACGACCCACGCAAGCCGTGCAACAGAAAGAGAGCGAGCGAAAATCGTACGAGCGCAAAAGAGACAGCAAGTGACGCAAATAGTAAAGCAAACTTCCGGATCCCCGGAGCAAGCCGCCATCTTGTGTCATCCTCGAATTCGTTCGATCGACTCGTCCTCAATAACGGTCCACGCGCATAACATTATCAACTTAATTTAGTTGTGTTTAAGTATTTTAATATTAATTTGTGTTACCTCAACAAGTTGTGCTAGTAATTAAAAATGGAAGACGAACTGAAACGAAAAATCGCCTCACGAGGCTATGTGAAAGGTATGATCACAAGAATACTTAATTTCGTAGAACTTACTGAATTGTGTAAAATCAGTTGTGATGAGCTGATTACCAAACGTGATCGACTCATATCTGCTTTTAGTGAATATGAATCATTATGTAAAGATATTCTTTACCTCGATAATGCCGACAAAGAAAATGTTGAGCAAATGGAAAATAATTATTTTAGTATCTTAACATCATTAAACAAACAAATAAAGTCACATGAAAATGCAGGCCCCTCAGGCCTCCACACGTATTCTGATGCAACCACACATAAGACAAAGCTACCACCAATTTGCATAAAAACATTTGATGGTAGGTTTACAGAATACGTACCATTTATTAATTTGTTCGATTCATTAATTCACAATGACAGTAGCCTTGATCACATTCAAAAGTTTTATTACTTGAGATCGTTTCTAAAGGGTGAACCGTATGATCTCATAAAGAATTTAAGTTTATGCCCAGAAAGTTATAGCGAAGCTCGAAAACTATTGAGTGACCGCTACAATAATAAATATAAAATTATAAATGATCATATATGTAACATTTTAGATTTAAGTAGCATTGTTAAGTCAACAGCCAGTAGTTTAAGAGACTTTGTGTCATTCATTAGGCAACAATTAGCTGCAATTAAAAACCTTGACACCAATGTCATATACTGGGATGCAATTCTTTTATGTGTTCTCTCCCGTAAATTAGATGGAATTACTGCACGAGCTTATCAGCTAGATCGAGATCCCAGTGTACAACCTGACCTCGAACATTTTCTGCAATATATTGAGAAGCGAGCTCTGGCACTAGAAAATGCCGGCCAAAGTCCTCACTCGCAGCAACAGACAACAAGGGTAACAGCAATTGCCACTGCAGGAGCAACATGCATCTTCTGTAAGTTAAACGACCATAAATTATATAATTGTAAAAAATTTCAGCTTTTGCCAGCAAACAATAGACTGACATTTGCCAAAGAACAAAAATTGTGTGTGATTTGTTTAGGTATTCATGGTGGCAAATGTAGGTTTCACTTTCGGTGCTCGGAGTGTAAGAAGCCTCATAACACTCTGCTTCACTGCAATTCTGGTGAAATCACACCAGCTGTCACCTTATCAGGTAATGTCAATAATAATGTGCTTTTGCCTACAGTTAAAATAAAGGTTATAGCAAGGAATGGCACTGAATACATTATCAAGGCTTTATTGGACAGCGGTTCACAGGTTTCTTTTATAACGGCAAACGTTGTTCAGCTATTAGGTTTAACACCTTTGCAAAGTGACACTTGTATTATTGGTATCACTAATGAAAAGAGTAATGTAAAATATAGCATTCCAATTGAAATTCATTCATTAAAATCACCATTCAAAACAATGGTAACTTGTCATGTGGTAAAGAATGTAACATGCAAATTACCTCAGAATAAATTTGATGTCTCTAGTGTCATAATACCACCCAACATTTTATTGGCAGATGACCAATTTAATGTGCCTAGTGAAATACATATGTTATTAGGAGCTAACGTGTTTTTCCAGACCTTGTTACCAAACGAGCTGAGCACAAGCATCAACCTGCCATGGCAAACCGAGCAGTCATCGGCTCTGCCCCGGAGTGCTGTTCATTCATTACAGCAGCCTGGTAACACACAACTACACATCTTTAATACATACTTCGGGCACATTGTAGGAGGAAATCTACCACCCAAGGTATCTCAACAGACATGTAATAGAGTAGCATTAAAATGTGAATTAGGTCTCAATGAGACACTTGCCCAGTTTTGGACCAATGAAAAGGTTCCAGAAATATTTGCTGAGCATACATCTGAGCAAGAGCTTTGTGAACATATTTTTCACAGTTCGGTTAAGTTAGTTAACAATCAGTTTGAAGTTCCTCTGCCTTTAAAATTACCATTGTCAGATATAAATAATACTCTTGGTGAGTCATTTCATATAGCTTTAAAAAGGTTTTTTAATTTGGAAAAAAGATTGCATGCCGATCCAGATTTATTATTGCAATATAAAAGTTTCATTCATGAATATCTAGCTCTTGGTCATGGTCAATATGTTGATATAGAATTGTATGATTTGAATACGCATGCAGTGTATTTTCTACCACACCATGCAGTTATTAATAATAATAGTAAAACCACAAAGCTTAGAACAGTCTTTGATGGTTCAATGAAAACAAACAAGAAGGTTTCTCTAAATGATTTACAACTTAATGGACCTGTTGTTCAAAAGGATTTGTTTGATATAATTTTATTATTCCGTTTAGGTAGATATACATTTACAGCAGATATCAAGCGTATGTTCCGAAACATTAAAGTAGATCCTCAATACACTACTCTTCAGAATATTTTGTGGAGAGACAATCCTGATGAGCCAGTCAAGTGTATTAGGTTAGATACGGTCACATATGGCTTAAAAAGTTCAAGTTATTTAGCAACTCGCTGTATAGATGAGCTAGCAAATAGATATGAAAAATTATACCCACTAGCATCATCTATTATCAAAAATAGTCTATATGTTGATGATATTATCTATTGTAATAATAATTTAGAAACTACCATTGCTGCCAGAGACCAACTTCGTGATTTGCTAAAGTTGGGCAGTTTCCATACTCATAAATGGTCATCAAATGATGAAAATGTGTTGAACAATATACCATTGAACGAAAGGCACTTTGACAGTTTAGAGTTACAAAGGGATAATTATAACATGAAGGCATTAGGACTTCAAATTAATGTAAAAGATGATCATTTTATTATCTCTACACCAGAACCATTTAATATAAATAAGGTTACAAAAAGGAGCATACTTAGTTATATAGGTAGATTCTATGACCCAATGGGATTTGTGAGCCCAATAGTAGTCACAGCAAAGACCATAATGCAAAAATTATGGCTACTGAAAACAGGTTGGAATGACAGCCCGCCTGCAAATATTCAGCAAGAATGGTTTCAATTTACCAACAATTTAGCTGCTATGCAGCCAATCCTATTAGATAGGAACATCAATATTTCAGAAGCAGACTCAGCAGATATAATCGGCTTTGCAGATGCTTCGAGTAAGACAGCCTACGGATGCTGCGTGTACTTGCGACTCACAAACCAATCAGGTACAACAAAATTGCATCTACTCTGTTCCAAATCACGAATCAACCCTATTCAAAAGAAAGGCATGACCGTGCCAAGACTTGAATTGAATGCAGCACTATTGCTATCAAAATTAATTTTGAGAACTCATAATACACTCAGAGTTAGAATTAATATAAGGCAAGTTTGTTTATTCAGTGACTCACAAATTGTCCTTGCATGGCTAAATACTGAGCTAACAAAACTTCAAGCTTACATATCGAACAGAGTAAATGTAATTCGTCAAAACACAGCTGGATGTAGTTGGCATTATGTCAATACAAATGACAATCCTGCTGATCTTATAAGTCGAGGAGTCAATCCGAATGAGCTGAGTAGCTGCGACATTTGGTGGAATGGCCCAAAGTTCCTGCAAAACAGTGAGTACGACTTTCTTGCTTCCCACTGTGGAGCCTTGCTTAGCTCTTTCCAGCAACTTGGTGTACCAAAATCCAAACCTGCTTGATTATATATTCAAGCGCTTATATAATTACTCTAATATAAATAAAATAGTAAGGTTATTAGCATACATATTGCGATTTTTAAACAATATCAATAAAAATAAAGTTAAAATACACACAAACTTTTTGCAAGCTTCCGAGTTAGATCGTGCATTGATGTTAATAATTAAGCATGAACAAGACATATATTTTAAAACTGAAATTAAAGCATTAAGCAATAATAGCAACTTGAAAGGAAACCTATCTGAATTGCATCCTTTTCTTGACAGCCAAGGTCTTTTGCGCGTTGGAGGTAGACTACATTATGCTGATATCGCTTACTCACAAAAACATCCTGTCATACTGCCCAAAGGTTCTTTAATTACTGGCTTGCTTATAAGGTGTGAACATGAGAGGCTTCTACATGCGGGGCCTAAGCTTTTACTTTCGCATCTAAACCAAAGGTTTTGGATAGTCAATGGACTATTAGAAGTTAAGAAAATAACTCATAAATGTATTATATGTTTCAGACAAAAAGCCTCAGTGGCCAAACAGCTAATGGGCTCCTTGCCAGCTGCACGAGTAACAGCTACTAGCCGTCCATTTGAAAAGGTTGGCGTGGATTTTGCTGGGCCAATTGATGTAAAACTCTCTCGCGTCAGACGATCCTTAATAGGTAAAGGGTATATCTGTGTATACGTATGTTTCGCGACAAAAGCCGTTCATTTAGAACTTGCTTCAGACTTGACCACAGAAACCTTTCTTGCGTGCTTGAGGAGGTTCATCTCTAGACGAGGGTTGCCCACCGAAATTCACTGTGACAATGCTAGTACCTTTAAATGTGCAAGGAGCCAATTAGTCGAGCTCTACAAACTGCAGGCTTCTCAGGGCCACCAAATGCAGGTTCAAAGATTTACCGCCGAACGTGGAATACAATTTCAATTTATACCATGCTACTCGCCTACATTTGGAGGGCTCTGGGAGGCGGCAGTAAAGAGCACCAAGTTTCACTTAAAACGAACACTGCAAAAAACTGTTTTAACCTATGAACAACTTAATACTGTATTAATAGAAATCGAAGCAGTGCTTAATTCTCGACCGCTCTTACCTTTATCTTCAAACACTGATGATTATTGTTATTTAACACCTGGTCATTTTATTATAGGTAGTGCAATGTCAATGTATCCTGAAAATAATGTTTGTAACATTCCACAAAATAGGCTTAAGTTCTGGCATTTGTGTACTTCTTTAAAACAGTCCTTTTGGAAAGTGTGGTATCAATATTATTTAAATTTGTTACAAAATAGACCTAAATGGCGTGATAATATATGTAATGTGAAACTGGGCAATTTAGTTATTTTAAAAGAGGATAATACTCCTCCTATGTCCTGGCCCATGGCACGAATTGTTAATTTGTTTCCAGGACATGATGGCAAAATTAGGGCAGTGGAGGTTAGGACTCCAAATGGGAAAACACATTCCCGGGCCATCAATAAAATCTGTCTATTACCAATAGATTATGATGATGGTTGTTAAATATTTTTGTGACTTAATGTTTAAGTATTATGTCATATTTTGTTTGTAAAAGCATTTAATATTTAGTTTCTCTATAAGTAAGAAACAATTGTAAACTTTACATTGAAATTTGTGTGCCAATTCTGTGAGGCCGCAGCATGTTGGATATTTTAATTAATCATATTACAACACCAACATTAAATGGTAACTATAATGTTATGTGTGGCAACACACTTCCCTTCTATTTGTGACACGGAACAATAGAACACGTGAAAATTACTTCTCCGGCTTTTATTTCTTCTTCCCCGGCACCTACGTACCAGCACCTCATCAGCATTCACCATCACACCATTACACCGCCACACAGTAGGGCCCCTGGTTCCCTACTGCAGGAACTTTTTTAAACATCCAAAGCTATTTCCGTTTAGCAGACAAGCATTAAATATTAATTGACTTTGCATATTTAGGGCAATGTAAAAATAAATATGCTTTCTTTAAAATATGAAGTGTAATGTCGTAGAAATTGAATACGACATATCACCATGGTAACCAAAGTTGAACATTGAGGGGCTTTCACCCCAGAGGTTAAAATCTTGTGGCGTTAACATGCTTGTTAGGGTCATTGTATTTGTAACTACCTCATATGTTTAGGGTTCAGTCTTCATTTAAGATTCTAAAATCAGGCTTAATAAATAACACAACACCGTTATTTACATCAAAAGTAAGCATATAATATAACTTATAGCTTGTGTTCTAGTATGCAGATCCTTAACTTCACAGTCTTCGTTACACCATGCTCCACAAAAGTCGGTATTTACCTTGCTTGACAAGCATATTTGCAAGAGTAACGTTATATAGTTCTTAGGTTGCTGCACGTTACCTAGTCGCCTTATAGAACACGCATAGCATGCTGTCACCCTCTGCATGTCGTAGTACTCGATTCTTTCCTAAAAAGAATCAACGAAAATCTTTTACTGTTCGTAGGTACGGAACCATCGCCATGAAACAATCAAATTTATTTCTTAACAACACAAAATTTTCAGTATCCGGCGATAAATTAATAGTTTTAGCTTATAGAAGGAATAATGTCAAGTTTATCAGATCTAGGTTCTAAGTTAAGTACTAAGTTAATCAAGATTTTGAACCTGACATGAATAGATTTACGGACTAACAATCAGATTATCTGATGTAAATAAGTGTTTGTAATATTGTGACATAAAACTATGCTTCAATGTCATCATACTTTTATCACAAAAAAGTCCAGTGCAAAGCATCTCCGTTTTAACTATCCCTAAGCCCATTCATCGTTACCTACATAACACTTTTACCAAGTCATTAATTATTTCTGTGAGGAAACCTCTCTTCGCTGCTTCTCGTGCGTTCGTCACCGTTCTAGAACTGTTAAAAATATTTTTAATGTGATATAAAATATAGCGTTGGGTAAAGCATGCTTAAATTAAATATATTGTTTTTATGTTTTATAGTATCGCATTGGTTATTGTAAATACTTTTTTAACAAATTAATTTAAAAAAAATCTATCAGTAGATAGATAAAAGACAGCGCATTGAACGTATAAAACACAACGCAATTGGTTCTTGAGAACGTAATGTATGTTGGCGTTGTATACAACAACACTAAAATACCTACATCGGGTTAAGAGCATTTAAGGCCTTCTACATGATCTGCCTCGTTCCTAGGTGGTCTGTACCCAACCACTGGATTCTATAATTATGTTCTTTATATCTTGTATCTTATAAGAATATAATTTTATCATCCAAGAGACTTTGCATTACATCTTACGGCTATTATCCCACTTATTAATACCATCGAGCGGTGTGGAGTGATTTTTAATAGAATTATATTTAAGTAACTAGGTATGACAAACGTTCTATTGTGGAGATGATAAAGATAATGAGCAGTCAGTAGACTCAGGACACTACAGTAGTAAATTCTCGCTGGTTTCAGCATGAACGGGGAACCGTGGAAGTACCCTATCATAGAAGATTGACTTAAGAATATTAGTTTCATGCCAATGTGTTTTGTTCGGTGATTAAAAGTGCTGGCAGCCCAAATACCCCTCGATCCTATTTCTTTTCCCTTTTCCTTCCCCATCCCCTTCTCCGTGGTCGGAAATGGCTTCGTTTTATTTTCTAAGTATTATTACTTCTGCAATGCTTAGAAAACACAGCCATCTTTATAGGTTACTTACGGTTACCACTTACGATCAGGTGAGCCGTGTGCTTGTTTGCCACCAGTTGTATAAAAAAATCGAGGCTATAGAAGACTAGGATATCAATAATGTGTGTTTTTCTTTGTTTTTCCGTAGTTACTGTTCATCGTGTCCCTTTAGGGGTGATTTGAATGCTGCATCTTGCTCTGTGTTGGAAGTCGCAAATTATTGGTCTAATCCTGTAAATTTAAAGGGTCTAGAACTAAAAGCTTCGGTACTGAGCTTATGACGCTTTGTGGCGTTAACTACATAACAAGAAAGCTGGGTTGCTTGCCAGATAGTCAAAAAATATCCTTAGTGTTTTCTATACCTACTCTAACTCCAAAGCAATTTGACTAAAATGTTGTATTAAAAGCTAATAAGAAACGTGTTTAAAACCCATTTTCATTACGTCTAAGAACCTACTCGTAAATTGTAAAAACACGGCAACGAAATTTCAAGTTTGTTGACATACATATTTTTAAAAATTCGTGATTAGTCGTTGAGTATTAAAATAATAGTATATTGCCGCGGCGCCGTTTCACTAGCGTCTTTGCTTACTTCTCTGCTCCCGTCGCCAGTAGCGTGATGTTACATAGCCTATAACTTTCCTCGAGAACTGGGCTATCATACGCAGAAAGAATTTTTCAAATCCGTCTGGTAGTTCTAGAGATTAACGCGTTCAAACAAACGAACTCTTCAGCTTTATATAATAAATAGATATTTTCTTTGAAAATGTTGCTGTTAATTTGTTTACCCGGTGGCCGATTTTACTTGATAACGCTCGCTGCCACGATCATGGAAATGCGCGTTATTTTGAAACTACGCATTACTACTGCATGTCAGTTTGCTAGCAGAGTAAAGTAGATATTCAAAACATAAAAATTTGGGCCACAATTTGCATGTACTTAATTTCATAAGTAAGTTATTATTTAAATTTCTAGTTTTATGTTTATTAATCAGCAGTTTTAACTATGATTTTTATATCATAATTATTTAGCACCTTCATTTTACTTTAAATTAAATTCGTTGCAGTGTCCGGGATAGCAAGTTGGGACTCCCTAATGTCATAGCTCGGTTCTCACAGGGGTACTTCGCTGTTAATACTTATAAGAATCACAGCAGTAGGTGTGTCAACACACCCAGTTTGTCGTGTGTACATACCTTTAGTCGATTTATAGTTTGCTGAGTCGCGGTATGTACTAAGTATTTCTTTGTAGCAGCGGTCATCAGTTCATCGACTACTCCTTGTAAATCAATGGAATTAAAATAATATTTTTTAAGTTCGTGCCTCTTTTGTTTATTTACTTTTTTATCTCGTGAGATGTTAATCCGATACTAATTAACTTACAGTTATAAGTAGATGACTTATGATAACGGCATTTTGCAACTTCAATGAAAGAAAATTGTATATTGACACAAATGTCTACTTTTAGAATTGCTACGAAATGAAATACCGTTAAGCGCCTCTAGCGGTAACTTATAATACTACGCGATACACGTCGTAGACGTCTACAATAATACGAATTTTCTTTTTGTAGCTGGTAGCAATTAATACAGGTTAGCTACTAATACCTTGCAAAGCCATACTAGGGGTAATGTTTCATTTAGCTTAACATTAAAGTTTGCCAGCTGCAATTCGTTTTCTTTTCCTTACAACGGTTGTTCCACGATCGCTTCGAGGCGTGATCATCTTTCATCAGACTTTAACCTTTATACATAACAGAACATTGGCTTCAAACGTAGAAGAAAAATAATCACCTCTTCAGAAAATCTGCTTCAGTTAGAGCATGAAATGTCAATAAATTAATTACAAATCCTGCTGCGCCATACCACTATTATTATATCAATCTATAGCGTGCGGTAATAACCTACGTAGTTGCCAGTCGATATAGTAATGATGCATTTACGTTTATTTACTTACACACATCATTAATCAAGTGTCAAATCTATTACAGCCGTGTTTTGTATCGTCACGTTCTAATTCCTATAGTTTGGGTTCGAAGTACTTCTAAGTGAGTTTGTGTGGAAATGGATTCATTCAAACATTGGAGAAAAATAACTTTCACAGTCTTACAAATTAGAACAAACATCATACAGTTTTTTCTTTGTGCATAAACTAAGAGTAATATAAGGGTGGCGGGCAATTGATGGTTCATGACCGGCTAAGGTGGCGAAAATTGTGAAGACCTATTCCAGCAGTGGACGTCTTGTAGATGATATAATGGTGATGATTATAAAAGAGAAGAAGAGGGAACTAGATACTGTTACTTAGTCACGGTATACTGTGTTGTTGTGGCAGAGAACTGTGTCAATAGCAAACAATATTGCAGAAATTGGTGAAAGAATGCTCCATCTAGAAAGCAAACGTGATGTGTTGGCTTCTAGAAAACAATAAGCTGCAACACACGGCTTCGCCCACGCCTAAAATGTGTTCGGTCTCCTTTGTGAACCAGACTGATTTTCGGGATAAAAGTAGCCTATATCGCCACCAAATCTATCTACATACCAATTTTCATCGAAATCGGTTTAGCAGCTTAGGCGCTGAGTGGTAACAAACACATACATAAACTTTATTAGTAGGATTATGATCTGGAACTCACTGAATCAACAAAACCTTAGGGACACTGATATTTCTGAACCCGTAGGGCAGTAAACTTAAGAAGTGGGTACAGCACAAAAGATCTCAAAGAAACGAAATGTTTGTGCCTTCTTCATCTATTAGAAACAGCCCTAATTATAATATAAGACGCTGTTTGATTACATTATATAGTGTGGCAGGAAAACGCTGTGATAGTAGACTATAGGTCCATGGTTTAGTTGACGAACTAAACCAGGGACCTAAGTCTACTATCAGTGGCAGCACCGATGCTTCAGATCTAGCTGTCAAGCGCTTTTTTAAAAGTTAACCCCTGATTGGCCCAATGTGACAGTTGAAGTGGTGCCAACTGGTGGCGAAATTTCCTAAACACCCTCATTAAGTACTATGATAACACAATCATTGCATCGAATAATTGAAATCCATCTCTCATACAGTAAATTACAGTACCCACTTTTGTTTTGCTACGGCGAGGATAGATACTTCACTTTTGTACCCCAGTAATATAGTATATGGTAACATGGTAGTCAGTTTTAATTCATTGCAAGAGCCACTGGCCTTTTAAGAGTTACTTAGCTATGCACTCAAATACTCAGCTGACAAGCGGAGATTGACCGCTAAGCAGGTAATTAGGCCATGTTTAATTGTAATGTCGATACTTGTAAGAATAATTTTATTTGTCGAAATATTTCTAATGGCTCACCTTTGACCACGATCTCGCCCAACAAAGTAGAAGGCTTAACACGTTCGCTTAGAAGGTTAATTACATTGAAACACGTATGTTTTTCCCTGCCATATATTATTTTATAGTTAAGCCTTGCGCTGACGTATACAAAATTTTCATAGATTCATCTTTTTTTTGCAATTTGAGTTAATATTTTCAGTCTATTTATAATTCTTTATATCCAACAATTTTTCCTTTGGAATCGTTTGTTTTTTATTTATAGCTTAGATTTCTTTAAGTTTTTGATGTCCGTAATGTTTTATATAAAGTATGTAAGTACACATGACTTTGAAAATTTGCATTGATCCTGGCGTAAAAGGTAACAAAAAGAATGCATCTAAGGTTTTTAAGAGCAGAATCTATACTACTATTATAAATGCAAAAGTAACTCTGTCTGTCTGTCTGTTACGCTTTCACGCCTAAACCACTAAACCGATTATGTTGAAATTTGGTATAGAAATAGATTAGACCTCGGTGAACAACATAGGCTATCTTTTATCGCGTAATGGCTTCTCTAAATCTAACTTAAGGAAGTTCCAGTATTTACAAGTTAGGCTTTTTATTTAAATATTTGTTGTAACCTTAATACCTAAACAATGTTTTCTACTTATACGTGTATATCAAACTGGCCATTGTTAGTCAAAACCTAAAACGACTTAAACAAATTAAAAAGTAAACTGACAGGCTAAGGTCAAAAAGCAACAGCCTAATCGCTATTTTCAATTGAACAAGTTCTATGAACAGTCGCAAATTCTCGGCCTTGGAGAAAGTGGGGGCGATGGGTGGTCACCACTAACCACATTGTGTGTAGTGTTGTGGTGTGGTTGCCATGGTGACAGCAATGAGTGGCAACCCGTGCCATGCTTGATAGCTATGACCTATGGTTGGACCGTCAATAACAGAACGGTTTGAGATAATGAAGCAATATCTTTTTTTAAATTAACCTAACAATCTATTTATTGCTTTTAAAATATATGTCATAGCACCTGGTCTTCCGTCGTTCGCATCCAGTATATATCAGCTACCGTCTTAAAAGTTACCTGAAATAAACATTTTAAGATATTTTGTTGATAAAATTCTATTTTAGTGACTCTAAGTTATTATGGGATTGAAATAAGCAAATAAAGACGATAACCATTGTTAAATGTTTGTATATAAAAACCGAAAACGGTTCTTGTAGACCACCAAACTTTTAAAATCGGTATTACTCATACGATTAAAATCGAATTTTACAGTTTAACTTCGGAAAACATTTTAAATTTGCCAGAACGTTTCCCAACATAAAACGGAATTACTTAAATACACCTATTAAGTGTTACTTGACAATAAAACCGGCATTTAAAATTATATTCGCGTTTATTTACTCTAACAACGTGGCATTACGCAAGAAGTATTGACGTGGCAACAAATAAAATAAATGATAACTGTTTATTACGTGCCATAATTATATTTAACTATTCAGTGTTAGTTTAATCCATTATGACACTAAACTATTAACTACGTGTATTATAGATACCTTGCTGAGTAGACATTAATTAATTATTCTCACCCTTATTAGTAGTTTTGGCACATCGTCAGAGACGTCTGAATCTTGTAAGATTCATCTACTGTTGACCTTTGAGTCATCCAAGGATCCTTATAAATCACATTTTTAACATATCAAAATATTTAATGATTGTATATGAGATATACCTACTATACATTTTGTCTGTGAGTGTACACTTAAAAGTAACAATACTTTCGCTTCTATACAACCGAAATCGTAAATTACCACCCGCTGTAAAGCTGTAAGTATTCATATAGCCGCATTTAACATCAATATCTTTTTAGCGTTATATTTAGCTGTACTAAGAAGAAAAGAAAATCCTTGAAATGTTCCGTATTAATCCTTCCTATTAATTTTGTCACATCCACGAAATTCTAAAAAATGGCAATATTTTTTTACAACAGGACAAACAAGCATAGGGTAAACGAACGTAAGGACATGGTTCTGTTCCCTAAGCAACACATAACCAAGGCATTGTTGACCGTGCAGGTAGAAAGGAAAGAGGAAAAAAAAGGAAGAGGACAGAAGAGGATAATTGAGCCTTTAGCACTCTTACTCACCGGACGATACACATTAGTATGGAATAAAAATAATAATTTACACCAATATTCTATGAGAGAGTACTTCTGACGTCGTTCCGACACGTTCAAGCTGAAATTAAGGATCTACTACCTACTTCACAACCACATTAAAAATATTCACATCTTCTTAACTAAAGTTTGAGAGCGCCAGAGGCCCAATTTTCCCCTTTTCTTTTTCCTCACCTCCTTCAATCCCTTCACCTACCCCACTTCCTATACGGTAGGCAGCGGCTTCGCAGGGTCTCTGGCATTTTAGAGCTTTAATAAACTCTGAGTCGTCCATGAGCGACAGTTACCACTTACCATCAGATAGGCTGTTTGCTCGTCTACCACTGTCGGCAATAATATATCTGATATGTATATCAAATACAATGTATATAATATTCCAAGTGTTAAGAATGGAGAAAAAAACGATCAGAATTTAAACAAGAAAATATACAGAAAAAAGAAATAATTATGATTAGTATTATTCTTGAAAGGCTTAGAGAACATTATCATGCTCATAGAATCACCTCTTACCATCAAATAAACTATAAGTACATGTTATGCTTGTACACATACATAGTCGTTGTTGCAATCAGTTATAATCTTAATCAGGTATTTTAGAAATAGAAATTTAATAATAATAATAATAATACCAGCCTATTTATTGTTCCACTGCAGGGCAAAGGCCTCTTCTCATAGAGAAGGTATGAGTATTAATCACCACGCTTGCTCAAGCCGGATTCTCAATTTCAGACTTTAAGTCCAGGTTTCCTCACGATGTTTTCTTTGACTGTCAGAAATGCCCAAGATAAATTTAGAAAGTACATATAATTGGAAAATCACATTTACTTACCCGGATTTAAATCCACTACCTCGTGTTTACAAATCGGGTGTCTTAATCACTGGGTTATTTCGACTCGTTTCTTTCTTATCGTTTTTTAACAGTGAAAGTTAAAGTTAGATCAAAATACCATCAGTCAAGAAATTTGTGTTATCTTATCATTAAAGATTTATCTTAAGTCATACCTATTAAAGTAGAATATCTAAATTATAGGTAATCTCGTGAAATACCTACATTATTTTCTCAGATTTGAACAGACAAGAGTGCGGAAACTCGGCGTTAAATATGTTAAAATATATACAATTTAGTGATGTGGTCGATAGCGGACAGTTAGCACTGTGATTCATGTTCTTAGGTGTTAATTACTTGGAGGAAGTTTTGACCATCATTCGTTTGTGAACACCCAGCGATAGTATAAGGATACTGAGACCTGGATGTGTGTCTGTTTGCGTGTTTTATCGACGATTAGTGCCATGTAATAATGACGGGATAATTGTGGAACGCTGGCTAAGATCAGTGTTGTTTTGTGAAGGTAATTTAAACTACAATTTACATATTTTATAAAGAAATTTTGTCTTTGGCGTTACTTTGTATAGAACTTAAAGTCACTCACTTTTATTTAGATCATGTGAATGGCATATATTAATGTTAGGATCATTAAATGATACAGTCCACTTTGCTCATTGCCAGTTCGCTGTCAATGGTAGAGCCATGAAAAAAACTAGCATGAAACTGAAGCCACTATTTTTTACAGGTTAAATAGTTACAAAATTAGATACATATTATAAGTACGTAAATTGTCTCAGCTGTCTCTCACACAGGCCACTCTTTTTTATGGCTAGATAGTTATATTAAATAAATACATAAAAATTGTTACTGTCTCTTATATAAAAGTAATCCTCAAAATTCAAATTATTTTATGATTTTACACCATTTTTTATCATTAAAACTAGTTTTCCATACGTCTTCATCAAGTCTTTCAAAGCTACATTTTAAATAAAATTTTATAGATCCGAGTCGATTATGTAAGGATTGTAAGGTTCAATGAGCTCGGAATGTTGTAGTCCAAACTTAAGTCGAGTGTTATTTAATTAGTAGCTACGGTAGCAACTCGAATGCGAACTCGATGATTTAAAACTCATTATTAAAAGTAGTATTTTTTAATTTAACGGTTTGACTTCATTTTTATTAAATACTAGCTGTGCCCGCGACTTCGTCCGCGTGGAATAGTGATTTTGGGCAGCATTTTGTGGATATATCTTTTGGTTTGTTTTGAATTATAAACATCTTCGTTTAGGTGAATAAGAAAAATCTTTACAGTAAATGCTTCTCTATATACGATATTAGACTATCGATACGATACGATATTAGACGATGGCTATACAGCCATCGGGGATCGAAGCCATACAGGCTGCTAGGATTACTTACACGTGACAAATCCACATAAAGCTGACCATGCGAAAAACAGCTAATATTTAGATCCACACTCACAACATTTAGTGTCTGACCTTAGGCTTTATTAATTGTCATCGCGAAACATAGGCTCACTGGCAACTGACCTTGTTTAAAACTAAACGGGAAATTGTTTGGAATGAGAGGAATCCGAGGAATAAAAACGCTATAAGGTTTTTTTTTATATATTAGCTTGACAAAGTGACACTACTCTGCCTGATGGTAAGCAGTCAGTGGAATCCAGAAGTGGTGGACACCATTCCAAAAGAAAAACTACTGGTATGGTGGCCTCCACTATGGCGGCTTAGTGAGATGCTTTTTCACGCCCCGCTTTAAAGACCCAGGATTAAAGTTAGATGGAAACTCATGCGCTGGCAAAGAGTTATAGGCTTTATTGAGCGACAATTGTATGAAGTGCTCAACCGTTTGTTTCGAGACCCTTTAGATTGCACTGTGAAAGAGTAGCACTTCAGTCCCGCACGTGTCGTTCTGGATAAAAAGGGAGGGGGGTAGGAGTAATTTAAAGAGCTCTTGAGAAGACTCTCCGTGATAAAGGCGATAGAAGACGGCCATTGAGGAGGCGATGTCTCTTCGCAGCTGTAAATGCTCAAGTGGCCTTCGGGCTTCCGATGATACGGACTGCTCGCAAAGGGCCCCCGTACTCTCTCGAAAATGGTCGCCGGGTCCCACTAAGGGTGGTAATTTTTTTTTTTTTTACTACTAATTTGACTCCACCCCGCCTGATGGTAAGCAGTCAGTGGAATCCAGAGGTGGTGGCCACCATACCAAAAGCCATCGTTTTAAACTGCTGGTATGGTGGCCTCCACTATAGCGGCTGGGAATGGGGTTAGGGGAGCGAGGGAAGTGAGGAAAGAGGAAAGGGGGAAATTGGGCCCCCGGCACTCTCACTCACCGAACGAAACGCAGTAGTACGAATACTACTACTCTTACGTCGATCTTCTATGAGAGGGTAGTACTTCCCCGAACGATCCGGCCCATTCATGCTGAAACCAGCTTGGATCTACTACCGTAATACTACGGTTAGGTCTAATTGGGCCCCTGTACAATGCCGCGGGTGGCCAGCGGCACCACCGTTTATATGGGTCTCCCTGGCCGGCGAATTGACCCACACCACCCACACAATGACTCCACGGATACTCAGCTGGTCCCACACTCGCTGCGAGGATTGTCATCTCTGCATCAGTTGGGCCTCTGGCTCTCGCACTTACCAAACGAAACGCAATAATATGGATACTATTACTCTTACAACGATCTTCTATGATAGGGTAGTACTTCCCTGGTCGATCCGACCCATTCATGCTGAAACCAGCGTAAATCGACTACTACTATTTCGTAATTCACTTAATTCCACCTATTTCGTAATGAGACGTGTTAACAAACATGTTATCATCACAAAAAAAAAAAAATAAGTCCTGAAAAATATAAATCTAACTTTTATTTACATTTTAACTGATAAAGCATTTACATTTTAATAAAGAAATAAGACGTGTTAACCTAACTTAAAAACACACTAAGCTAAGCTAAATACATACCACATGTATGACGTGATTATTTAAATTGGCATAACTCTTTTATTTATGAACCGATTGACATGAAACACACTAAATGTTAAGTGAAGCTTACCACAATGTATCAGTGAAAACCACATTTAAATCGGATAAGCCGTTTTTGAGATTAGCGTGAACAAACGCACAGACAAACGGACAAACAGACCAAAATTGTAACAATCATTGTTTTGGGTTCTATTTGCGTTTATAAAGATCCCAATAACATTTTTTCTAAAATATCTTCAATGTACAGACAGCGACCGGTTACATTTTTATTATATGTATAGATAAATATCAGTATAATCCGTCTCTAAGGCGAATCCGATTTAAATCTATTCACCCGCTACCCCTAAAACAGACGAAATTTTGCGATATTTAACGAAACTTGGCACTCCTATTTTCAAAAACTATAGAAGCTCCATACAAATTTTGTTCCCCTTTAGACTCCAGGGAAATAAATTTCGCAAAATCCCGTCTTAGAGAGCACCTATTTCCAAAATTTTAAACTCCTAGCACTTATAGTTTTTGAGATTTTGTGATGAGATGAGTGAGTGAGTGAGTGACTTTTCGTTTTTATATATGTATAGCTTTTGCCCGCGGCTTCGCTCGCATGAATATCGTTTTTCAATAGACATTTTTATATTGTTTAAATACTGTTTTGCATGCTATTTCTAATCTCATCATCATCACCATTCGTACAAACCCTCTTTCACCTACCTAAAGATATCCCCCGTAAAACAACATACAATACACAAAGGCAATTTTTCACTACAATAACTTTCCCCTTCCCCTCCCTTCCCCTCCCTTCCCCTCCCTTCCCCTCCCTTCCCCTCCCTTCCCCTCCCTTCCCCTCCCTTCCCCTCCCTTCCCCTCCCTTCCCCTCCCTTCCCCTCCCTTCCCCTCCCTTCCCCTCCCTTCCCCTCCGTTCCCCTCCCTTCCCCTCCCTTCCCCTCCCTTCCCCTCCCTTCCCCTCCCTTCCCCTCCCTTCCCCTCCCTTCCCCTCCCTTCCCCTCCCTTCCCCTCCCTTCCCCTCCCTTCCCCTCCCTTCCCCTCCCTTCCCCTCCCTTCCCCTCCCTTCCCCTCCCTTCCCCTCCCATCTCCCTACCTTCCCCTCCCTTCCCCTCCCATCTCCCTCACTTTCCCTCACTTCCCACTCACTCACCACCACTTCTGACACCTCATATTCCCTCACTTCCCTCACTTTCCCTTACGTCCCCTTCACTGCCTCCTCACACCCCCTAAGTTCCCTCTTCCTTTTTTATTTTTACACAACGCCATCTAGACCCAAAGTAAGCATATTATATGCTTGTATTGTGGGTTCTAGAATACGGATAAACATACTTAAATACTGTTATTTTTGTAAATAGATACATATTATACATATAAACACCCAGACCAATGCAAATAGACATGTTCATGCTACAAATATTTGCACTGAGCGGGAATCGAACCCGCGACCTCACAGTCCATACACAGTACCACCGAAATACAGAGGCAGTCGATTTCCTCCTGACTTTCCCCTCCCTTTCCCCTGACTTCTCCCTAACTACCCCCGCACTTTGCCCTTACTTCTCCCTTCCTTTCCTCTTCCTCCCCCTCCCTTCCCCCTCCCTCCAAATTTCAAGTCGCCAACTTCAAAAGCAAAGATCTTTCCATACAATATTTCATCCCTTATTTCACTCCTATAAATCCACCCCAGTAAAAAAAAATATGAGCGTATTTTTTATTTAAATAAAAGTATTCCAAAACCAAATTTCAAAGCTGTAACTTAAAAAATGAAGACGTTTCATACAATCGATTTCATCCCTTTTCATACACTTAAGGGTTGAATTTTTAATAACCCTTTCTTTGTACACTTCTAGACATTAAGACAAACACACCCTCCAAATTTCAAGTCGCTACGACCAGCGGTTTAGGCTTTAAGTTGTCTGTCAGTCAGTCAGTCAGTCAGGACAAAGCCTTTTATAATATGTATGGATGTATGGATTAGACGTATAGCTATCAGGGATCAAAGCATACAGGCTGCTAGTAATGCTAACACATGATAGAGCCACATAAAGCTGACCGAAAAACAGCTAATACTTAGATCCACACCCACTACTTTTAGTGTCTTACCTTTACTTTAATTACTTAATTAATTAATTACTTTAATTAGTCATCGCAAAACATAGGCTCACTGGAAACTGGACTCGTTTAAAACTAAATGAAAGACTGTTTAGAATGACAGGAATTCGAGGAATAAAAACACTATCAGCTATTCCGCAACCTGTTAAAATATCTGCTTCTATAAGATTTCGTAGTAAATTAACGAATGTTCGATGTGATTCTTTAAATTGGCATAACTTTTTTATTTATGAACCGATTGACATGAAACAAACACTAAATGTTAAGTGAAGCTTACCACAATATATTAGTGAAAACCATATTTAAATCGGATAAGCCGTTTCTGAGATTAGCGTGCACAAACGCACAGACAAACAGACAAACAGACAAACAGACCTACAGACAAACAGACAAAAATTTTAAAAATCATTGTTTTGGGTTCTATTTGCGTTGTTATAGGCCCCAATAGTATTTTTTCTTATATATCTTCCATGTACAGACAGCGATCGGTTACATTTTTATTATATGTATAGATTATTATGTTTATTAAATTACAAATTGTCGATAGAAAGAACTCGGGCATACAGAAAAACTAAATTTCGTTACTTCGAAGAGGTAAACCTTGTCGTCTGGCCTCTTCTCTTCTCCCTTTATACTCTATTTCTTACTGTGGTAGTTCTTTTACTATCCACGCAGTGCGACTCTGAATTTCTCTTTCACGCTGTTTTATACAAATACGAGCTAGCTCTCCTTTGGACATATTTAAGAGGGACAATAAGAAGCATTTTCCCTCGGAATAAATGTATAGTTTGTATATTATGTAGGTATATTTATGTTTATATGTTGATACTTATATATGTATATTTATGTTTTTTACTAGATATAATTATGCACACTTTGTTTGCCTTTACTGTTCTCTAACTTTTCTACCACACTAAGGTTTTCTGTAAAAGATCTCAATTTTGAGTTAAGCTCGTCTTTGTTTATATTATTTATTTTAATCTGTCTTAAATATATATCTCTATTGTGTACAAGAGAATAAAGAAAGAAAGTACTTTCCACAAAATATCTGCTAGTATTCGACGGTCAACGGATTGGTTATTTTTAAAGAAACAAATCGCTAAAGTATTGTATTTAATTTATGAAGCGTGTAGCCATGAATAATGGCTGCTGTAATATTCTATAAATTCCAAAGCTTGATATCAAGTAACTATTTTAGCGATCCGTCCAAGAAAAAGGAAAGCCTGGATCTTTCTGTTAAATTAACTCCTCTTTTCTCAGAAACCTATACTGAAACTATGGATAGGGCTGAAACGAATACAAAAATATTAAAACTAACCCCTCATTAACTATCTAAATCAACGCAAAATATGGGTATTTTCGTTTATTTCATGCAACCTACAGGTTACTTCATGTTGAGCTAGTAGCAAGAAATTTAGCAAAAACCAAAACCGCACCTAAAATACTAAATATTTTGTTTTCTTGCCCAGAAAATGGAAAAAAATTTTCGAGATTCTATTGCTCGGACCTTCGGTTTTATTTAAGTTCGTGTAGTTAACTTACTTTACCATTTCTCTTTGATTACTAACATAAAAAAGTAAAATGAGTGTCATACATATTCGGCGTATTGAACTTTGATGATTTTCTTGGGAGGGAGGAGTTTTTAACATGAACGGCCTGCGCTACCTTTAAGTATATAAAGTCTGGCTTGCCGCGGAGCGGTTTCACCGGCGTCTTTGCTTACTGCTCTGCTTCCGTCGCCAATAGCGTGATGTTACATAGCCTATAACCTCCCTCGAGAACTAGCCTATCATACGCAAAAATAATTATTTTAATCCGACTGGTAGTTCTGGAGATTAGCGCGTTCAAACAAACAAACGAACAAACAAACTTTAGATAGGTACTAGCGAATAGAAATACAAAACTACATAAAAATTACCTATCATTTACATACTAAACTTTAGGCACCTAAGTACTTACCTACACATACATAACATTAAGCTTTATATCGCGTGGCTAGATATTTCGATTAACCGTTTACGACCTTATTGTTATATTTACTGATGGCTCTAGGCTTTGTAGATGTTGTTTGTAGAAATATAGGAATTATACACTACTAATATGCTCATACTACTATGCTATATTTATATCTATAAGCATCTGAAGTCTAAAGACGTCTCTACTGCAACAGACTTCTACCAAAGTGCTCTAGCAAATAATAACCACGCGAAAGTCTAAATGTTTTAGGGCAAGATTCACAGACCGCACTTTGACTTTACTTTGATGCAAAGATCTACTTTGTACCAAAAATATGTTTGAATATGAAGTTGAAAGTAATGTTCTGCAATACAAAGCTTACTTTGCGGAGGTGCCTTTGCTGTAAAGTAAAGTCACGATTGTGAATCTGGGCCTAAGAAACATATTTTTGGTACAAAGTAGATCTTTGCATCAAAGTAAAGTCAAAGTGCGGTCTGTGAATCTTGCCCTAAGTAGTAACAATAAGATATCATACTACTCGTCTTTAACTAGTCACTAGCTTTCAGCAGCGCGTTTTCACCTGCATCTTTGCTTACTGCTCTGGTCCCGTCGCCAGTAGCGTGATGTTACAGCCTTCACCTATACTTTCCTCGAGAACTGGGCTATCATACGCAAAAATGGGTTTTACGACAATGGTCAAGTCTGACATAGGTCAAATTGGTAATTCGTCAAGTCCTCTTTTCGACAAAACTTAATTAAGTACAGTTAATAGCAATAGAAGTACATACTCATATAATCAATAAAAATAAATAAAATAATATAATAAAATAAATTAATATTTTATATTTTCAAACTTTAATCAATTAACCTTTATATTCAAACCCAACACAACTGTTTCAAACAACTCAATATATCTATTTTTTCACTAATTATCTTTTCTATATTTTTTTTCTATTTTAGTCAAGAAAAAAATTGTTTTATTTTATTTATTTATTTATTAAATCTCATTTTATCGACTGTACATGGATATGACAAAAGGCATGTTTGGCAAATTTCATAATTTGTCGAAAAGAGTACTTCAGAGAGATGTTAAAGAGTATGTCAGACTTGACCATTGTCGTAAAACTCAATTCTTCAAATCAGATTGGTAGTTACAGAGATTATTATTATATATAACACCATTATGTGCAATAATGTAACTGTATAATAATCATATATTCTATATCTGAACTATCACTATAATGCCTAAAAGAATAAATCACAAGCTAAGACAAAAATTACTAGAAGATTATATAATTTAATTCAGTTACACATGTTTTAAATTTAGCATCCATTCTAGTGTAACATACGTATAGGCACATAAATGGCGATTCAAACCTTATTTCTATTATATGTAAGAATTCGTGCGTTGGACCGTTCGCTCACTGTATTGTTATCCGTTATAAATGCAGGTCCGACTGATGTGCTACTCATTTTTGACGAGATCCCCGGTCATTGGGACGACATGGGCAACGCTGAAAATGGCTGTAAGTTTATTATTATTTTATTATTAATATTTATTTTAATGATTCTAACACAATAAACATTGATGTTTTGATTTAAATTAAAGCTAAATTTATTAATTTTTGATCGATTTCAACATTTTGTGCATCGATTTATTTTACGCATCTGCAATATTATAGGTAGTTAAGTATATTAATTCCTTTTTTGGATATTTATATTATGGTTTGACCTTTTTCTATTAAATTATTAATGTAAACTAATTATTATTGTGCATTTACATTGCCACATTGCTGTTTTGTGGACCATTTATTGAACAATAATATTTAAAAAGACTTGTGCAATTCTTTTAGTTAAATAACGGTTTTGAATCATTTACATAATATTGGCTTTTTTACTAGGAAGGTATTTGTTAGTTCAAATTTGTTATTGTATACGTTTATTTAACCAGAGGTAATATAAATGAGGTTTCTTTAAAACAACTTGAATTAAAAAGTAAGAAGTAGGCACTGTATGCTACGCCTATGTATCATCGGCAATATTAAAACTCATGTACCTATTTCAGAACGTGCTTATTGCTCTATTTTGAACCTAGATACTAAGGATATAAGCTTTTTTTTAACACATTTTTAACACAACTGTTATCGAGTCTTCAAAACATAACAAGAGAGTAAAATAGTTGTAATTTTATTAGCATATTGTTGTACCTATTACATGCTGATTTACAGCAAAAGAACCAGAGCAAGTCACTGTCGAGAATCCATCGCAGAAGAAAGAGGTAGCTGACTCAGAAGCAAAGTCTGTCGAAAAAGAAGCGAAGTCCCGATGTCTACCGTGTGTAAAGGTCCTGTTTGCCATCCTAGGCGTATTGTCTGTGGTTAGTACACTTTATATTTTTGTAACTAAATATAAGTACCTTACATTTTTTAACATGCAAAACAGTCATTAAGTTTATTGAGTCACAATAACGTATAATAGTGCAAAAAAAAAGTAACTTGACTTTAGGAAAGGAAATAATCTCACTGGATGTAAAAGCAACAATGGACTTTGGTTAAGACCGAAAGTGACTAAAAACGTTCTAGTATTTTCTAGACTAAAGCTTGCCTGTAAGCCAAAAATGGGTCGTTCTGCTTCGTGTCTTTTCTTAAGCAAATAATATATGTAGATCCTTCGGCTTTCCCTCTTTTTGAAACGTAGATTCGTAGTCAGAAAATTAAACATTTTAGACAAGTCACCAGAATTACTGAAAATTCTTCCAGCTTTACCGACGTTAGGTACCTGCAGAATTTTTTTGACACTAAGATCTTACAATATCTAACTGGCTGTTGTCTCGTTGCCACTATAGGCAATAAAAATGTTTTCATCAGTTAAATGACAAGAGTAAGTAGGTATGTATATAATCTCCTTATAAGTTCTGTTTTAGGTCTTTTAGGGTTTACCACGTGTTCAGTGTCAAGCGTAAACTTATCTCCTTAGTAGGTATGTGTCTTCAAAATATTTGATAAGAATAAAATTTTTTAAACGAGGTTTAAAAGGAGCATTAATATAACGGTAGGCGGCTTTGCAGAGCACCTAGCATTGTAGAAATGCCTTTACAGTTATCACTTGTCAGCAGATGGGCTGTTAGTTTGTCTGCCAATTTAGGTAATAAAAAAATGAAGCTAATAAATTTTGTTCACAGATAATAGCAATAGCCCTAATAATAGTCACTATCCTGACCAGCATAGCGACGAGGGCGTACGATGCAGACCAATCCAGCAGGATAGCGGCAATGGTGCTGCTGGCGGTTACAGGAGCTGTCACCATCTGTATGGTCATCTACTTTGAAGTTGCCACCTTCAAGAAGCGTTCCAGAGCTATGTTAGGGGTGAGTGTTTTATTGACCTTTAACGGTGGCGGGCAACCAATGATAAAGGCGACTTACCGGTCAAAGTGGCGAAATTAGGGAAGGCCAGCAGTGGATGTCTTTTAGCTGATACGATGTTGCGATACGGCTAGGCAACTTACAAATTTAGTTAGATTAATAAAAAAAAGAAATACCTAGCTAAATTAAAAAATAATGCAATGATAATGATTAAAGAGGTTATGTTCTTTAACAAAAGAACCTCAATAAAATTCAAATGGGTACCTACTTTTAAATTTCGAACATAACGACTAGGTAGGTACTTCTGCCAAAAAAAATGGCCGCCAAACCAATAACAATCGTCACACAAGTTTTCTTTCAAAACGCAATAAGAAAAGCTAATTAGTTATTTTTATAACTAGACTCTGATGATGTTGGTCTAAGCGTAATACGTAGTACTTACCTATAGAATGATATTACGATTAGAACAACAACAATACCGAACGTAAATGTGACAAACAATAAGTCGTTAATATTTTACTACTAAAATAAAGTTTGATTCAGATAACGCAATAGCCATAGAGTTAAAGAATTAAAGTAGGTACCAAAATGTCAATGTAGAGTACTTATAAAGATTATTTTTTTTAAATTTCACTTATTACATTTAACACAAATAACAGGAAAGCACATTAGGGAGATACAATACACGGTCATATCGCTAAAAGCGATCTCTTCCAGCATAGATTTATTAAAATCTTTATCAATGTCTTTCAGACAACTTTAGGATGGACTATGTGCGCTGGAAGCGAACCGGCGTTGTAGAGAACATAATATATGCAGTAGGTATAATATATGAATTCTGCCGCGATATCTATTGGTGTAATGATAAAAGGGTCGTTGGTTCATAGCAAACCTCAAGAAAAAACGAACGAAAGAGTCTTAGCTCTCTATGTAATTTCAGTTACAATTAAAAATAGTTTTAATTTATTCTAACCAAAAAGTCCCTTCGCGTGTTTAACTAGGGAACCAAGGTTACTGCCTCGTAACCTTGAGTAATAATATATTCGAGTTCAATACAGCACCTGGCTGGCATATCACGCACCCTTGACAGTTTAATTGTAAGAAAACCTCTTGTTTTGACCACTTCTACATGTTGACCGGTAACCTCATTTTCCTAAGCTTATTCTTAACGTATGCTTTTGAGAACCTTAGAACCTTCTGCTCGTAACAGTTCAAGTAAGATTGTAAAAGCCATCAAAGGCTAACAACCTATACCATACAAACTACGTATGCATTATGGTCAACATCTCATTGCTTCGTTTGTAAACTCAATATTGTGATAATTTTACTTAATTCCGCAGACTCGCTGTCAAACATATAACGACACTCTAAAAACCCTCGTTCTATTTAATAAAATACTTAACAGTGAAACGTTCTAATTTATAAAATAATTTTTGAAGTTATACTTCTTTTGGCGCGATTGGGAATAATGATGAGAGTGAATTTTTACGATGCGCGCGCACACCGACAGAAAAAAGCAACACCCTAAAGTTAGTTACGAACCTTTTACACCCTGAAGTTAGTTGAGAATCTTTGTGTGTCGTATCAGTACAAATAATCAGTGTAAATAAATAAAAAATATATTGGCGTTTATATCAATTCAAATATTTATGTATGTATGCGTTGTGTTATTATTTGGTATTTTTGGATTGTTACGCCAAAGAAGTATAACTTCTTACGTGAGTAGATGAGTACACACACTCTTTTTTTTAACAATAATTTTAAACAAAAAAAAAACCGACTTCAAACGGGAAGTAAACTATAAAGTTAAAAATAAGTTTACTTAGCAGAAAGTAATTCGTATTTTGATTTAGTTATTCAGAAATGATTAAATAAGTATCTTATAATTTTGAAGTTGGTGCCAAGTAAAACAATAACTAGGTACCTATAGGTATTATCAATCTTAATTTGCTATTGAAGTAAGGTTCATAAAGTATTTACGTAGTACATTATAGTAAGTGACATGGGTTTATTTGCCACCTTTATTTTTATTTTATTTTATTTTAAAGGAACATAAAACAGTCACACTGAGCATGTAAATCAATCTAAACTAACATAGAAAAGATTTGATTTTTTGTATCTTTGTTTGTTTGCAACGAATTAACTAAAATCTTTGTTACCGATTTAAAAACTTGTTCATCTTTAGAAATCTATAAATGAAGCAGGTAACATAGGCTACATTTTATCATTATTAAAATATTTTTAGACATATTCAGAATTTCAATATTTTAAGCGCCTTTTTAAATCGAAATGATACTATACGACACTATTGCAATGACATTTTCAAGAGGCGTTTCTTGTAAGACCGAATGAAACTTTTGATAGCGAAGCGAGTGAGGACATCTGGTATTAGATAAAATAATACTTAGTAGGTATTTATCATATTTACGTTACATATATAGGTAATCATGATCACAATTAATGAATATTAAGTACCTACGTAAATATTTACGTTTATTCCAGACTGCAGTAGTAATCCTTATCCTGGCTATAGTCCAAGGGATGATTGGTGGTATATCAGTGAAGGTGCAGTCTGCTGACGAGGCAAAACTCTTGAAGTCTCTTTCGGACTCCTTCAAGCTGGCCAGAGAAGACGTCTTGAGGCACTACAAGTTGTGGTCCATGACACAGTTTGATGTAAGATATATTTACTTCATTTTAATTAACAAATCTTTGCACCGTAGGTAACTTTTCCAGTAAAAACCGTCGAGTGTAGGTAATTGTAACCGCGATTTCATACAAAAATTGCCTCAACTTTTTATTAATTCTATTTATTTACAAGAAAACTAATTGAAACGCAACCTCAAGGCGAGATCTCTATAGCAAAGCCATATTATATATTCTATATATATATAAATATATCATTTAGATTACATGCTACTTAAAAAGCAGAAGAGTTTGTTTGTTTGAACGAGCTAATCAGGAAGTACCTACCAGTCGGATTTAAAAAATTCTTATTCTGGCGACGGTAACAGAGCAGTCATTTATGATGCAACATATCGCAGGTGAAACCGGGATGCGAAAAACTAATAGTTTAAACTCTTAATTATAATTAGGTGAAGGTTTCCTCACGCACAATGTTTTCCAGCGTACGTCATAAATGTCCAAAATGAACTTAGAAAGCAGATAAATTTAGAAGTGTTTCAATAGTAGATACTTAAGTACCCAGTTTCAAACTCAACCTTAAGTTAGAGGACGCAGGTACCTACTTTAACAGCTAAACCATCAGACTCTTAATTTTTGCTTAAATGATAGAATACTTTTCACACTATAACTCTAACTGTTTACTCATGTGAGTTTTAGTGAAAAATCACAAACTATTTCTTGCAGCTAAATTGCTGCGGGGTGAACGGCCCCGAAGACTACAGAGCACCGAAGCAGCCATACTACTTCCCTCCTGACGTGCCGGTCTCGTGCTGTCCATCCTATGACCCTGACAGGTCTGACCTGGTTCAAGAGAGGGAGCGCGAGCTCTGCAAAGCTAGGAAGTTGTACTACAGTGATGGCTGTCAAAACCTCGTTCTGCTGGTCTTTAACGAAACTGCTACTATCGTACTTACTGTTACTGTTGTACTGATCGTATTTGAGGTAAGATAAATTTATTAACTTCTTGCCTATTCTCCATTAAAGAAGTAGATAGGAAAGATAATAAAAAAAACCGATAACTTCGCCCACCGAGGGTTTCGCACAAGTTTTTACAATAAAGCATCGGCTTGGCCATATTCTTTCGATTGCATTAACCAAGAGGTTGCAGACTAGAGTATTCGATAAATTTCAGTTTGATATCTCCACGTGTTACTGAGAAACAGTCCTTAACAAATGGACGGACTACAAATTGATCCTAATATGGTACCATTTTTCCTCTTGAGATACGGAAACCTACAATAGCGACTTCACTTTATGGATACCTACAATTTAGGGCATGACAACTTACGCGAAGCTCATCAATTATTTAGATACTTTGAACGGGATACGTAGATTTGTAGCGAATTACAAAAGAATTCCTAATGTCCTTGGTTAAATATATTATAGGAGAATTGAAACTAAGTACCTACCTACTAGCTTTAAAACATTTTATAAATTTTGTTTTAGATTATTTTACTGATCTTCGGTATGGCTTTATCCAGACAACTAAAGAAAAACCAGATTAATCAAGTATCATCAAAATAAAGCTGCGAAAATAGGTAGGTAGCTAGAATGCATCGAAAGTCCTCGGAAGGATCTCAGAATAATAACTAGAGTTGCCAAGCAAACCCTCTAGATGGCATTGTACTTAGTAAAATGTGTTTTTTTACAATGATCGAATGTATTTTATTATTTTATTAGTATTTTATTCGTTACACCAAAAAAAAATAGCATAATGATAAATATAGTATCTATTCAGTTATATCTAACCATGTTTATGTATTTTGCCATCTGGTTGAAAATTCCTAACTCAAAAGTTTAGTCATGTAAGTAAATCATGTTAGCAACTCTCAAATATAATATTTCCATTATGTTTATTTATTATGATATGTGTGAATGCTGTTTAAGTATGTGTTCTTTAATTTATAGGAAAACAACATAATTGTAACAAAAATAAAATAAAAACAACAAATGAGACCAACAAAATTTATATTTTTATTTCCCAAAAGCGCCATCTATATTTTTATAACTATTGATGTTATTCAATGTCGCTACTAGATGGCGTTTTACTATATCTCCATTTTTTGATTTTGTTAAATTGTTTTTATACCTCATGTTCTGAGCTTGGTTGCCACTAAGACGGAGAGGCGAGCAGATGATTGTGTTATTACCACGGTTTCCACCAATGGGAAAGGACTGCTTTAGTGACAAGTAATATAAAGAGTTATCAAAACCAATACAAATAAAAAATAAAAACTAAATTCATTTTTCAAAACTCATTCAGGTATAGCAACTAAATCTTCTTCATCTGGCTCTGGTTCCTCTGTAGTAGTAGAAGCAGCTTCTGTAGTGGTAGTTGTCGGAGCCTCTGTAGTCGTAGCAGCCTCAGTCGTAGTAGCCTCCGTGGTCGTAATAGCCTCTGTGGTCGTAATAGCCTCCGTGGTTGTCGTATGTTCACTGGTCGTAGTAGCCTCCGTAGTCGTCGTATCTTCAGGGGTCGTAGTAGCCTCTGTAGTCGTCGTATCTTCTGTGGTCGTAGTAGCCTCCGTGGTCGTAGTACCTTCCGTGGTCGTTGTAGCTTCTGTGGTCGTAGCCTCCGTGGTTGTAGTAGCCTCCGTGGTCGTAGTAGCTTCCGTGTTCGTGTTGGGTTCAGTCGTAGTGGTGGGGAGTAATACATCATCCAATATTTCAACTATACCTTTCAATTCATCAATATCTAATGCTTGTAGTTTTGACTCCCAGTATTTGTCTCCACAGGCTTGCTCGCACCCGTTTTTACTATAAAACATATTTTGTGTTGGACAACCACGCCACATTTTTTCCACACATTCACCATTTGTGTAGGTAAATATAAGTTTTTTTATATCAGTGCACTGGCCTTGGTTAAGCGTCGCTTCGCAGTCTGTAAACATAATTATCAATTCGTTCAATTGTTAAAATGATGAAATTGATAAAGTAAGTAGTAGTATTTGTCTCTTACTGCTTGAAAGAAAAATAAAGACATATCCTTACCGTTAACTGCCTGTTCTTCGGCATGATCTTCGATAGCGTTGCTCATCTTAAATATACAGTGTAGGGAGCATTCGTATTCGTTTTCGAACTTATTGTAAGTAGGACATCCTCGCCAATAGTCAACTTCGCAGCGAGAGCCAGGCTTCCAATAAGTTAGGACTGCGGTGGGCTTCATACCGCAATCGCTTCGGTTTAATGGTGTAAGGCAGTACACTGGGACCACTGATTAGAACAAAGTTATATTAGTATTATAACACGAATTAGAACAAAAAAATATATTTTATTTGATAGAAATTGAAAATATGTAAATCGAAATCTCGATTACAGTAAAAAGTTTTAAGATTTAAAAAATGCTAAAATATGTTACTTATTTCTTTATGTAATACTTAGGTTCTGGTTTGGTTTTATTAGCTTATTATAATTTTACCCTGATATACCTAAATAAATAATCCATAAAAATGTGCTAGCTTTGGTAGGTACAGATATTATTGACATTAGTTACAAACTTAATCACTAACTCGTAATACTTGAAAAATTTAATTCTGGGTTTTTTAAGGGGGGATCTAAGCATTAGAATTAAGCATTTCTAGACCGCCATAGTAGAGGCCAACATACTTATATTATTTTGCCACGATGGCAACCAAGGTGGTGATCACCCGTGGACTCAACATTGCACACCAAAATGCGTGACGTTATTTCGGTAGCCTGTTATACTCGGCCAAATTAATATAGAAACTAGGGACTGGCAGTTACCATAAAAAGCAAGAAGAAAAACAAGAATTCAATAACCTGATAGAACTTGCCTGATTTAACAAATCGAATATAATTTAAGAAAGTTATCAAATAAACTTGAAAGCATACTATCACATACATTTCGTTTAGTACTAAATACAAAAATTCAATTACACAGCGAACGTTTGATATCCTAACTTAATGTGTAATACTAAAACCAACATGGTAGATTAATTACTTAATTAATTTCATGTTTTTAAGGTGTAATAAACGTTTTATGAGGTTGTGTAATTTGCGAAGTTATTATACGAATTAAACGATTACTATATCAAAATCTTTCTGGACCGAATTGTCTAGTGATAGAGCTCTTGTTTTAAACGGTGGATTTGTAAGTATATGTGCTTGTTACTAATAAGATTTACAAGATTTTAATTCAGTTTTATATTAATGGGTGTAAGTAATAATTTAGACAACGAAAAGCATCGTAACTTTCTTACATATAAGTATTTAATTTTATTTTGTTTTTAATATTTTCTAGGCCCTGAATCACACATCTTTTTAATGGTATATATATTATAATAGCCCTACAGATAGCACTATTTTATATACCACTACCGTTCCGCACCGCGGTTTCACCCGCGTCTTTGCTTACTACTCTGCTCCCGTTGATAGCAGCGTGATGTTACATAATCTATAAGCGTCCTCAGGAACTGGTCTATTATACGCAAGAAATTATTTAAATCTGACTTAACACGTTCAAACAAACAAACTTAATAGTAGCTTTATAGTAGCTTTAAATAATAGTATCTTAGATTAAAACAAAATAATAAACATAACAATAATATAAAGTTCTCAGATAGTTCAAATAAATGCCATCTATACTTACTTTGAAGAACTAATATAAACTAGCTCATTATGACTTTCTGCTTGAATATTTGTTTGCTACATTTTCTCTAGATGGCGCCAATACTGTGTAAATAAAATGTTTTTTTTTGTGGTTCTGACGCATTTGGAATATGACATAAATTAATAAGTACTAGCTGCGCCTAGCGGCTTCGCTCGCGCGAAAAATGAGTTTTGTGTACCTCGGGAACCATCTTGATTTTTAGGATAAAAGTAGCCAATGTCCGTCGCCGGCACCGAATCTATCTACATAACAATTTTCATTGAAATCAGTTAAGCCGTTGAGGAGCTGGATGTTAACAAACACACACACACACACACATACACGAACTTTTGCATTTATAATATAAGTGGGATTTCGCAGTATAACCAAATTTAATTATTATTTTATTACATCCAGTATTGCGTCAATACCTCAATAGTAATTTAGGTAATTTTATCTGTGATGGATAAAATATGATTCTTAATTTTAACACACTGAGTGTAGCATCGGTGGTTCAGTGGTAGAATGCTCGCCTGCCACGCGGGCGGCCCGGGTTCGATTCCCGGCCGATGCAAATCATTTTGCCATTTTTATTTTAAAAGTTAATATAATTTTTTAACTTTTTTAAACACCTACAAGTTTATATAATATCGGAGCAAAAGCTTAGGATTAATTTATTGGTTTTAATTATACAATTAATAAATTCGTAGTAATAATTATTATATGTTCGTTGCAATTTGTGTCCCTGTCTATGGGGGACGACCCTGGTTTCTGAAACACAATTTAGTTTAGTTCAGATATCAGGAGATTCAATTTTGTGTATTACCAACCATTATTTCGCTACCTATAAAATTTTTCATTTTTACTAATACTTAGGTTCTGTAATCTGTGCTAATACCTACTTATTATTATTTTAAATGAAGTGGCTATCATGATACCAACCCGTTAGCATTATCCCACTGCATGCATAAGTCGCTATGGTATCTAGGATTACAGAATATTATTGTTACGTTGGTCACAACTGGACGGTCCTATAAATCAATAATTGCAACATAGAGTATAGAGTTAAATCAATAGGTTCCAGGTAATTGGTAGTTGTGCACCTGTCACAGGGAGGCTTGCGTAAAAGTATTGCAACATTTGCAATGGCTTTCTGTGGGCTAGAGCCATACAATTTCATTGACTGTGAAAAGAATGATTTTGAAATTCTAGCAGTCAGTTGTTTTTTTTATATGTTTGACTTTTAAATATACCTGCATAATGCCTATTTAATATCATAGCGCTTTATTTTCGTTGCGTATTTAGTCTGACATAATATGTTGTAAATATGCAACAAACTGCCAATTGAAAAAGTACTGAGTTTCTTGTTAGTTCTTTTCATGACTCTATCTCTTGTTCTGAGATCTGGATCGTAAACAAAGAGAAATAAGTCTAATTACCTATCTTATTTCAAATGACATTTTGGCCAAACGCGAAATTGGCAGACTGCGTTTTAGGTTCACATATAGGAACTGGCTGTTAGTACGTAAGTAAATTGGCTGATATTTTGTTTTTCTGCTAACTATTTATGTTGAGTTGATTTGCTTTATTAAAGGGTCTAGCTCTAAAAGCACTCTACAGTTAGAGATAATTTATTATTAAAAATCAACACAATGACATAATCTAATAAAATACCTACAGTTTAAACTATCAGCATTCGAAAGCCAAGGTTTAAAACAATACTACAAAGCCTTCAATTCTTAAAGGGTCCAGTCCGATCTTATCGATAAATTATCGAATAGTGATATTATCGAATAGTATCGAGAATCGCCGGGATCTCGATCTTTTAGCTTTGTAATTGACGTGATAATGGGTGTAGAGGACATGTTTATTTCCTTTGATTATCCGTGGTCTAGATATAAATATAGTTTATTCTGGGATTTAATACCATTATTTACGTTTATTGTTTTTATTTTATAATTGGTAGTGATTTATACGTTATCCACCTACTGCTGGTTTCAGCATGGATAAGTATATCAAGCTGAACATCTATTTATCCATCCTGTTGAGTTTCGTTCGTTTGGTAAATGAGAGCGCTGGGTGTGGCGCTCCTTCACAGTAGGCAACGGGTTGATTTATATTTTTTGAGCATTGACAGTTTCAATTTTCAAATTTTCTGCAATTAGAAACCTATTTTTATCAATTTTTTTAAATTTTTCAAATACATATCTAACATGTAAGTATAATTATTATTATTTTTGAATCGAAAATCTACTACTAGACTAGGGCTACTCTGAGCATCTCTATTTTTAAACGACTTCAAAAAGTAGCAGGTTCTCAATTCGGATCGTATTTTAATTTTTTTTTCGTATGTGTGTTACCGCAGAACCCGGTCATTTATAAAACTATTTAGATTTATTTTTTATTTCAAAGGATCTCTGAAATTGGTTCGATTTTTTTTTATAAAAAAATATTTCAGTGGTTTGGTTTCAGTTTTATATTTTGTAAAAACGTATACGTAACGTAACGTTTATGTAGATGTAAAATAACGCGTTGATGTGTTTTGTGTCAGTTTTTAAGTCAGTTTTTGATTTTATCCAATAATTAATTATGACTAGTTGTGGAATCTCATTTCTGCATCAATAGCTCGTCGTCTCTATCAGATCTTTGGATCGCTTACTGAGTCACTGCACTATTATTCAATTTATTCATCGACTGTTAATAGTTTGCCCACGAACGTGGAATTTACACAGGTCCAAAGAGGTATATTGTAATATGTATGCAGCCCAAATCTACTTCAGTAAGTCATAACACAAGTTATACCAACCACTGACCTATTAATATTATTAATTATTTAAAAGTAAAAATACAAATGAAACATGTTACCTATATTCTATCATTAATAAACTGCAGTACCTATATAAGTGCTAATCTATGCTGCCGACATATTAGTCCCCTATCGAAAGGGTGCATGAATTCAAGTTCAAGGTCACTTATTCCAAAAGGCACCCCTTTTAAAGGGGTGATAATAGTTGTTTGTGAGGGGAAATTGTGATTGTGATTAACGTATCGCTGTACCGAAATTATTAATTGTATGTAATTGTATGTTTTTGAAATAAGTAGGTAATGTACCCACATTAAAAGGGAATCTATCTATTAGGTACTACTATATTAAAAAGAAGTAAGTGACTATTAATTCACCTGTTCAATTAGCTATATATCAATTTAATAAATAGATACTTTATTGTAAATAACAACATTATTTCTAACTTTAAAAAGCCAATATGTTAAAACCAAAACTGTTCTATAAGTGGAATAAAAAGTTTGATTTGTTCGCCAATAGATGGCGTACGTATATTCTTCTATTAATTATTAAGAAGTACTCCCTACTTGACTTATACATAAAGTACTTATTATTAATATTGTACTCTGTAAATAGAAAGAGTAAAAATAATAATTTATTCTTATTATTATTATTAAAATAATGATAATCACGATCTAAATAAATGTACAAAAAGATTTGCATCGGCCGGGAATCGAACCCGGGCCGCCCGCGTGGCAGGCGAGCATTCTACCACTGAACCACCGATGCTTGACATTTAACTATAAAATATCTATATCCTACCGGCCTAATAGTCTTAAGTAGTGTACTGAGGCCCTAGACAAGTGTCAAACATTTCTATTCTATTCATAGAAAAAAAAAAAATATGAGATTGACATAAGCGTTGGCGTTAGCTTATGTCAATCCAATACATTTTATAATCTATTCTATGAATAGAATAGAAATGTTTGACACTTGTCTAGGGACTCTGTTTACTGTATGGAAAATTTAGAATTTTCTTGATGATTAATTGATTACACACTTCCGCTAAATAGTTGGGACGTCCATGCCACAAGTTTGCCACGATGGCTTTGGGGATGGTGTCCACGACTCCTGAAGTCTTGAACAATGTTTCATGTAGGTAGGTATTTAAATTTAGAAAATTATTTGCATTATCAAACTACCAACTGAAATGTTACAAAATGTAACTAAATAAATTCTTGTTAGTACAGCTGTTTTAAAACACTAGTGTAACAAAATTATTTAGAAATTATTCTCGTAATGCGTTAAAATTGAAATTCCTATATCCTTTCAAATAGTGTTGATTCAGTTGCTGCAATGTAAACATAAAAAGAACGAAGAAGGTACATATTTATTTATCAATATTATGTAACTTTTGAATACCTCATGGTAAGGTGTTCCATCGTTTGTGAAACGCCGCATGCACACAAGTTAGGTTCGTATCATTGATGAATTTCCATCAATATGCAACCGGAATTTTAATTGCCTTGAACGACATTCGCTGGTATCGCACATCAGGTTGGTAAGTAAGTACTTACCTATTCTTAGGCTCCTAAGACCTTATTACGAGAAATATCATTTTTCATGTTAAATGTAAGATATCTTCTTATTAAGGGCCTAAAGGTTTTTATATCATCAACAATATATAATTGTAAAAACAGTAATTTTAAGGCCCAAAGCTCTTAGGATTGTAGGTGTTCTCTTTTCAGTTAATTGTAATCATATATACTTATTTTTCATTTAACAATTATGTATTTATGTTTTAGGAAACCGTGATTTCTAAAATGAAACCTTGAATAATCGGAATCGATTTGATGTATCGCTATTTTAAATCGTTTACAGTTATAATGAAACAAATCTGACAACTGGCAACATTATTCTAAGCTTATTGAGTGAAGGATATTAAATAAGATTCAGTTCAATGTGTATTTATTTGGAATTTCAATGCTAGGGTAATAAAAAATAATTGATCATAAGTAGGTAAACATAAAAAAATAAAGCTTAATTTTTAATATATTGAAGTTACAAACTAAATTTGGAAGATAATTTGGATAATTTGGAAGGAGTCCAGTCGTAATTTATAACCTCAATTTCAACAACAAATGAATTGATTTCTCTTGAACCTACATACATTATTGTAAATTATTTGTAGAATATAAAACAGAATTTTTTTGTGTATGAAATTAAATTAAAATAACTAAGACACAGCATTTTTTTATATGCGCCCAAAGCTCATAGGATTGCGGGCATTTTCCTTTGTCCAGGGGTTAAGATTCGTGTTTGGTCATCGCTGAGACACTCTGATATCGATTTTGAATAATTTGAAGGCAAACGGTTCAAATATAACAAATACAAAATGGCGGCAGCCTTTGTTAAAGATTCGTGTACGATAATTGCTTTAAGTTTCTCAGTTTCAGTCCGGAGTTGCGTGGATATCTGAATATGTCGAATATATTAATAATTTAGAAAGGGAAGGCGTCGTGGCATATCCATGATATCCAATGATAAAATATAATATAATAGTTAATAAAAACTGACAAATATTTATAATCATTGATTTATTGATAATTCATCAACTTTATATGGCGCGTTTTCGACCGAAGGCACCGGTTGACCTGAAGTGATGCTGTGACCGCGCGCTCTCCGCCCTCTATCTCGAAAACGGTTCAACGTATAAAAAATTTTTTAAACAAAATTTGTAGAGAACTTTGTATTCTACAATATTGATAATACCTAAATACAAATAGCAAAAAACCCATAAGAAATGAGATATTTACAAAAAAAGCGCAAAAAACCGATTTTGTGACCTTTGACCTTGAAATTTAATAGTTGCGTACACCCTACTTTATGTAGGTTTTGAGACAACTTTTAGGGTGTCAATATACAAGTATTTACAGACTTACAGCTGGGTGTCTCGAATTCCGAGGTGAACTTACTATAATGACTGGACTAATAATCCTTTTTGCGTACGATAGCCCAGTTCTTGAGGAAGGTTATAGGCTATGTAACATCACGCTACTGTCTACGGGAACAGAGCAGAATCAAAGATGCGGGTAAAACCGCGCCGTGGGAAGCTAGTAACTGATAAGACACTGTTAAACGTGTTACATTAATTAACATACATTTCATAAAGTTATGCAGGTAAGTTACGCAAGGAAATAATATAGCTATATAACGGTAATTTAGTAAGCAAATTGGCTGGTAGTTAAACAGATGGTAGAAAGGTAGAATCTTCGTTATTGCACCTCATATATTTACGAAATGGAAATAAATAATAAATAAGGTAGGTAGTATGATAATAGTGCTATGATGTTAGATTGTGGCAATGATAATGCACAGTTTTATCGGTACAAGTTATTAAGCTCACCTAACCGATAACAATTTTATCATAACAGTCATCATTTTTCATTAAAAAACTGTACTGCTGTTCTTATGCACTGCTCTCCCAATGATATTAGCCAGGTCCTGAGCTACCCCCTTCCGTCAATAGCCCGCCACCATACTAGGTCATTGATTCACCTTGTGAGGGGCTTGTCCGAGTTCACCATTCCCGTTTTTTCCGCCCATCAATATTCTTGTATTACCTAGAATAGATACCTAGGTATATAGGTAGGTTTCTCAATAAAATTGCTAAAACGACTAAGAATATGTTTTGTTCATATCTAACTAATTGCTGATAAAAACAACAGCAACTTCGACCGTGACCTCGCTTATTGCGAAATAACTTACACGCGAGTCATTTAGTTACCAAAACAGAGGGGCGGGCGCTTAACAACATTAATTCGGAAGTTGAAAGGTCACCGTGAGATGGCGCCAAAATGGAATACAAGATGGCGTCGAACGAGCAGCTGATCGACCGCACCTGACGCGGAGTCGCGGACCGGTCGTCTCATACTCGCACCGTACAGGCAAATGAATGACTCAGTTCTCAGTTCAGTCACTCAGTTGCGACAAGACAGACTCGCGGAAGCGTCGCGTGCGAAATGTTTGTTTATTTATAAAACGAATGATAACGATGTTTCATTGATAAACAAAAATCTTCACATATACAAAGGACGAGTGCGATTGCGTAACACATACTGTAATAATAGATGTGACTATAGAATAATATTGATTTGGAGATGTTCCCGAAGTGGGACAGTGTACTCTGTCACTGTGTCTAGGTCAGACGCTTGTGGTCGATGTTTATCATATCGTACGTAGTAATTATTGTGTGTGATTGTTTATCGAAAGGAAGTCGTTGACTCGTTATCAGTAAAGCTTAAAGAACTACTGTGTAGTGATTGTTGTCGTATTGTGCTCTGGATAAAACAATGTTTGGCGTGTTTATGAAGCGCTGGAAACCTAAAAGGTAAGTAATATTGTTATGATCATGATTGGCGTTTTAGAAATGATGATTTTGGTAAAACAGCTATTTCAAGATTGAAATGTGCGGAGCTAAATTGTAACAAAATTATTGGAATGACATCGCTACCATGTTTTGAATTCCTTCGCTTTTTTGCACCTGACTTCGGTCTAGTTTTGGCAGGTCGACAAAATTTACTTTGCATTGTCAATTCAATTGAAGAAAATAATAAAAAATAGTCACAGATTCGGTTAGACTCGATGGTATCCTTTCATCAATTTTTAATGTTTCTTAGAGAAACGATCGATGCAATAAAAGTACAGGTTGTAATTTTTACAGAATTTAGTCGGTTCGATTCCCGGATGTGAAAAGCGCATTTTGAAAATCTTTAAATGCAATTTTCTTTCTATTCATAAAAAAATTATCTACACTATTAAGAGTATACCTGTTTGCTTCAGATGGCATTACAAAATTACACCCTGTTTATCCTTTTTCGTTTTTTACCTTTCCGAATAATTATTTTTGAACCTTACAGCTGCCGTAAATACGCGTCTTTTAAGCCTTTTTTAAATATCATTTCTACACAATTCCCCGAGATATAAGAGGATCGCACTTTTTCGTGAAACGGACTGAAATTTGGAGCAAACGAAAAGACATTTCCAATGCCAAAATAAGGATACAAAATGTTGTAAGTATACTAACAAAGGCAGTTTTAAAACCGTAGAGCAGCTATCGGGTTTTCAAAAGGTAAAGTTGTTTCTATAGATTTCTTTTGCCATCGTAGGAGTTATCATTATTGCCATAATTAAAAACGTCAATATTACAAAAATTAGCATACAATAGATTAGTAGATAAGTGACAGATAGGTAGCTAGTGTGTTGTTTTTTTTTAGTTGTAACGAGTCTTTCAGTAACTTAGATATACTTAGGTACTAGGTACGTACTTCTGTACAAAAGTTATTTTATATGTAGGTAGATGAAGATAAGACAAGATGGATCAATAAGTAATGAAAGATATGTTAAAGTTTCATGTGTTACTTTAACAACAAGTTGATTCTTAGAAAGATCTTTTCGTTCGCCTCTAAGAATATTGAGAAATAATCCGAGGTTATGTATGATACTCTGAATGAAGAGCTTTTTACTAAAAGAAAAACTTACTAGAATAATGGGTAAAATATAAATATTGTTTCAAAGAAAATTTTATATTTTACAAATTAATTATTTATATAATTTTATTTTATCTAAAATTAAAACATTTTTTTTATTTAGCGACGGCGTCGGCTTGTGATTGGTTCATTCTTTTTAGTAGGCCCTATTTTATCATTGCTTATTTCAAGTGCTTTACCAGTGTGTGGTGCAGACTTGCAGAGTGATTATAGTGATTAATAATTTTAAGTGGATTGTGAATTTTTTGACTTTTATACATGTATGTATAATTGAAATGTTATTTTATTATTATATTTTAACGATTTAAATTATTTACAGAAGTTATTTTAAATAAACCAGTTAATGTATTTTTGGTTGTATTGCCGAGTGCCTATTTTAAATAACATTATCCTGATACAGATTTTTATACCGTCTGTACTTTATACGTACTCGCGAAAAGGAACGAATGGTGCATGAATGGTGCTGCTGTTATCCCAGGGGTCGAATGGGTACTCAAACCAAGAAAGGGTCAAATCTTTAGGGTCGAAAGGGCTCGTAGCCCAAAATGTACGGGTTTGACATAAGCTAACGCCAACAATGTCGTAAGCTTATGTCAATCCCATACATTTTTTAATCTATTCTATAAATAGATTAGAACCCTTTTGATCGAGTTACCTAAAACGCAAGATGCCAATAGAAATCCATGCCACTTGTTTAGGGCCGTAGATGAGAAATCTGGGTATGAAGGAGACACGTGATTTTGCCACATGACTTTATAATGAAAAATTCATCATTAAATTTCAGGCTATTAAATTATTATATTGAATACCTTGATTTCAAGGTTGTCATAGACCTCGTGATTTTAATGTAGTTTGGTTGAGAATTTTAGTACTTCTTATTATCTCATAAAATAACCTGGTTTATACGCTAAAACGATCAATACTCCGTGTAAGCGACACGCAGAATTTACTGTTACTGTACCTAGTAATAATTCAAATTTTATTCGAGTCCTAACGGTGTGAAAGTAATAGATCATTAATATCCTGCATTGCGCTATAAAATTACGTACATTAACTTAACAACTCAATATTAAAGCCTGTTTTATGCTTCAGTTTATGTTTGCAGTTCCGATAACCTGCAAAAATTCTAGGTCGCTTCAATTTTAACGTATTTACTTCATTGAAACTAAACTGAATAATTGATGGATAATAGGTAAGTAGGACCGTAATTCCCTACAATTTATTTTCTTTTAAAATAAAATTGTGCAATTAACATTGTCAGAACTAGATTAGAACATCTCAAATTTATTATAGCTTCTGTAGTGCCATTTAGCTGGTGATTGAGGCCTGAATCACATTGATCAGGATTGATTCACTTTATACTCACGCATCTTTATACAAAATAGGTAGCTATTTTCAATACATAAATGCTTCATAAAGGGATTCGGGGTTTAACTGTTCTGTAAGTGAGAAAACTAGCTGTAGTAACAAAATTTTTCAGAAAGCTCTTTTGCAATCGAAATGTTGCGTTGCGGGTTAACATTGGAACTCATACAAAAAACTATAATTATGGCGATTGAAAAGAGTGGCCTGAGTTTCTTGCCAGTTCTTCTCACAGCTCTACCTCGTCAGCAAAATGGCTGTAGGTTAATTGTCTGACTTTATGTAATTTTGACATTCATAGGCATCATACTTTATGATCAAAATGAAATAAACGTTTTGAGTTTGAGTTTGAAATGCTGCTAAATTAGGGTGAAAAGTATCGCTATTTTTTGCTATATTATGCAGTGTCTGTAACACATAAAAAACATACCTTATGTAGGTATGTTTTTGCATTGGTATTTGACATGATATTGGTACCAGACTCATAGATTGAAAAGGTTACTACTAATTTATTGCCCACTCATCTTATCCCACTACCAATAGACAGAAATATTCATGCTGAAAATGCTTAGGGAGAAATTATAAGACTTATTAGTATTCAAGCATTTGCATTCACAAAATATTTGTCAGTAGGTACGTTAATTTTACCGAGATTAAACAATGTTACCCTTAAAAACTCTACAAATAAACAAACAGACAAGTACACACTGCAAACATAAAGATTGACTAAAGGGAAGCTACTTGCTCGCTTCGTGTCATACAAAATTCAAAGGTTCAAAATGCAAATCAGTGCGTGGTAACAGCTGGTAGACTGTTAAACGGGTCGCGTATTTGGCACAACATTAAACCGTTTGGATTTCATTACTGTGCATATAAATACTGCTATATATATATTATTTTTTTATCCCTTGATTTGGGTGTTGTTTGTTGAGTGTCGAGGTAAAACCGAATGAATTCGTATTTGGATATTGAGAGGTAGAATGTTGGCTAGGCTGTCCAATATACCCGCGGCAGCTGTACAAAGTGAGCAAATAATATTTTAAAAATAAGGTCTATGGTATGTTTGTAATATTCTACCTTAGCAACCACTTCGATTCTCTTGGATTTCATCCGCTTCTTATACGATTTTGCACCAGACGACGCAGCGTGGGCAATCAAAGTATAGGTACCTACTACTTGATAAAGTAACAGCAAACCATGGAAAAGGACGACTCATGAAATTTGATATAATGTTTGAGGGTTTACGTTTAACAGACATTGAAAATAACATTAAAAAAAACCTAAAATAAGACATGTAATTAAGTACCTACATGAAGATTTTCTCAATAACAAGACCATCAACATGGATCAATTCCTTACAATCCTTTTTTAAGTTTCATTTATATTTTAGGAAACACATTTATTTTAAGCGAGTGAATTAATCAATACAAAAACGTGCATACCTTTACTTCGTGCAGTTTTTGATGACGGCTGAGTCAGCTAATGTGCAAGTATCAGGTTCACAGCCAACAAAAAACGTTAATGCAAGTCATACGAACAAATTAGGTACGTATCGTATTGCACATGCAAGTACAGCAAATAAATCAGATGTGTTAGCTGCCATGACTTTATAATATTGGTTCCATGAATGGCATTTTAGATTATATTACTAAGTGTTTTCTGTTGAAGGTAATTTACCTAACTGTATAAAATGATAAAGATTTTTCTAAAAAGTCTTCAGTCGTGTATTTCTTCCTGTACCAGAGACAGCTTTGAGAGGACTAAGGGATATTTTAGACAGAAAGCATTTACGCGTTTAAGCGTTCCGCCTCTATCCATTCATGTCTGACAGAACCCTAAGAAGTAAATACCGGGTGACGTAACCTGTCTACTTCATCATCATCATATCAGCCAAAAGATGTTTACTGCTGGACAAAGACCTTCCCTAATTTTTGCCACCTTGATCCTTCGTAAGCCGCCTGTCTACTTAATATCACCTAATTCACCAACCTACCTGCCTAGCTCAGTGACTGCGATAAACTCTCACTGAATACGTCGATCTTCTATGAGAGTGTAGTACCTCCTCGGACGATCCGGCCCATTCATGCTGAATCTAGCGTGGATCTACTACCGACAAATATGAATATGGCTTATGTCTACCAGTATTCGCCTTCAAGCTGGTAAAACAGAAGTAAACACCTACCACATAAAAAAAGCTGCTCCACAGGGTCTATACTAGTTCCACATGTCTACTTTTTTCAAATGACTACATCTAAAGGCTTCAACAAACTGATATTCTTACATTATCAACTTAACACAATGTACAGATTTAATCGTACATAACAGTCTTGAAAGCTAATGAGTCCCCATTCTGTATCTAACGCCGACAGGAAGCGATGGGGTGGCCTATGTTGCCTAGACTATGCAAATAGGAAAGATAACAGGTCGATGACTTATTGCATAGATAGAAGTTATTAAGTACAGCACTCATTCAACGCTGTGTAGTACACGATCGCTCTAATGGTAACGTCTAGTCAAGCAATTGTACATAAGCCATTTACATTTTACATGCTTTTAACATTTTTTTGAACCCGCCTGATTTTCTTAAGGCACTGTTTTAACAATAATTAGCGCCTTAGGCGCAGAATGCTTAATTCTCAAAATGGACAATTTTCAAAATGTCTATGGAATCAATTGTAATTTGAATTTTGAAATGAATTTTGTTGAATCAGTATCTACCTAAGCTAGCTACATACAAACCTTTCCAAAAAAATATAAGGTATAACATCATCTAAATCTTTATTTAATTCACCCCATATTTAATTAAACGAACGCTGAATTACCGTCGTACCTAAACAAGATTAATTCCAAAAATTGAATAATCATTTTAATTTTAACAAATTTTACATATAATTGATTAATGTCATAGCAGTGACATACACATTACATGTTATAACATGTAAGAGCTTTTCCCAAAACACTTTGTCCAATTAATTCATTAGAAGATCCATTAAGTAGTTTATTTTATGAATTAATTAAACTTCAAAGTCACGCATTCCACGCACACGATGTCGACATAATAGGTGATGATGTAAACGTTACTTAATAATATAATTTGAAACCAATATTCAATCAACAATAGGTCATACTAATGTCAAAAGAAGGTTTTAAGGTACTGGTTCTTTGCTGGTTTCAAATAAATGAGCCGGATTGAATATCGAGGATCAGCAGAGGTCTAAAGTTCTACTTCCGTTGTTTTCCTATTTTTCGTCTGTTATAAATTCCCTTATTGTCCACAACTTCTTGGAAATATCAGCAGACCTGCCACCACCAACGCACTAGTAAGAAGAACTTATGCGACTGCCTATATTACGCGGTAATATCAAAAGCAGTGGATAGTACATGAGCACTAAGCTAACAACACAATATGCGGTCTTCTTCTTCTTAATGTGCCTCTTCATTATTGAAGGTTGGCCGTCAGCTCTTTGAATTTGTCTCTGTCCAGTGCGAGATGGAACAGTCTTTCAACGGTGGTAATTCCAGTCCACTCCCGGATGTTTCGCAGCCAAGATTTCTTTCTTCGCCCAGCTCGTCTTTTGCCCTCAACCTTGCCCATCATAATAAGCTGGAGTAGCTTATACCTATCGTGCCTTAGTACGTGGCCGAGATACTCTATCTGCGGTAATATCCCGATATTCAGTCATATAACCTCATGGTATAGATAAAACATTTAAAAGTAATACACATTACAAAGAGCCATCCAAAATTCCAGTGATATAAATCCGCTTTCTAACACAATAGGCCACAAATCAATACGATAAATATCTGAATAATGTCGCTTCGTAAACTATGCTTGAAGATTACTCATTGATAACTTGTTATGCGGGTTAACCGACTTTATTACGAACTAGCTTTCCGCAGCGCGGTTTCACTCGCGACAAGTTACATCTTTGGTTACTGCCCTGCTCCCGTAGCCAGTAGCGTGATGTTACATAGCCTATAACCAAGAACTGGGCCATCAAAAGCATCAATAATTATTCAAAATAGTGTGTATATAATCGACAACGCATTGTTATTAAACATAGTCGTATCTAAAATTGTTCTACTATTTCTAGTACGACCTCCGTTTTGCAAAGATATGTTATGCATGCTAATGAATGATGCATAAAACGTTTAAAAACTAGGTAATTAGGAATAAGGAAATATGTTCATAATTAGGTATTTTAAAACCAGTGCTCGAGATTGTTTTAAATGTTACTTAATGAGATTCTTTTGTTAAAAAGTAGGGTTTTTTTAAAGTGTTTTTTATATTATCAAAATTACTTTACTCTGCTCGATGATAAGCAGTTAGTGGAGCCTAGGAGTGGTGAAGACATACCAAATGTCCTCGTGTCAAACTGCTACCATGGCGGCCTCTACTATGGCGGCTATAAGAGAAGCTTTTTCACGCCTACTTAAAAGACCCGAAATCGAAATTGTGTGTGCAACTTTAATTAGATTTCTTTTTCACAGATAAGATAATGCTAATATGGGTAAACTTTCACTTTGACAAATCTCACACTAATGCACGTAATTTGCTAAAGGAGTAGAGATAATTACAACATTTTTTTGATAACTTATTTATTCATGACAATCATCGCGGAAGGTCTTTGCCTCGATCTAGAAGGATGATGATTGGTTGATTTAAAATCAATATGTATTGGCAGTTGACGAATTTAAGTATGAGACCAAATCAATATTAAGTGTGCTGAATTGACTTGTGTTGTTGTAAAGTTTAAAGTACAAAGGTAGATAGATTTTTTGAACTTAGGAACACTTCCATTCGCTAATTGCAGTTATGGTGAATAGTGCAATTGCAAGTAACTACCTGATGTTTTCTTAGACGTTTGTCATTTCTGACACCTGTAGAATAAGATGTGGTCGTTCGATGTCCTGGACTAATAATAGTAGCCATGCGGTATCAAACTTGAACATGACATTGAAATGACACATGTATATTATCAGCAAAAATACTTTTAGCTGGCCTTTACCAACAAAAAGTGGTATTTAAAAAGTAATCATATTTTCTACTGTTATACGATATTCTTTCTTTCACTTTCAAGGAAACAAGGTTCTATATGCGATACTGGAGATTACACGGATGGGTCGGTAAGCCTACATTATACATAGGAGTATAGCTAGGTATTATTAAAACGTGCTAGTATTAAGTCTAGTTAACAACATCGATCGACTCGTGAAGTACCGTGGCGCCAAACATATTATCAGTGGCACCGTAATTCATGATAACTAGCTGATAACTGATAGATTCTCTGACTAAACACTTTACCACCTAAATACCTACTTATTAGTGCTTTGTTTATGCAAAACGCAGGTAGCAAATACACATAGTCCACTGTCAAATAGATTATGCATGTAGTTATTTTAATATAATTATGTTGTATGGTTGCGGTTGTTCTTTGGTTGCGTCGTGTAATTATCTGGCGATAGAAAAGAGTGGTCTGAGTTTCTTATTAGTTTTTCTCACGACTCAACCTCCTCAGCGAACTGGCTGTAGGTTAATTGGCTAACTTCAAGTAATTATGACGTGCATAAGCATTATATTTTATGTTTCAAATGAAATAAATGCTTTGAGTTTCAGTTTGAATATGAGTTATGTTTGTACATCAAAGGGAAGATCCTCCGACTAGGACTTACGTGCCTGGCGGGCTACTGCCCGACAGTTGGTAGTCGGGACTTGTTTATATAGTTAGTCGGTGTAAACGCTTCGATATCGCGAGTCAGGTTTTCGATACATTTTGATGTTTTTGTATAGAAGTTTGACTGAAGTTGTTATTAGCGCGATCTATGTTTTCTATCCTGTAAGCTCGTAGTCATCGTCTTCGTTTGTGTTATGTTCTGTGCGTCATTATTGACCAGATAGATGACGCCACAAATGCTTAGCTAACACAATTAAGCCATCGCTGACATAGGTAGAAAGATGGCGCGCTTTGAGAGTATGTCCAGTAGTGGACCACCGTAGATGATGACAAAAACCAGGTAGAAAGACGTAAGACAGAAAAAAAGAACATAAGGGACTGATGAGGTAATAGAGCCGCACTCGCTCTTATGGTTACCATAATTTCCTTTTTAGATTAACCGTAAGTTTGTTTGCCACCGAAAAACATCACAGTAGAGCTATAATATTTTTCTGCCTATTCCTAACACAAGTCATATCTGAACATCAGATTATTAAAAATACTGTTGTAATAGCAGTGAACGAGTTTAATTCGTGTGGTCATGGTATATGAATAACAATGACACTCGGTTTAGTAACACCATGGTATATGCTTTCACTTATGTATGTTATGTATAATGTAATTCTCATTATGGTTGTTATATGCTATGTATATTTATAAGGTCGTAGATCCACGCTGGTTTCAGCATGAATGGGCCGGATCGCCCGAGGAAGTACTACCCTCTCATAGAAGATCGACGTAAGAGTAGTAGTATCCGTACTACTGCGTTTCGTTCGGTAAGTGTGACGGAGGCCCAATTTCCCCCTTTCCTCTTTCCTCACCTCCCTTATTCCCTTCCCCTAACCCCTTTCCCAGCTGCCTTAGAGTAGGCCACCATACCAGCAGTTTAAGACGATGGCTTTTGGTATAGTGGCCACCACTTCTGGATTCCACTGACTGCTTACCATCAGGCGGGGTGGAGTCCCTTTGGTAGGCTAATATAAATAAAAAACAACCTTCACGTAAGTATTTAATTTTTTAATTGTAGGTACTCTATTAGCTAGTTCACTGCTAGGTAGTGCGTTTAGCTACCACAAGGGACTGTTTTTCGTAGTTACCAGAATTAGCAGATGGATGAACCGTAAGGAGATATTTAGTACTGACTGTTCTCATAAAGAGAAGTCATGAGCGTCGCGACGCTTGCTCAAAGTGTATTGATAATTTCTTTTATAAGTTTTTTTTATTGCCTACAGTAACAAAGAGCCCACCAGGTGGCAATTGGTAACTGTCGCTTAAGGACGACAGAGCCTCTAGCATTGCTTCTGCAATGCTAGGGACTCTGCGAAGCCGCTGCCTGTCGTGAAGTGAGTGGGGTAGGTGAAGGGAAAAAAAGGAAGTGAGGAAAAAGGAGAGGGGAAAATTGGGCTTCTGGCGCTGGTCTACTTTCTTTTACCGTTCTAAGAGAGGGAACTTTTTTTTATATTTCTCTCTTCTCTCTCTTTTTATATTTCTTTATTAAGGAGCGATTTAAGTAATTAGATAACTTTGAGTGTGTGTGGGTGGGAAGTTTTTTTATTGTTATTGATAACTCACATTGTTAATTTTCCGGTTTCGAACCCACAACTTTGTGTAGTACTTACCTACATGTGTGATGTCAGGTGCCTTAACTACTAGGCCATTACGCTAGCTTAAAATAATTATAATCAACTCAATAGCTGTTCTGTAATATCATTAATAATAATTATATCTCATCTTTACTTTTTATTTACATCAATAGGCGTATTGGAAACGCTCAATAATGCCACCCAAAAACAACCAAAAACCTTCACTAATTATTCGATTTTTTTAATAATTTGACAACGTTATTATTTCTTTTATTTTATGAACCCGCCGCTGCCGGCCCGCGGTCTTGCGGACCGGAGCAATCTATTTTTCTAGTGCTGCCCTCTGGCGAGGACCACCTGCAGTGATTTTAATTGGAAATTGGCCCTCTATTTGTAATGCTCACAGTCTTATACTATTGAGTATAGTGCACGGTGGGTGGGCACCCTATGCTTATTTTGCTTTTAAATGAGTGCATGCACATTTTTGGTATTCGCCTGTGATGTATTCAAATTGTATTATTTGTTTGTTTGTGGTATAGTGAAATAGTAATGAATATTTCAAGAGATTATTTATTTATTATATTACTAGCGACCCGCCCCGGCTTCGCACGTGTTCATGGCTGATACTTAATATACTACAGAATGTCTATAAATATACTAATGAATGCATTAAATTCTTTGCGTAGTTTTAAAGATCTAAGCATACATAGGGACAAACAGACAGAGGGCAGCGACTTTGTTTTATACTATGTAAGTGATTATTGCTAGTTTAAACATGAATAGATCGTTTGGAGAACTTTCTTAAAAACTTTTCTTCGGTGTAAAGAACCTAATTAGTTTTTCGTAACATTGGATTAGTTTTTCGTTCGATCTTAATAAGTCCACCTTCATGGTCGGCAACGGTTTGGTTCCGATATCTTAGCTGAATTTCTGCAATCCTTAAAGAACAATAATATGCCTTATGTATATTAAATAAGTATACCATATGCTTGTTTGGCACCCGTGGTGTGTGAGTAGTGTTGAAAACATATATTATGTATGTAAAACGTATGTATTTCAACAAATTCTCTTAAAAATGTTTAGTATACTTACCTATTTTTTAATATTCGAGAAAAATATTGCAACATCTAAATCCTGCATTCCTTTTTAAAATCAATAAAGATGAAAAGCTAACACCAAAACAGCTACTTCATAAACATGAAATCGCACATTCAGTGCAAAAGAGGCACAAGGTTAAATACTGTTCCTCAGAAATGTATATCTTATGACGACAAGCGTAAAGTTCAAAATTAAAAAACTGTATTTCTCATTTTAAATCGGTTCTCCACGGATGATGCAAAATGTTTGTTATGAACATGATTTTCTTTTTTTAATATCAGCGTAGACACTTAAAAAAAATATCTCTCGATTATAAAATTATTTACCTACCTTTATTCTTTCATATTTGCCATTAACTTTATTAAATAAAAATCTCAGCTCTAAAAGTACCTTATCTTTATTATAATCTGGCCTGCAGGCAGTAAAATAGAACCTTTTTAGTTTGTTACTATCCCACATGATTGCTGCCTGCTACCCCCGGGCAATAGCCATGGATATTCTCTTTACATTGAGTGCAATCGCGCTTGCAATTTAATAAATGGTTCATTTACAACCCTCGGTATACTGATTGAGAAATACGAGGAAAGGCCTAAAATACTTGTATGCATAAGCGTGATAGGGTTAAGATTGTTATGTACTAGTTTTGTTAAACGGCTTTGTGTAAGTTTTGGGTATGTTTATGGCAATTTTGGTATTTTAGTAAATTTTACGTTGTACTATATTTCTTATAACAAGTCTTTTTATTTCGATACACGGAACAAAGTGTTTTTTTAATAATAATAATAATAATAATAGTTTCTTGATTGATAAAAATAAGAGACTGCTGTAAATAAATACTTAGGTACTTGGATTTGTTTAATGAATAATTATTATAATTTGAATATGAATAAGTATGTTGCTACGTTAAATTTATCGCATAGTTTGGTCATACCGACAGTAAAATTGAGTTTTAGAAAAATATAATTTTCATTTCTACCTATTACAATTTTGACTGGCCTGTTGGTCTAGTGGTTAGTGACCCTGACTGCTAAGCCGGAGGTCGTGGGTTCGATTCCCACCCAGGACAAATCTTTGTGTGATGAGCATGATTGTTTGTTCTGTGTCTGGGTGTATTTTATCTATAAGTAATACATAATATTATAGATAAATTACACCCAGACACAGAACAAACATGTTTTTATAAAAAATAAAATGTGTATAAGTAGTATATCAGTTGTTTAGTACCCATAACACAAGCAAATATAATTGCTTAATTTGGGGCTCAATGGCGCAGTGTGAATGTGATAGAAAATTAAAAAAAAAATTAATTAACAATTTTAAGTGAATAAAAGAATACAGTGGTCAAAATACTAAAATATATATTTCAAACTTATGTAGGTATTTACCTAAAAATAAATACATAATTACTATTATTCATCAGCATCACACAAAATATGTTTATTTCATAAGTTTATCTACCTATTGCCCTAGAAAATGTTTCGGACAACTATCGGAAAACTTTCCAGGAATTCGAGTCTTCCAAGTAGGTACCACTGTCAAAAGTTTTGATTACAAATTTATGAATAGGTTCCTTCGAAATACTTGAACTGTTACTTACTAAGTAGTACCTGAAATATACAAGTAGAAGAATGTTAGTTAGCTAAGTATTAGTTTGACGTCAATATTAAGTATGTATGTGTGAGTCTTAACTTACGGCACCTGTTTTGTACGCACGAGGTTGCAGGTTCGAAACAGAACCTTTCCAAATTCATAGTAGGTTCCTATTTATATTTACTTTATAAGTTTATCTTAGACACTAGCTTTGCGCAGCGCGGTTTTAGTCGCATCTTTGCTTACTACTCTGCTCCCGTCGCTAGAAGCGTGATGTTACATAGCCTATAACCTCGAGAGCTGGACTATCATACGCAAAAAGTATTAAAAAAATCCGATTGTTAGTTCCAGACATTAGCGTTCAAACAAACAAACAAACAAACAAACTCTTCTGCTTTATAAATATAATAGTATAGGATTACGGACTGACGGTAAAGAAAACGTTGTGAGGAAACCTGAACATTAAAAAAAAATTTATTGCCAATTCGCTTTGAGCAAGCGTGGTGATCAGTGTTTATGCTTAATGTGAAGAGGCCTTTCCCTACAATGGAATAACAACAGGCTGCTATTATTATAGTATACGGAAATCTATAAATTCACAAATAATGTTATTCACACCATGGATCCTTGTTTAAATTACCTCAAGGCCGCTTGAACACAAACAACGCCATGATAAGTCCTGGTATTACGTAATACTTAATTTTAATCTGTCCACAATCGCCATTCTGATGACCAGTGAACCGAAACATAGTGAATAATAGGTACTTAGTAAAAAACGATTATCCATGCTGTGAATCTTTAGTTTTATATAGATACGGTTTTATGTAGGTAGGTAGGTAAGGTTGCTACGTGAGACAAAAAACTAAAATATGTTCATACTTATTTTGCCTATTTTTTTTTAATGGACAGAAGAGCAATCAGCCCACTTGATTGTAAGTGGTAACTGTCGCTCATAGACGACTCAGAGTCCCTAGTATTGCTCCTGCATTACCAGGGACTCTGCTAAGCCATAAAGGGAGTGGGTAGTAGGTGTAAGGATTGAGAGAGGTGACGAAAAAGAAAAGGGAATAAATTGGGTCTCCGGCACTCTCACTCACAGAACGAAACGCAAAAGCAAGTATGAATACTATTCTCACAAAGCCGCCGTAGTGGGCTACCATGTTAACATTTGGACAGGGGTATTGTCTTTTAGGTACTAGCATCTGGCTGAGTGGAGATTTTACACAACTTAATAAAAAAACCGCTTAAGTGCAAGTCGGACTCGCGCACCGAGGGTTCCATACAAAATATATTATACGTAAATGATATGAACGGCCTATACCCTTTCATTGAGTTGACATAGAACTTTGTTTTTTTTAGAGCTTCAAGAAGTTGTAGGCAAAAGTATTCGGTATAAATTCCAGCTTGACACCTTTACGCGTTACGGTGAAAAAGATCTTGACAGATAGATAGGCAGACAACAGAGCAATACTTAAAGGATTCCGTTTTGCCTCTTGAGGAATAGAACCTCAAAAATACCGACAATCTCGTAGGGTATAGAAATACGTAACGTCAAATCGCTATTGTTAGTTTATTGCGGCAGTTGTCATATAAAAAGCTTCGTTACACAAAATATCTTATCTTTACCTGAAAACAAAAAGTAAGTTCACATAGTAGTATATCCAATCAGTATGCTACACCAGAGAGACAACATACAAACGATACACAAGGAAATATAAGCAAGGGTTTAATTTATCTGCATTTGGGTAGTTCACGCACGTATACACTTGCTCTATATAAATATTGATAGAGCCACGTCACTTCACATCATGCGTCAGAGGAATCGACCGATAAGGGTATGTATATACCTACTTATTGATAGTGGATCGAATAATACGCCACAGTTTTGCGTACTACAGCTAGATTACTTTGTACAATATGTGCCTTATAGGTCTTGTGTCAACTTGCTCATAAATTAAGAAGACAGAACAGAAAAAAAAATGTGATAGGACTGTTAGTTTGTATCAAATAGTTTAAATTGAACATTACGTGCTATGATTAGGTGAGACGAATATTTATGTTACAAGATTTAGCATTTATTACCAGAAAAAGGTGTAACTTATTTACCATTTTGCTGTACCAAAATGCAAACAAGAATATAGTCATCAAATAACAGACATGAAATTTAAAACCAAATGTCTTTCTAGATATCGACACGTTTTAAGGCTTAATTTTTTTACGCGTAACCAGCTGTTGTAAATTAAACTGTGTTCGCATGAATAGTTACGTACGTGGAAATACACGAGGCACGCTGAGGTCGTACACATTCCCTTGCTTTTTACCATTTTTATTGAGCATCTAGCTTGTTTGCTTAGATCTTGTTTGGTGCAGTCGTTTGGCGCCATGTAGGAAGTAAATAAGCCTCATGCACAAAAGACATTCATAAGTTTATCTACACGTAAGTTAAATGCGACGAATTGTGACTTCAATCCCTTATGGCACGTGCGGAATTCAAGTGCCATCCTTTTACTGTCTAATCTAAAGGATCTCGCCAATCAAACAGATCAGTGGGTACGTCATTTATGTCGTGCAATTAAAACCTGGAACTCGAATTGTTGCCAGCGAATGTTTCTTCCCAATTTAGATAAGTAGACTGTTTATTATATAAAATAAATAAAATAAAAATGCAAGAAGGTGCAATGTAGCAGTATTTCTAGTTTGTACAAAGATTAGATAGATTAGGTTATAAATTTGTGTGCTGTGCTTAGCACACCGGTACTAGTTGGTACAAATGGTTTATTTAATTAGTGTTTCCTGTACTGGGTTCCACCTGTCGCTGTACTTATTGGTTTGCTTGTTAGCAAGTAATGATTAAGCCTTTTCGATGTTTTATGATAATTGTATGCATTAAAGACGCGTAGTAACCAATAAGTAAAGATGCTTGGTGTCCGCAACGTGTCTTTTGTCATATCATATCCTTTATTCGCTATAGGACATATTCGGGATTGGAATACGTCAGCCGGGACCTGAACGGGACCGGGGAATGGGGACGTGACTGAATCGTTCGCCCCCGTGAGTGCCATTCCTTCATTGTCCCTGTGACATATGCTCTTTTATATACCATTTGGCTATAATTAACTAACATGGATACGAAGGCAATGCAGAGTCATATCTAGTACATTTCTCTACCTATAATAAATCCCATGTTATAGGTGAGGCGTTTATTGTCATACATAATATTTCGGGCCCAATTCTTAATGATTGATGCATTTTCTGAATTTTCAAATTTTCACATTCGTAAAACACCAAAACTAAATGATTTATGACAAAACTTATATAAATAGAAGACAATTTTGGCAAATGACTATAATATCACGTTTTTTGTGAATTGCTTATGCAATCTTAAACCTCGCACGTTTTTTTGTCAACATTATGTTAATATAAAGAATATTTAGCTTCTGTCACAAACGAATTAACAAAACAAAACCTTGAAATCACAAGTAGAGACGAAATCGTTGAAGTACGAATACAAGTAGAATGTTAAACTTAATTTATGAAAGAGCTTATTTGTTAGGTTTTAAAGTTGAAAATCGCATGACAGTAAACCTTTGTATGATTACAATAGTGACGTTTTGTCAGTGTGGTTAGAACTAGGGTTACCATCTTTACTATTTAAATCGTTAAATAAACAAAACGGAATGGCAAGCAAGCAAGGTTTCTTGGTAAGTATATCATTCTCCAAACATTTTTTAATCTGTTTTTTATTTTCAACACTTTTGATAACAGAGCTTGGCTTGTATCGGAGTAGACAAACAAACATACAATTATTGTATCCCCTTATTTTCGTAACAAACTATTTTGAAATCAAACCCGCTCGGAGCATCTCGGTGACTCTAAATGAAATGGTTTTAAAATGTTCAAAAACGTTTATCCTGTAACTTAACCGGCGCGCTCTCACTCACCGAACGAAACGTGGTAGTACGGATACTCCCCCCCAATCGGGGTTCTCGCCTTGTCGCGGCGGGGGGCCTAAGTAACCGTGGTTACGCAGAACCACGGCGAACCAAGAGGAACCCCAAGGAGGCGCCGCTCCTCTGGGCTTTGGTTATAAGCCCACGATGGAGCGGCTCTGGTGGGTTGCAGTGCTGTTTGGGCGGCACCGCAACTGGGTCGGGCTGCGGTGTTGCTTCGGCGACACTGCGGCTGAGAAGCAGCGGGGCCGCGGCGGAAGAGCAGTGCCGGTGTAACGTTGCGCCGCTGTCCCTACCTTCCGCGGCCTCGGCGAGGCCGCAACCGCCAGATTGCGGACGCGGTGGGGCCGCAGGGAAAGAGGAGTGTCGGTATTGCGACGCGCCGTTCTCCCTATCCTCTGCGACCGAGTTGGGAGGTGGCCTGCGGGCGGCGATCGGGCAGTCGCTGCCCGAACAGCACGGGCCTGGGACGGCAGAGCGCCTGTTCCGCACGCGCCTCTCGAAGGAGGGAGGGCTAGGCCCCCCAAATCGGACGGGGCCCGCTCGCGTGTGGTGGTGTAGTGAGCGGGCCATGGCCCGTCGGGGTCACGGATGAATGCACAAGCGTCTCCCGTGACCCCGACACTCTGGCCGTCTGGAGGAACACCGTGGGTTTAAGTCGGTATGCCGGCCGCGCTTTGAGTGCGGTCAGAGAGTCCGACATAACCCCCCGCCTTGCCCGGGCGGGTGCGTATGCGTAATGCATTTCCCACGTAAAAAAAAAAAATGTAGTACGGATACTACTACTCTTGGATCTTCCTTCTATGAGTGGGTAGTACTACGGTCGATCTGGCCTATTCATGCTAAAACCAGCGTGGATCTACTACCGTGTAAAACAAGAGGTTGGGCTTAGAAGAAGTTAGAAGAATAGCTTTATACAATTTAGAGAATGACAACCCTAATACATGGAAACGCTAGCACTCAACATAAACTTGAGAGCATTGCTCTCAGAAAATGCGTTTTTCATATTATAATTAATGTATTTTTATTGTAATGAGATGTCGTCACACACACACTAACACTATCGTAACATTAGCATGTGTTAAGTTTATGTCGTAGGCTTCCACGGTCATGCGATATGAACAAATGCTGCAAGTCGATGTTAATTTATGGCTAAATAATATATTTGCCCAGTATTTTTATACTAACGGTTATGCCAGCATCGCTTGCGTGAGTAATAACTGTGTATAGAAAGAACTTAGCGTACAGGGACAGGCACTTTTTGTTGCGGAACTATTGTTAACCGTAAAGGTTGACAGAAGCAGAGTAATGCAGGAGAAGTATAAGAAATAAAAAGGGGTAACTGCTTATTAAGCGTTTGACGCTCTTACATAACGAACGAAACGTAAAATTACTAACACTATTTCTTTACACCAATATTCTAGGGTAAATACTTCCTTGATCGATCTGGCCTATTTGCACTGAAAAAAGAAAAATTGTGTGAGGTTATGTAAATTGCAAACATGTTCGTAATAATAATAAACTTCCGCCTACCTTTTAGCAAAAACGTAGTTTTACAAATCCGAAAGTAAATATATCACATCAAAAACAATAGCCTTAAATAATGATGAAAAACCTAACTTCTACTAAATATCTCAAAAGTCGCTTATTAAAGACTGTTTATAAAAATAAACAGTTTAATTTTATACATAATGTATTATTATATTACTTGTTTGCAACTTCAAAGAGGTGTAAGCAGATATTAATCACATTTAATCAGAAGCAGAACCAGCGAATAGAAGCATACGAACTAGAAACCTGTCATTTTCTCTCAGCGCTCTTGTTGCTAAGCCCGTTGTGACTTCAAGTGTGACCACTAGCTTGTTTCAGCGTGTTTTATGACTGGTGTGAACATGAGTTTATACGGCAGAGTAAACACTAAAATTGTGATACTGTCTTTGTCTAAAAATGGTTATTAGAAAAAAATTAAACAATTATACGTCTTATTTTAGCATTAGATTTTTTATATCAAGGACAAACACTGACTGTAATTAAAATGCAAATCTTTTTAATATTTGCGTATTCCGGTCAAACAAAAGGTTTGAGTTTTCTAACAATTACATTTAAAAGCATTGCCCTTGTATAGTTTTTCTACATTTCCCTATCGTATGCAAGTTACCTAACCTCATACAGCGCAAGCACTATCTTCATCTTATTTGTCTAGGCGATCCATTTTCTCTATACCTTATTAAAAAAAATACTTACTAAAAACTGTCTCTTATCAAATTAGATCGCTCGATCGATTTAAACTAAGGAATAAACTTTTCTTGCTTACGGCAGAACAAAATTGATGCGTATCGTCAAACGAGTGCAAACACACTCTCTTTTATACAATGAGCGCTCACATACTTTCTGTACTGTGTAACTGAACGTATTCTCTCTTCTTACAAAAAACTATTTGTTAATAAATTCAAACCTTCATTTCCAGTTGTCATTGTTTCAATTTCACTCTTTGGTTGAGCCTGTGAGAATAACTACACTCGTATCCGCGTAAATTGGAGAAAATATACAATACACTGACTGTAATTTGTATGCACGTACGCACTTATGATACTTTCGTTAGGTACTTTGGTGACCAACAAGCACACGGTCCACCCGAAGGTAAGTGGTAATGGTAACCTATTAGTATGTTCGTATACTCTAAGCATCGTAGAAACAACGTTATCACAACACAACCAAGTTATTGTCGACCTTGTAGAGAGAAGGGGATGAGAGAGAAAGAGGAAGAAGATATTTTTGAGCCGCCGGCGCTCTCACAAAATTCACTCCCTACTCTTTGGTATAGTTAATGTGTGCCATTTTTTATTGGTAGTTTTTTTTTATACGTTTAGCCTATATAAGTGACTCCACCCTGCCTGATGGTAGGTAGGCAGTCAGTGGAATCCAGCAGTGGTGGCCACCATACCAAAAGCCATCGTCTTAAACTGCTGATATGGTGGCCTCCACTATGGCGGCTGAGAATGGGGTAGAGGGTGGGAATGAGGGCGGGTTTGGACAAGTGGAAAGGGGGAAATTGAGCCTCGCTCCGGCGCTCTTACTTAGCGGATGAAACGCAGTAGTTACTTCTATTTCTTTCTATGAGAGGGTACTTAGTACTTCCACTTAGTATATCCGACATTTCCGACTTATACCGTCATAGTTTTTTTCGTTTGCCGCGACATCCATTCAATATTAAATAAGCATCAATGATGATGATTTACCCACAATTCATCACAAACCTTTTTATATTAGTGGGCGGGGCAGAATAACAGCTACTGCCCACTAAATCACTTACTAATTCTATGCATTACTTTCTACACCGATAAACACATAGTAATAAATTACTTAGTCTTAATTAATTTCTATTGGTAACGATCATGTTGACAAAGAAACTTAGTACTTAGCAGCAAATATACTGTTCCAAAACCATTTCATTTGGTTTTAATTTTAACCGAAGTCTTTATAGCATCATGTCGACTGCTGAGAGGTCTCCAGTGTAGAAGATGTACATCATCTTGTTGCATGGGTCTCATTAAAGAATACCACAGATAGGATTATGTACCATTTTTTAACCGACTTCAAAAAGGAGGAGGTTATCAATTCGTGTCGTATGTTTTTTTTTACCGATCTATAAGACTTTTACAAGCCAATTTTGATCAGTCTAGTGTCGCCCTCTTTCATTGGTTGACTGCCACTTTTGCTAGGTCATCGGTGTACTTTTTGCGTATATTATTACAATGTGAATATATTCTTAGCTTTCTCTGTAAATATGTAGAAACAATAGTTAAATTATTGAAGAAATGAAGTAGCTACAAAAATGGAGATAGCAAGGACCTAATTTATAGGGGCATTCTATAGCCCCAGAAAGACCTAAGCCCTCCTACACATACACGTACCTATAACTCCGCGGCCCAACTCTATTGTCACAAGTTTTGGTGGGTGTTTAAAAACCAAGTTTGGTCTAACAAGCCACATTAGAGCTCATAAAAAACATAGCTCGTAGTAATTTTTTGGGGTCGCTGTCACCGAAATCAATGAGGTCTATAATTATTATACATCTATAGGTACTATTAAGCGGAAGTTTGTTTGTTTGTTTGAACGCGCTAATCTCTTGAACTACCAGTCGGATTTGAAAAATATTTTTGCGTATGATAGCCCAGTTCTCGAGGAAGGTTTATAGGCTATGTAATATCACGCTACTGGCGACGGGAGCTGAGCAGTAAGCAAAGACGCGGGTGAAACCGCACCACGGAAAGCTACTAATTATACAGTCCCGGAATGAGACAAGTTCTCTTTATCTGGTAGTATATTATACAGTGCTTAAACATGGGATATTCCACCCCGTTATTAGCTTCCTGGTTGCCGGTCACTGATGGGCAACCGTGGGCAACCGAGCGCGGCGGCAACTCAACTGTGTCCGAGATCTACTGCTAACGGAATCATTTATTGTTTTAAATGATCAATGTTTTTGTTATAGTTTTTTTTGTGTGGTGGTAACTTTTACTATCTATTTAGATTTGACAGTTGATTTTAGCAAGTTAACAACACTAACTATTGTTAGATCTGCAAAGTTAAGTACCTACCTAACCTGTCCGTGGTTTCCTAAATCGTTTCTCTTCCTATCCAGTACTACACGTGTTGGAGAAAAGTGCCATTATACACTGGAATCTAAAAGGAAGGGAATAAAAACTTAAAGCCTAGACCTTACTAGCGCATGAGTTTCCGTCTAATTTTGATCTTTGGTCTTTTATTCAAGGCATAAAAAACCTTCTTAAAAACCTGCATTAAAAAGGACTACCATTTGGCAATTGGTATGGTGTCCACGGCTTCCAGGGCCCACTGACTGCTATCATCCGGCTGCCGCAAAGGCAAATATATTTACCAGTGGCGAAGCGTTCATATAACACGATTCCTGCCGGCTTCCCTTTAAAATAAGTCCTGACCTCCTTATACCTATCACTGCTTGCGTGTCTACTCAAAAACTAATTAGCCTTCTAACTCAAAATGTTTTAGTCCAACCGGCTTCCCTCCTCGGAAAAGTGACTCTTCGCTACTGAGTTTACATTAGATAAGCACTGGAAGCGGTTTTCGTACAAATATTATGAACTAGCTGTTGCCAGCAGCGCCTGCGTGAATGTCGGTTATCGCATATTTTTACTAAATTAACCCGGCTTTGTTTAGACATTGATGATTTTTCATACATACTTTCATCCCCTTTTTAACAACCCTTCAAGCCATTTTTTCGCGATAAAGGGTAGTGTAGGCAACTCAAACAAATTTGAATTTGGCGCGCTCGCGCGTTTCCGCATACGCGCTACACGCGGCGCTGCGAGTGCATTAAAAAAAGAATATGGCGCAATACTCGTTCGCGAAAAAAGTCTCGATATGGTGTATGTTGTAAAAGTCGTGTAATCATAAGTTTCTTTCTTTGTTTTGTTAAAAATACTGTGTATTGTACTCGGCTAATAAACTTTGTTGTCCATACCTGTGTGAAATTATTAATACAGTCCTAATAGCTGGTCGTTTCGAGCCGGATCGTCATGGACAATAAAGTAGGCGTGGTCACTAGGCAGCAAGCTCATGCTGGTGCGTGTCGGCCTGGGTCGGTATCCTCCAGGTCGAGATCGAGCCGTGCCAGCCGCGAAGCAATGCGCCTGCGCGCCGAATATGAAGCCGAGAAGCAACTCGTGCAAATCAGAGAAGAGCTCGTGAAGAAGAAACTAGCTCTACAAATCGCAGAGATCGAAGACGAAGTGAGCGTTTGTAGTGCTTCGCAGCAGGTTGAGGAGTGGCTCGATTCAAACCACGTGGAGAAGCCGCCGGCGTCCGATATACCGCTGGTGGGCGAGTGCTCAGCCGTAAATCGCGATGTTAACACAGCCACGCCCTACATCACCTCGCATGCGCATCCCGCGGCCGCCACGCACGTACCGGCGCCTGACGCCGCGGCCACAATCGCGCCGGCCTCGCCGCCTGGGCTCACCGCACCTGTCTCCGATATCATGCATCTAGCTGACGTGATTATTACGAACATGTCCAAACCGAACCGGCCCCCACCAACGTACGAACTTCCCCTGTTTGATGGTAACCCAGTCGACTGGTTGGCGTACCGACGTACTTATGAAGAGACGGCGCGGACTTATAGTACATTCGAGAATACCAGACGACTGCAGGCATCGCTTCGTGGTACTGCTAAGAGTGCCGTGGAAGATCTCCTACGTACAGGGACCGATCCGATAGACGTCATTAACGCCCTGGAAGAAGAGTTTGGACATCCTAATCTTCTATTAGAATCGGTTTTAAGTAAAATAAGAAATCTGCCCCGTGTTTCTGAGAGTGGAGTCGAGTTACGAAATATGACTTGTGTCGTTCGAAACTGTGTTCATATTTTGAAAAGTATACAAGCACAGGGCTATATAAATAACCCACAAATATCGCACGAGATACTAAGCAAGTTAACCCCCGTACAACGATCGCAGTATGGTGAGTTTGTTATGAAAATAAATACACATAGTGAAGAAGATCTGCGTATATCACCGAACATTAAGATAGTGCTGGAGTTCCTGAGTCACCTGTCACGAGCAGCTGCTTATTATTTACCGCTTAGCACAATAAACATCGATCGTTCTTATCGTAGCCGAAACACCGCTACTGTCGCTACCTACCCTGCTACGGCCGCAGCCGTTAAGGGCGTTCCGTCACATATGACCTTGAGCGTTTCGCTTCCTCACCACCCCGCGCGTCACCCGAAAAAAACATTGCGTGCGAGTTCGCCCTCTAGCGGCAAGTAGCAGTAGCACAACTATAAGACAATGACCTTACTTGTCCGAAACCGCAGAGCTAAAATCTGATAGACGCGCCAATAATGAATTATTTTTTTAGTATCTATTATTATTTCGTTTAGTAAGTATGTATATTTTTTAGTATATATTATGTATATATTTATTATTTATATAGTAGCGAAAGCAAAGATAAGTGTTTAGAATCATGACGTTTGTTAAATATGTAGTAGAAATAAAAATAACTACTGTGGGTTAAAACAATAAACTCAAAACCCAGCTGCTGTGAAATGTATTACCTGATCAAAAAAGCCGTTTAAAACGATTTTTATAAATTATTGAATACAAAAAAATATTTAATAATATATATAATATTAATATTTTTTGAAGTCACTTAAAAATTAAGTCCCAATGACAATACACCATTGTGATAAATTCCTATAATTGACATGATATGTATTCTTCAACTAATACTAGTACACTTTAGTTTAGTAACCCTGCCGAGTTTATACTTATTTAGTTATAGTTATATATATATATATATATATATATATATATATATATATATATATATATATATATAGGTTTTTTGTACATGAACAAACTAAAACATTTTACTTAAAAAATGTATTAACATCCTATTAATATTATAAATGCGAAAGTTTGTGTGTGTGCACGTATGAAACGTATGCGTACCTCTAGTGTCGCTAGTATCATGAAGCCGCTATGCTAGCAGTTTGAGACAATTTCTATTAAAATAGCAGAGGAGTGCGTTACCCCAGCAAAATGTTGATAAAAATGTGCTTATAAGAGATGAGAGTATAACAGATAATTAGTGCTTTGTAAGGAGTAATTTGTTTACCTATAGCAAAATTTGTTTGCATTATAGTTTTAAAGTTATTCGGAAAAAAACAGATTTTGCTGGGGTAACGTTTGAAACATTACCCCAGCAAAATGTCTTTTCTTTAAATTATCCAGGCAGAGTCACGTTGGTAGACCAGTATGAATAAAATAACTGTATCAATAGTACTAGTACATGACTTTTTAAAACAATACTGAAAAATTCAATCTTTATTTATGCCCGTCTGATTGTTAAGTGTTCAAAATTAGCTCTTACAAAAGCCATGAGTTTTCATAACTTTCTAACTCCACTGCGTCTTCATGGACTGATGATATGAGGTCCTGCATCAATAATAAAAAAGCATCTCATAAAGACCACCTAGCCAGCAGTTTGAAACAATAACCTTTGGAATGGTGGCTACCACTTAGTCTTTTGGATCCCACTGACTGTATCATAAGGAAGAGTGAAGTCACTTCGATGGGCAATTGTACGGCACGGTTATATTGATGTATGTAAAGTAAGGTTTTGTGCAGGACAACTTTTTCTTGGTTCTGTAGATACGTACCTCTACCAAACTCGAGTAACAAATCAGACTACACTTGTGCATTGTCTACTATACATTGTACTTGTATATTGTATTAAATGGCAAATCTTGCGGCGTTTATAGGCTTGGAGCCTATTAAATGCAAAACAATTTTGAAGTGCTACAGACTGTGGACCTCCTGAACACTATTTAATTTCATCAGCCTTAGTCCACGAGGTAGGAATAACAGTCTGCCGAAAATGAACACAAAATAGTAGGACTGTGATAGCCACTCATGAGTTGGTGTTGTCTGATATCTGGTCCACTGCTTTTAGCGCTTTACAGTTTGCCATAGTAAATTCATCCTTTATAATAAGGCTTCTATCGCGCAGCCAAATCAGTAGAAGGATTATCTACTCTACGAACACGAATCTAATCGAAACAAAACGCTGTTCTGTCTCGAGCAAAGATGTATACAGAATATTATACTAAATGATTCATAATTTATTTCCATCCTGTAATCTCGCTTATTGATACATTTTGACATAAAATGTTTTTTTTGTATTAATTATATATGACATAATGCCCGAGCCATAATTGTACAGTTAAGTACACATTTTGTATTGTTTTGTTAAAATTGTATACTTAGTAATATTAAAATTATTATACATTGTGATTTGTGAAATAGATGTTCACAATGTACATTGTGAACTCCTGTGGTAAATTAAGTTCATCTTACTTTATACTTATATCGAATATTAACAGTTTATATAATACTTACATAGACACATTTATTACAGTTCACATGTTGCCTTTACCTTTTGTAGCAATATGCAAATTGAGGCAGCCTGTACAGCACACATTTTACTTTTTATTTTTTCTTTGCAACATAGAAAGCTGTAAGTATTTAATTACCTATAGAGTTAAGTGTATTGCCTGTGTCACTTTGCATGCTACTTGAAACTGTAACTTACAAAAATTGTAATAACCTGGCGATTAAAAAGAGTGGCCTGAGTTTCTTGCCAGTTCTTCAATTCTTCTTCTTAAAATTCTTTTAAAATTGTTCTTCAGTTTGTCAGCGAACTGGTTGTAGGTTAATTTGCTGACATTTTGTAAATTTTGACGTTCATAAGTGTTAATTTAATTAACCTATATGAATTAACATTTTCCTTATTTATTTTCGGTTCATCTGGATATAACTTCAGTAAATTACTAATCCTTTTAAATTTTCTCCAGTTGCACCGGGTGAAATCAAGAAAACCATCCTATCCATCAAATCCAACGCAATGGGCTGTGATGGCATTAGCCGTCGCATGATTGTCCAGATTCTGGATTACCTAATTCCAGCTATTACCCATTTAGTGAACTTTTCACTGGAATCTGGGCAATTCCCAGCGTCATGGCGTAATGCGTTTATTATTCCCTTACCTAAACTTCCTATCCCTACACTTCCTAATCACTTTAGACCTATATCCATTCTCCCTTTCCTATCAAAAGTGGTCGAGGCCTGTGTACAGAAGCAGATGTCTGAGTACGTATTTCAGAATAATTTACTGAGTCCTCTGCAATCTGGATTCAGGCCCGGCCACAGCACGACTGCCGCCCTTCTGAAAGTGACTGGCGATATAAGGGCAGGTATGGAAGAAACGAAAGTTACTATACTGGTCTTAATTGACTTTTCAAACGCCTTTAATACCGTCAGTCACAACATCCTTTTGTCAATCCTCTCCCATCTTTTGATTTCTCCTGATGCACTGGAATGGTTCTCAACATATCTTCGGGGACGTCAACAGTCGGTTCGCTCAGATGATTCATCATCTACGTGGCGTGATCTCTTCTCTGGCATACCTCAAGGCGGAATACTTTCTCCATTATTATTTTCTATCTTTATTAATTTCCTGACACCTAGTCTTCAATGTTCGTATCATCTTTATGCTGATGACTTGCAACTGTATGCTAAGGCCAAACTGGATAATGTGACGGAAGCTATCGCTAATATTAATTGTGATCTAGATGCTATTAAGTGTTGGTCTAAGAAATTTGGCTTACTAGTGAATCCCTGTAAGTGTCAGGCCATAGTTGTAGGTAGCCAACGTTTAATAAACAGGCTAGATATTCAGCTCCTACCATCGGTCATTTTTGATGGGTCGCCCATTGCATTTAGCCCCGTGGTTAAAGATCTTGGGTTGCTTATCGACTCCAATCTCAATTGGAAAGCTCAAACAACCAGTGTTAGTCAAAGAGTTACAGGTACCCTACGTGCCTTATACCGCCTGAAGAACTTCCTTCCAACTAAAACCAAGATGATGATTGTGCAGACTTTAATTTTTCCCCTGATTGATTATGCTGATGTATGTTATTTTGACCTGAATGCAGATCTCCTCAATAAATACGACCGGCTTCTTAATAACTGCATTCGATTCATTTTTAATCTTCGTAAATATGATCATATTTCTTCTTATCGTGCTGAGCTAAAATGGTTACCCATACGGCAACGCCGAAATTCGCGTGCTCTTACAACTCTATTTTCGTTTCTACATTCTTCCTCAATTCCTAGCTATTTATCTCCCTATTTTCAACCTTTATGTTCAACTCATGACAGAAATCTTCGCTCCTCTAATAATCTTCTTCTAGCATGTCCCTCTCATACCACTGACTTCGTTCACTCTTCCTTTTTCATTCAATCAGTATTACTTTGGAACGCGCTTCCTCTCGAAGTCAGGATGGTTACAGATCGCTACAAGTTCAAGTTGAAAGTTCGGGAACTTCTATTCGACGGATTGGCAGAGTCATCACATCATTAATTTTCATGTTATAATAAGGTTATTTATATGTATATATTTATTTATTTATTTATATTTATTTATAGTACAGTTATATATTATAGTGTGTATTAAGTATATTATATATTATGTATGGTATAATATATGAATACAAATTTATTTATGTATGTTTATTTTATACTCTCTGTAATTGTTTGGTTAAACGTGCACCTACCACAATCATCTCTGCATCACCTAAAGGTTGGCTGGTAGAGAATGCCATTTGGCATTAAGCCCTCCTATGTACACGTAGTGCATAAAGTTTAAATAATTAAATAAATAAATAAATCGTTCTGTATATTGTATAGCCAGCAAACATTTTACGGAAGTAGATCTTTTAGAATAAGCGGGACGGTTTGGCTGGAGATGTGCATTTAACATGTACATAACGACGTAAAATGTAAGTTTTGTCTGAAAATCAGTGGTCCGAAGGCATAGTTACCTCCTCGGTCCTCTTTATTTCCTTTTTTCTCTCACAGTATCTTTACTCTGTATGGCCACCACTGCACTGAATTTGAAACAGCACCATACACCAGCAAAACTGAATTCAAATGATGGAGCTGATAAGGATTTTCAGTTACACATGCTTTAAACAAAGCGTCATCATACCTATGTTGATTATCTTCTAGTAAGTGCCCGTACGTAAGGTACACAATATCATGTACCCTTAGCAAAATAAGTAACACGAACAATTTCCAAAGTAGACGCATTGTACCCACAGTTTGAGTGATTTGGATGTACCGTGAAAATTACCTCGCTAGAGATTCATTATAAGTATAGATTACTGCAATATGTACATACAAATATATGTGTACATACATATATATGTATGTAAGTACATATTGCAGTATTGTAAATGTATAATATAATGCAAAATCGGTAAAGTAGAACTAATGTAATATTATCGCTAAGTAACGGATCCATGCGGACGACGTCACGGGGTAGTTTTACAGTACATACACTTATAATCAGAAATCAGAAATCAGAAATCAGAAATTTTATTTGTTAACATAGGTACATAACAAAGGTCTTGAGATCATAAAAATAGTGCGCTATGTTTTGCCTACATACAAGGCATACAAATATTTTACAATAAGTTTATATATAATATAATATAATAAAGATACATACATACATACATAGAGTGCTAAAACATAATTCTTTTGCCTTTACCTAGTTAGGTAAAGACTACAAAAAAGAGTAGAATTCTTTATACTGTGCCACCGTGCCGGGTCTATTACTTTCTACATACACCTATCACTCGAAAAATACGGTATTAGTTTTGTTATGTCTAGTAGGCACTCAACAATATATTATTTAATTTTAGGATTAAAAATTCATATAGTACGATAATAAAGGAATAGAGAGTAGGATTTTTAATTTACCTAATTGTGATAATTTCACAGTCTTCAAATATTTTAGTTTGGTTAGAGACTAAGACGTTTTGTAAAGCCTTTTTTTTCTTCCTTTCTTGCAATCAAATAAATAAATCAAAATAAGATGCATTGAAAGTAGAAGGGTAGGTATTTACTTTAGCCTAGTATCTTATCACTGATTTTATCAGCTCATGAAAAAAAATCTAACGAGGTAAATACTTGAATATTTAATCGGCATTACTGCTGCGACTGCGTGTTTGTGACTCACTGCTGCAGGATATCAGCTGGGCCTGTGACACTGTTGCAGTGATGACACATTTTGTTTATATTTGTACATATTATACTAACATAGTTCATAAGTTATTGCTGTATACTAACACCATGGATCTTTGTTGTCTGAATAAATGAATAAATTATTATTATAATTATTATTACTTACCGATAGAATATTCAAGTACACACCGTATGTATATATAGAATGTATAGGTATTTATGCTCGTGCAAGATAACGTAGATAGTTAGGTACCTAACAGCAGCGTGTATGGTTGTTTTGTGTAGGTACCTAACTAGGTCGCAAACCGACGCATCTCACGTATAATCATTGTAATTTGAGTTCTATGCTAGTTGTACGACCGACGCCGACGTTCGTGTTCCGACCGAAGCACCTCGTACATGTCGGTCGGAATCGGAAAGCGCCCTTGCCACATGAGTAAATATCCAAGTTAGATATTTTACTCATGAGCCCACCTACCACACACCTAGTTCGAAATGATAGTATACATAGACAATATTGTAGCAAGCTCATATTCATATCCCTAGGGTATATAACAGCAGAAATTTACTGATTCTTGAGGCCCGGTGTTGCCTTGATCTTATCATGAGCGAAAATAGGCTCACCACCTGCTACCTAGTTTACGTGGAACTAAACATAATTAAAGGATATCCTAGGTAAGTATCTCAAAGAAGGTATTTTACTAAAAATAAGAAGGTAGGTATACACCTACTTACAGGATATTCATGTGTTGAATCTTTTGCATTTGTATTTGTTTCAGTCGTGAAATTTTAGTCATTTTGATGAAAAATAATAATAAATGTAGGTAAATACCTATGTATTTAATACACTAAAAAAATCTAAATAACTAATCTAATTTATTTGCAACACTAAATCTATCCACACAATATTTTTTTTTTTGATATTATTTATTTGCAATTATTGAATTACGTAAATATTTTTTAAAAAAAGCGCATACGTCCATCCGTCAGAAGGGCTTGCGCCGCTCTGCCGCTCTGCCTCCCGTCGCCCGCGCAGAGCCCCTGCGACGCTGATTCAGCCAAATTATCAATAACTATTGAAACATTATCCTAATAAATGAAATAAATCTATAGAGTTGACATTTGGTTTATTCCGGTTGATTCAATATAACTTTTATATTTATAAGTATAGTAATTACAAAGTAATATTTCGATATAAGTGAAATCACGTTGTTTTATTATCGTTAGTATAAGTTATATAATCAATTATTGTAAATAATTCTTCTACTATTCTAAAGTTCATGAATCAAAGTATATTGTAGGCAAAAAACAAAATGAATAAATAGCATTAAAATCTACTAAATATCGAGATGAAAGTCGCGGATTTCGGCGAAATTTCGTCGGAACCACCTTAACCCGTCGAATACGGGCCGTATGGAATCGTCGCGACGCTATAGCCAGAGGGAACACCAACACACACACCGTGTCCATGTCGCCAGCGAGGATTCTACTTCACCAAGTGCGTCGTCGCCGTCATCGTCACACAAAGTGTGCGTGTGCGCGTTGTGTTCTAGTGTGGGTCATCGGTTAACTGAGTGCGATAATTTCCGTAATAAAAGTGACACTGAAAAATGGGATTTTGTTAAACAAAATAAACTGTGTTTTAAATGTTTAGTGCATAATCATTCTCGTTATCAATGTCGCGCAAAACGGTGCAGTAAATGTAACGCCCCGCATCATACACTTCTGCACTACGAGCGCGGGAACACCCCGGCTAGCTCGGGCGCCGCTGCCGCCGCCGCGGCCGCCTCGGACAGCTCGAGCGCCGCCGCCGGCACCGCCGCGGCCGCCGCGAAGGCCCAAGGCCACGCGGTACATGTTATACAGTCGTCGCCGACGGGGACCGAGTCTGTTACGTGTATGGGTGAGCGATGTCGAAACACAAAAAGTTTGTTAAAAATTGTACCTGTTAGTATTATTGTAGATAATTTAGAGTATAACTGTTATGCCTTGCTTGATGATGGTGCCACTGTATCATTAATTGATTCTAGTGTTTGTAAATTTAGTGGGCCATTATTCCCGTTAAAAATTATTAGTGCACGTGGTCATGTTGTTACTGATAACAATTCATGTAGGGTAACTGCGCTAATTCGTGGCCCTAGCGGCTCATGTTATAATATTAATTTACGTACTATTGATAACTTAGACTTACCTACCCAAAGTGTGCCTGCGAGAGTCTTAGCCATAAATAAACATCTTCGAGATTTAGATTGTGAGATGTCCTGTGTCAAGCCCATGTTATTAATCGGCCAGGATAATTGGCAGTTGATAGTTAATCAGGAAATACGTCAGGGTAAATCCGGCCAACCCGTAGCGTCATTGACTAAGTTAGGGTGGGTGGTTCATGGTCCTTGTTGTGATCTGTCTGAGTCTGATCATGATACCGTTAACCTGATGTCATTGCACGATGATAGATTAGATGACTTAAGTGAACTTGTAAAACATCAATTTAGCCTAGAGTCCATTGGGATCATCGAAGTGTCGCGTAAGAATGTAGAGACTGAGCGCGCCTGTAAGATCCTTGAGAGAACCAGCCGTCGTGTCGACGGTGGCTGGGAGGTAGGTTTACTCTGGTCACGTGATGATGTTCACTTACCTGATAACTATCAGTGTGCTGTCAAGCGATTACGCGGTATAGAGAGCAAGATGGATAAAAGTTCCGATTATGCCGAGGGGTATTCACGTCAGGTAGAAAGATTATTTTCTGAAAAATATGCCAAGTTGCTAGATGCTCCGCCCAGTGTTAACCCATTATGGTACCTGCCGCATTTCGGGGTCACTAATCCGAATAAACCGAACAAGCTTAGATTAGTGTATGATGCTGCGGCTAAATGTAAAGGTGCTTGTTTAAATGATTTCTTGCTTACAGGGCCGGACTTGTTAAATTCTTTGTTAGGTGTTTTGTTTAAGTTTCGATCTGGTCCGATAGCTTATACGGCTGATATAGCTGATATGTTTTTACGTATAAAAATAAGAAAAGAGGATCAGGGCGCACAACTCTTTCTATGGAGAGGCCGAAATAGAGAACACAACCCCGACGTGTTTGTTATGCACTCTATGATCTTTGGTGCAAAGTCTTCGCCTGCTTCTGCTATTTACATTCTCAATAAGAATGCTAGCGAGTTTCAAGAGTTACATCCTGAGGCCGTCAAAGCGATACATAATAATCATTATATGGATGATTATCTCGATAGTGTAGACTCAGTCAAAACTGCACGTCAGCTAATCAAAGATGTTTCCATGATTCACTCCGCTGGTGGTTTTTCTATCAGAGGGTGGGTGACTAACTCACCTGAGCTTCGTAGGGAGTTGCCAGCTGTCGTGCCCGGTACAGTAAATTTTGACAAGTCACCGTATAGTGGCGAACGAACCCTAGGTATGATATGGATGCCAGAGTCTGATGAGTTAGCGTTCGATCTTTCATTTAAAAAAGTGCCACCTGACGTAGTCAATGGCACAGTCATTCGCACGAAACGACAGTTCTTGGGGTTCATAATGAGTATCTTTGACCCGCTAGGCTTGCTTAGTCCCTACACGATAAAGTCGAAGATATTGTTGCAAAAGATGTGGAAAACTGGAATAGAATGGGACCAGCAGCTAAAGGAGGATGAGTTTAGGGAATGGGAAATGTGGCTAGAAGATATAAAACAGCTAGGTAGTTTACGTGTCCCACGTTGGTACGAGCTTCACACGGTTGTCGAGTTGCACGTTTTTGGTGACGCGAGCGAAGTGGCTTATGCTGCAGTAGCGTATTTAGTTGGAAAAGGTCAGTCCGGCTATCCAACCGTTTCTCTTGTTGTTGGCAAAGCTCGTGTCGCCCCGTTAAAAGTTATATCCGTGCCACGTCTGGAATTGCAGGCAGCTGTGTTGGCGTGCAGGTTAGCTTGTACCATTGTTAAAGAGCAAGGTTTGATAATATCACGTAAGTACTTGTGGTCAGATTCAAAAACAGTATTAAAGTGGATACATTCGGATCCTCGTGACTACCAGAAATTTGTATCGCACAGGCTAGCGGAAATTGATCGTAAATCTAACCCGAGGGACTGGCGTTGGGTCCCTTCTGCAGACAATCCCGCTGATGAGGCCACAAAAATGTGTTGGCCTACAAAATGTAAATTGTGGTTTACTGGTCCTTCGTTTTTGTATCACGACAAGGACCTTTGGCCGGTCAACGAGTTCACCGATGCAGCCGATTTAGAACGACTTGAGAAGGTTCATGTAATAAAAAACTATGAGCCACTATTCAATCTCGATAGGTTCAGCAGTTGGAAACGAGCGGTTAATTGTGTAGGTCGAGTTTTAGCCTTTATCGGTATATGTAGGAAAACTCAAGTTCAAAAATTAACAGGCGACAACATACGTGACGCTAAGATTCACTTGTTGAAACAATCTCAGATTGAAAGTTTCTCCAAAGAGCTGGCAGCGCTAGGAACCACGAGTACATTACCCGTTGACAGTAGTATTCGAAATTTAGATCCGTTTCTATATGAAGGCGACGGCTTGCTTCGAGTTAGAGGCCGTCTGAGTGCCGCACCAGACCTGATGTTCAATGAAAAGTTCCCTATCATATTAGATGGTCGTAGTCATACTGCGCGGCTCATTGTACTTGATTTTCATGAGCGTTCTCATCATGCTAACAACGATACTGTAATAAATAGTGTTCGGGAGATATTTTGGATCACCCAGTTGCGACGTACTGTGAAAACAGTCGTGTCCAAATGTCAGTTCTGTCGTATTCGTCATGCTCGCCCTTTGTTGCCCAAAATGGGAGACCTACCTGCTGCTAGACTTACCAATACCAGGAGAGCCTTCGTACATTGCGGTATAGATTACTTTGGGCCAATGGAAGTTGCGATAGGAAGGAGACGTGAAAAAAGATGGGGTGTTATTTTTACTTGTTTAGTTACCCGTGCCATTCACCTTGAAATTGCTTCTTCCCTTTCAACTGATTCTGCGATAATGGCAATTCGACGCTTTATAGCTCGTCGTGGTCAACCAAACGTCATTTTTAGCGATAGGGGTACGAACTTTGTAGGTGCTGACGCAGAGCTGAAAGCAGTGATCAGTAAACTGCATGCCGGGAAACTACAGGAGTTTGTTAGTACCAAAGGTATCTCATGGCAGTTCAATCCTCCTGCGGCCCCCCATATGGGTGGATGTTGGGAGAGACTCGTTCGATCAGTCAAAACTGCTTTGAAAGTGACCTTGAAATCGCGGGCGCCTAAAGAGGAGTTGTTAATCACATTGATGGCCGAAGTAGAGATGACCTTAAATAGCAGGCCCTTAACCTTTGTGGGTATGGACCCAGATGGGCCTATCGCCCTTACCCCCAACCATTTATTACTAGGTACAGCAACCGGTGCAACAACATTAGGTACCTTTGATGCTTCAGATTTGACGTGCAGAAAAGCTTGGATTAAGGCTCAGGCTCTTGCGGATATATTTTGGCGTCGCTGGCTAAGAGAGTATCTGCCCACTCTCCAGAAGCGGCAAAAGTGGCTCCACGGGGCGCCACCCGTAAAAGTGGGAGACTTTGTCCTAATTCTTGAGGAAAATCAGCCGAGAAATGCATGGCCTAGGGGGGTAATTAGCGCAGTTCACCCAGGCCGCGACGGCCATGTTAGAATTGTAACAATTAAAACTTGTAAAGGGTATTTAAAGCGACCGGTTGTGAAGGTCATTGTGTTGCCTACTGACGCGACGAGTGTGTTCGAGAACAAGGGGGTAGAAATGTAGGCAACTCAAACAAATTTGAATTTGGCGCGCTCGCGCGTTTCCGCATACGCGCTACACGCGGCGCTGCGAGTGCATTAAAAAAAGAATATGGCGCAATACTCGTTCGCGAAAAAAGTCTCGATATGGTGTATGTTGTAAAAGTCGTGTAATCATAAGTTTCTTTCTTTGTTTTGTTAAAAATACTGTGTATTGTACTCGGCTAATAAACTTTGTTGTCCATACCTGTGTGAAATTATTAATACAGTCCTAATAGGTAGCCTATGTTGTTCCCTAGGGTCTAGTCTATCTTTATACTCAAATTTCACTTAAATCGGTTTAGTGGTTTAGGCGTAAAAGCGTAACAGATAGACAGACAAACAGACAGACAGAGTTACTTTCGCATTTATAATATTAAAAAGAAATGTATGAAGGGTACAGATTTGAAGTCGTAGTTAAAAGGACTTTTTAGTTAACTTTTTAGTTATTTAGTTGATGACTTTAAATAATTAGGTACCTATGTTTACTTTAAATTTGAATGCTGTGACCGCATGTTGTATTATTACTAGATGGATCAATACACATTTATTTTGACAATGATTTTAAATAATATAAAGATAGTAATATTTAAAAATATCACAAGATCACAAAAATAAATTGGCATACAAAAAAGGTAACAATAGCATTTATATTGATACACGTGATAAATTGATTTTTATTAAAGGTTAATAATCATTAATAATTAAAAAAAATTACTGCTAATAATATCTAATAGTATCTAATAGTATCTAATTTATATAACTAAATTCTATGAAATAAACTTCAAAAAGAGAAATAAAACTTCAAAAGGAATATTCCGATACCGGGAATCGAACCCGAGCCTCCTGGGTGAGAGCCAGGTATCCTAGCCACTAGACCATATCGGATTATATTTAGTTGCCGAAATTATGAAACAAACAATGCGAACAGATTGGTAGCACAGATTACACTGGTATTTTTTTTGTTATATTTCCATAAAACTACGACTCTCACGATAGATAAAGTGGTTTATTCTAAACAAGAGATCACACGGCCAGTGCTGTGAATGTGAAAGGTATATATTGATGTGATATGGTTTTACCTAGTAATAGCTACCTATAAGTTTATTAAAATATAATTTTACTTTTTTATTAGAAAATCTACTAAAATTGTATAATATTATTAGAACGTCTTTTCGAACGGTAGACATAATGAACGTGTCATTGCAGTTAAATTTAACTGCACTATATTTAGTATTTCCTAGTAATTTCTAGCGACCTAGATGAGTTGTGTTTCAGATTTAGATGCCGTGACCATGCAGTACATCAGTAAATGTTTACGATACGACAGATATTTTGAACACCTACGTAAACTACTAAAATGTCTAAAATTGACATACTTACATCTTGAGCAAAAGTGATCAATGCTCATGCGTTCTCTCTCTATGAGGTCTGTAATCTGCAGTGGGATAGTAACGGTATCATTATCTTTGGGAGCCCAGCTGTGGGATGGAATAGGTTAAAAAAATTATTACGTAAATTTGTCATAACTTAGAAGATTCTCGCAATAAGAAAATTTGAAATGATACGTTTTACTGAAACTTAGTTGTCAACTTGTAGCTTAACATGTTCCCTGTCCCATGTATTATAATTATATGATTCATAACAATTGAATTTCTATTGTCTCTTATTGGACAGCGAATTGGTTAAATAATGCAGAATTTGCTGAACTACGTTATGCCAATAGTCAGTACTTAAATGGTAAGTCCATAACATAAGCCAAGAACGTTCATTGCTGTCCAAATGCATTTAATAGACAGTAATATTATAATATAATATAATAAATTATAATATTTTTTACATCTAATCATCGCCTTTTAGTAGACAGATTGGCTGTCATAGAGCGTCAGTCATACATATCACAGGCGTTAATCGCATATTTTTATATGCCAGCCAAGCCAGATGGTATTACTGTCTCAGCGAATTCCAAATCCTTAATAATTAGTTAACTGTATAGTGTATTTAGGTCATATCTAAAACATTAACATAACGAACGGAATATGCCGTTAGAAGCAGGATCGGGTAGTATGATCAACACCTTGTTAAACCTGTGTACCTACCACTGAATAATTAATACTTAGTAGTAATTATTTGTAATCTGTGGACTGCGTGTGTGATACAAGCAGTAAGTTCTTACGTTGTTGCTGCCGTATTTTGAAGCCTGTTTGTATCTGATTAATGCACTGCCTTGATGACGAGGAAGTCTTGAGACTGGACAAAAATTTGTCTGAGCCATAAAAAAAAACTCCGAATCAAGTGTCCTTTGCGTCTGTCATCGCAGTGGGATTTTGGCTGCTGGGTAAGAGGTTGTGAGTTCAATTCTTACACGCGACAAAGCTGTGTTCGATTTTTAAAATTTGTCCTGGGTTTGGCTGTATGTACTCTGCGTCTTCTAATTTTTTTAAGTTCCCTGCTAGACAGGACTTAATTTCTAGACAATTTAAAAAAATATATAATCGTACCCTTAATAAAAAAAGAGTATTCTTTGTTTAAAGGTCTTCCACTAAATACGGTATGTTTCTCACAATTTGTCAATGATAGCGATCGACTGAGAAAGTATCTTTGCTTACATAAAATAACGACGTAAAGTAAGTACTTTGCCGTTTCATTACATAATTGGGAGCGCCTGAGGCTCAATGTTTCAGTCCTCTTTATATTCTTCCTTTTGTTTGAGTGTGGGCTTTATTACCAATTGGTACGATTGACAATGGCTTATTTGTATTTTGTTTGCATTAGTTAATAAAGTCAAACACGTTTATTTGTTTAGGTCTTTCATGATATTCATGAGCCGATGAACGTCATCACAACAGAAAATATGTTTAACAATTTGTTTACGACTGATTCGGTAATAATAGTACAAATATTTTTCTGAATATTTAATTAGTGGTGTGTAACAGCCACGTGTCATCAGCTACATGTATTAGGTTCTCTTTTTAAGTAGCCTATTGCCATTTATCGAGCACAATTCTAGATTTCGTTTAGTCGTTGGCTGACCTTAAATAAATAAATAATAATAATAAATAATTTCGGGCTTATAGGTAAACAAATACACGAGATCTCAGCGTGGCCAGTAGCAGTCCGTACTCCGTGTGCGTATACTTTCTCATAAACAAGAAATAACGCTATAAATTCATCGTTTCACATTCACAGTTCATTTAATGCAAATGATCAGCTCATTGGCATCAAACGACCTTATTGTCTTCAATTCACTAAATTGGTACTATTTCGTACCTACTCCCACACAAACACAAGTAAGTACAAGCGTACGGTTGAAGTACATTGCTCTTAGTGATTACCCCTCTTACCTTTTACGTACAAGATATATGTTTAGCTATTTGTTATCTAGGATTATAGCATATAGGATATACAGAATTGTAGGATAATAAGTGGGTTTGTAGATCCAGTGGTGAACACGCTTCGTAAACACGAGTTCGGGGTTCGAATCACGGCAAGTACCAATGTGATTTTTCAAATCATATGTACTTTCTAAGTTTATCTGGACATGACTGACTGACGGTAAAGGACAACATCGTGAGGAAACCTGGACTTCTGAAGAAGTCTGAAATCGTCTATCCGCCTTGAGCAAGCGCAGCAATCAATGTCTATACCCTCTCTGTATGAGAAGAGGCCTTTCCCTGCAGTGGATAATAAAGGGCCGATATGATGAAGTGGGTTTAATGTTATCGATAGATAGAAAAAGGGTAATTAGTGTACTTAGGCGGACGAATAATACCAAACATACCTATAATAAACCACCTTTAGCGATAAATAAACGAACATGTTAAAGTAAATGCTTGTTGAACACGTTCGTACTATTTCATAATATGAGACTTGCAATTCGACTATTAACTCTATGGACAATTATATTACCTAGTGCCTACTTTGCAGCTTTGTAGAGATGCTTATTCATGCAACAAAAAGGCGTTTTATTTGTGACATGCATTGATATTTTTTACACGTTCGGTGACATGCTGCAGTTTTCAAAGACGTGCGTGTATTAAACATTGCCTTTATTCAAGGTTGCAAAATCAGTGCCTCTTTTATTTCGCTTGCTTAATAATAAAATTTATCCATATCGGAGAGTAGAAGCTTTTATGAAAGCAAATACATTCCAAATAGCCACTTTTTAATTCCTTTCACGTTTTACACAAGTTATGCGTGTGTTTCTTACGGGCCCATAAAAAAAGTGGTCTTAAAATCCTAGTGAAAACTGAAAACTGTTGAATGATTGATGATATTACGAGTCAACATAATGCCAATAATAACACCTAGTAGGTACAAATTACGCAAAGACTACTGAATGTTATGCCTTCAGTAGTCAATCAGCAAATTAAAAATCTAACGCGCAAATTAATATAACGGACCAGAGATTAGAGATTTTAAATCTATAATATATATAAATACTTATATATTATACATAAACAGACAGACACTTTGTATTACACATTATAAGGAATCATTGATTTATTTTTCTAAATCACTTTAAGGAATACACCAAATATTCTGTGGAAGACACGAACCCTCCCATCAAACGCTCACGACAGCCGCTGTCAGTTCGCGTGCGCTCAATGACAGCTCATTACGATGGGCGAACGTTTCAAATTAACCTTTAACATTCAATGTTTAGCCGGCATTTACAAAATACCACTCAAAACGTGCCGTGCGACGCAAAATATCATAATTTTATCTTTTCCAAACGAATTTAAATTTTATCTTCTTGTCCGTTTAAGCTCTAAGGTTTATTCGGATTGTTTTGACCTCAATGAATAAACACCAAATTTAAAACTATATCTAAACTAAATTTAACAAATTGTTGTTGTTGCGTAGTTAACAACTATAACAGTTGTTAAAACAGAATTCATGTTTGCAAGTCACATCTGTGCAGGATCGGACCCCACTCAGCTTAATGCTGCGGCGCCAGCAACCAACGGTGGCTGCTGGTCATTTGGAATCTAGAGGGCGCTAGTTAAGCAGTGTTATGTCAAGCGAGAATGAAGAATGAACAATCAACGAATGATGTTCTCCTTGTGTCTAGAGAAATTTAAGTCCCATTAAGTTTCCGATTTTAACCTCTGACATTGGCATCACGACTACAAGTACTGCTTGATCTTTCATCTGCCCCATGTTTTATATTGGTAATCGGCGAAGGTTTATCACCTGTAGAATAAAGGTACCCATTAAATTTTAACGTGATGAGTTTCACACTGATACTCTCTTTATTTAACTGTATTTATTAATACAGTAGTAAGCAATAAAAATGCCCATTCGTTTGTTAAATATGTAACATTTAGCTTTATTTTACGGCTCATATAAAATTGCGAAGCAATCTAAATTGAACTTAAAGTATAGAAAAGTAAGGTGGAAATTTTATGGGCTGATTTTTAATTTTACCGTTTTCTAAAAGGTCGACTTAACAAATATTGAATTCTTTGATGTTTGGTTTACAATAATTTTAATATGTCATAGATTAGGTGCAGTAAAAATTAAATTTATTTTAAATTAATTTTTTCTTGATGTATCATTGAAAGTATTAAATTTAATAAAGTAAAAAAGTTGCATCGGCCGGGAATCGAACCCGGGCCGCCCGCGTGGCAGGCGAGCATTCTACCACTGAACCACCGATGCTTGTGTTTACTAGTTGAAATTATAAATCTAGTAGGTAATTCTTAAAGATAATTTTATCTTAGTGAGAAATTGTAATACGAAGATTCTAAAAATCAATGTCAACGTTCAATCTTATCGCTTGTCACGCCTATACTTATTTATGTATTTTACGGCTTCTGCTGCGATTTATAACGTTTGTGGTTAGAGTAATAAAATGTAACGTAGTTTCTCTCAAAATGTTCGGTATTTTATTGTTATTGCTTATTCGATAAATTGTGTTTAGGCCGGTATCTATGTAGGTACTACTACATAACCCTACTAAGACTGTTCTAAATTACATTTACAGAGGCACATTTTCTATGTTCGTCAAGGTTAAGCACACTCGACACGACCATTCCATGGATGGGTGACCGTTTTATAAACGCATCGCAACTCAGCAGCTTGTAAAATTAACACAAGATCGGAAGTATCATTCTTCTTACAGACAACACTGCCCGTTTACATACCTGTGACTCCTGTAAGTGTTGCCAACACCGGGCTAACCCTACTGTCTTGGACGAATGCGCGTTTGAAATTAAATCCTACCAATATTATAAATGCGAAAGTTTGTGTGTATGTGTGTTTGTTACCACTTAGCGCCTAAACGGCTGAACCGATTTAGATGAAAATTGGTATTTAGATTTGACTGCCTCTGTGGTTCGGTGGTACTGTGTATGGACTACCACGCACAGGTCGCGGGTTCGATTCCCGCTAAGTGCAAATATTTGTGTGCATGAACATGTCTTTTTGCATTGGTTTGGGTGTTTCTATGTATAATATGTATATATTTACAAAAAAAAAGTATTGAGCTATAATATATGCTTACTTTGGGTCTAGATGGCGTTGTGTGTAGTTGTTGAAATAATAATAATATTTAATAATAATAATATTCTACCACATTCACACAACGCCATCTAGCCCCAAATTAAGCAATTATATTTGCTTGTGTTATGGGTACTAAACAACTGATATACTACTTATATACATTTTTTTTTTGTAAATACATACATATTATAGATAAATTACACCCAGACACAGAACAAATAATCATGCTCATCACACAAAGATTTGTCCTGGGTGGGAATCGAACCCACGACCTCCAGCTTAGCAGTCAGGGTCACTAACCACTACAGGCCAGTCAAATAAATATTATTATATTATTGTTATTATTATTTGGTGCCGCAGACAGGCATTTTTATCCTAAAAATTAGTGGTTTCCGAGGGAGAAAAACACATTTTAATTTATTTAAGTGTGTCCTATTTCTATTAATATTATTTTATATACTAGCTGCTAGCTGCGCCCCGCTTCGCCCGCGCGTGTGCATATGTTTTATATCATTCGAGCACCGAATCTATGTACATACGTATTTTCATCGAAATCGGTTTAGCCGTTTAAGCGCTATGTGGTAACAAACACATACACACACACACACACAAACTGTCGCATCTTCTATGATATAAAAATGATCGCATGAATCGCTGAATGTGTTGCTAAGCGCAAATCTCGACAGTAGCTGAACCGATTTCGCTTATTCCTTTTTTATAGTATTCCTTGAAATACGAGGATGGTTCTTACGTAACGAAAAATTTAAAAATTACATGAATAAAAAAAACACTTTTCTGTATTCCCATACAAAAGTATCTTTGTTTATCCAAAATGTTAAAAAAAATGTCCACCCGTGCAAAGCTGGGGCGGGCCGCTACTTTATAATATTAATAGGATTACATAGATTTAATTAATATCATTTGTTACCAGTATTTGCATGCTGTGGTCTCCAAAAGATGATTGTGCCATATTTACTCTAAGTTACAATTGAGTACAGCCTTTGTTGGATACATGGGTGAATTTTTACAAACCATTGCCAGCCCTCTTTAAAAAAAGACGTCCACTGAACATGGGCCTTCCCTAACATTCGCCATCTTAGCTGTGTCTAATAAGTATGAGTAGGTAGTGTAAACGGCGATAAAGAAGGACATTCAAACACATTTATCATCTTAAGGATAAAAATAAAGGAAGGTAGTTTCAACTAGTCTTGAACAGTCGTGATCGCAAGTAATTGTTTGTAACGAGCTCTCGTGACCGGTGGAGCGTCGAACCTGTGACCGCGGCCCGGCGGCATCACGCCACTGTACCATAACAGCTAAATTGTTTTGAATTATGGTTGTTTGTTTGTTTGATTATAGAGTATCCATGTGATTTATTTACCTTGAAATTTATAATGATATTTTATGGGCCAGAGCATTTTAATCGTACACTCCTTTCTTACAAAAATTTTGTTATATTACTCAGTTTTGCGGACTTCCTCACTTTAAGTTACCTAGGTCCAAGATATAGGTACTTATTTACTTCGTACGTGTAATTGTGAACACTATTTATACAACGTTAGATCTTTACTAAGTAGTTGTAGCATGAAGGATGAGGAATGAGGATCAATTGGGTAAGTAACCCTCCCATAGAATAGCGGCGAAAAGTATTTATGAGCCTTTACCCCTTTAGGGTGTGAATGCATGTGAGAAGAAAGAATGAAGATACACTAGGTTCTCGTAGCGCAGTTTCACCAGCGCGATGCTTCATTTTCAGTTATTGCTCTGCTCCCGTCGCCAATAGCGTGATGTTACATAGCCTATAACCTTCCTAGAGAACTGGTCTATCATACCTAAAAACAATTTTTTAATTCGACTGGTAGTTCCAGAGATTAGCGCGTTCAAACAAACAAACTCTTCCGCTTTATTTTATAGTTTACTTATTATCTACGTTGCAATTGGGCAGCTTTCTTTGGCGTTTGGCTCTCTGATTGGTTAAGAGCTGGGAACGGACCAATGGGAGCACCGAACGTCATAAACGTGTCGATCGCGTTATCGTGAAACAAACTCGCACTCAGCCCTCTGAACTGTACTGCTCTTTAAAAATATGCAGATTTTGGATAAAAGATTTACCATTGGCCGTGCGGTCTCCAAATGAAATTGTCTCCTCTCATGGATGTCATAAGAGATCCCAATCCGCTTGCCAAGAGTAGTACTATGGTACAATACTATGGTAAACACCTCTCTATGGGAGAGATTTTCTGCAGTGGCTGTATTACCATCTGCATCAGAATTAGAGAACACCATATTAAATAAAATATTTATACATAAGAGATATAAAATTAGTAATAGAATTTGCAGTCGCGTAGCGAAGTGGCGTACCCAAGCGAGTTGCATTAAAATTGAAGCGAACTAGAAAAGTTTCCAACTCAGGGTTGACGTGTTTCTTCGTTGTTGTATAATATTGTAGAGTTGTCATATTTTTCTAGGAGCAGATTCAATATTACGAATATAAGCTCTACATACATTCTATGAAATACAAATAGAAAGTGTCAAAAGCATTTCATAAAACCGCCATAGTGAAGGCCACCCACTGTTTGACAAGACGGCTTCTAGAATAGGTGGAATAGTGTCCACTACACCTAAACTGCACAGACTGCTAACCGTCAGTCGAGAGTATTATATTCTATTAACTATTACAAATGATATTTATTTTGTTTAATGGAAGAAATTGTAGCTATGCGTGAATTACCCTATAAAATAAGTGTTTTATGACTTTATTTATCCTAATGATAGATTAATAAATTTACTAAGTAGTAGATTGGTATGTTCAGCTGCGGTAATCTTACAAAAGGTTACAATCTGGCTATTAAAAAGAGTGGTCTGAATTTCTAGTTAGCTCTTCTCACGGCTATACCTGGGTCAGCGAACTGGCTGTGTGCAAATTAGCATACTTATATTTTCTTATATTGACGTTTATAAGCGTCACTCATGTAAACTGGACGGATAAGTGCGTTTCAGTTTAGACGAAGTTAAAGCTAGATTTCGTCTTATTTGATGTCATTTTGATTTTATTGGTTGTAATTATTTTTTAATATAATAATAATTAAAAAATACCCAGCCTATTTACTGTCCCACTGCAGGGCAAAGGCCTCTTCTCATATAGAGAAGGTATGAGCATTAATCACCACGCTTGCTCAAGGCGGATTGGCAATTTTAGACATTTAAGTCCAGGTTTCCTCACGATGTTTTTCCTTCACCGTCAGTCAGAAATGTCCAAGATAAACTTAGAAAGTACATATATGATTTGAAAAATCTCATTGGTACTTGCCCGGATTCGAACCCATTACCTCGTGTTTACGAAGCGGGTGCCTTATCCACTGGACCATTTCGACTTTTTTTAATATAACAGAAATAAATTTATGACAGGTTAAATCTATCTATACTTACTATCAAACGCAAAAAGAATTATTCAAATTCAACTGGTTGTTCTAGAGATTAGCGCCTTTAAACAAACAAACAAAATACTCTGCCGCTATTTATATAATAGTAAGTATAGATAAATATTTACAAACCACTCTAGTACTTATTCCTTATTACATATTACTACATTAATTTAGTAGGCAACCATTTTAACAATTCCACCGTATAAATCCGTACATCTAAAATGTAAATACTTTAAGTTATGCACTGCCATCCTTGAGTCTCATTTAATCCTACGCGAAAGGCTTCTCGTGACCCAGTTTCCTTGACAAAATATTATCGTTATTCCCTCTACATTTTATATTTTTATTTCCACTGTAAAAATATTAAAGGTATTCCGATATCTCAGTTTGCACAGTCTTCTGCAGGTTAACTTAGCCTGCTAGAGTGGCAAAACAGATAAAAAATAGACAGTTTATTCCAATTAAAAAGACCTAACCAACGATTATTATATCTTACTAGCTTGCCGCGGCGCGGTTTTACCTGCGTCTTTGCTAACTGCTCTGCTCTCGTCGCCAGTAGCGTGATGTTACATAGCATTTAACCTTCGTCAACAACTGGGCTATCATAAGCAAAAATATTTTTTTTAATCCAACTGGGAGTTCCAGAGATTAGTCTGTTCAAACAAACAAACTCTTCCGCTTTATATAATAGTATCTAAGATGGCTTTTGGAGGGTGTCAGTGTCCATACATTTTCTCCTATTGTCTTTTGTTGCGATATTTTATATGAAGATTGAAAATAATAGGTATAATAGACTGACTGACCATGGATTTGACGGACTAACCGAATAGGCAATTAATCGGCCCGCTGATAGCCGATTATAGCCGATTATGACCTATTAAAGAGAATGCACTGCAGACAAATAATGAAAGGAACTATGTGAGCTAGATCGTGTGCCTATAAATGCTAAAGCAACCTAATGCCATGTTATTGCAAGTGTTGGTAAACAGCACTCAGTCGATGCGTTGCCAATCCTTGCCTTACCAAATAATAACGCCGTAGGTACATAAACTAGTTAAAGAAATTACACTTCTATGCTTTTAAGATTAGGTATATTTTCGCGTTACTTATTTATTGTAGTTACGGTGTTATTGATTAGCAATGCAGAATAGCGCGACGATTATGATTTTGATTCTTTAGGCGATAACCACCTTTGTCACAACAGCGTAAGGTGCATATTAATTAATTGTTTACTCAACATAAATCATATTGTTTTCTTATGCTTAATGAAAAACGTGTGAAAATTACGTATTTCTGGATTACTTGAGATTGTTCTGTTCGGAAACAGCACTGTTAGGTAGTGAATTTATGTGTGTTATAAACTGATTCTCATGTGTCTTTTATGATTTATATACCTAAATAAAATGGAAATTTTACTCTGCGAAAAACATTTTTTTTATATTTCATGATGCATTTCTTAGCGTATAAAAGACTGACTTTTTTTGCAGACATAGGCATTTGCGCCAACACGACCAGTCTCCTGCTGACGCAGGCGTAACGTGATATTTTTCACGCGATTGACTTTTTAACGCTGTTAGTGGATTACAGGTTACTAAGTATTTTATAAGTAGTAACTTGCCGTTACTATTCTTAATTGAATTAATGCAATGATCAACATGGGTATTTAAGTGGGTTTTTAAGATTTGTGAGTTTTGTCTAAAATATTGACAAATATTTTGCATAATACATTAATAAATTTTGCCACATTTTGGCACGAGAGTGCGATATATTTTTTATTTTTTGTGTTATTTTTTTTACATAATATTGTCTTTTTTTGTTCTAGGTACTGTATATTTCCAACAAAACAAAGCTACGCGTACCCGCCAATCTGGTAACATAACGGTGATGCCATGAAATTGCCTACTTACGTGTAAGTAACTTTGAACCTGCGCACGCGCAATGCCGCCGGCGCATCGGGGTTGCCATTACGAAAATACCCGGTGTTGCCAGCACCACAATTTCCTGGAACCAAGCTTAAAAGCTTGTGTTTTGCAAAATTGTTTACTTTTTAGTCCTTTTGTAGAAATACGGCCGTAAGAATTTTTATGAAGTTTAATGGTCAACGCTTTTGTGTAATTTTGGCGGATTTAAGACAATTAATATAATTAAAACTGCGGTCACAAAAGGACGGTCATGTCTTAAGTTTATTAATTATGGATACAATACATATAACGCTTGTCGTTTTTATGTTTACCTGTACAACTGCTATTAATTTAATTATTGACAAAATACGTATACGTCGTTTATCTTAGTATAATTAAATAAAACGTTTATGTAAATTTGTAATTAGATAATAACTTGCGTAGAGCTAGTCGACATAGTTACGAGTACGTATATAAATTTCATAAATAAATATAGGTAAGATATTGAAGAAATGGCCATTTAGGTAAATTTTATTTATCAATGGTCCGCAAGAATCCTTGATGGCGATGCAATGTTGGACCTACTATTTCAGTTCAAAACCGAACGTTTTACACTACAAACCTGATCAAAACTGAAGGTGTTCAGATACATTTCTATGAAAAATGTACTGACCCTTAGTGACAGTGAAAAACGTTAAGATATATTGAGCTGAGCATTAATAATAGCGGTCGACTGCTTACACATTTATCCAGTGTTAAAGTATTCTATTTAGATTTAATATAAATCTTATAATAAATCAACTTTTAGCGATTAGCAATAGACTTACATATCAGAAACTAAGTAGGTAGCAGTGGCGAAACGTCCATATAACACGATTCTTACCGGCTTCCAATTTAAAATATGTCCTGCTCTCCTTATACCTATCACTGCTTGAGTGTCTACTCAAAGTCTAACTGGCCTTCCAAAACTCAAAGTATTTTAGTCCCACCGGCTTCCCTCCTCGGAAAAGTGACTCTTCGCTACTGGTAGGTAGGTAGGTATACATATAGCTAAACAATACCAAGTTGTTTTTCCCTTCTTACAACATCAGTATAGACCTGCCAGATGCCTTCCAATGAACAGAAGAACTATAATCCTAAATATTTGAAGGCAATTATAAACATGAACGCGATAAATTTGATGTCTGTTTACGATCGACATGTTAAGTACAGGCTTAAGAACGTAGAGGTAATAGCTGGGTTCGAAACAATCGACTTTCTAGGATGAGAATGCAAGCGAATAAAAAGAATGAAGATACGTTAGCTTCCCGCAGCGATTTCACCCGCGCAAAGCTAAATCTTTGGTTACTGCTCTGCTCTCGTCGCCCGTAGCGTGATGTCACATAGCCTTTATCCTTCCTCGAGAACTAGGCTATCAAACGCCCAAAAAAAAAGAAAAATATGAAAAAAAACCTGGATGGTAGTTGCAGAGATTGAGACATAAAGTTCGATAAACGAATTTAACTAACTTCACGTCGTTACTCCAGAAGGGTTAGCCAGTTTGACATAGCCTTTCTCGAACTAAGTAGTTTGATTTATAATTCTGACATTGATTGGGATATAATGATAATAATACTGCTGCGACTAAGTGTGAGCTTATGTGACTATAGTATAAAAGAAACTTAGAAATGAGAACAACGTCATAAAAACCTTACATTTCTTTCTTGCCACAAAGCACACTACTCTGTTAAGGAATACTTCATGACAGCACTATCTATACATATAATAAAAATGTAACCGATCGCTGTCTGTACATGGATGATATATGAGAAAAATTCTACTGGGACCTATATCAACGCAAATAGAACCCAAAACAATGATTTTTAAAATTTTTGTCTGTTTGTCTGTTTGTCTGTGCGTTTGTGCACGCTAATCTCAGAAACGGCTTATCCGATTTAAATATGGTTTTCACTAATATATTGTGGTAAGCTTCACTTAACATTTAGTGTTTGTTTCATGTCAATCGGTTCATAAATAAAAAAGTTATGCCAATTTAAAGAATCACATCGAACATTCGTTAATTTACTACGAAATCTTATAGAAGCAGATATTTTAACAGGTTGCGGAATAGCTGATAGTGTTTTTATTCCTCGGATTCCTGTCATTCTAAACAGTCTTTCATTTAGTTTTAAACGAGTCCAGTTTCCAGTGAGCCTATGTGTTGCGATGACTAATTAAAGTAATTATTTAATTAAGTAATTAAAGTAAAGGTAAGACACTAATAGTTGTGGGTGTGGATCTAAGTATTAGCTGTTTTTCGGTCAGCTTTATGTGGCTCTATCACGTGTTAGCATTACTAGCAGCCTGTATGCTTTGATCCCTGATGGCTATACGTCTAATCCATACATCCATACATATTATAAAAGGCTTTGTCCTGACTGACTGACTGACTGACAGACAACGTAAAGCCTAAACCGCTGGTCGTAGCGACTTGAAATTTGGAGGGTGTGTTTGTCTTAATGTCTATAAGTGTAGAAAGAAAGGGTTATTAAAAATTCAACCCTTAAGTGTATGAAAAGGGATGAAATCGATTGTATGAAACGTCTTCATTTTTTAAGTTACAGCTTTGAAATTTTGTTTTGGAATACTTTTATTTAAATAAAAAATACGCTCATCATTTTTCTTTACTGGGGTGGATTTATAGGAGTGAAATAAGGGATGAAATATTGTATGGAAAGATCTTTGCTTTTGAAGTTGGCGACTTGAAATTTGGAGGGAGGGGGAAGGGAGGGGGAGGAAGAGGAAAGGAAGGGAGAAGTGAGGGGAAAGTGCGGGGGTAGTGAGGGAGAAGTCAGGGGAAAGGGAGGGGAAAGTCAGGGGGAAATCGACTGCCTCTGTATTTCGGTGGTACTGTGTATGGACTGTGAGGTCGCGGGTTCGATTCCCGCTCAGTGCAAATATTTGTAGCATGAACATGTCTATTTGCATTGGTCTGGGTGTTTATATGTATAATAATGTATCTATTTACAAAAATAAAAGTATTTAAGTATGTTTATCCGTATTCTAGAACCCATAATACAAGCGTATAATATGCTTACTTTGGGTCTAATAAATTTTGGAAATAGGTGCTCTCTAAGACGGGATTTTGCGAAAATTATTTCCCTGGAGTATAAATGGAACAAAATTTGTATGGAGCTTCTATAGTTTTTGAAAATAGGAGTGCCAAGTTTCGTTAAATATCGCAAAATTTCGTCTGTTTTAGGGGTAGCTGGTGAATAGATTTAAAGCGGATTCGCCTTAGAGACGGATTATACTGATATTTATTACTAATATACAATGTACGATTGCCGTAAGATTAGGTAAGAAATATTCTCATAAAGGCACACATCTGAATTTTCACGCGAAGGAAGTCGCGGGCAACAGCTATATATAGTAAAACTGTAACCGGTCGCTGTCTGTACATGGAAGATATGTGAGAAAAATATTATTGGGACCTTTATCAACGCAAATAGAACCCAAAACAATGATTGTTACAATTTTTGTCTGTTTGTGCGTTTGTTCACGCTAATCTCAAAAACGGCTTATCAGATTTAAACATGGTTTTCGCTGATACATTGTGGTCAGCATCACTTAACATTAAGTGTTTGTTTCATGTCAATCGGTTTATAAATAAAAAAGTTATGCTAATTTAAATAATCAGGTCATAAATGTGGTATGTATTTAGCTTAGCTTAGTTTGTTTTTAAGTTAGGTTAACACGTCTTATTTATTTATTAAAATGTAAATACAAGTAAGATTTATATTTTCTGGATTTATTTTATTTTTTATTTTTTGTGATAAAAACATGTTTGTTAACACGTTTCATTACGGAATAGGTGGAATTGAAGTGAATTACGAAATAGTAGTAGTCGATTTACGCTGGTTTCAACATGAATGGGTCAGATCGACCAGGGAAGTACTACCCTCTCATAGTTTTCGACGTAAGAGTAATAGTATCCATATTATTGCGTTTCGTTCGGTAAGCGCGAGAGCCGGAGGCCCAACTGATACAGAGATGACAAACCTCGCAGCATGTGTGGGACCAGCTGAGTATCCGCGGAGTCATTGTGTGGGTGGTATGGGTCAACCCGCCGGCCAGGGAGACCCGTATAAACGGCCGCTGGCCGCCCGCGGCATTGTACAAGGGCCCAATTAGACCTAACCAAAAAAAAAGAGACTGCCCCACCAGGTTGCGCATAATCTCGGAGAGGTTCGCCGTGCAGGTTGGTGACCGGATAGTGGGATCCGGCGACCATTTTCGAGACGGTACGGGGGCCTTTTGCGAGCAGTCCGTATCATGGAAGCCCGGAGGTCTAAAACCCTTGAGCCTTTACAGCTGCGAAGAGACATCGCCTCCTCAACGGTCGTCTTCTATCGCCTTTACCACGGAGAGTCTTCTCAACAGCTCTTTAAATTAATTCTACCCTCTCCCTTTTTATCCAGAACGACACGTGCGGGACTGAAGTGCTACCCTTTCACAGTGCAATCTAAAGGGTCTCGAACCAAACGGTTCAGCACTTTATACTTTTGTCGCTCAATTATAGCCTGGAACTCTTTACCAGCGCATGTGTTCCCACCTAACTTTCATCCTGGGAATTTTAAGCGAGGCGTGAGGAAGCATCTCACTAAGCCGCCATAGTGGAGGCCACCATACCAGTAGTTTGGCTTTTGGAATGGTGTCCACTACTTCTGAATTCCACTGACTGCTTACCATCAGCCAGAGAAGAGGCACTTTGGCAGGCTAATATAAAAAAAAAAAACTTATAGCGGTTTTATTCCTCGGATTCCTTTCATTCCAAACAATTTCCCGTTTAGTTTTAAACGAGTTCAGTTTCCAGTGAGCCTATGTTTCGCGATGACAATTAATGAGTGTGGATCTAAATATTAACTGTTTTTCGCATGGTCAGCTTTATGTGGATTTGCCACGTGTAAGTAATCCTAGCAGCCTGTATGGCTTTGATCCGCGATGGCTATACGTCTAATATCGTAGATAGAGAAGCATTTACTGTAAAGATTTTTCTTATTCACCTAAACGAAGATGTTTATAATTCAAAACAAACCAAAAGATATATCCAAAAAATGCTGCCCAAAATCACTATTCCACGCGGACGAAGTCGCGGGCACAGCTAGTATAAAATATAATGTAATAATAATAATAATTATGTTTAGAATTAGATAATAATGTTTATATATGGAAATTCGACAATATATAATTTTTTACATGCTGAAGAGCTGAACGTGGCGAATCTACTATAATGCAACAACTTATGTATAGGTCAGGTATGCAAATTATTATTATATTAGGTATACAAATACGAGTAAACGTTTTGAGTTCGAGTTTGTGTTTAAAAGTCCACCAATCGGGCCCTGATCTTTTGATCAAAGAGTGAACGAAGCGTGCCACTCTTTAACAGTGGAATCTAAAGGGTCTCGAACCAAACGGTTCAGCACTTCATACTTTTGTCGCTCAATTAAAGCCTGGAACTCTTTGCCAGCGCATGTGTTCCCACCTAACTTTGATCCTGGGCCTTTTAGGCAGGGTGTGAAAAAGCATCTCACTGAGCCGTCATAGTGGAGGCCACCATACCAGTAGTTTGGCTTTTGGAATAATGTCCGCCACTTCTAGATTCCACTGACTGCTTACCTTCAGGCGGGGTGGAGTCACTTTGGTAGGCTAATATATAAAAAAAAAAGTACCTAAGGACTCCACAGTACGTAGTACTAAGTACATTAATTTAGTAGGCAACCATTTCAACAAATCCACCGTATACCTATAAATCCGTACATCTAACTAAGTTATACTTTAAGTTATTACTTTAAGTTATGCACTGCCATCCTTGAGTCTCATTTAATCCTACGCGAAAGGCTTCTCATGACCCAGTTTCCTTCACAAAATATTATCGTTATTCCCTCTACATTTTATATTTTTATTTCCACTGTAAAAATATTAAAGGTAGGTATTTCGATATCTCAGTTTGCACAGTCTTCTGCAGGTTAACTTAGCCTGCTAGAGTGACAAAGCGATAAGAAATGGACAGTTTGTTCCAATTGAAAAGACGCCAACGATTATTATATCTTACTAGCTTGCCGCGGCGCGGTTTTACCTGCGTCTTTGCTAACTGCTCTGCTCTCGTCGCCAGTAGCGTGATGTTACATAGCATTTAACCTTCGTCAACAACTGGGCTATCATAAGCAAAAATATTTTTTCTAATCCAACTGGTAGTTCCAGAGATTAGTCTGTTCAAACAAACAAACTCTTCCGCTTTATATAATAGTATCTAAGATGGCTATTGGAGGGTGTCAGGGCAAGATTCACAGACCGCACTTTGACTTTACTTTGATGCAAAGATCTACTTTGTACCAAAAATATGTATCTTAGGCCCAGATTCACAATCGTGACTTTACTTTACAGCAAAGGCACCTTCCCAAAGTAAGCTTTGTATTGCCGAAGATTACTTTCAACTTCATATTCAAACATATTTTTGGTACAAAGTAGATCTTTGCATCAAAGTAAAGTCAAAGTGCGGTCTGTGAATCTTGCCCTCAGTGTCCATACATTTTCTCCTATTGTCTTTTGCTGCGATATTTTATATGAAGATTGAAATAATAGGTATGACTGACTGACCATGGATTTGACGGACTAACCGAATAGGCAATTAATCGGCCCGCTGATAGCCGATTATAGCCGATTATGACCTATTAAAGAAAATGCACTGCAGACAAATAATGAAAGGAACTATGTGAGCTAGATCGTGTGCCTATAAATGCTAAAGCAACCTAATGCCATGTTATTGCAAGTGTTAGTAAACAGCACTCAGTCGATGCGTTGCCAATCCTTGCCTTATCAAATAATAACGCCGTAAGTACATAAACTAGTTAAAGAAATTACACTTCTATATTTTTAAGATTAGGTATATTTTCGCGTTACTTATTTATTGTAGTTACGGTGTTATTGATTAGCAATGCAGAATAGCGCGACGATTATGATTTTGATTCTTTAGGCGATAACCACCTTTGTCACAACAGCGTAAGGTGCATATTAATGAATTGTTTACGCAACATAAATCGTATTGTTTTCTAATGCTTAATGAAAAACGTGTGAAAATTACGTATTTCTGGATTACTTGAGATTGTTCTGTTCGGAAACAGCACTGTTAGGTAGTGAATTTATGTGTGTTATAAACTGATTCTCATGTGTCTTTTATGTTTTATATACCTAAATAAAATGGAAATTTTACTCTGCGAAAAACATTTTTTTTTATATTTCATGATGCATTTCTTAGCGTATAAAAGGCTGACTTTTTTGCAGACATAGGCATTTGCGCCGACGACCAGTCTCCTGCTGACGCAGGCGTAACGTGATATTTTTCACGCGAGTGACTTTTTAGCGCATAATACATTAATAAAATTTTGCCACATTTTGGCACGAGAGTGCGATATATTTTTTATTTTTTGTGTTATTGTTTTACATAATATTGTCTTTTTTTGTTTTAGGTACTGTATATTTCCAACAAAACAAAGCTACGCGTACCCGTCAATCTGGTAACATAACGGTGACGCCATGAAATTGCCTACTTTCGTGTAAGTAACTTTGAACCTGCGCACGCGCAATGCCTCCGGCGCATCGGGGTTGCCATTACGAAAATACCCGGTGTTGCCAGCACCACAATTTCCTGGAACCAAGCTTAAAAGCTTGTGGTTTGCAAAATTGTTTACTTTTTAGTCCTATTGTAGAAATACGGCCGTAAGAATTTTTATGAAGTTTAATGGTCAACGCTTTTTTGTAATTTTGGCGGATTTAAGACAATTAATATAATTAAAAAAGCGGTCACAAAAGGACGGTCATGTCTTAAGTTTATTAATTATGGATACAATATAACGCTTGTCGTTTTTATGTTTACCTGTACAACTGCTATTAATTTAATTATTGACAAAATACGTATGCGTCGTTTATCTTAGTATAATTAAATAAAACGTTTATGTAAATTTGTAATTAGATAATAATTTGCGTAGAGCTAGTCGACATAGTTACGAGTACGTATATAAATCTCATAAATAAATATAGGTAAGATATTGAAGAAATGGCCATTTAGGTAAATTTTATTTATCTATGGTCCGCAAGAATCATTGATGGCGATGCAATGTTGGACCTACTATTTCAGTTCAAAACCGAACGTTTTACACTACAAACCTGTACAAAACTGAAGGTGTTCAGATACATTTCTATGAAAAATGTACTGACCCTTAGTGACAGTGAAAAACGTTAAGATATATTGAGCTGAGCATTGATAATAGCGGTCGACTGCTTACACATTTATCCAGTGTTAAAGTATTCTATTTAGATTTAATATAAATCTTATAATAAATCAACTTTTAGCGATTAGCCATAGACTTACATAACAGAAACTAAGTAGGTAGCAGTGGCGAAACGTTCATATAACACGATTCTTACCGGCTTCCATTTTAAAATATGCCCTGCTCTCCTTATACCTATCACTGCTTGACTGTCTACTCAAAGTCTAACTGGCCTTCCGAAACTCAAAGTATTTTAGTCCCACCGGCTTCCCTCCTCGGAAAAGTGACTCTTTGCTACTGGTAGGTAGGTAGGTATACATATAGCTAAACAATACCAAGTTGTTTTTCACTACTTACAACATCAATATAGACCTGCCAGATGCCTTCGAATGAACAGAAGAACTATAATCCTAAATATTTGAAGGCAATTATAAACATGAACGCGATAAATTTGATGTCTGTTTACGATCGACATGTTAAGTACAGGCTTAAGAACGTAGAGGTAATAGCTGGGTTCGAAACAATCGACTTTCTAGGATGAGAATGCATGCGAATAAAAAGAATGAAGATACGCTAGTTTCCCGCAGCGATTTCACCCGCGCAAAGCTAAATCTTTGGTTACTGCTCTGCTCTCGTCGCTCGTAGCGTGATGTCACATAGCCTATAACCTTTCTCGAACTGGGTTATCAAACGCCCAAAAAAAAAGAAAAGAAAAAAATATGGAAAAAAAACTGGATGGTAGTTGCAGAGATTGAGACAAAGTTCGATAAACGAATTTAACTAACTTCACATCGTTACTCCAGAAGGGTTAGCCAGTTTGACATACCCAGTTTCGTAAGGCTGCTCAATGAAAAATTTATTTATTATAATTAAAGCCTTAAACTTTTTACCAGCGCATGTGTTCCCATATTATGATCCTTGATTTTTGACTTGACCTTAGTCTCTTAAGCAGGGTGTGTAAAAGCATATCACTAACCCGTACCACAAGATATACCAAGATTTATTTGAAAAATTGCCTTTAGCAGCTTTAGCTACTGTGTGATCTTTTACTGTTAAATCTAATTGGGTTGCTAAAAGCATGAATGATGCTTTTTTTGTAATTAGTTAATTTTTCGTTGATCACCTTTCAGATGGGACAGGGGTATAGTCAAACGAAGTTTAAATGAGTCTTGGACACACAGGACATTTTATAGATTCTTGGATATATCAGTCCGAAACTCGTTAAGAGGTTTTCTTTATTGGCATATTAAACCAACGGTAGGTGTTAATTACAAATAGCAGATATGCTGATAATCAAAGAAATAAACGATTTAATGAAAGTTTTAATAAAAACTTCCCCAAGGTGAAATTTACAACCAAAGCGCGAAGAACAAATTACATATTGATGAAACGATTTCCGTAGATCTGATGCACCCAAGGGAGAAGAGATACTCCTTTCTCGAACTAAGTAGTTTGATTTATAATTCTGACATTGATTGGGATATAATGATAATAATACTGCTGCGACTAAGTGTGAGCTTATGTGACTATAGTATAAAAGAAACTTAGAAATGAGAACAACGTCATAAAAACCTTACATTTCTTTCTTGCCACAAAGCACACTACTCTGTTAAGGAATACTTCATGACAGCACTATATAAAATATAATGTAATAATAATAATAATTATGTTTAGAATTAGATAATAATGTTTATATAAGGAAATTCGACATTATATAATTTTTTACATGCTGAAAAGCTAAACGTGGCGAATCTACTATAATGTAACAAATTATGTATAGGTCAGGTATGCAAATTATTATTATATTAGGTATGCAAATACGAGAAAACGTTTCGAGTTCGAGTTTGTGTTTAAAAGTCCACCAATCGGGCCCTGATCTTTTGATCAAAGAGTGAACGAAAAGGGCCACTCTTTCACAGTGGAATCTAAAGGGTCTCGAACCAAACGGTTCAGCACTTCATACTTTTGGCCCTTTAATAAAGCCTGGAACTCTTTGCCAGCGCATGTGTTCCCACCTAACTTTGATCCTGGACTTTTTAGGCAGGGTGTGAAAAAGCATCTCACTGAGCCGCCATAGTGGAGGCCACCATACCAGTAGTTTGTCTTTTGGAATAATGTCCGCCACTTCTAGATTCCACTGACTGCTTACAATCAGGCAGCGTGGAGTCATTTTGGTAGGTTAATATAAAAAAAATAAAAAGGACACAGTAGGTATAATTTTAGCCATTTGGTTCTCTTGTCATATTTTCTTTTCCGTCACGGTTGGAATTGGAAAGGCTTGATAGTATTTTATTTACATTGTTATAGCTACTTATAGATCGAACAATCTCCATAGGCACTTAATATTGCGGTCGTTTGCTTATTTGCTAAAAAGTTATATAAAACTCCAAATTCTAAATCCTCTAATATAAAAACTTCACGCCTGTCAAGCTAAGCTTGACTTCAACATGAATTAAAGGAGGTGTGTTTGAATCGTAACAAAATGGCGTTCTATGCACTCTGCTTACTCCTAATTCTCTTCTTCTAGTAAAGTTTAAATACCTAGTATTTTCATACGTAGACTAAACATTGAGACAAAAATATTAGCTAAACGCTTGTATATAATAACAATTATATAAGTTCAAGGTTCGGAGTGTTATTGACACGGTCAAGGTAACAGCATTCACGTGTAGCTAGGTGTTCATCTTTCTTTGGACTTCGTTTTTACTGTTTTGCTAAGCCACAATCTTTGCAAAATGGTAATTTATGATGGTTAGGTATGTCCGACAAACGTAGGGTTGCCATCTCAAAAATTTGGCAACCAGGACAAGACTAGTGAAAACTTAAATTAAATTAAATAAATAAATTAAATTAAAATTAAATTAATTTAAATTTAATTAAGACTACATTTTTAAACCCGACTACAAATGAAGTCCCACCCGGACGCTCCCCGGACGCCCTCCAAACTAGGAAAAATCCGGGGAAACCCGGACAGATGGCAGCCCTAGACAAACATAACATGATACCTTAAATAGGAGTTAGTATTATTCTAATAGGTATACCATACCTACCTATTATTTATATTAACTATTGTCATTCGTCTTTATGTATGTCATACAACATCACGTGACAGTCTTAGCTTTAATAAAATTGCCTTAGTTGCATTCAGTGTGACTGTGAACTGTGCATTTTGTCAAAAGTCTCGTTATATTGTAAAAAGTGCATTGATTGGTCGGATCTATTTTCATGCAGCATAGACTTGTGTTGTAATAATAGAACTCACTAACTTCTGATTTGAAAAAAGAAGAAATATGCTCGCGATTTTTTGTTGGGTTAACATAGGTTTTAATACCGTTAAGTACGTTGCTACTTGCATCTGTGCATACAAAGGGTTACACACACAGCGAAATATATACCTGAAATTTTTAAATCTATCTATAAAGTCCGTTATTCCTTTCAAAGACTTTTATTGTATAACTACGAAGGCGACGCTACGTTGTGAAACCTTTCAAAAGCCAGAAAGATTGCATAGTAACGTGACAGTAACTAAAGCGACAGCTTGTTTAAAGTAGGTATTACACACTAGTTTGCAACCATTATATAATTAAATTTATTATTTGGATAAAAAAATACAGGTGCTTGAGAAAATGTAGAGTTAACTTACATTGGGCTTTTTTGATAGAACACAGCACCACAAATTACAGTAGGTACCTAGCCCTAGGCTCAAACCTTACATTGCATAAAAAATATATTCTTTTTTTTTTATGAATAAAAACAATTTGGAGTCAGATATTGTGCCTTTAAAGACTTCACCACAGAACAACATAGACCAATACTACTCTGAGACTTACATTATACGAGACATAACACTGTTAGTCTTATTGTTAGTAATGTACTTCTGCCCCACCTTTAACCATGTATCCAATAAGGTGTTATTGGTGATGCCACGTTACTTATATTAGTCGATTATATTTCGCAGTCGACTAATTGGCTCGATTCAGAAATCTTCAAATTTGGCAATATAATGTCGTAACTCGTTTCTATAATCGCCTAATCAGTAAATCGATACTTGTGAATAGAAATTCACGAGTGTTACCACAGGTAGGTTATTAGTTATTAGATACAATCCTGGAAGCGGAAGTAGGTCACGTGTTGCCATTCCACATGCGTGGAATAAAATATGAGGCGAGGTGAGGTGGAAAATGTGATTATGATTGATATGGAATATATCAGAGCCGAAGTATGTTTGTATAAAACAAAATTGACACAGCTGTAGATAGAACAAAACATAACAGACAAAAAAACACTTACAAATATTTTGTTCTAATAATACTATACTAGCTTTCCGCAGCACAGTTTTACCCGCATCTTTGGTTACTACTCGGCTCCCATCGCCAGTAGCGTGATGTTTTATAGCCTAAAAAAAACCTTCCTTAAGAACTGAGATATCATACGCAAAACTAATTATTCGTTCAAACAAACAAATAAACTATTCCGCTGTATATAATGGTATTTGCCATTTTCTATGTTAAGGCGATTAGAGGAACAACAGAATAGCATTACGTCCTGTTCTCTTTACTGAGGTCTCTGATCCGTCTGACTATTCCTTGTCATTCTTTGCCCTCTAAACCATCCGCTTTGGTTTTGCAATGCTTGGAAAACACAACCTACATAATAGTATGTCCAGACGTTACAGTAATCAGTAATCACTTTAGATACTATCGGGTAGGCCGTATGCTTGTTTGCCTTTGAAGAAATCAAATAAAAATGTAGCAGAAGATCATCGGTAGTCGCATAGCTGTCTGTACATCAAGCAGTAGAGAAATGTTATTTTTTTTAAATCCCATAAAGCATCAGCGTGCATAGAAATTAATCGAAATTTAAATGAAGACTTAGTTTCTCTACTTCTGGAAGATAGGCGTAAGGTAACCTACGTTATTGTAATTAACTAATAACTTTGATATGATTTACCGAAGTCATTGCTTCGTGTAAGTAAACTTGCCCATATATGTTCGTTGGTAGTCGTAAAAACATATTGCAAATACTACCTCTACATTGTAGAAAGGCAATATACCGGTATAATACGATGAGTGCTACACTGTATGAAATTACAGTTTATATGACATTAAATGGATTTTGAGAGAACAAACATTATTTTTTAGCATGCTTGGCGTTAATTACGAGTAACTAGGTATAAAATTAGAATTGGCTATTTTTAGCCAGCAAAATAATTATATACAAAGCTCGCCTAGCTTTACAGTACTAGCGCCGACACTTATGTAAGGTAGGTAGTGAATCTTGGGTTTAGCAGAAAAATCATGACAGAATAATAAAAGCAGTAGAGATGAGAGCACTGAGAAGCATGTGTGGAATTAAGCTCTCAGATAGAGTAAGGAACAGCGTGATATGAATAGAATGTGGATTGAATGATGTTATAGTGACTAAAAGTTAAAGGTGTATGTTAAGGTGATTTGGACATGTGGAAAGGATGGATGGAAAGAGTATAACGAAAGAGATTGATAGAGCGGAAATGACTGGGTAAGTTGGTAGCGACATACGCGCCAAATAGGTGATGTGTTAACATAGGGCACAATTGCAACCACCCATTACCGATGTGTGTGAATGGAAAGATTAATTAATGTTGACAAAGGATATTTGGATCGCAGCAAATGGTGTTCTACAGTCTCTACTTACTTATTAATGGGAGACACATGTATGTATGTAAAAATTGTGATGATAAGGACCGGGCTAACTGAAGATGCATAGAAAGATATTAAACAGTAGACGGTTTTTAGCTAAAATTATATAAGTTTTTAAATTTACCATTACTTTGTCGTTGTAAATCAAATTACTTCGACCTTAAAAAGTTTAGTCGATATTGTTAGTACAGATCACAGATATATGTATATTATATATCTGTAGTACAGATAGAAAGAATTACTAAAAATGAAGATATCAAATTTTAATTTTTAGCAACTTTTTATATCGATAGTAACATTATCGACTAAACCTTATTATGGTCAAAAAGTTTTTTCCAAATAATTGTAAGCAATTTGCACTGAATGTAACTTTCTGTTGGTTTTATCCATAGATATATAAATATCTATGGTTATATCTATCCTTATACAAATATCTATCCCTCTTTCTGTTATGTGGTGACATTAGATGCATAGAAAACTTTATCATTAATTACCTTATTGACCTTATCGTATAAATTTACAAATCAATAAGATAATGTGATTAATTTGTTAGGCTTAATTACTAAAATTATTAATTTATAACACAATCAATACTACTACATTTAATTCATTTAACCCTTCACCTGCTTTACAACTCGACTAAATAGTTATTATCTATTGTGATTTATGATTATGACTAAAACAGTTCCAACACTTAGTACCTAATAATTTACTAACACAAAAGCTTATTATACCTACCTAGAAAATTAGCTGTCTAAACAAATTTAATTCCATCTGAAGTGGGAAATGGTGTAAAAAATTGGGCAACCGTACTCATCATTTTACAAGTGCCCCGGGGACGAGTGCTGATAGATCCAGTTCACGGATACCCATTTCGAAAGTAGGACACGAGTTTATCTTATATTTTCGTTGTCCGTAGAGACCTTAGCTACATCTCATTTATTTCGTTTGAAGGAAAAAAGGATTGATGCTATCTGTTTTGATGTCTACTTGTAATTTGATGAATTAGGTAGGTATCGAACTTTATAATCTAATCAATCTAATCATATATGTTTTATTATTATAATTACTTGTAATAATAAATAGCATTCATCAACAGTTCACAAATCAAATGCTATTTAAACACAACAGCAACATTAGTTAATTTTATTGCCATAATTCGTTTCCTGCATCTGGCTAAATAAAGGCAATGACACTATCCCATTCAGGCTAACAACTAGCAAGTTTAACCAGCTACCACGCAAAGCGGTTGACATCTAAAATTTATTAATACAAAGCTGGGGTATACACCAGCTGCATATTGCAATGCAACCGGGAGCCCTGAGCCAGTCAGTCGCCGTGCATCGTTTGCGCGGGCCGCACGTGTATGCTCCGCGTTATCGATTAACAATTCATTTTTTGTAATCTATTTCGCTTTATTGTTCAAAAATCGAATACTATCATATCGATTGTAACATCGACTAAATAACACTAGTGTGTAACTACATTTGTGATTAGTTACTTAGTAAACAGTAAATTTAAATTAGGAATGCTTATTTTTAACGTTGATTATGTAGTTTCTACTTTCGTTTGTGTTAAAATAAACTAAAAATTGTCGGCACAAAATGTGTGTGTATATTCGCGTGTTGTGAACCGTAGTGTTGTGTTGTGTTGTGTACACTGTGAAGTGATGTAAATGAAATTGGATTCTAACACTAACAACATGTTTGGAGTATTTATTAGACGATGGAAACCTAAAAGGTAAGGTGTTCTAATTTTGAAATTTGTTGTTTATTTACGGCCTGAGATACAAATTTGTTTGCTAGAGTTAGAATATTTCCATATGCTTTGGTTTAGAATTTGTACAGGAAAGGTAGGTACCTACCTATTGTAGAGTTCTAAGTATTTACTTAATTTATTGTTTTAATATTGTCAAAAATTCAATTTTATAATTATTACCTACCAATGTCAAAACTTAATATGTATGCTTACTTTGGGTCTAGATGGCGTTGTGTGTAGTTGTTGAAATATTATTATTATTATTATTATTATTATTATTATTATAGGTTATACCTATAGGTATATAACTAAACACAAACATTTTATTGTTCAATAATTAGCAGATATACTTAATAATAATAATAATATAGGTAATATCCTTACTTACTCAATGTTTCCTACATCTTAGATAGAAGTAGATTTTGTAGAAGTAGGTACTTACTTACTTCTTACGTACCTATGTATGTAGGTAGGTACTTACCTATTGATCGTTAAATTTCTACCTAGCGCTGTTTTACGACGGCAAATAACATCAGTCACAGATGTTACTACACTGAAGCCAACTAAACAACATTCGAATCTAAACTTTACTAACTGAAAACCAGGCAATGGAAAATCAGTAATTTTGTATCTCTAAGCAGTCTAGATCAAAGTGATAAATGCTAGATTGTACATCAGGTGTAGGATTGCTATCTCTAAAATTTGGCAGACAAAACAAGACGCGTAAAAGCTCCGGATTTTAAAGCCCAGAACCTGGACATGTCAACAGGCTTTCTAAACATAGTGTATTATAATAGCTGAAAATGTCATAAATCAACTTTTAGGGACTACTCACACTTATTCAGCTCTATTCAGCTTGTGCCCATAGAAAACAACGATTTTGTATGGGCATAAGCTGAATAGAGCTGAATAAGTGTGAGTAGTCCCTTAGTATCACCTTTTGTAGATCGTGTGTCGCGGGCGACCCAGGACAATTTTTTAAACTCGGACTACAAATTATAATGCCCCGCCCAGACGTCCACCGAATGACCTATAAACTAGGACAAATCCGGGGAAACCTGGAAGGATGGCAACCCTAATAGTGTGTCATGTGTTCATCATCATACCCACAGAGTACATTTTATAAATCATACCTTTGGCGCGATTGGGAAAAATGATGAGAGTGAATTTTTACGATGCGCGCGCACACCAACAGAAAAAAGCAACATCCTGAAGTTAGTTGCGAACCTTTTACACCCTAAAGTTAGTTGCGAACCTTTGTGTGTCGTATTAGTACAAATAATCAGTGTGAATAAATAAAAAATATATTGGCGTTTATATCAATTCAATTATATTTATGACGGTGATAGATATTTTTTATTGATCATTTATCAGTAAAAATATTTATTTTGAATATTAGTGGTAAAAGTGGTTTTAATATACTGTTTTAAGTGCATTTATAGATTTGAGGTTAACTGTCGGTATGTATAATTTATTTACATTGCAAATTATAAATTATTACATTTTTATCTAATAAATATTTTTTTTGTTTTCTTTCATTTTAATTATATGTTATGATTTTTCATTATTGTTGCATGCTATTTATGTATATTTATGTATGCGTTGTGTTATTATTTGGTATTTTTGGATGTTGATGAATGAAGTCCTAAAGATAAAAGATTAGGAATTTATTTTTTAATAGGGGCCTAACAAGATAAGCTTAAGAAAAATCAAAGGTAATCCTAGACTTATAACAATTACTTAAACATTACAACCAAGATAGATAAGATACGAAATTAATCTTTATCATATTATGTTTATCTCTTTGATAACTGACATAAAATAATCTATTAAGTATATTAAATATATATAGATAGGTATATATATAAATATCATCCACTATTGTTACTCTAGAAAGGAAGAATAAACAGGGGATCATGGCGTTCCTTGAAGTCACGGTGGCTGCTAAACCATTTCTTAGATTCCACAACAAATTCAGTTCCATATTAACTTTAAAACTTTCGCGTTGCATGATATCATTTATTAACATACGGGGATTTATGCTTCCGCTAAATTCTGTTACCTCATATGAAAAGTAAGATCGAGGAGAGACTACACTTATGGAGAAAATTTGTTCGACTATGCTTAACAATCAATGCCACAAGAACCGCAACGCACTTGTAATGTGTCTTCCTGTTAGTTTATAATGAAATGATAGAAAAACTTGTCTTCCACTTTTGCTCGATGCCGCGATCAAACACAGACACATATCTTTACATGGCAGTCGTATACACAGCACTGTGTAACTGCTAACAAATAATTAAGTAATTGTGTGCCTAGTGTCATTGAATACGGCTGAACTAAATGACACCTCCCAAAAATCGCTATACCTACTTAATTAGTTAATAATGGTAAACCTTTTAAAAAGAGTGGTCTATGTGAGAATTTCTTATGGCCATACATGGAATTGTTGTTTTGAGATTTTTGTTTATGTTTGACCAGCTTCCGACAGCACGGTTTTACCCGCCTTTTTGGTTACTAAAGAACTGGTCTATCATACGCAATAAGAATTTTTCCAATCCCACTGGTGGTTCCAGAGATTAGCGCGTTCAAACAATTAAACTCTTCCGGTAACAGGGTTACATGCTCTTAGGTCGTGACATCATTGTGGTTTAGCAGTTGGGGTCCAACATTATCTGTATACCAGTGCGAACATGACCTAGATAGGAGCGCAGCGGCCTACGCGAGGTTAGGAAGCCCTGACATGGCACGCTGTGGGTTGCTTACATAAACAGATCATGCAAATATGAAAATTAAAGTAGAATACTTATAATTAAATTCTGATCGGCCAAGGTATCAAAAATTGGTGGAGACTTGTGTCCAGCAGTGGACGTCTTCTGACTGTAATAATGATAATGACAATAAAATTGAAAACTACATCACCCTCTTCGCTAAAAGCAATTTCTTCCGGGCAACTTTCATTGCTCCAAAAATAATAACTTTTTGAGTAATACGTTTTTAAACATACCTATTAAAACAAAGCATTACGGTTTGTTTGCCGAAGGACAGGCAGAGGTGTATAGCATCTACGTTTCACTAGCTATGTTGAATCCCATGGAACAGGAAGAGACCCGGTTTGCCATTTACCGGGCACTACCCCCTCCGCCGCGACAAGGCGAGAACTCCGGTTGGGGGTACACAATATCATACCCTTAGCAAAGCCATTTACGCAAATAATTCAGACATTAGTGCATTTAAAAGAATATTATCTATATTATCTAGCATTAAAACATAATCTATCATAAAATTATTGTGATGATAAAGATTACGATAAAACAAAATCTCAGTTAATTAAGAAAACATTTTAAACAAAACTTTATTATTTCTCGTTTGTGTTCTTTCTTGCACTCCAATCCAATTTGTACAAGAAAAATAAGTGGATTTCTTGCGTTATCGTGAATAAAATCTGCAAGGAAAATATCAGGCATTCACGAATCTTGTTGTAGGTTACTTCAACTTATTTGAATAATCTTATTAGAAATAGGAACTCAACTCAGCTGCCAGTTTGCATACCAAACCAATTGCTAATAAAATTCAGTTGAATCAATAACCGTTCTCAGTTTAACACCTTATTTATTGCTAGGCATATTAATTTATCAATAAGAAACTGACGTTTGTATGCTTTATTTAATAAAATGTTTTATTTAATTTAATTATTTATTTTTAAAGTGAATTATAATTCGGGTCGGGCAACATTCATAGTAAATATTGCTATATAAAATGTTATACATTACAGTATTTAACTACTTAAAAACCCACTAATGATGAACATTTACATTATTATTATTACTTATACGAAATAAGACAAATACAAGGAAATGGTTACACAATGGTTTTAATATTGAGGTGTAAGACTTCGACGCTTTTAATCATTGTGCATTCCTTTGTCAGCTCAATTATCAGATTTCAAAACATCCTGCCCATACTTGTCAGTTATATGGCCTCCCACGGGGCGTAAAATATAAACATTAATATAGGAATCATCAATTAAGAGCCCACTATTATTCTACTAGGAAAGGCCTCTTCTCATACAGAGAAGGTTCATAAGCATAACATACTGAATGTTTTAAGTACTTCAATCATAGATTATGTAGGTACGCACACCATTTCAAGGAATTTCATAAAATATTTTGCGGTTTTAATGTTGTAACAAAAATAGAGTGACCCGATTTATGAAGATGTCAACGGTCTGTTGAGAAGAGGCATCATTACTTCAATTATTTAAATTTAGTTCAAATATTCAAATATAGTTGGTCTCCCAATACCTATAGTTGAAAGAAACCCTTGAACCATCAAACCAGAAATAACTGTAAGAAACCTCTTTTTCTTAGCTGAATAAGTTAATTCATAAGCGAATAGTTCAATGAACAATCGCCTCACGAACATTAGAAACATCTTGTTTTATAAATCAATCAATATCATTGTTTTAAAAGAAATAGTCTTAAAGTAAAGCTCGGGGAACAATTTGATGAATGAAGAAATAGTCACAAATAATTTTTTTTTAGTCGACAACATAGGTAGGTAAATAAAAAATTGGCTAAAATAAATTTCTGTCGCCAGCACACGCTGTTTACTCAAAAGACGTCGACTATTTTGTCAGATATTTTTTTTTTTTTATATTATAGCCTACCAAAGTGACTCCACCCCGCCTGATGGTAAGCCGTCAGTGGAATCCAGAAGTGGCGGCCACTATACCAAAAGCCATCGTCTTAAACTGTTGGTATGGTGGCCACCACTATGGCGGCTGGGAATGGGGTTAGGTGAAGGAAATGAGGGGGGAGGTGAGGCAAGAGGAAAGGTGAGAAATTGGGCGTCCGGCGCTCTCACTCACCGAACGAAACGCAGTAGTACGGATACTACTACTCTTAAGTCGATCTTCTATGAGAGGGTAGTATTTCCCTGGACGATCCGGTCCATTCATGCTGAAATCAGCGTAGATCTACTACCGTATAGATCATTTTTTTTTTTTTTTTTTTATACGACTAAGGTGACAAACAAGCATACGGCCCGCCTGATGGTAAGCAGTTACCGTAGCCTATGGACGCTGGCAACACCAGGAGCATCACTAGCGCGTTGTCGACCCTGTTAAAAACCTTTTAACTCCTTTCTTGAAGAACTCCATGTTGTAGTCTCTCGGGAAAACCTCGACAAAAAAAAAAAAAAATTAAATCTCGAAAAATTCAGATCTGCTGAATTCGTATCGTATTTCGAATAACAAATGGCCTTTGACATCGAAAAAAATTTAGCTATACAATAAATCACACAACTATATTCACATAATTAAAGTTTAAAAAGTAGTCATTAAATTCATTAAATAAAAAAAGAAACACATGAGCGATGTAGAAATATTAAAAGTAATAGCAGCGTGCAGCACCAAGTTATTTTCAAGCGCAAACTTTTTACAGCACGAGTCCGCATACACATTTATTGTGTTAATTTACCCACCATTTTGTTTTTTTACACTCAACACTCAACCAGTTCGCGCGTATAGAAAAAGAATTTCCTTTGCCACTCAAGGTATGAAAATAGGTTATAGTTTTTATTTATTTTTAAATTATGAATGCGTTCGCGTTCGTTCTATTTGACGTGCAAAGTCCAATGAGGTTGATGTACTTTTTGTTCTCAGAGATCTTTTGTAAATAAATGTTTAAATGAAATTATGACCCATTCATTACTAGGTTCAAACAAGCTGATGTATTAATATTATACTTTTATAGGTATGTATGTATTATTGTATTTGAGGTGAAATATGTGCCCTTGTGAATTATTTATGTTGATTTAATAGTCTATAGTATATGTTATAATGGGGTCAATCATGTCTCTATACGATGTTGTTGATTGCAGTCTGTTAATTATTAATTTGCATAGAACAATGTTAGCTTTGTTAATAAGGCAATTAGTTCTGTCAGATGCTGTAAAGAAGTAATACCAAGCTGTACTTTATTTTGGCAACAAACTGTTAAAGACAAGATTACTCTCAATACGTTTCGTTCGAATTGGAGATCTCACTCGGGAAGTATCTTCACAGTTATAGTTATACGGCCATCTGAATTCTTGTTCAAAAAGCAGCGGTAACCCCACGGGCTGTTTGTTGGTTGTCACTAGTTTTGTCAAGTATTTTCTATAATTTTGTAAACATTTTCGAACTACGAATGAATTTTCTTGAACGAGAATATATTTTTGTATGACCAAAGTTATGTCGTATTAAATTTCTGGTTTGCATAAAGTGTTCTACATAGTTTTCCTTCATTAAAGCAGCTGACAGCTAGCTCTAAGTGGAATATTTAGTTTAAATCTTTAAATGAAACATGTAAGTTGTTTTATGTTTTACATTCATGAATGTGAAGTAGAACGCTTTGTAGAATCTTCGTAGTTTGATTATTGCGAAATTTGAAAATATACATATTCAAACTCGTTTAAATTTAACTACGCAGCTGAATATTGGCCTACATTTTTAAATTCGACCTAATAGAATTTACATAAATAACTGCTGTTTTTTCTTCTACACTTGTGACAATATTCATTTTATTTTAAATCCTTACGCAGCAATGTCTGCATTTGGCTATATCCCAAACATTCTTGTTGGGTAGTAATTAATTCGTGTCACGTGACGTACATTTTGGCCGCGTCCGCCGTGCTCCGATGACCGAAACCGACTATTGTTCTGCGTTCGAAATATCGGTTAGGGTTGCCAACTTTTTGGACTGAATGTCATACATTTTAGTTTTTGACAGGCTGTTTGGAAAGAACACACACAGAAAGAGAATAGTAAAAAAAATTAAATTTATTTGCATTTAGAAAATAGGTAGTTCTGAAATCATTTGCAGGATGTCAATGGGCATTATGCGTGATTTATTCCACTGAGAACATCATACAGAAAAGCAGCATTTATAAAAAAGCCTTACGATCGATTTTCCGGATTTCTAACTATAAAAGGTCTATGAATTATGTTCATTACTTTTATTTTGATAAAAGTAGGAGGTTAAAAAGTTGTTTATCTTCATTCCTGTGCCTGCTTCGATAATTATTCCTTTGACCACACATAGGGGTGATCATTCACCTGTAATGGAATGTTACAGATCCGAGCATTACATTGGTGATGGAGGCAAACCAGGCATTACAGTGAATAAATGATACAATGTGTTACAATATTCTGAATCTGAAATGTTGCATTTCAAGCGAATGTTCATCAGGTACAGTGGCAGTTAGTAAGATAATGCTAAAAAAAATCGATTTGTAAACATTACATTACAGGTGAATGTTCGCGGTGAAGGAGCACATTAACGATGACAGCCCTTTACACGTATTTGAATTACGATCCCAACCGAGTTGCAGTAGCTTTGGTGTCAGCTAGAGGCACCTGTTTGTAAGACGTATCTTATTATTATTCGTCATAAACGTCTATCTAGAGATTGTAGGCTGTCTTAATGGTTAACACTTAAACCTATTGAATTTTTGCGTACCTATCTTATAGGTAGACATTGTAATTACAAAAATTATCCACTTTTAAGAGTTAATTTATTCTTGATTTTAAAGCCGCTGCAAAAAACAACAATGAGGTGCAGATAGTAATTTCTTTCGACTACAAATGGTGATAATAAGTTTTTAAAACTAATAGTTATATGTACCTAGTGAGTATTCATGAAATTATGTTTCTTTTTTAATTTTGCCTGCCTCGTCACAATGAATATGTGTGTGATTGCTATCTATGCAAGAGATTTAAATGTGTAATGCAACTTATTGTTTAGAGTTTAGGCATAGGTACTTTGCTTAACTTATTTGTATGCGTGAAGTAGGGTTGCCAACTTTTTTTGACAAAAAAAACGTATAAACAAAAACAAACAAAAAAAGTATTTTTCAAATTTTATGTTTTTATTGCTTTAAAAACGTATTTTTGTGTGCTTTTAGCACATGCTAACAATTTTTTGTTACCTTTAAATGTTACAAAGCTTGTTTGACAATCAACATTTAAATTTAAATAATTAAATAATTCGTTTTTAATAAAATTTATTGATGCTCTATTTCTCTCTTCTCGCCGTATTTTGTTTTACGCATCACAGTAAAGGTTGAAAATAAAGTATTTTTGCATACTTTATTTGTATGTAAAAGTATAAAGTATAATTACTAAAAATAAAGTAGGATACGTTATTATAAAGTATGGTTGGCAACCCTAGCGTGAAGTATTCTGCGACACGGGGCGGTGCAGTATTGAAAAACACTATTGTAACTTGAGGGAGGTCAGTGTCCAACAGTGTGACTTCTTTTGGCTGATGATGAGTGCCATTAATTTGTATTAATGCAATTTGTCTATTTTATTAAGTATACTGTTTTGTCTTTCATTTACATAAACAAAGAGTCATATAATTTATTTGCTCTATAGAATGCGTGTGAGCAATCGCTTTTAAATTAGTATTGGATAATTTTCAACAATATTATGTCATGCTGATTCACAAGTGCTTCACGGTATGTCTGGTCAAATCTGACAACTGAGCGCAGTGGACTTAATTATCGCTTCATAGGTATTCTATATATACTAAAATATAAAGCGGAAAACTTAGTTTGTGTGAACGCGTTAATCTTTGGAACTACTAGTCAGATTTGAAAAATTATTTTGCGTATGATAGCCCACTTCTCGACGGAGGTTATAGACTATGTAACATTACGCTACTGGCGACGGGATCAAAGCAGTAAGCAAAGACGCGGGTGGAACCGCTAGTATATAATATGAACTAAGTAATTTATCTTGTTTTTGTGTCTTCCACGTCCTATACATTATACTATTAAGAATCTCTAAGTACCGGTAGTGAAAGTACCATTGACTTTACTACCCTTGCACTACATCTGGTTCGATTCACGCTCAGTGCATATATTTGCATCGATCTGGGTGTCTTAAGTATATATAATATGAAATGTGCCTATTTAAGTACGTATGTATATCCGCATTCTAAAATCTTATGCTTAGGTACTTTGTGCTTTGGGTCTAGATGGCGTTGTGTGTAGTTGTTGTGTTATATTATTATATCTGACTAATAGCCAACTTAGACCAGCTTGACAGAAATTGGCTTCCCACGAGGCGCCTGATCCTTTATTTCTAAATAATATAGAGCAAAGTCGTTGTTAAAAACGGCTACGGATTCAGATACGATTTTCTCTACCGTTAAGGTTAGTTGAGCCACATACTTTTAACTGATCGTTTGGTGTAAGACTCTTTGGATTCCACTGTCAAAGGGTGCAACTTGCTGCCGCAGCTGTCGTTCTGGATAGGAATGCAGAGATTGGAATTACCTATTAATAGTTCTTTAGGGGGCCTAGTGTGAGTTTGTTTTTAACGCGATCAACACGTTTATGACGCATGACGCTTGGTGCTCCGATTGGCCTGGTAAACGTTGCGATCGCGTTAACATAAAAACGACTCGCACTCTGCACCCGGAACTATGTACTTTGGAGAAAAGAGATAGAAGACTGCCATTAAAGTGACGTTGGAAACAAGCATACGGCCCACCTAATAGCTGACCACGGAGAAGGGGATGAGGAAGGAAAAAGTCGGAATTTGGACCTTCGGATTTGCTGTGACGTTAATAAATTTCATCATAACCTCGCTAAGTATTTTATACTATTTCCTTAAATAGCTATTATAACTGATAATAATTCTACTGAACATGGTATACATAATAATTATAAGTTACATCAAAAATGCATCTAATTTATAACTATTTCCTCAAATAATAATTAATATTTATAAATTACGTTGCTAATTGTTACTTACAACGCTTACTGTATACTACTTATATATAAATTTGCCTATCACGAGACACAGCCACAAGAAAAAATGGTATATAATGCAAAATAGAAATTTTGATTTTGTTTCCTTTATCACAAGGCTGAAATTGCATCGACAGAGTATTTCGATTTAAGCCTATTTTCAAGTAAAGTTTAAATATGTTTATGCGTAGGCACACTTTGATGTATAATAAATATAATTTAACGGATGGTCAAAGCAATCGCTTATGTAATAATTTATAGACATAGAAACGTGGGCGGTCTATGACACATATTACCGATTGTGACAAGTTGGTAACGGTGGATCATTTATTTATGTAGGTATTGATGGAAAAATGTATACCATACTAATATTATAAATGCATAAGTAACTGTCTGTCTGTCTGTCTGTCTGTTACGCTTTTACGCCTAAAACACTGAATCGATTTTGATGAAATTTAATATTGAGATAGAATAGACCTTGAGGCAATCATTAATAATACTGGGTGGGATATGTTTCCCACTTCCCACCCAGTATAATTTATTAAAGGAACACTATTCCACAGATGCTGAGCATGATAAATATAGTTAGCTTGTTTGTTTATCTTACCCGCTATGTTATTGTTATCACATGAAGCCTCTTATCTTATCTCTTATCGGTCAACTATTTAAATAACCGGCCTAGTTGAAACTATGTTCTATTTTCTATAAATTTGATAAAGAAATTTAAACTGAACGTGTGTTAAGGTGTTTACTTCGTACTAGCACAGCAGAGAATGCAAAATATTTGTTCTAAGTCTGGAAGTTTTTAGCGTCAAAAATTTATTTATCTGAATCTGAAAGCTCATTGTCAATAGAATGTTTTCTTTACGAGGACTGAAAATGTTACCAGAACAAAATACTGCCTAAATCTTGCTACTATGAATGAGAGGAACTTCATCAGCCGGGCTGCCGCAATTAAGGAACAAAAGGCTCTTCAGAGATATCGCTGTGGATTATCTCGTACTATAAAATTTTTCCTCAAAGATGTCGCTTTTGATAGCAAGTTTTTGACTATATCTATATCTATATTATTATATAAACCGGTAGAGTTTATTTGTTTGAACGCGCTAATCTCTGGAACGACCAGTCGGATTTGAATAACTCTTTTTGCATATGATAGCCCAGTTCTTGAGGAAGGTTATAGGCTATATAACATCACGCTACTGGCGACGGGAGCAGCACAGTAAGTCAAAACGCGGATGAAACTGCGCCGCGGAAAACTAGTATACTGATAAATCTCAATCGAATCCCTTCTAAAGAAATCACAATAACAAACAATACAGTTTATTGGTGGCTTTGTGCTACTTCAATTATATTTTTCTTCGTCGTTAATTTTACTTCGGTAGTCATTAATTTGGCTTCGAATTTCGAGAGGCTAGTTACGTTTTGTCAATCGATACATATCGGTAAAATTTATCGATATCGATAAACATGGATTACATGTTAAACTGTGTAGTAACCTGTTATTATCAACTGTTATTCTGTTTCTATTGTTCGCGATATTTGATAAGCAAAAATATATGTTATGTGTTAGTGATAGAGATAAGTTTTGCATAAACACCATAGCGGTTATTTGGGTAATGTTTAGTTCTATAAAAAGTTATATGTTTTTGTACCAAGCCTCTTTTCAATCTATAGGTCATCTTATGACGAGTTTGGCTCTTTTATTCGATGGTGTATTTATGTACCTACGGATTTATCGTTATACGCATAGTTATAATTATAAAAATAAACACTTTCATCCGGCTGTGACTACGCCCAAATGATCTCTTTTGTAAATCATAGGATTTATTAAAATTATGTAGTTCTAAAGCTATTTATAGGTACCTTTCAAACTAAATTTTTAGCACTTGTGCCGCCTTAAATGTGTTCGGTCTCTTTTGAGAACCAGACCGATTTTTTGAATAAAATGTAGCATATGTCCCGTCTCTGGCACCGAATCTATCTACCTACCAACTTTCATCGAAAAAGGTTCAGTTGTTTAGGAGCTGAGTAGTATCAAACACACAGACAAATTTTTCTTTTTTAATATTAGTAGGATTACTAATAGTTTGCAAACGAAACTGAACTTCCTAAATCATCAGTATCATCAATACATTGATGTACAATGTGTACATCACTACATTACCTAGCATTTAAGTTAATGGTACAAGGAATCGTGAAGGTTTTAGCTACAATGGTAATTTCTTTTCAAAATTATAGGCAATCCGCGGTTAAACGTGGAAAGTTACGAGCATTTACGAAGACTTTGATTGTTAGAAATTATATACCAATAGTAGTAAAATGTTGTATTAAACGCTCTGTACCAGTAATGTGTTACCGTGAACATCAACCGGTATGTTGACCTCTTAATCTATAGTAATAAGTAATTTTATAAAGTTAAAGGGTTTTTTGTTTGTTTGAACACGCTATCTCTGGAACTACCAGTCACATTTGAAAATTCTTTTAGCGTATGATAGCCCAGTTCTCGAGGAAGGTTATAGGCTATGTAACATCATGCTACTGGTGATGGGAGCAGAGCAGTAAGCAAAAACGCGGGTGATACCGCGCCGCGGAATGCTAGTATACAATTAAGCTGCAGAGTCTTTTGTTTGTTTAAACGCTCTAAATTTAAAAACTTTGATAGCTCAATTCTTGAGTAAGACTATGTAACATCACGCTACGTATTACCAGCGGCGTGCACAGAGATTTTTGACAGGGTAGGCATTATAGATCTTAACAGGGTAGGCATTATTTAATTATGTTGCTAAAATTGTGATTTTAAGCTATCGTTAAGGTAGGCAGTACCTTTGTGCCTATATGGAGCGCACGGCACTGCGTATTACGGGAGCGAAGCAGTAACCAAAGATGTATGAAGCTAGTGCTACGTGTTACGTAGGTCAGCCTATTAGACTCTTTTATGGTTTAGGTTTAGGTTTTATTTTGACGGGATTACATGAAGTTAAATGTTATCGTGATTATTTTGTATTTGAATGTAATCCTATTAAACTTTCTACACTTATATACTAAAGTTTATTGTAATCTAGCGGTTACAGCAGTCGCTTTGTAACTACCGCTACCGAGTGTCTTTTGAAACAAATATTCACAAATGTGTAAGTACTTTTTAGTCCTTTGACAAAGTTTGTAAAGATTCTCATTGATTTTTTGTATGTTTGTAACGGTTTAACTAAAAATCTACGTTACCGAATTAAAAAATTCTTTCACCTTTTGAAGGACTATATTTTATTACGTTTAAGATATTTTGAACAAATTTTAGAATTTCTGTATTTTTATAAATTTAAAATACAGCGGACAGCAAAAGTAAATTTGCAGTATAGTTATTAATATTTTGCTATCATATATACTATGTAGGAGTTTGTTGTGAGACCGAATGAAACTTTTGATAGCGAAGCGAGGGCGGATGACTAGTTTGTTACATAAAAGACAAACGAAGGGCTGTTTCAATTTTAGCGAAGATCTCTAGGTGACTACTCACACTTATTTAGCTCTATTTAGCTTATGCCCATAGACAACAACGATTTTGTATGGAGACGCGTAGGGCATCCGTTCAGCTTTCCGCATGCGTACGCGTCTCCATACGAAATCGTTGTTTGCTATGGACATAAGCTAAATAGAGCTGAATAAGTGTGAGTAGTCCCTAAGGGTGTTCCTACCTGTCTTAATGCCCGATTTCTATAGTTTATTTTTATTTTTTTTATTTATTAAGTTTCACCAGCAATTGAACAGTTATTACATGCTGCAAAAACACTTTGAAATGTGACAATTACTTAAAGGTAAACACCACATATGCTAAGTAACAAAACATACAGTTAAATTACAATGACATAGGTATATAAAGCCTTAGCTAAACACTACTACTTAAATATAAGCCAAGTTATTTAAATGGAGCTTAATTGCGTCTCCAGATCCGGTAAACTGGAAAATAGGGCTTTTTTTTTTGTTAGTGGCATCAAAATTCAAAGTATCATATAGTAATATCTTTTATTCATATTCCACGATCTGTAAGTATATATGTATGGTACAACAGTGAAATAATGAAGACACTGTGTCCAGCCCAACGCAGCATTAAAACTCTACAAAGATGGTAGTACCGAGTTTGTCCCACATTAATCTTAAAACTTTAAAAAAAGCAGCTTTTTTACCGATATCAATGTAGACTACAACAATTAAGTGTTATGTTCTTTTTTACTGGCAACATTAGTAAAGTACATAAAAAAGTTATTGTAGTAATCATATTTAATTGTATTGATTCATCTAGCGCGGTATATCTAAAAAAAAATAGGGTTGCCATATCGCTTTAAAATTTTGGGACTGTCTTTCATTAAAATATTATTTAAAATTTTGAATGTAAATTATTTTTTTAGTAAAATTTTTATTTCTTTTAGAATCTATTGACAATTGAATTAACTTATTATTACTCGGCTGTGTAGTAGCCGTTTTTGAATAGGGCACCACCTTTTTTCAGGAAATATAAGGTATCGGGTGGCAGTATTACCTGTGCTCTAAATATCAAAATTACTACGCACACCAATCCGCTTGCGAGGTATGGCCATGGGTTTCTTTTGGAAGTGGATAACCAGCGCACTATTTGTTTAATTTTACTATTTCATGGCTGCACAAGGAACATAGAAGTACCAAAAAGGCTATGTTCGTCTTAAACATTGTCACATAGAAAAACAATTATTCTTGCTGCTTTTTTAGCGTTTCTTTTTTTCTATAAATATACGTTACAATGCTATTTAATTAGTTGTCATTCTCATTACGTTTCCATTTCATTAAACAGTTTTTAAATTGCTCAAGTTACTACGTCTTAAGTAACACAATTTAACTCCGATTACATTGTGTTACAAATCAATAGCAGTGTCACAATCACAAGCATTGACCTTGCGGCGTTAATTAGTGCATAATATATAACAGGCTCGCATGTCTGATGTCACTGTTGACAGCAATCAATTAAAAAGGGACTAACTTCACAGCACCTGTTTTGCGACAATAGATCTAATTTCAGATATTTTAGAAGCGTATCTCCTGAAGATTGTTTTATGTAGTCACGACTTTCTTATAGTCAGAATTATGTTATGGTTTTACTTCATATAAGTTGCTTAATTACTTTTATCGATGACACGAGAAGTAAATTAAAATTACGCCATGTTCACGAAAAGGGGACGATAGAAGTGTATTTATTACCATGTTGTTTTGTTGTTCGGTACAATTTTAAAGAAAGTGAACATTGCCATTTACCTGGCACAATTCTCCACTCCAGGTTAATAATGAGAATTTTTTGGCAGAATAATTAAAAATTGCTTTAACCTTTTTTTTAACGATGATGAGTATATATATATTATTACTTACACATAAATGTACTGCGGTTGAGGGCCACTCAACAGTCAGGTTCGACAATGAAATGCCGTGGTTTCATTAACGTTACACTTATCTGAAGATCGAACCCAAGACCTCTGCGTCGCAATCACACAGTACGAGTAAAAATAAATTAAATTTATTTTGTAGCACTTTTAACCGTATTTGTATTGTGAGTAATGAATAGTAATGATCTATTTGATCATTCGCTTACATTACGAGTGTAGACAGTCTACATTTTATTTGTTATCTGGTGTCTCTATTCAGATCTAGGGCAGGTACAATTTTGAATGACTTATTGATACAAATCTTTTATTGTAGCATCGTGTAAAAAATCGTTTTGACCATTTGTTATTCTACTTACTTTAAATTTGGCAGTGTGATTCTGTATGCAATAAATCACATTATTTACACCAGTGAGTGTCAGTACCTGCATATTACGTTTAAGGCAAAGCATTTAAGGTCAAACAATCGATATTAGCATCTCTAGTAATTTCAAAAGTATCTAAATTTCTAAAATGCTTTAATTCAAAACTCTTAAGTACCTACTAATATGGGTGGTGGTATAAATCGTGGTGAGTATCAAAACTCAGATTGAAACGGAAAATCGTAGCGATAATGGTGATTAATAAAAACTTAATTTACAAAACCAATAGTAATTTTAAGACATTATTTAACGCTTATAGGCTGTTATACAGAAAAATAAGAATGGGTCATCCCCGCTTACATGATTCAGTCGGATTGTTTGTGAATCAAGGATCAAGTCCAGATTACCTATCGATGTTATTACCGTATGTTAATCATTTTCATGTCAAACAATTACAAATTTTAATAATTTAATAATTAATTGAGTAATTGACTTCACCATTTTGAATGACTTTTTTACTCCCGTTTTTCTTTTTTCTTTTTTTTAATAACTAACACATTGTAGTTTAGAAGGTACATTTTTACTGCAGAACTCTAACTACTAAAATCTATTTGTCTATGAGTCATCTGACCAATATAAAAACTCTCGCTTTCAATTTAGACAGCAAAGAATAGCGTATCTAAACAAAATAAAGAGCGGCGTGCGAAAACTCTGTAGTTAATAACTGGTTGAAATTAACAGTTATTTGTAACTGTTATTTGAAGTTCGGTTGATTTATTTCAACGGTTAGTAGGTTAGTACTATAGGTATTTGGGAACTATTATTACTTATTCTATTTTTAAAAATGAACTAGTTTGTTCTTGTTAGTATAACAAGTCCTTGTCACCCTACAAAGAGGCATTAGAGAAATAATGTAAATGATTGGAATTATTGCCATTGTCTAAATTGCCGGTGAAACATCATCTGCCGGTAGATATCTATGACTGGATAAGCATCACCCAAGATGAGTACGATAGTCACCACCCGTGGCAGGCGTACTGCTGACTACAATAAGGGGATATTTAGTCCCCGTTACCTGGTAACCCCTTAGTCACGTAGTACGATACCCGTGGGGAGAGATGAAGTTGTTCCATATTCTTCCATAGACCACACACCTGACCTACGGGCGTCATACCGATTCTAATAAAGGATTCAAAGAATTAACGATAATGACAGTCTCATATTCTACTAAATTCTACCATTTTTATTTCATTTTATAATAGAACTAATGAATAAAATTATTTTGGTCCGGCATTGCATTTTCGAGTGAAGTACAATCGAGTACAGCTAGCTTGGCTGTCCTGAAATGCTAAATCTGTATGAAGGAAAGTCGCTGTGTTGCTGTATTTCTCAGCTTAATTCTTCTAAACCACGCAACTGATTTTAATACGGCTTTCATTATCAAATTATTATTTAGAAAATTTCTCCAGGAAGGTTTAGATTACAATAAAACAAAGATTAGACAAGTTGTATGGTTAGTCCGTGGCAAATCTCTACACGTTTCTTAATAGAGGTTGAGGTTATAGCGGCTTAGGTTGCATTTTAGTGTCAGCACACTCGCACAACTACAGAGTATAGAAGTCATGCCTGGATGGAAGGCAAAATTTGTTTATTTAGTCAAGAAAGAGTTGTTTCTAACAGTTGAGAAGTAGTTAGATATTCTCTGGATAGATGATATTCATATATTTCTATGTAAAATGCAACTATTCAGTTAATCTGTGTTTACAGTCACCGTTAACTGAGATGTTAGCCGCGATTGTATCATTTATAATTGCTCGTAATTGTTGTTGGCATCTCACAACTAACGGGAACAGTAGATTAGTTAATTAGCTATGGTATTATACAGAATAGACAGGCTTGATTGTAAATTGTGACAGCCTGTAAGCTCACATTTTATTTATTTCTACTTTCCTTGACATAAAAAATATAATAATAGGTACTACCAGCCAACTCTTCTCATACAGAGAAGGTATGAGCATTGATCACCACACTTGCTTAAGACAGAATGACAATTTCTGACTTTAGGTCCAGGTTTTGAAAGCTTACATTGGTACTTACCCGGATTAGAATCCACCACCTCGGGTTTACGAAGCTGGAGCCGTATAATCCACTGGGCTATCAATGACTTGAAAAAAAAATACTTTTCATATGTAATAGTGTTTTGGCGAATTTTGCTTGCGACTCATCCCTCCGCTGACTAAAGGACGCCCATGACTTCCATATTCGATCCATAGCCAATTTGGTCCATTTCTTATTTGTTCTGTCCAATTAATTTCGCCATCTTTTTCTTAGGCGTCCGCGACCCAATGTCGAAAATGTGGTTTCTAGAACAACATTTCGTGACGTGTAATAATGTTTGTGAGAGCTTTTGGTCATCAGTAAGTCTTCAAAATTTAGAATCATTTAAACATCAAACATAATAATATTAAGGCTAGTGCAAATTACGGCGGATCGTACTGCATCGTATCGCATGACAAATCCTCTTACATCAGTTTAGTACATTTTGTACATGAATTGTCGCAAACTACAGACAGGCCGCATCGCCATGCACTAATACGACTACTATGTGCTTTGACGCAATTTTGCAATGCAGCGCGCTACGACCATAGCATGCGCTCGCCTTTAATGTCTACGTACATATGTATACTATTTGTTTTACGATCAAACTTAACAATTTAATGAATTATAGTTGAATTATGACCACTGGTGAAAAACTGCCATTAGTATAAAGCAAATTACTAAATATATTGGAGGGCTACTTGCCCTCCAATATATTTTTTTAAAACAATTTTTTATAAAGAAAAGATTTGATACGCTAGCGTTTTTTTTAGCCTGTAGGGGTTTATATTCTAAAAATGATAGCATCCCGCTATGAAGGCCCAGTTTCATTGGGTAGGGGTCATCACGAGAAGATTATAAATTCATATTGTACTGCTACTGACATAGTTATTAAGTATATTGTTACTAACACACTATGGATGTTTATCCGGAATAAATTAAATAAGTATAAAAGGTAATTGTAGAGTTATCTGTTCGACTGTACTCGCCCAAGTTAATTCGTAATTATATTCACATAACATTAAAGTTTGTTCACTGAAACATAACATTATAATAAAATATCGCAATAAATTGTTATAACAACCTCGTTGGATGCCCGCCAAGATTAGACTTCAAAATGCTAACACTCCAATTTTCAACGACCTCTGCAGTTCTAACGATTTGCCTGAATATTCTTGACATTATGAAAATATGACGGCTCAAAATATACTAGTTCTTTATTGCTCTAGTTATGTTTTTAGTTGGATACTATTTTATGAAGCAACTCTTTATGTAGTCAAACTTTGATGTGTTCTGATTCACCTGTACAGGATTGGCATCTTGCTGTTTTTGATGGAGAGGCATGTTGAAAGATTTATATGAAATTAGGTAAGCATCATGGAATAGAATTGAATGCTGTTTATTATGGTGTTATTTCGTGTTATGCATTGGTATTTAATCTAGTTTCGAACTAGGTTTCACGGTGGGCAGCGACTTTGTTGAGCTTCTGGCATTGAAGAAGATTAGCAGACCCTTAACGACAGTTAGGTACTACTTAGCTCCTCATCTCTTCCCGTAATTTTTTTAAGAGTAACGTTACCTGTATACTATTTACGTACATAACTTCACGCCTGTCTTACTCCATTAATATGGTAAGCAGAGAATATAGAACGCCATTTGCTGCGATCTAAATACCATTGCCGAGGTAAGAAGTTGAAAGGACGAGGAAAGTTGAAGGGTCAACGTTCATTAATTTATACACACACGTCGGTTACAGGTACATGTGATTGTGCCTTTTGTTAATATCTCTATACTAGACTAGCTTGCCGCGGCGCGGTTTCACCCACGTTTTTGCTTACTGCTCTGCTTCCATCGCTAGTAGCGTGATGTTACATAGCCTTTAACCTTCCTCGAGAACATATTTTTAAATGATAAAAATTGAAAACCATGAAATATATGACACTCATGACGCTTAACGCTCTTGCGATGTACCAATAGCCGCTAAATTTTCTGTCCTCATGTATTTTACAGATAATATCGGGGCAACGGCACAACTACCATTATGCCTATGTTTTGTAAGACTTAAAGGTCGCATGTACGTTTACATTACATAAGATGTCAGCTTTCTATAGTTTATAGCTTCCAATAGATTTATGTAATTTTGTTTGGAAATTGAAATATTGATTAGATTTTGATAGTAATGGCTATATTTGGTATTATTTGTGTAATATGAGTCTTCAAGTTTCTTCTTTCTAAATATGGTATTTATTGTTATCCATAAATTCGAAATGAATTAGCATTTTATATGTATAGACTGACAGGTAAGTTATTCTGATCAGATGCCCTGGGGATCAGTTTATTTTTATAAAAAATCTATTCTGGTCTGATCCCTCGTTACGTGCATGCGACTGCTGTCTGAGTGATCGTAGGTTTTGATCTCTCATATTTCACATTCATAAACGTTTGTTCCGAGTCTGTCTTTGTTTGTAGCAGACACAAATTACGTCTAGATGTGGAAAACATATTTATTGGTTTCACGAAGTTAAGACTTATATGTATAAATCAGACCTTCATCCTCTTTCACAGCAGTTGCATGCACCAACCTTGTGCCATCGAGGCAGTCAAATATAACAAAGCAAAAATAGCTAATACACTCTATAATAAATATACAATAATATTTACACGTGGCAACCTTGGCATTGGACTGACATCGAACTTGAACCAGACGCGCTGCCAAAACTGTGTATATCGTACACAACTAAACATGTTCTGTTGTAGCATTATTGATTTGTAGCGAACTACTTATTGTAGTTAAAATTTTCGAATTTTTAACATCTTTTTTGTTAGAATGCCCACGAAGGTATTTGAAAACAAGCCCCATGCATGATAACACGTGCGTATTAAAATATGAACCGCAGTGACAAACATGAAAGTAGCTAAAAATTTACACTTTTCGTCAAGAAAGCTTAGAGGTTTCTGAAAGATTTTTGTTTGAACATTCTCTTTAATAAAAATAAATTAAAAATATAAAAAAAAAACATAAGTAAATCAAGATTATCAAGATTATCATAAATATCCTAAAAATGCAGAATCAATAGTATATGAATAGTATATTGTAAATGTATTGCAGTCTAACATCAGCTCAAATACCCACATAATACAGCAATCAATGTTGTTTTAGTTCGATCAAATCTGCTCAGTATCTTTGTTAAAAGTTGGCCAAGTGCTTCGTCACAAAAGAATTGCATGTATCTGTTTTCATTTGTTTTTGCTGATGAACCTAGATCTAGAGGGCAATTGGATTGCCCATTGATTAAGTATATACAAGATTCAATCAATTCTGAACTTGATGCTAAGTTGAACGGTAAAATGGTCTGTTCGTGTCTACCTTTCTTTTGTTTCTATATAAGAAAGAGGTTTCTTTTTTTTGATTGCTTGGTTATAAAAAACTTTTTAAAATATCTAGTATGTATTTTTAAATTGATTTAGCGTCACGTCTTTTTCTTTGAAGGGGTAGGCAGAGGGAATATGACACACACCTTTTGCCAACTATGTTGTATCTAAATCATAGACACTTAAATACATGCAATACAAACTATTTAATGCTGGTAGTAGTCAATTTTTACATTCGTATATTGCGTTAGCCAGTTAATTTATTTTGCAAATATAGATCGATGTTAAGTTTACACTTGACATAATATAATAATAATAATAATAATCATTTATTCAAGTTGCAAGACTAATTTTGTTAGTGATACATACAATCTTATCCTATGTTAGTAATTGACAATCACACAGTTACAAAATAGGTACAGTACGGCACATCAAAATCACGGCTGCACTCCATGAGAGACAGCACAGCAGTGACCGATGTATCGACAGTCCAACCTACTCGCAATCATAGCCAGTATGCTGTTTGAACCAGCTTGCACCCTGCGAACCAGAGATGCACAATATACATTAAGACATTGCATAAATATAACATCATTTTACTGACATAACATCGATAGATAACCTCGAGCATCGAATGATAATCTAAAAACACCAGCCAAGTTCGCAATAAAATTTACATTAGGCTTTACGAGTTACGTAATATAATATTAATTTGAATAACCTGAATAGTAAGTTATGAACATAATTAATAATGCCGACGGGTTTATTAATCAATGGTTTTTAATTTAACTAGGTATAGTACCTAGTTTGATGGCTAGTTAAAGTGTGATTTCTTCACATTGATCGCATCTATTGCCAAAAAACTGGTTACATATTTTTAATCTAATCATTTACTAGTAAATATAGGCTTTGGCAAATTTATTTAAATTATGTTAATATATTGCTTTACCAAGGCTTTCTTACACAACGCAGGTACATGCACAGAAGTCTCAATTTAAAAAAAGTCTTACTACATCTTACCTACTATCTACCTAAAGATATGGCTAAGTGGTAGCCATATCATACAGGTGGCAGTCTTTTTACAGGACGCTGTTTACTGACTGTTAGATTATATTGAAGTAGGTATACCGTGTTGATGTATTCTCGTCGCATCAATCATTTTAGATCTAGGATATAATCTCTTGTTCGTTGGATGAAAATGCCAAATGATAAAATGAGAAATTTATTACTTACCTAAAATACTTAAACGATACATACAACATTATTAAAGTATTTTGCATTTGCTAGTGTATTCCAGACCTTCTTTAAGAGTTCTTCATGAGCTTAAACACGAAAGAATCAGATTTATGTAACCCATCATTTGGTGCTATTTAAAAATAAATGCTCTACAGGTCATTGACTAATGATCTCAACGGACGATACACCTACGTCTATTTATCACATGACGAGATTTTTGGCAACTGAAGTATTCACACATTTAGCATAAAAATACAGGTATAATTATTTATTGATGTATTACCAATAATGAGTGAAGAATAATAATGATTATATCCCAAACATTAGCACTTTGGTAATTTATGATCGCGCACGAACTCATAGTCATAACTGTTTTAATTTTTATTAAATAATATTTTAACATTCTGAAGTTATACTTAGTTTTATATAATTCTATGTTTGCGGTACCATAAAGTAGTTAAGTGGTTCTTTGAGCGAAACATAAATTACAGCGGCAAGCACCGCGTGTGACGTAAATTAAAAAGTTGTAAAACGAAACGGCACGTGGAAGCGACCCGCGGTTTGTATCCTCTGTCTCACGAGAATTTTGGCTGAGTTGGCTTGCCCACTTCGTTTGTTCTCGTCATCAATATGGTGACGTCGATAGACAACGTTCAGCAACGTTAGCATAACTATTTAGGTACTTATCACACAAAAATGTTATCTCCAATTAGAATATGTACAATAGTTAAAACTTAGATAGTCTTACAAAAAACAGACGAAGACAAAGTTAAACTTATTTTGGATATCGTGATTGGATAAATCCAATAAAATGAACTTAATAATCGATTTTTTTGTGTCTAATATAATTATAGTTAAAGAAGTATAAGGAGGTTAAAGAGATGGACAGGGAGAAGTGGCAGGAATTGCATCAGTTCCACCGACAAGAGTCTAACTCTTAAATTATGGATGGATGGATGGATAATTATAGTTAAATTAGTTTAACTAGGTACCTATGAATTTATTAGTAGGTAATATATCTCTACGACACTAGTAAAATATCCTTCGTATCGTATCAAACATTGGACATGCTCCCTTAATTCTATCTTAAAATATCGTGAACGTTTCACAAGCTGATTTACAGACGCCAAACAGAAACTTCACAGAGTCCAGATCAGTATTGCGCAATTACATACACAAATGTTACAGGCTAGGGATTTGTTTGCTTCGGTGTTTGGTAGTAATGTTAGTATCAACAAGTGCAGTTTTGGTTTCATTCGTCGTTATTAAGTAATTTTTATTTTAACAGGTTGTTGTAATTCATTTAATTCTACTGTTAAGTTATAAACATGAAAATAAACTCAGTCAGTAAACGTCAAGAAATAAAAGTTTAACAAAAGTATCACTAGTTTTGTTTAGCGGCATCAAAGAAGTACCGTAGTTACAGTTCAATGTGACAGTGCACAGGGCAAGTACGCGCAATGTTAAAGCCGATTGACTTTGCCGAGCGTGCACTATTAAACAAGGTCATTAAACGTATTGTCGACTCTGTATAATTTAGTAAAATAAAGTTTCTTGTTTGTAACTTTATTGGATAAACGACGAGTGTAACATCCCACCAAAAACATTTTTAACTGACTTAAAAAAGATTACTCGAAAATGGCTGGACCGATTTGTTTTTTTTTTAATGTAAAATGTTGCCAAGACGAGACTATTTAGCTTTCACTGTTATCAGATCTCATGTAGAGCCAAGCTCCTTACTTTACACGACCTAACTCTACAAGATCTAACTCTACAAGCCCTAACTTTACAAACTCTACATCTTAGACAAAATATGTGGCTAGGCCGTTTTGTTACTACAAAAGCTATTGTATTTATAAGGGAAAAATAATGAACAGTAAGTAATTTTTTTACCTTACGCCCACGCCATTAGACATTAGTTATTTGCAACAGACGCTGTAAGAAGTAGGCTTGCTTTTTTCACATGTATGTTATTGTTAGAATTCTTAGGTCGGCATATTATTATCTTAAACATAATTATGTGATATTTTTCTGATTGAAAGTGCATATGTTTATAAATTTCTCACGTCTTGCATCTTCATCAGTTTTTATATCTAACAAAAAACGAGTAGACCTTTGCAACATAGCGAAGGTAAGAGAAAAGCGGATGTCTGTACTCCAAAACGTAGTAAATACTACAATATGAACAGTCGAGTCTCTGAAGCATAGCTGCCTATGCCTATGGTACTACCTATTCCTTGCGATGACAGATACATGAGCGACAGTCACCATTTACAATCATGTGTATCGTCGGCTCGTGTAGCACAGCACCTTAAGTAAATAAGAAAATATTCAATACACAATCACTCATTCTAATACTATTTACATACGAAGCTGAAAAACAGGCTGGTAAATAGTTAATACGTAGTCTCTATCAACTAAGATGGTAACAGGGCCAAATTAAGAGGTCCCACCAAGTCCAAGTCCATTACTATAACAATAAGACAAGTGTTCTATATATAAACGTTCCTTGTTTGTGACGTCACACATCATACTGCGCACGCGACTGATTTATTACATGTTTTCGAATGCCTAGCTGCATGTACCAGTTTAATACTGCAACTGCGCAAACAGGAAGGGAGCTGCGTCATATTAGAGGAATGGTAGGTAGGTACTGTGAAATATGTATTATGAATCGTAAACTGATGTAGTACTTATAATTGAATTTTTTTTATTGCAAAAGAGATTATCTAACGGTTTAACTTAGTTTTGAAAATCACTGCTCACCATTGATAACATATTACCTACTAGCTGCGTCACACGGCTTCGCCCGCGGCTGAAATGTGTTTTGTCTCCCGCGAGAACCAGACCGATTTTCGGGATAAAAAGTATGTATGTATGCCTATATTCGTCTCCGGCACTGAATTTATCTACATACCAATTTTCATCGAAATCGGTTCTGCTGTTTAGGCGCTGAATGGTAACAAACACACATACGAGTACATACACACAAATTTACATTTTACATTTTTAATTTTAATAGGATAATGCTTCTGAATGTAGGTAGGTACTATATAATAATACTAATAATAATATAATAATATTCTACCACATTCACACAGCGCCATCTAGCCCCAAATTAAGCAATTATATTTGCTTGTGTTATGGGTACTAAACAACTGCAATATATTACAATATACTACTTATATACATTTTTTTTTGTAAATACATACATATTATAGATAAATTACACCCAGACACAGAACAAACAATCATGCTCATCACACAAAGGTTTGTCGTGGGTGGGAATCGAACCCACAACCTCCGGCTTAGCAGTCAGGGTCCCTAACCACTAGACCAACAGGCCAGTCAATGTCATATAGTCTCGATGTAGACGAGGAGAAGGAATAGTTAGTATAAATACAGGTGAAAAACCTTTGTGAAAGCAGTACTATCGGATTAATGAATTATTGCTATCTAAGTAGTGTTGCTATGGTTACGATCTTCCGCATGATTGGAGTACTGTCTCAGCCAGCTCTAATAATAATAATAATAATACCAGCCTGTTTACTGTCCCACTGCAGGGCAAAGGCCTCTTCTCATATAGAGAAGGCATGAGCATTAATCACCACGCTTGCTCAAGGCGGATTGGCAATTTTAGACTTTTAAGTCCAACTTTCCTCACAATATGTTCTTTCACCGTCAGTGAGAAATGTCCAAGATAAACTTAGAAAGTACATATAATTTGAAAAATCACATTGGTACTTGCCCGGATTCGAACCCACTTCTTGAATAGAAAAATTCTCGCTTTGCAGTTTAAAAATATATAAGTCGTTACAATGTCGCCTTTGATAACAAATCTAACTAGTAAGATTAAATTTAAGAAAGGTTCATGCTTAATAAAAATCGTTGCTCTAAAGAGGTTTATAAAATAACTAGCTGAACCGGCGAACTTCGTTCCGCCTAACAGTGGATCAACATTTCTTTATTTTTCTAAAATAAAAGAATTTTTCTAAAATAAACGTAGCCTAAGTTACTCTTATTACATCAGCTACCTGCCAATAAAGGTCCCGTCAAAATCGGTCCAGCCATTTCAGAGATTAGCCGGCACAAACAGACAGACAGACAAAAATTGTAAAAAATGTTATTTTGGTGTATGTACCGTATATATATTCATATACATGTAGAAAATAACAGTTATTTTTAAATAACGGTTTATTCAATATTAGAAACAGACACTCCAATTTTATTATATGTATAGATAAATTATTTTTGTTTTTCAGGTAAATCATCTTCAATAATGTTAAAAAAGGAGAGCGAAGTTATCGTAAGTTTTTTGTTTATGTAGATAAAGATGTTACCAATATATAGGTAATAATTTCAACAATACTTTTATATTATCTGTATCTCTTTTTATAAATTCTTAATGTTTTTATAACCTAAAAGTTATGAACAACAACTTCTGTGGTTCGGTGGTACTGTGTATGGACTGCCACGCAGAGGTCGCGGGTTCGAATCCCGCTCAGTGTAAATGTTTGTGTGCATGTACATGGCTATTTGCATTGGTCTGGGTGTTTCTATGTATAATATGTATGTATTTACAAAAAAAAGGATATAAAGTATGTTTATCCGCATTCTAGAACCCATATCACAAGCTATTATTATAATATGCTTACTTTGGGTCTAGATGGTGTCTAGGAAAGAGGAAAGGGGAGAAATTGGGCCTCCGGCGCTCTCACTCACCGAACGAAATGCAGTAGTACGGATACTACTACTCTTACGTCGATCTTCTATGAGAGGGTAGTACTTCCCTGGACGATCCGGCCCATTCATGCTGAAACCAGCGTAGATCTACTACCGTACAAAGATTGTCTTCACCCCGCAGTGAGAATAAAATAAACTAAGAAATATTATAATTAGGTACGTAAATAGTACAAAGTCTCGTGGCTCTAACCGTTTGTATACACAGATTATAATTTAATACAGTCAGTATCAATGATAACAGTAAAAGTGTAAATAAAATTGTTTCAAGATTGTCATCTTGAAATAACACTTGAAGCGTTAAATTATCTGTAATATACCTGTCATATGTCTCAACAACTCAATTTGAAGATATCTATTTAATATAAATTATGAATTATCATCGTAATCGGTTCAGTTGTTTAAAGAAAGAACCAAAATAACCGATGTGGCTCGCAGAGTTGCTTCTCTGAAGTGGCAATGGGCAGGACACATAGCTAGCAGAACTGACGGCCGTTGGGGCAGAAAGATTCTACAACGGCGACCATGAACCAAAAGACGCAGCGTGGGCAGACCCCTCACAAGGTGGATCGACGACCTTGTAAGGTTGGCGGGCAACCCATGGATGAGGGCGACGAACGACCGGCCAAGATGGCGAAAATTGAGAGAGGCCTATGTCCAGTAGTGGACGTATTTTGGCTGATATGATGATGATGATGTACCTATTATCATAATCATAATAAATTTATTAGGTATCAAATTATCGGACCGAATCCGAAACACGACACTGGGCTCCATGACATAGGTCACTATATTGTTCGTAAGCCTACTAAGCTAAAGTGGGTTTAAGTTAACCACGTCTACCGTATGCCCTGATAAGTTGCAACATGAGACTGCTAATCGACATCGTAGCCAAGAAAAAAGTTGCACAACATAAATAAATGATAAATAACTGTCCACTATATAAAACATGCTATAGACCAAAGAGTAGGTCATGGAGAGTGTACTTTTCTTTGATGAGTGAGAGTGCCAGATTACCGCATCGGCAGTCCTCGATTCCTTTAATTTTCCTTCTCTATCATTCCTTTCAACTTACATGGTGGGCAACTACATGGTAGTTTGTGGCTTCTTAGCATTCTTAGAGAGCACAGCCATGTGCCGGAGGCCCAGTCTTCCCCTCTTTCCGTTTTCTTTACCTTCCTCAATCCTTTCACCTACCTTACTCCTTTCACGGTAGGCGGATTCGCAGAGTCCCTGGCATTGAAGAAGTCCATGAGAGACAGTTACCACTTACCTTTAGGTGGGCTGTTGGCTTGTTTGCCGCTGCCGGCAATAAAAAAAAAAAAATCAAATAACGGTCACAAATCTTTATTTAAAGCACTTTATAATTAATATTAACTGAACGGCATATGACGTATTTTTAAACCTTAAAATACGATATAATCTCTTTGTTTAAGGTCAAAAGTTCAGTAAGTCAGCGCATTCATTTTAATGAATTCGACAATCAGCAAGGTCGCATAATAATTATACTTTTGAATTTTATCTTTTAACATCCGAGGGATATAAATATTAATTGTTTTTTAATAGTGTCGTGTCGTGTGAATCAAGTAATAATAGGGCTGTCAAAAGCACTTCATTATTACACGTAAAAAAATACAGAGAGTGCAAATAGAAAAACACTTACCTAATATCTTACTGCGGTTACCAATCCGTCTGGTAGCCAACTCCTTTTATGATACACATATCTAAGCAATGGACGTCTTATGGGTGAGAGAGTGGCTGTGGTGTGGCTTAATAAATTATTTTCTTAGCCCCACTTGATGAATGTGGCTCTGATGAATCTTCAGTAGTCGTATTTTACTTCGGCTCCATAGAAATGTATAAGGCACACACTTGAATATAAACTAGCAATCGTTAAGGGCTACCAGTCATACATTGAAGTAAGTGTGAGGAAACAATCGTGTTACATACTAAATAAAACAAATATTTATCTACTACGTTACCGTTAGTGGGACAACAGTGACTACTGTGATAGGCGTAACAAGTTTAGTTCATATATATGAATTCTAACAAGGCAATTGTTTGTAAAATAAATACCTATTTCATAAAGCGGATCTTACATTGTACCGCGAATTCGCACTTTAGGTCTGTTCAGGAGCATGGTTTATTTTTCTTTCGTGTCGGCAATTGCAGCCAAATTGTTAGACTAATGTTGAACCACGATTGCGTCAAAGATACACGTATTCGTTCTCGTGTGATCTCTTGTCTAAAATGTAGAACCTCACCATTTCTTTTAGTGATTTTCGTAATTGGCGACTAAGACAAGTCTAGCAGTTACATACAAAGCTATAAAAGACACGTTCATTTTTCATTTGTGCAAAGCAGTAACTATAATATTATGTTCTAAAGTGTAGCCCTGGAACTGACATAATTAAATCTTCCACAGTTTATACTACTTAGAATATTAGCCAAACTGTTATATAAATTATAGCTATCAAAACAAACAAATATTACAACAGATTGCAGATAAATTACCTTTAATTAATAAGAATAACATACGCCAATTATCTCAATGTACTCGCAGTATAAACCATTACGACCACTACTGTATTGTCAAGGAACGCTATACATTTTCAACTTACTAAAATTTATACAACAAAGTAAAACGTAAAATTAAACAAGCGATGTATGTAGACACATATACTTACTATCATTTAAAGCAGAAGAGTTTATTTGTTTAAACGCGCTAATCTTTGGAAGTACCATCGGATTTGAATAATTCTTTTTGTGTATGGAAGCCCAGTTCTTTAGGAAGGTTATAGGCTAACATTACGCTACTAGCGACGAGAGCAGAGCAGTAACCAAAGACGCAGGTAAAACTGAGCTGCGGGAAGCTGGTGTAAATAATATTATCTGACTGTGTTGCCGATAGAGATGACTTTTGTTTCGCAATGGAGGTCATCTTAAAAGTTCCACTTTGACGTCTCCGTATGAAAACTGTTGGCTGACAGCGCGGAGTAGTGTGAGATACGTCATAGGTTCAAGTTTTTTATACTTCTCTTTTATTTCTTTCTTTATGGACCTGAGAAATTGACCTTTGAAAATCTATGTCAGTTATTTACACATGAAGTAAGATATGGTATTTTTTAGCTTTCTTATTAATTAATTAGTAGGCCTCAAAAATTAACAATTAAGTTAGCGTGCTCTGTCTCAATAATTCTTTTGTCTGTATGTCATTGACCTTTCATGTTTCAGATTATAAAATTTTTGTTTTGAAGAAGAAATATTTTTCTGCAATCGTTTCATTCTTTGTTCATTTCCAATATCCTTTGTTCTGTTCGTAAAACAATGTGGAAGCCGTTCCAATTGATTCTGCGGTTGCTATGCAGATTGGATTGCAAATGAAAAACTGACATAGACACGAATTCTTTGAGATTTTATAACAAGTTATTTACATTTGGTATCCGTAGTGATCAGTTTGCATTACTTGACACAGTATTTCTCTATGAAGTTTGCAGGAATGTCTTTAAGTTATGTTACTTACTATTCGTCAACTATATTAAGTAGCTTGTACCTAGTTAATGCTAACTTATTGCAGAATTGTTTACATACCAGTTATCATGGATAGATAACTCCACAAAAAATGTAATGAAATTTGTGAATATCAAATACAATTAACAAATATAAATTACACTCAGACTCTACACAGATTTTAAACAATAGGTAACATAGAAAGTTGTATTCAAAACTAAAGCTAAAAACCACGAAGATATCGTGGGTGAATGACAATAAACATGCCTGTAGGATAATACTACAACTTTCTAGTTTTCATTGTTTCTATTTAGATCGATTAAAGTCAAAGTCAAATATTTCGCTATTCTACAAACAAAAAACAAGTCGTCAAATTGTTTTACGACGATCATTCATAAAATTATTTTTAACAAACACATTTATCATTGTTATTTTCGTACAAAACAGATGTTTTAATGGCATATTATTGTGTGCCAGACAGCCTGTCTCGTGTCTGGCAACTGGCATTTGCGAAAAGCACGTGTGGCGGACTTATGCCAATCTTATATTTAAAATAAGTTGCCATGGCATTTGTCACATGAATGAGATGATGGCGATGGTGATTTGAATAATAGATTGTAACTATACAAAAATATTCATTGTTTGTTTAATTTTTGCACTGTTTCTTAACACACACATTCAGTAGGTAAAACCAGTAAAACTAGAAGCTAACTATCTTTTAATCATAAAATAATTGTTATTCTCAATTAAAATTATTAATCTGTAATCAATTAATCATACGACGTTTATGTAATAAATAAATTACAATTAATTACGTGCGTCATTAATTATTGTATTGACGTCAGAGATCTAATTTTTGCGTGTAGCGAACAACTAAAGCAATAAACTTCAATGTATAATAGTAATATACTTTGTTTATTTAATAGAAAGTTAGAAGCCGATTCTGAAAGTTTTATTCTCTACTAACCTATTATTGTAAAGCCACCCAGTTTTATGGTATCCCATGACTACTGAATCCCGCCAACGGCTCACCATCCGGCAGAGTTATAATAAAAATAATAATGCTTTATTTATCACCACAAAATTAAACATATTGACGTCAGTATACGTAGATAGGTACTCTAATGATATATATGTAGGTATATAGTCATAGATACAGAAGTCCAGGCCCTCCTTAACAATATAGTTACTGTAATTTTAGCAACGTGGTTAGATATAACTGTGTACGTGTAGAATGTGCATGCGTGGGTGTAGGCGTGTGCGTGGGCGTGTGTGCGTATGTGTGTGTGTGTGTATGTGTTGGCGCGTGCTTGTGTATGTGTGCGTATGAGACTTTAGTCATTTAGACTAATATAAAAAAATATGTGAAATTAAGAAAACCACTTATTAAGCCCTCGAAATCATACCACTTTTTCTTTTAAGTATGTCAGTCTTTACCCAACCATGTGTGTATATTTTATTTATATTCAACTAGATAAATATACGAATAATAAGGACACACGTGAATTTTAGCTAGAACTGTAGCATCACAGACGATACAGTGACTTAGTTATATTCTGATGTCAATAAATATGTAAATGTAACATTATATAAAGGGAGAGTTTGTTTGTTAAAACGCGCTAATCTCTGGAACAGCCGGATTTAAATAATTCTTTTAGCGTATGATAGCCCAGTTCTTGAGGAAGGTTATAGGCTATGTAACTTCACGCTACTGACAACGGAAGCAGAGCAGTAAGCAGTAAGCCTAGACGCGTGTAACATAAATATAAAACATAATCATTATTTCGACTGTCTGTAACAAAACAAATATAAAATACTCAGAATAAAAACGCCACTTAATACCAATAATTTGATAGGTTATTTAGAGTGATTGTCCACAAATAAGGAATGGCGACCATAAATAACTTACACAAGTGAGAATCAAAGCAAATCATAGTAAATTTGATATATTTAACGACGTAGAACATCTACTGCCAGTTTATAATAATATTATGGTGTCCGTTAAAACAACAATCACTTGCCTAGACTGGATGGCGCGGGATATTTACAGTGAGCTATAAGTTTTGATACTTTTAAGAATGTGGAAACTTTTTATTAAAAAGTCAAGTCTCAAATTTTATAATTCAATAGCCTTCCGCGGCGAAGTTTCACCCGCGTCTTTGCTTACTGCTCTGCTTCCGTCGCCAGTAGCGTGATGTTATATAGCCAATAACCTTCCTCGAGAACTGGGCTCCGACTGGTAGTTCCAGAGATTAGCGCGTTCAAACAAACAAACAGAATCTTCCGCTTTATATAATAGTATAGTTAATATGTCAGCCCTAATACGTCTATTGCTATTGCCTTACAAAGTTCTCAAGAAATGGTTGTAAAGGGTATTTGCCATACCACCGCGCTTGGCGGACAGATTTTCAATCGCAGTTGACTGTCAGTCGTATAGTAATTGTAATGTTGTCTAGTGTTGGATGATTTTTTATGTGATGACTGTCATAATTTGGTTGATAGATACATACTACTTATAAGTTATATATCATGCAAATATTAACTATGCATATACTTCGGTAAAGCCAGAGTACTTAGGTGAGGGAGAGAAGACGCATGGCGCTTAATTAACTTCTTAGTAATATACAAAAACTTTTTGTGACAATGTTAATAGGAACGTAATTAAAATTATGACTCACACTAGTTGTAATGCTGAGGTTAAACAAAAAAGGTCACTGGGTTTTGCTTTGTTTTGTTAGGTACACATATTACAGCCGAATTTGCACTTGTAACTTGAAGTAAACAGTACAATATACTATTAATCAATGTAATGGGGAGTAGCTTCACCTTTGAGAGTAAATCGCTTAACAGCGTGTTGCCCAAAAGACCAAATTTAGATCTATTAATGTCTAAAAAATTGTATCATCATCTCATCTTGCCAAAAGTATCAAAACTATCGTTCACAGTAGATGCGCACACGCATCACGGATTGCGACATCAGACGGATCCATTGAGCGCGCGCGTGGGCGTCACTCGCTGTTGTGATAGTAAACATTATAGGGTTACCACATCATCGCTCTATTGTGTACGTAATTTATTGGATGAATTCATCGTAAGGCTGTTTAGGGTTATGAGTTTGTGATAATTTAATACTACCTAATTGTATTTTTATTTTATTCGCAATCTGTGGTGAAGTAGTTTTTATTTACAATTTAGGAACCTGAAAACTGGCAAAAGTAGTATTTGGCAAAGTAGATTCCTCCAACTGCCCCTTCTTAATTTTTATCACTACCCTGTTGGTGACGGCTTGATTGTGTTTTCGCTTTGTTTCTGCAAAAGCTAGACAATGGTAATGTCCAATGTTATATCGACCACACTTACCAACAGGTGGGTATGTGTCAATGCATTCCTCCTCTAAACAAGTAGTGCCAAAAATTAAGAAAAATTTGAAATCTAATTTGAAAATTAATTAGGAATGTACTTAATGTATGACTCACAATCGTATAGGTAGGTATGTCTTAACCAATAAGCAATCACGACTGTTAAGTGTATTATTTAACCACAATTTAATCTGTCAACCTTCATATTTGTTCCTATACATCGCCTAGAGGCGCAGTTATATCTAATATTTAAGATTTTTATCAACACATGAAGTAATTTCGCGTGGGAAGTACCTACTAACGAGCTTCGGTCAATATGACTTTTTATTATGTTTATTTTGCGTAGTAAGAACTTAGAATTTGTTAGTCAATAGTGTTGGTTGTTGGTTATGTTCAAGTTGAAAGTGACAACTGTACAAAGTAAATATTTCGAGACATGTTTTTATATTGCCTAAGATGACTTAAGTCTGCCTGACTGATTGGTGGGTTAGTAGCACTGTGTACGGACTGCCACGCAGAAGTTTTAGGTTGATTCCCGGGTCGACTATTTAAACCTAGTTTAAAGAAGAACTTGTCATAATGCTTAGGAAACACCGCAGCAGGTAGTTCATTTTAGAGTTGAGAATGAAATACGTTACAGCTTACTGCTATGATGAAAATATAAAAGGTAAAAGGATGATACCATGGCTATTAGTTCTTCAGAGCACCTGTCTTGTAACTTATAAAAGAACACGCATTATCTGAGTAAAAGTGGCTGGTGACAGATGGCTGACAGAAACTCAAGACTGATCGAAGTGACAATGATTATGTTCAGCAGTCGACGTCTATACGCTCTCGCATCACGCCTAGCGTATTGTTGGCTGTAACAAAAACTATAATTATGGTCAACAACATCGATAAATAAAACGTAGATAAATGAAACATTTCCTTGTGTATCTGGACATATTTATTGGCTATTAATCTCACCGCCTACATACAGATAAACTATTCGATTGTCGTTCACGTATTGAGGTATTACGGCTTATTTTGAGATATCGAAGTTGAAATGTCACCGTCGCTTTCCTTTTATAGTAGATATATTTATGAAGCACTTTAAGGTTTATGGGGTGAAATAAATAAATTTTGATCGTGTAAGGCGTGTATCCTTTTTGGGTGTAAGTGAAGTGTGTTCCGTGCCCCTAGGCGAGGTTACATAGTTCGAGTTTCCTTTTTTGATATACGTCTGCAACTAGCGCCTCTAGCAAAAACTTTGACAATTCAGCTATGTCCATTTAGGACAGATTTCACATTAGACTTATTCCATTTTGGACGAGTTCTCGGAGATCAAAGTCTTATCTAATTATAGGGCAGGAGTTGTTCTTAACGTGCCACAGCATTTTGACACTATAGGATATAAATCACACTTTTGTGCTATCTTATGCTCTTTATCATGACTCAGTGTACCCTGTGTCGGAAAAGACCTTATAAAAATGTAATTAAGACACATGATACAGTATATCCAGAAGCGAAATTTATTATATACTCGTATAATTATAAAACAACATTTTGGTTGGAATTGACCCGAAAATTTTACACAATCCCGCTTCCACTGCGTCAGACGTAGACAAGAGCAATATATATGACCCAGCCATAAAAGATAATGTTAAAGCACCCATTTCGCAAGCACGGATGTCCTCTCGATTATGTAATACATAAGTAGCAACAGTTTCCTGCGGCGAACAATGACAGTGTTCTAATGATTTCTTCTGCAAAACAATGCGATTGCAACATTGCTTTGTTTCTAACGTTTCATTTAACGATTTATTGATTCAGATTTGACGCTACTGTTCTTGTTTGTTTCCTTTAGATAACTAGTATAAAATACTATTGTTATAAGTACTAGACGCCTAACTTTTAATTTTGGTATTTTTATTTAAAGACAAATCCTGCGCCAAGTCCTGCGGAGTAATTTACGAAACTACATAAATAGATACATATATAACTCTACGCCTATGTCCCATTAATAGGGTAAGCAGATTCTATAGAACGCCATTTGCCTCATTCATTAATGTTTTCATACACTCACGTCGGTTATGGGTGCTTGTAATTGTGACCTTTGACAACACATCACCTATTTACAAAACATATGGGAAACAATATCACTCAGATTCTGCGTAGTGCCTATGGTAAAACCCTATCTTTGAAAGTAGCCTATGTCTTGCAGTGGCTTAAGTTCAGGTCGATGATGTAACTGGACAACCCCTTCCCTAATCTCTTTAGAAGCTTATTCTAAAGGGATTATAAGCTTTTGAGTCGTATGTGCCGCGGTTATATTCTACTTATATACTTAGATAGACTCTTTCCCCTTCGTTTACCATTTTTGGCTATACCAATCCACAAAGGTTTATATCGATCAAATTTCTGTTGACAATAAATTCTTATTCACATCACAGTTGGGTAACAATTCAGAATCGCTAAGTATGGTCGCGGGTTCGAGTCTGATTGATCTGTCTATCAAGTTGGTACCTGATGTGACTACGATATGCGGCGGTACTTTTGTTTCGATATACGAATGAATTGAATACTACGTTAATAATTAAAGTATTTAAGTTAGAGCATTACTAGCATTTTGTATGTGAATGTAAACTTTTGAGGTTATACTTTAGTGAGATTGTACAATATGTATTTATTAGTTATTATATGTAATGAATTTATTTTTATTTTTATCTTTCTTTCTGTTGTACATTTCAATTGTTCTCACTCACACTTTTTCGCTTACCACTCTAAGGTTTGCTGGTACAAAACTCAATAGTGAGTTAAGTTCTTCTTTGTACATCATATTTTTATTTGTAAATGCTTTTATGTGTACAATAAAGAATAAAAGAGTGTGTACTGACACAGGATTGAACTGTGTGTGATCTATAAAATTAGTCCTGAGCTAGTGCGTACCTTGTGAGGCTTACTTTGTGTCCTATAACTTATTGTAGGTAAGTATTTTTGTAAGTGGCAAAGAGTCACCGCGACTGAGGACTAGTGTTTTAGTGCAAAAGTTGTGATTTTAAATAAAATTAACTATAATTCTTTACATAATACATCCCGAAATATCTACCAACTCTTCCAGGAATAATCCAAAGAAAAAGCATTTTCCCCACATTAAGATTAATAACTCTTACGTTCACAATAATTTTAAACAAAAAAAAACCGACTTCAAACGAGAAGGAAACTAAAAAGTTAAAAATAAGTTTACTTAGCAGAAAGTAACTCGTATTTTGATTTAGTTAATCAGAATTTTGAAGTTGGTGCCAAGCAAATACTATAAGAACCTTACTACAATAGCAAATTAGGATTAATTATACCTATAGTACCTAGTTATTATTTTACTTATATCTTTCCAACCAAAAAAGAATCATCGAAATCGGTTTATAAACGACGACGTTACCGACGTACAGACATAAAAAAAAATACAAAAAATATATACGGTCGAATTGAGAAACCTCCTCTTTTTTTGAAGTCGGTTAAAAATACGACAAAGCCTTTTATTTGAATAATAACGTTATTTGAGTGAGTTTCTTTGTCTCTGTGACAAATTGCCGCAAAGAAAAAACTCGGTATACCGCAATGAAGTCAAACCTAATGGGGCAAGGAAAAGGACTGACAAATTTTTCTTGCTTCAAACGAAACAGTCTTTAGTTAAATGTATTTACTGAAGTCTTAGAAAGGCCTTCTTTTGGTTGATGTTCTTAGAAAATTACAAATTAATAAGGTCTAATGCTCAAACAATCAACCTTATTATAACTTATTTAAGTTTTTGTCGCTAAAATTTACCCATATAATGAACTTTGCTATTTTAAATAGAGAATATGAGATGTGGATCATTAACTACGTGGCTTTTTTGCGTTGTAGGTATTGACACTTGACAGCCTGACACTTACCGAGCTCTATTCCAAACGCAGAACTCTAATAATGAGATTTTTGTAACAGAACAATCAAATACGATGAAGTGCCACACTTTCACAGTGGAATCTAAAGAGTCTCAAACCAAACGGTTCAGCACTTCATCGTCCAGCGTCATTATTTTGTTGTTGTGTAAAAAAAAAATGTAGGTATAATTGTTTAAATAAGTGTTTTTATTTTTATACAATACGTAATATGAAATTTATATAATAATAATGATGTAGACATGTTATGTGTAAACTTTGATAAAAAGTTAGTACTTCTGGCTTTTAATTAAATTTACTGTTAAATCTGTATTAATTATTGTTAAGTTGTACGCTAATAAATTATTATTCTTTCTTTCTTTCTTTTCTTTCTTTCTTTCATACTTTTGTCGCTCAATTGAAGCCTGGAGCTCTTTACCAGCGCATGTGTTACCATCTAATTATGATCCTGGGTCTTTAAGCCGGGCGTGAATAAGGATCTCTAAGCCGCCTTAGTGGAGGCCACCATACTAGTAGTTTAGCTTTTGGAATGGTGTTCACCACTTTTGAATTGAACTGTCTGCTTACCATTAGGCAGAGTGCAGTCACATTGGTATTCTAAAATAAAAAAATACGAATATCAATCGAGGCTCGGGAATGAAAGCGAGACCTTCGCATAGCAGTTTTTCCACCACTGCTACTAGCACTGAACAGTTTTTCTCACATAAAAAACGCTGAAATAAAAACGTTTTTTATACCTTTCAGACGCAACTATTGGGTATTAGGACCAATGAAAGACGTGAGTTCATGAACTAATTTGTATATTATTAGTTATTATTTAATAGGAGAGGTGTGTGTTCACTCTCGCTAAATACAGGCGGGATACTACGGGATACTGACTAGTAACCGAGCTGTTATTTGTATAAAAAGGTTCTTATGAAGGGACTCTAAACCACTTAAGTGGGACGGATATATTTTTGTATATTCCAACACGCCCCCTCAAAAATAAATCCTTTTTCTTAAATAAATTATCTTATAAAACAATTAAACAATAATAATATCACACACCTTCCTTCTCTGGGAGTATAATCATATTTGGTTCACCATTCGATGCGCAGGATTAGGGAAAACCCAGAAAAACCTAATCAAACCAAATCATTAATAATTATTTTCTTAATTAAAATTAAGTTCTACATAATTCATAACTATTTACACATTTTATAAACTGTGTAACCCTTAGTTCCTTTATGTTTTGTATCCTTACATTACTTCGAGATTTTCTCTCATCTCAGTAAAACGAAACGTCGGTAAAGGCTTCGTTAGGATGTCTGCTTATTGATTACCTGTGGAAACATAAATAATTTTAATAACATTATTTTCACCAATTCTCTGAAAAAGTGATACTTCTCAATGTGTTTTGATCTTTTGTGGCTCGTAGGATTATTTGCAATGTTTAGATACCAATTATTGTCCTAATATATATAGGAATCGCATTTGGTATTTTTATATTAATACTGGTCACTAAGGATTTTAACCATAATACTTCTCTAACAGCTTCATATAAAGCCATAAATTCTGCTTCAGTTAATGAAGCGGCCACTTTGAGTTGCGTCTTTATGTTCCAGCATATTGTACTTTGTTCAAATAATTTAAACAAATAGCCACTTGTACTTTTACGGCCTAATTCATTGCTTTCCCAATCCGAGTCAACAAAGTCACTAAGAATGTCACTTTAAAAATCACTTCGCACAGAATTATGATAAGTTAAAATTCATAGTCCCTTTCAAGTATCGTAGGTAATAAATATCCTTTTAAATATATAACCAAAGTGTGGGATTGTTTTTGTTAGCAAATCTACTCAAGATGTTAATGCTAAAACTTAAATCAGGACGAGTGCATACCATATTATACGTCAAGCACCCTTTTAGGTTTTTACAAGGGGCATTTATGGTCTCACTTGAATTCAAAGAGATATAATCTATTTTGGTTTCTAAAGGCGTTTTGACAGTTTTATAGTCACTCATGTTGAACTTTTCTAAAAACTGTTTTTATCTATATTTCTTGGTCTAAAGTGATTTTGTTTTTATACTTTTGCACTTTTATTTCCAAGAAACCCAGAAACAATGACGAACAAGTTTCTTTTAAGTGTACCATTTTAAATTTGTTCACTTAATAATTTTTCAAAACTATTTATGGTATTTATATTAGCTGTCGATATTATAGATCATCGACTTAAAGTACAACATAAATGTTTTTAAGAATATCACCCGCATCTAAAATATAAATATAGCGGTCAGCTGATGAGTAGGTGTCAAAAACCTTTCTTAATTAAAGATTGTTCAAAAATTTGAAAACAACAACAGGCAAACTGTTTTAATCCATACAACGATTTATTTAATTTGCAAATTGAACTATTAATTGAATTTGCGGTACCTTTAGGAATTATCATAATATGTATATATGTATATACTTATCCTTCCTTTAATTTTCATTTAAAAATGCTGTTATTACATCCATATGGTGGAGTAATAAATTAAACTGATTTTCAAAAGCTATTAAAAATCGGCAACTAGGAATTCTTGCAACTAGTGCAAAAGTTTCATATACCTATTGTTGACTGAAACCACTGGCTACTAAACGAGCTTTATATTTTTCTCAACGGATTTTAAAACTCATTTTTATTGAAAATAGATAAAATTTCTATGTTCCGGTTTTTGAACTAATGTCCAGGTTTCATTATTAATTAATGCTTTAATTGCCTCATTGATAGCATTTTTCAAAAATACTTTATCATTCCTGGATTCAATTTCTTTCTATGGTGTAGATATTTTGCATAGTAAAGAGTATGCGTACAGCAAATAGTTCATTAGAACTGTCATCTGCTTTTTATTATAAGATACAGCAGGTAAGTTTTTAATTCGCTCATTTTGTCTATAAAGTCATTTTATTTCGAGATAAAGTCATCTTATTTTGCAATCAAGAGCCATCTGTTTTACTTACAGATTTATATTTGAGCCATATCTGTTTTACTTACAGATTTATATTTTGAAATGAAGAGTCATCTGTTTTACTTACAGACTTATATTTTGAGCCATATCTGTTTCACTTACAGATTTATATTTTGAAATGAAGAGTCATCTGTTTTACTTACAGACTTATATTTTGAGCCATATCTGTTTCACTTACAGATTTATATTTTGAAATGAAGTGCTATCTGTTTCACTTACAGACTTATTAGGTGGTGGACCTAATGATACAGGTATTTCCTCAGTTTGTTCACACGGTTTTTCTTAGACAAACCTGTTAGAGTTATCCGAGTTAATACAATTTTTAAGCTTCACTCGAACAGGCTTCAATGGCCTACTTGACAAGAAATTAATCTCGTCTACTATCACATCTCTAACTTTTACAAACTGCTCGTTATCCACATCCCACACCTTATAACAATTCGGTTCATAACCAATTAATATCCCTTTTAAGGATTTTTCATCGAACTTGGTTTTCCTAGTTATATTTGAGAATAAACAGTCGAACCGAAAATATTTAAATATTATAACTTGTGGTTTTTTTACTATGCCACAATTAAAATGGTGTGTTAAACGTTTTCAGTGCTTTCGTGGGGCTCATATTTATTAAATATGTAGCTGTCAATACAGCCTCCCACCAGAACGTTTTATCTAATTTGGCACCAGATACCATGGCACGACTTCGTTCTGTTTTATGTTCTAATTATTCTTTCAGCAATCCCTTTAATGCAGGGGTATGCGGCACTGTTATGTGGTAACTTATACCTTTTTGCACACAATACTCTTTCATTTCACAAATATTTACCACCATATCATAATATAGATTGACAATTCTCGAATTAAAATGAGCTTCATATTTTGCTAAATAATCTTGAAACGTTATAAAACTGTCTGATTTATGAGATACTGAATATGTAGCGCAGTAGTGTGTGAATTCGTCAACAAAAAAAATACAAATACTTTTTGCCGTCAAGTGTTGTAGGAGTTAACCACATACATCTGTATGCACATTAAATAGAGGTCGTTTTATAATTTTAATTTTTTTTTTTTTAATTGATTAAATGGCAGACATGCTTGTTTTCCATTTATACAAGCTTAACTTATTGACATTTGGTGTGATATCAGATCGCTATCAGAATAAATTTGTTTGTTTTTTTTTTTATTTGCACAAACTTAGATTTATCGATACGATCAAGTCTATAATGCCATAATTTATAATTATAGTTTACGACTCTATTTATTGAGCTTTTAGTATTCAAAGCACATTTTCAAGCATAAAATTAATTCCTATTAAATTGTTCAAGACTTACCCTTTTTGTTACCATCTTACCCATGTTGATTATTTTACACCACCATCATTGTCAAAAACGACGCTCATACCTCTTGTTGTATTCATAATCTCCGACCATAAAAGCGAATCCTGAAGTATTTGGATCCTTAGAATCAGTGATATTTATAGATTGAACGGTTCTAGGCCTGTTATCATAATACTGTTTTGCCTTTTTGTTATAGAAACAGTCCCTTCTAAAGTGGCCTTTTCGTCCGCAATGCTGACAGTTTATGTTGTTATTTGATTTGTTTTTGGAATTGAATTTGTTCTTATAAAATTTTCTTCGATTTAACTTCCCTTTTGAATATCCATTATGGCTAATACTAGCCGAATTTGATGTTGCTTGTAGAATTTTCATGCTAGTGTCACGTCTCTCATTTGTCAATTTTATTTCGTGATCAAGAAGCCGGATTTTAACAAATGTTAAAGTTATGTTATCTTCTGCCAAAGTCTCAATGGCTGTAACGACACCATTATAACTGTTAGGTAGAGTCATAAATAGGTGTGTTACCTTATCTACTTCCTCTAATTTGGCACCTGCAGCAATTAATTCGGTTAACAAATCGTCAAATTCTCGGAAATGATTTATTAATGAGATTTCTTCTTTTAACTTAAAATTCAATAACTTTTTCCTCAAAGCTAATTGAGTTGCTATGCTTTTTCTTTCGTAGATAGAGTCTAGCTTCTTGAAAATGTCTCTCGCAGTATTTTCTTCATTTGTAAGTCCTATTAAAGAATCCGAAAGATACTCTATTATCGTATTCTTAGCGATCCTCTGCCGTTTGTTCCATTCGCTGTCCGGTTTTTCAGGAAGTCCTTCATCGATTACACTTAGCACATCAAGTTCATTTAGTAAATTACGCAGTCTAAGTTTCCATATGCTATATTTCTCCCCGTCAAACGGTTTAATATTTCTTTTCATATTTAATTTGTCCATTGTATTAAATTACTAAATCTCACTTGATATTAAATTGATATCAAAATACTTTAATTAAATAACACAAGTATTTTATACACTACGCACATAAGTGTTCTTCTTATTTAAAACTAAACACTATTTATTTAGTCTAATTCACTGGGCCCATAACCTATTGGGTATTAGGACCAATGAAAGACGTGAGTTCATGAACTAATTTGTATATTATTAGTTATTATTTAATAGGAGAGGTGTGTGTTCACTCTCGCTAAATACAGGCGGGATACTACGGGATACTGACTAGTAACCGAGCTGTTATTTGTATAAAAGGTTCTTATGAAGGGACTCTAAACCACTTAAGTGGGACGGATATATTTTTGTATATTCCAACAGCAACAACGCAACCATGCTTTAAGCATTCCTCATACATTTCTCCATCAAAAAATTTTCCAAGTACCATATACATCCATCTTTTATACTTCACATTGTAGCCGAGACTCCTTTAGAAAAACACTAGCCACGGCAATTTAAGCCGTATCTTTTAACTTTAGGGTATAATTTTTAGTGTAGGTACGTAATTATTTCCCTTATATAAGAGAAGTGGCATCTACATTGTCAGCAGGACGTATAACTACGATAGCATCAAACCACTTGGGGACATGTCTGCGGAAAATATTGTCTAACGATGTTTCTAGAAGGTTAGGTGAAAGCTTTTAAATTATAACGATATTACGGGTTTTTAATGATAATAAAGTAAAAACTGCCTCTGTGGTTCGGTGGTACTATGTAAGGATTACCACGCAGAGGTCTCGGGTTCGATCCCCTGGTCGGATAAAGTAATATTGGATTTTCTTTTCGAAAAATTTCTTAATATTAGCCCGGAGTCTGGAATTGTGCCCGATGTATGGCAACAGGCTCGCCCTCTGTTACATGGGACCTAACATAAATAATGGCGAAAAGTGGTGGTTAAACACCTCTGCCTACCCCTTTGGGGATAAAAGGCGTGAAGCTATGTAAGTATGTTAAAGTAAAGTCGTACTAATTTATCACCCAGTTTCTGAAAGGCTGATCAACGAAAAATTAACTATTCATTGTTAAATCTTATGTGAAGTACCTAAAAGCATTAAACAAAGCAAAGATTTAATAGGTGCTTACTGAGTGTATTTGTTGCTTTAGTGAGTACTACTGAAATTTATTTTCCAAGTTTATCCTACAATAAACATTTAGACCTATCATTTACCTTACGTCTTTAATTAAACGATCTCATGAGGTCAAAGCGATGTGTTTAAGTTTAGATGTACTTTGAAAAAAATAATAATTAACATTTACAGCACTTTCATGATGACATTAGTCTCGGTAATTATGAAAGGGCTTTTGAACTGTTAACATTTTTTCTTAGTGCTGATGTACGAGTATGTAGTTATTGAGTGAAGGTCATTGATCCAGGAATTAAGAAGCTTCTTTAGAATATTTAATATGAGGATGGACGGTTTGCTATTTATTGTTTGACGAGCCGAAGATTATAGGCATTTTGAAGCGATACTTAGTTAATCGATACCATTAGGTATGTATATAAAGCAGAATAGTTTGATTGCGTGTTTGTTTTTTTAAAGCGCTAATCTTTAGAAATACAAGTCGGATTTGAATAATCATATTAAGAGGTTCTAGGCTATGTAAAATCACGCTATTGGCGGTGAGACCAGAGCAGTAACCAAATATGTAACTTAACTAGCTAGTGATGTAATAAACTAGAGAAATTAGAGGTTAGGTTCCATTGCTTCATTGTTCCAAAAAATTTAGTACCAATTCAAATACGTGTTATTTTGTGTTTGTTACGCTAAAGTAAATAAACTTTGATAACTTTATAATTTTTATTTACCTCCATACTACATACGATGGCTTTTTTATTGATAGGAATGTAATGCAGCCCTTTTTAAATATCCTTAGGCGTGTCTCACTGCTGGTAAAAGAACTGCATTTTTTGCTTTAAAATCAAAAGAATTTTGGTGTCGAACAATGTGGGTATAAAATACCGTTAATAGACATATTTATAATCGTGTGAATAACAAATCAATGATCTAAATTCGATGTAGCCCACATTTACCATTATCATTTTAATTGACACCTCCATACTTACGAAAGTTTTATCTTTCATCCTCGTTATTGAATATTAGAAGGGTTTTCTATAAAAGGTCAATGTATTTTAGATCAAATTTAAAATTAAAATCAACGTGTTATGTTGTGCTATTTTTGTTATTATTTGGCAAAATAAATTTATTTATTTAGGACAACCAGTTGTTGTTACATTGCAATTCACATAAAAGTTAAAAATACATTTATAATAATACTATAATGGACAACATTTAAAGGCGCCACAACATGCAAAGAAAAAACGAAACGAAAGTAAAGTGCTCAACTAAAATAAAAACTAAAATTAATATCTCATTAAATTAAATATTAATGCCATAGCGCCATAACAATTAAAAGGGAAATTTATACAATAAAAGATAATAATTAATAATAAATAATCAAAATACATAAAAAAATAGGTTATAATAATTTATTGTTAATATTAATTTAATTATCTGTCTCTATACAATGTGGGACCACTCCATCTGTTCCTTCCCTTCTTCGTTGGTGATATAAGCGACTACAGTCTACAATCATCTTACTAATATAATAAATGTAAAAGTTTGTGTATGTGTGTGTGACGGTTATAGGTTTAAACGCAAAATCCGTCTGGTTCCAGAGGGAGACAAAATACATTTTAGGAACAGGCGAAGCTAGCTCGATTACAGCGATTAAATTCTCGTTACACTGGTTACCAATACGCCTTTCGAGAGAGGTCACTATGGCAAGCCACTTTAGGAGAGATTTATGTCCAATTTTGGACATCATTTCTTTGTCAGATCTAGCAATTCTTTATTCTGTAATAACCAAGTACATAATAATATTAAAAAATAGTTGAGTAATTATGTCTATGTAACAACATATACGTCAGAATTAAAGAAAGTTGAAAGTGAGGAACAAATGCGTAACTTTTAATTACAGAAGCAACTACACATAATAAGAAAAAGATTTATTAATGTTAATACAAGCCATTAAATAGATAAGTAAAAATTAAAATATATACTGAATGTAATATTTGGGAAATATCTCCTAGGTAATTAATTACTAAGGCGTTCTGCGCCATAAACTACATTATTGTAGAGATTGTGGTCAAGAGCGAACTTAGACACAACCAAAGAACGTGTATGAATTTGTAATTGTTCTAGTTTACTTATAAGTAAGTTACTTAGCATATTGCGTTGGTATTGGTATTGGTATGAACGGGCTATTTTCCGCAACTCCACTACTTTGCGCATATTTTCGGGCGTGATATAGGCGGGGTGGGCGGCAATCACTCGATCCATCCCAGCTCCTCAAGAAAGGCCAGCAGTCATATTGGGTTGTAATTTTTACTAGAATTTAGGATTTGGGATATTACTCATAATCTAATTGTATAATTTAATTATAACATTTAATTGTATGTTTTTAAAGACATCTCTACACAATCGCTCTGTATCGCGAAGAAGGAAGGACTTCTAAATCTGTTTATATGAAGAAATTACTGACACAGAATACGGATCCTCGAAACGAATATTTTTAATGTTCACAAATATTAATCTTGAATATGAATCGTACCCACGACTCTCGACGTAATTGCGTTAATAAGTTGACCACTTTAACTACTGATCCAGTCGTACCGCTTCAGTCGATACTTTGCAACTTCATCAATCACTAGTATCGTGCATAAGAGGACAAAACGTAAATTTATATTACAAAACCCATACGACGTCAAATATCGACCTTTTTAAACTTTATTTTTATCTGTGCCCGTGTGCAGTAGAGCCAATGACCACTGCCACAGAGTACTATTGATAAGCGGTAATAGCGGTTATGTTGTTTAATGACTTTATTATGTTGGCAACACTGAGCTAGCGGCAATACTGAACCACAAAAGAAACAATGAGATTTTTTTAAATAAGTATTTTTTATGACAGCATGTTTTAAAATACAGACAAAAGAATATTAATGTACTATAATATGTATGACACACCTCTTCTTTACGAAAATAGCACTATTATATTGAGTGCTTCGTACTTTATAATTTGTAATTATGTAGTAGGTATAAAGTCGCTATATTTTTGTCCTGTTTCGCCGCTAACTTCTCATTAACCACAAAACAGATTTTGAGAGGATTTGATGTGATTTAGAAAGGTTTAGTTACCAGAATATAAATAATATAAGAAATATCTAAATTACGACACAAATATGTATTACGCAAACAAAAAGGGCAAACACAACAGCAAAAAAAAAATCCATCAATACTCGATGACAAAGAAACCTATCATTACCAATTATGTGAGCCCACTCGGAAGCTGCACGTGTCTGTTAGGGGCTGGTGTCACAATACACCATCCCTCTTAACCCCACAATTTATCCCACTATACGTAGGGTACTGAGCCCACTCGAACCAATCGATATTTTGTAACAATATATCCCCAAAATGAAATTTTGTGAATAATTGGATATTTTAATACTTTACTCATTCTATATTCAACTTATTTAGTAGTTTCTGTATCGGTACTCGTACTATTTTAATATATTTTATATTGAACTTTTTTGGTTCACGTAGTAGTAAATCCACCAATATCCATTCTATTGCGTTCAAAGCGAAGGCGCAGGATATCCAATTACCCTTCGGACCTTCTCCTTATCCCGCCTCGTAATCTTCTCTTTTAACTTCTGCTAGGTTAACGTAACCTAAACGCGTAACTTCTAATTTTTGCCAGAAGTCTTTAAAAGTAGAAAGAAACGATTGAGGTAGGTGAAGAAAATAACTTATTTCTAATCGAGAAAGTAATTGAATCTTGCAATTAGCTTTAAAATTTTAAATGGAGGGTCAATTATGTATGTAAAACGTATGCAAAATCCAATATCCTCATTTATTTCATCAACTTAAGCAAAATTATAAACAGTCGTCCTCAATATTTCTCTAATACAAAAGACATAATTATAATTAGAAACATCAGATTAGCCTTAATACGCCTTTAAATGCTTCATGGTTTTTATGTAGACTGAATCTCAAGATTACAATTTTCTTATTAAAGGATATAGAGCGAGAACTAATATAAACTGTTATATAAAGCGTTTGTTTGTTTGAACGCGCATATCTCTTAAACTACCAGTTGGATTTGAATAATTATTTTTGCGTATGATAGCCTAGTTTTCAAGCAAGGTTATAGGCTATGTAACATCACGCTACTGGCGAGCAGAGCAGTAAACATAGACGCGGATGCTAAAAGCTGAAAGCTAGTAAATGTCTATCCGTATTTCTTTAAAAATGGAAAATTCTTGAGTTCTTTTCGATTTTGAGCTAAGAACTTAAGCTTTATGCACAAAAGTATGGATAATTTAAACAAAAGATTAATACAACCTCTGTAATCATTAATCGTTCCTAGTTAAGGAAAGCAGATTTATAGGGTGAATAGATACCTATCAATAGTTATGAATATTCTTATTTTTAGGTAAGAAGTTTCTGAACTGTTAAAATATATATCAAAGAATTCCACTGGTGGAACAGAAAGAAATTCCACACAAGAAACAGCATTACGTTGGAAAGTATATTTTTATTAATGAACAGGCAAAAACAAAAAAGTTCGTCGTCCGGGAAATTGAGAGAAACAGTAATAACGCCATATTCCCATAATTTGAATATATTACGTTCAGCTTAATCTTATTTGTTATGAGCTTTCTCATTTATCTTTATTACTAGCGAACCGCCCCAGCTTCGTTCGTGTACAAACTATCTTCAGATAAAAATTGCATGTTACATTATAAACCTTCAGAAATATATTTTGAATGCACAAACCAGGGGAAGGAGGTAACATACTAGATAAGTTAGTAACGGTGAGAACTCGTCCCCGACGAACGCCAAATGCTAATGGTTAAACTCCGAACCAGCCAATGTTTGGCAGAGAAATACGCACAGCACTACATGCTATGTTTTTAAGAAAAGAAAAGGAGACCGCACCAGCGCTTCAGAAAGTCAATGTCAGAGAGTTCAAAACTGGTGATCAGGTACAGGCTCGTGACTATACAAGTGCCACGAAGCGGTGGCAGTTTGGAAGCATTACTAAACGTTTGGGCCGACAACACTATGAAATTCAGACACCTCAACCAGTTCTTGGTTGCACCTTTGATCCGCAGCAGCTAGGAGGGGAGAGATGTGATGTATTAGAAACTCTTTAGAACGCTGTTTCTATACAAAAGAAGATATAAACAAATGTCATGTAAATATTCTGTCACAATTAATAAATTATTTTACAAATTAACAGTATTTATTATCAATGATAGTGAAAACCCCATTAAAAGCTGGTAAGTAGTTTAGGAGATCTACGCGTAGAGACAGCAGGGCTTTCTTTTATACTATGTAGGTATACGAGTAGATGCGAACGAAACCGCAGCTAAAAGTTATAGTCTGTATAAAGTTGTTGTGACAGGCTGTCATAGCGAAGGTTTTGAAACGGCTTTTATAATAACCAATCAGGTAGACATAAAGCTGGTTCCACAAGATGATTTCGGCTTAGAGCTAATCTGCTAAATTATTGTTGTTAGTCACATGCTCTATTTTCCTTAAAAAATATTATAATTGATATAATATAATAAATAAATTATATTTTTTTTTACTGAAGTCTAATGTCGTTTTAAGAAACTAGCTCCATCAAGCCTCCAGAATTGATGACCCACTAGCGAGTTATATATTTGTTATTTACTAGCAAAAGCAACCTAATGATGGCAGTCAAATAATTACATGGAAGGCGACAGCAAGTCAATATTGAACGGACAGCGTCGTCCTGTGGCAAGACTGCTGCCACTGCGATCGCTAACCCGTCTGATAAGCTTGGCAATTAGGATTAAAAATCTCCCAAATGTTGGTAATTATAGCATTCTTATTATAACCTTACTATGTCTCTATCTTTGTTTTTAATGGTAGAAAAGAAAAAGACAAAACAGAAAGTAACAAATGATACTGCTATGTGTGAGGTGAAGGTAGGGCCCGTAGTGGCTGTTTTACGTTTGACATGATTAGACAGAACTGTACTTATGTAGTTTCTACACAGCTTCTAAAAGCTATTATTAGTAGCATTTTTATTTATAGTTTTTGCAAAAAAATTATATTTGTCACGTTGCTAATTCTATAATTATTTATCTGTCTTTTGTTTTCACTATCGTGTGGAAGCCAATTAAACTCAATGTACACTCAAAGCAGTTACTTATAAAAACAATACTTTTGCGTACAATGTCCCGTTTTATTACCTCCTCAGCAATCTAAATACAATTGTGTTTGATTGAAGCCGTGATTGCAATTGAACCGCTATCAATTGCAATTCTCTGTTATGACTAGTTAAGTTCAATCGGTGTAACCTGATTTATATTCTATTTCAACTGTATTATTACAGATAACAATACCTAGTTTTTGTTTTCTGTTTTTTTTTCAAACATATGAAAATAAGACAAGAAAAGAATCCATACTTAAAAATGCGAAAGTAACTGTCTGTCTGTGACGCTTTCACTAAACCGATTTAAAAAAATTGGTATAGAGATAGATTAGACCTCGAGGAACAACATAGTCTATCTTATATCGCGAAAAATTACTTAAATAACTACTATTTTCATACAAACTTTCATCTCCTATTTCAACCATAGGGGATGAAACTTGCTATGAAAAATCGTCAATGTAAACAGAGATATAACTGACTTTTACGCGGGAGGAGCTGCGGGAAACAGCTAGTACTTACATAAAAATCACCGACGTCGTCAACCAACTTAGTACAAAACCTTAGATATTTTATTCCCAATGATGTAAAAACAGATTGGTCACTACATATAAATACGAGTAGCTTGCGCAGCCTGTTCGCAACCCTACAACAACATTAGAGGTGCAACGAATTGATAATGATAATCACAAAGTTCTTATAGAGACGCTTTGATTGTGCTGTAGTAAATGAAGTAGTATATTAACGCATTTAGTAACTAGTTTTTTAGATCATTATATTAATACTAGATGGGCTGACTATTACTATGAGTACTGTTTTTTTTACTTCTGATAAAATTCGTTGCGGGGTCTAAGACATTTGGTTTAGCAGGCCTTGCGACTGCCGAGTGTCAAAGCTCGGTGTTCGTAAGGTTTACAGGCGTGACAGTGATGGGCACATAGGTGGGATTATTACTGTTGTGTTGTATGTGAGTAAGCTTATACAGTAAAGAGTTGAAATAGGGGATGAAAGTTTGGATGAAAAATCGTCATTATATAAACAGATATAATAATATGTTCATGATTAGTAAATATATATAATGCGATAACCGACATTCACGCGGGTGGATCTGCGGGCAACAGCTAGTTTCTATTATGTAAAATTGTCCAATATGCGCTGACTAACTGTAACTAACTGTAAGAATGCTCAATTTACTAATAGTATTTATATACACCCAAATAACAACATAGCAAAACTATACCTATACTGCAAACTATGGTTTTGTACCTAATTCCGTGAGATTGGAGTTCGATATCGCATTATTACCAGTTTTAGATAAATTCCATTCTAAAGTGAATTGTGTAAAATGCGGTCAATGTAAAATGCCTATGAAATATTAAAATAAGTATAGTAATTTTGTTCGTAACCGATAAACTCTGAAACTACAGAACCAACTTTTATAACAGTTTAACCATTAAAATCAATATTATGGAAGAATTACAAGCTATACCTATTTTATTTCAATAATAATAAGAAAGGAATAAAAAAATAAGTATATTTTAAAATAAAACAACGATTACTTTTCAGTTAGCATGCTATAAATAAAATTGGTATTAAAATAGTCATAAAATATAATTAATCATCGATTAATACAGATAAATAAATCGATATTTTATTATGTAATCGAATGACGTGGCTATCGATAACCTACGTGAACTCATAATAATGAGTTTTGTATAGTAAACTTCTTAACTATGACACATGGCTTCACCTGCAATGTAAGTACATAGTTTAACAATACATGTACGGTTTTAGGTTAGATAAGTTGGTAGGTTATGAAAATTAACTCTTCAACCCCCTTTCTTTTCCTTTCTCATACCCTTCACCCGTAACGGTCGGTAACGGCTTGCCATTACTTTTCTGCAAAAGAATACAATTATTATTATTATTATCATTTCACCCGCGTTTTTGCTTATTTCTCTGCTCCCGCAAGTAGCGTGATGTTACATAACCTTCCTCAAAAACAGGGCTGTCATACGCAAAACTAATTTCTCAAACCCAACTGTTAGTTCTAGAGATAAGTGCCTTTAAACAAACAAGCAAACTCTTCCGCTTTATATAATGGTACAGATAGATTATATTCATATTAACACACTATTATACCTAACAATGAAAACTGTATTCAAATCCATTAAGCGGTTCTTGAGATTAGCAGGCAGACTAACGCTTTTCAGCGACTTCTTTTAGTAATAAGGTACATAGGTATTTTTAGAGACCTTATTATATTTATGAGATGGCTTTGTTATGGTGGCTACCACTTTTGAAGTCCACTGACTGCTAACCATTAGGCAGAGTTGAGTCACTTTGGTGGCAACTCCTCTCTTTCCTTTTTTGTCACCTCTCTCAATCCTGGAGGGATTACCTACCCTACCCCACTCCCTTTACGGTAGGCAGCGACTTTGCAGAGTTGTCCATGAGCGACAGTTACCACTTACCATCACGTAGGCTGTGTGCTTGACTGCGACTGTCGGCTATAAAAAAAAAGATTATTTCTCAAAGTAAGCATTACGTAAATGTAATACAAATTCAGCTATATCAATAACCAATAATAAATCGCGTTGCTAGCTAAGCAAGCTAATTATGTTTATTGTGAGTTTTGCTGACATTTATATCATAATTTATGTCTTACTAGCTTACCGCATCGCGGTTTCATCCGAGTCTTTTCTTACTGCTCTGCTCCAGTCGCCAGTAGCGTGATGTTACATAGCCTACCTTCCACAAGAACTGGGCTATCATTCGCAAAAAGAATTATTGAAATCATACTGGTAGTTCCAGAGATTACCGCGTTCAAACAAAGAAACTATACTAACTACTAAACTGTATATAATATTATAGATAGATATATATGTGGGTATATTGTGCAGTTATAGATCAGAGTGACAATATAAACATTGAGATTGCGGCTTTGATTTTATTACTAATTTGCATTTCACTTTGCGAAAGACGCAAAGTTTTCCTTTATTAAGTTTGTTTGTAATAGATAAATTCATTTATCATTCATTTAAATTATATTTACTTAGGTTTTGGTTCAAGAAGTACTAAGAGCTAGAGAACTCAAATCCAACATAAGGAAATAGAACGGCAATATTTAGTTATCTTTTAAAAAGAATAGGAATATTTTGTTTCTCTTTTGTTGTATTTTGTTTCTGTTTTTCACCTGTCGTTTTATTACGTTTTAAAATTTTTAGTCTACGTGACTAACTCCCAGTTTCTGAAAGGCTGATCAACGAAAAAATAACTAATTACCTGTAAAATCTCATGTGAAGTACCAAGTAAGTAAAAACATGAATAATTAGTTTCATTTGATCTAATTAGTAACTAAGTTAATTTTTAGTTGATCAGCCTTTCAGAAACTGGGGGTAAGGGTCACTGAGCTGGTAATATTTTTAAATTTGTTGTAAGACTTCAATCTAGGAACTTCATGTTTATTACTGAGCCTATTCCAAGTACACTGTCGTAGCGTGTACAATGGAGCCGCTTCACAACGGTACATGTGTTAGCATAATGCACGTATTCCTACGAGTACACTATGTTAACGTGTTGCTAATTTGATTTATTTGTTGCAGGTAAACGTGAAGGCATTGTTAGCGAAATTATATACTACAACGTGTATGTATTAAGCTTTTAATATGACGCCATTTCTTACTTAAAGGGTAAGCAGAGGTGTGTCTTAAGTAACAGGACTCTGTTATCGGTCTTGTACCAGATTCCAGGGCTGCTGATGAGATACATTTTTCAACCTAAAAAATCTATATCAGTTACTCGACTCAGGGATCGAACCCGAGACTATTGCTTTACATGACCATTCCGTACATTACATAGTAGAGCTAATACTGAAAATTTCTCAATCGTAAAGCTAATTCACTTTACCCTACCAGGGATCAATCTCGTGACCTCTGTGGTGCGTAGCAGTCCATATACAATACCATTGAACCAACGAGGTTTATTGCATCGATAGTCGATACCAATCTTACAAATCTTTGTTAAACTAATACTTAAGTACTATTTTCTCCGCATATTTAAAAACTTTGAAAATTCTAATGTCCTTATTGTTTCCTAAATATTGAAATAAAACGTCAAATTGTATACCTTGATGAGTGGGTGAGGACTTAGTGATCTGTAATACAGGTACCTACATCAGACACCAGCTCTTCAAAAACCATATTTGTAACGTTGTTATATTTTGATCTAATGCTGCTTTTATATTGTTACTGTAGTTTCAAGTTTAGTGAGGAAATATAAATATCATTAAAATATTAATAAAATTTAACTTTGACAAACCAAATATAACTATATATATTTGAGAGTCAGCCATTGTGCGTACAGTTTCGAAAGTCGTTCACACACGATCCTGCTTGGCTCTAACGGTGTATGTAACGCAACACGTAAGCTAAAGTTACCGTCACGGCACAACGCATTGACTTCCGCCACATGTATTGTTGCGAATGTTAGACCACATGAGAGTTGACGCAAGGATGAGTAACAGTTGCTTAATTAAAACTTTCTGAGAGAACTGACGACCTTTGGGGCTGAAAGGTTCTAGAGTGGCGACCACGAACCGAAAGACGCAGCGTGGGCAGACCGCTCACAAGGGGGACCGATGACCTCATAAAGGTGGCGGGTAACCGATGGATGAGGGCGGCAAATGACTAGCCACGGTGGCGAGAATTGGGGAAGGCCTATGTCTAGCAGTGGACGTCTTTTGGCTGATATGATGAGTTAAATTATACTACTCTAGCCGCGCATGCGTTGTCTACCAATTTTAACCTCGGGTTTTATAAGCTGGACGTGAAAACCTGTCTCACAAAACCGCCATAATGAGCCAATGTGTGCAGTGTGCTGGAATTGAGATGACGTCCACCATTTCTGAATTCGGGTCTAAGACTAGTTATTTTAGAAAAACATTATCAATAACACTGCATGAAACTCTGCTTTGGAAGTCTGAAACGAAAGAAGACGAATAATATATTATCAAGAAATGTTAAAATGATTTAGCATTAAGGTTGGTTGAAGCTTAAGCAATGCTTGAAGTTGTATTATTAAGTGATACATGAGTTCAAGGAATGTCTCATTAGCGACACAGAGGCTGTGAATGCCACGTTTTCCGTGTTTGAGCCTCAATCGAGCAAAAAAATGTAACGTTCAAAAGTAATTTAGATTAAAACTTAAGTAATTATGTAATTATACGGTAGTAGATCCACGCTGGTTTCAGCATTAATGGGCCGGATCGTCAGGAGAAGTATCCTCTCATAGAAGATCGACATAAGAGTAGTAGTTTCCGTACTACTGCGTTTTGTTCGGTGAGTGAGAGTGCCTGACGCCCAATTTCTCCCCTTTCCTCTTTCCTCATCTCCGTCATTCCCTTCCCTTAACACCATTGGCCGCCACTATGGCGGCTGGTATGGTTACCAGCAGTTTAAGACGATGGCTTTTGGTATGGTGGCCACCACTTCTAGATTCCACTGACTGAATTCTCAAATTTTGATTGATGTCCATATCCTAAATTTTAGTGCACAGCGTCTTAGTAAGATAAAAGTGAAAAGTATCGGATAAAAGTAAAGTTGCTAACGAAAACGTCGCGATCGTTGCGACTGCACGTTGTGTCGTGTGTTATGAATTTTAGTGACAACAGCAGAACGTGATTTGTCATCAAAAGAACATAAATTATTTGACCTATTAGAATATAATCAAGCAGGTCTTGACTTATATTAAATTTATCATTCTAAATGGAACTTCAATCACAACCAAGATTTCTGTACAATATATTAAATAGATATTTCACTTGTACATCACTTGTACCCAGTCAGTTTCACCTCACTATATTTAATTCAAGATCATTTATTACTTGCCGAGCATCGACATGCAAAACCAGTAGCTTCGTCATATCCAATTTACTTGACGCCAGATATAAATTTTAAATTAAAACCCATATTAATTTAACATTTATGCCAACAGGCCTAGGTCTTAGACCTCTGATCTATACTACATGTTTATGCCTTGATCTGTATGACCATCATTGTGACTTTTAATGGAATACCCACTTTCAGCATTAGCATTAAAGTCGATTTTAGCTTTACTATCACCAGCAGTCTTAACTTCTACCACCGGGGTCCAATTAACAATAAAATTTACGATCAGTCGTTCAACATTGGACCGTATTGTCTGCAGCAAGATTTAAACTTTGATTCTTGAATAGGATTCTATTTTGGCTTCAATTAGGATCGAAATTGTTTAGATTTAAATACTAAGGAATAGTTTCACTTTTATTGCAAAGGCTTGTTGAACGTTGGACTAGTTAGGTTTTGTTTTCAGAGAAAGCAATCATTTTATGAGTAATACTGATGCCCCTTATCATTGTTGGCGCTTCGCGGATACAGACAATACAATATTTGTACCAAATTTACACTCATTACGCCGATAAATGAATGCAATTTGAAATTTAACATTTACCATTGATGTGTATGTATGTATTTAAAAGTGACCCTACAATAGAATATTATGACCTAATAATCTACATATATTTCATACAAATATTGTTTTAGATAGTAACTTAAACGCGTTTGCATCAAAAGCATATTGGAGTCATATATTTGTATTTTAATTGAGAATAGTGTGATACCGCCACAAAATCGTACTGTCTATTGTATTAGAACGAAAAATATTACTTTTAAGTATATTTAATCAATATCTAAGTCTGTTAACCAGCTTTATGCTTACTTAATTTAAACCGTCACATAATGCAAAAGTACAAAAGAACAATTTTGTTGCCTACCCACGACAGTTGTCTAATTCGTAATATGCCATGCAAATTTTATTTGAAAAATCACATAAACCTAGATTGCATTTCCATACAATATGAAGAGTCTTTAAAATCCTAGACGGAGCCAAGTCTTTTTTTTTAAATCCGGAGTAAAATACATCAAGATCAAAGCCTGAGTTAAGAGTTGTTGAGCTCGTGAATCGCAAACAAGTACAGTCGTGAATTATGCAGAAGCTTTTAATCGTCCTAGATATTGCAAAAGGTTTTAAATTTTTGATACTTGATGAATTAGGTTACGGAGTTTGTTATAGGTTCGAGTATGATTTTGTGTTTATTTAAGAAAGTAGCATTTGTAGAAAAGTGTAATGCACCTCTTAAAAGAAAATAATTGCATTGCGCTTCTTAACTGTCTACTATTTGAAGGGGTAGGCAGAAGTGTATGACCTCAAGGTTTCGAGCTTGTTGCCATTTATTGAACACAAGAATTTTTCGAAAACTCAATAAGTACTTACTCAAATTCACTACCCAACTTAGTTTTCCGATCTTTACCTGACACTGCCTGACAGTTCATACACAGTTCCACTGAAGCATCGATGCAGTCCTAGGAGTAAATAAGTTTATAACTCTGTCTTTGACGTTTACTGTATTTTAACAATGCGAAGTCATTTGAAATACATTAGTGAGAATCAAAGAATTTAGTGACCTATAACTTATCTTAGATCTGGTCCTAAATTTATCTTTACATTCTAGTTCATTTGAAACAATCTAGATTTACATTTTTATCTGATAATGCCTAGCTATACTTATGTATATCTTGATCATCTATCATAGTTCACCATTAGTTACGCGCCAAGGATAATTTACAGTCATTTTTCTCTTCAAAAGACATTAGAAGAAATTACAGCTTCAGCAGTAAAAACTTGGTCAATAAATCTGAAGGAACGTTAATCACAAAATCGATCGTATGCGTCTGTACTTCGGTGTAATGGACAGACATAGAGGTCTCGGGTTCGATCTCCGGGTTGAGTAAAATGATATTAGGTTTTCCTGTAGCGCAATTCTCAAAATTAGCCCGGCGCCTGGAATTGCCGGTTAATGTCAATACGCTCATCCCTTGTTACATGGGACCTAACGTAACTTTCATATTCTTTATTGTACACACACAGAAAAACATAATACATACCAATAATTGGCAATTGGCAAGAAATATCATGTACAAAGGCGAGTTTAACTCAAAAGTGAGTTTTCTTCTAGCAAACCTCAGAGTAAAAGAGGAAAAATATGAAGTGTGAAAACAAATGATGTGTACAAACAGACAGAAAGGTAATTTAATGAAATATAGTACCTATTGATTTATAGTATACCTAATATATACTATAAACTTACATAATTATAATAAATATACCTATTTATATTATATATGATAGGTATGTAATTCATGAAATGTGGGTGTTACACTCAAAAATGCGTGAAATCTATGTTCGAAAGCTATGTCGATCGTAAGCAACTAATCCGAAGCCAAAGGAGTGGTAGTTAAATTTTATAGTAACGCCAGATTTAGATAGTGCCCGTTTTAATACTTGAGTGAGTTCAATGAATAGTTTTTCATTTTTGTTTTGTTTTCCTAGAATGTTTTATGAGTATGTGCTTTACAGTATTTTAGGGTGTAACTTAGATCATCAGCTTTAAAAAGTTCACTGCTGGATATGTAGGTATGTATACATAACATTTTTTAAATGGGATTTGGCATTATACAAGATGTTTTGACAAAAAAATATTTACCTAAGGGCCGGCCGCCTACCTGACAGCAACGCTCGTAACCATTACAACCTTCAGTTGCTGAATCTATATATAGCCAAATCACTCCATATTATCTAGTCTTGTAGCTAATAGGTATCGTAGATCATCTGCACAGGATTCTTAATGTATACTTACGTGCTATTTTTAGATAGGAAATAATCTAAGGTTACCTCGTCGTTTTGTGCCGTGGTTCTTACTACATCATTTTCCGTCGTGTATTCGCTTTAATATTCATGATGTGGACCATAATGACTTACCCTGTTGTAGTCTAATGACATACATCACCGTCAATGGGCACGTAAAGGCAGCTGAAGTGTTAATGATAACGAAATATGTGAATAAATGATGAGAGACTTTTTTTATACAATTTTGGTAGAAAACAAGCGTACGGCCTGATGGTAAGTGGTAACCGTAACCTATAGAGATGGTAATGTTTAGCAAACACTATAAGCCGTTACCGACCTTGTACGAAGAAGGGTATGAGGAAGGAAAGGGGAAAGGAAGAGGACCGAGGAGGTCATTGGGCGGCAAGCGAACTCACTGAGCGAAACACATTAGTATGGAAACTAATATTTTACATCGATAATATATGAGAGAAGAAAATAGGATTGATATAGATCGACACTCCAAAGGTTATCGTACTTTCTTCTATGCAAATACGTAGGATATCTTTATAGCTAAAAATAACTATAGATATGTGTGTTAAATCCTCAATAAGTTGAACTAACTATTCTATATCTCAATGGTACAAGTTTCTTAATAGTTAATTAACATGGACTTCTTCTACTGTCAATTAGACTATCTCCCCTATCTATTCAATGAGGCGGACTGGTTTAAAATGTTTGATATCATCAAATGCTTCGCTATTCATGTACAATTAAGACAGAATAAAAAATAAAACTACAGTGACATTGTACTCAGTAGTTACCATTTTTAATTTAAAATTTTATGCCTGTGATGATTTATGGCGGTGGAAAATCATTCCATGACCAAAAATATTAATTTAATTTCATTTATATACAATATTTTCTGGAACTACAGTCGGATATGAATAATTATTACTGCGTATGATAGCCCAGTTTCTGAGGATCGTTATAGGCTAAGTAACATCACGCTACGAGCGACGGGAGCAGTGCAGTAAGCAAACACGCGGATGAAACCGCTTGTCAAGTAGCTAGTGAAATATAAAAACAGTTTTTGAGATAGTTCGAAATGGATAAATTTACTACGAGTATTTCTGCAAGTACATATTTTAAATACCAAGAAGGCAAAACATGTTTAAAAAGTGTACATTTTGTGATCTGCTTTTTCTTATTGTTTCATACAACTATATATATTATGTGATTATTAATGTTGCACTAATATTATTTCCTTTTTTTCTACTGATAATGTGGTAATAAACTAATTCTAAATACCATGTACATAATTGTTCAAACGCCATTACAATCTACAGACGACGGAAATAACAGCAATATTCTAAAAGAAAGTCCCTCTATTTTTACCTTCCTCTCGGCTAAGAACAGTTTCAATCATCCTACACACTTGTTTTATAGTTCCGTACATCAAGAGGCAAAACGGAACTCTTATTGGAACATTTTGTTATCTGTTTGCTTGTCTGTCTGTCTGTCAAGAACTTTTTCTTAGTAACGCGTAAAGGTATCAAGCTGAAATTGATATCGAATACTTGTCTGCAAACCTCTTGAAGCTGTGAAAAATATCAAAGTTCTATGTCAACGCATTCAAAAGATACGAGTATTTATGGCCGTTTATGTTATTTACATATAATATAGCTTTCCGCAGCGCGGTTTCACCCGCGTCTTAAGTTACTACTCTGCTCCTGTCGCCAGTAGCGTGATGTTACATAGCTAACTTTTCTCAGGAACTAGGGGCTATCATAATGAAATGAAATGAAATATATGTTTATTCATATAGGTTAATTAAATTAACACTCATGAACGTCAAAGTTTACAAAATGTCAGCAAATTAACCTACAGCCAGTTCGCTGACGAAGTAGAGCCATGAGAAGAACTGGCAAGAAACTCAGGCCACTCTTTTTAATCGCCAGGTTATTACAATTTTTGTAAGTTACAGTTTCAAGTAGCATGCAAAGTGACGCAGGTGTTAGATTAGAGTAAATATAGAATTATATACTAGTAAAAATATTGATTACGTATATTGCCAAAAATACTATATACATATAAGTAACTATCAATTATATATAAATGTACAATCATAAATTTGTGTTCAGGTCTAAATGTATAAACAGATATATTTAAGCAATGTTATAAGAAAACAACATCTCAAAGCTATATAATTTATTTTAGCTATCTTTACGGGGTTTATATATGAAAAGAAGAAACAACATAAGTAAATAATATGATATAATACATTATCTATTCAATACCGACACATTATAGCAATTACCATGTTTCTTCCAATTACATTACAATATAAGATTACATTAAAATTAGGATTAGAATTATAATATAAATCATACTTAACTTTTATAACTCGTATTACAATATTACTGAGCACTGCTCGCTATGACGACCGGACACAGAATGAATCACATCGTTAGAGTCCGTTTCTTATATACTGTGTGACAGATAACGCTAAAACAACTGTATTCATAATCTAATGATTTTATGATTTAAGATTCGTTACAAACGTTTTTAAAAAATATAGAAAGATTTATTAAGTACATAGCTATAAGATTCTTGCTTTGAAAAGAACATGTGGTTCCTTGACAAAGTATTACAAACATAACCTATATTCATAAGTTCATAACTTAAATAAATGATGTTCTTTATAACATATTTATTTTAGATGATCTATTTATTGATTTATTTGTAATAAATAAATAGATTTTATGAAATTACTTATATTTGCATAAAATATAAGAATCAGTAATCAAATTCATAACAATTAGTAATTCAAATTATTACTATTTTATAACACAGGCAATACACTTAACTGTATAGATACTTAATTACTTACAGATTTCTATGTTGTAAAGAAAAATTAAGAAGTAAAATGTGTGCTTTACAGGCTGCCTCAATTTGCATATTGCTACAAAAAGAAAAGGCAACATGTGAACTGTGATAAATGTTTCTATGTAGGTATTATAAAAACTGTTAATTTTTGGTATAAGTATAAAGTAAGATGAACTTAATTTACCACAGGAGTTCACAATGTACCTCTATTTCAGAAATCACAATGTATAATTTTAACAATACGCAAAAAGAATTATTTAAATCCGTTTGATTCCAGAGATAAGCGCGTTTAACCAAACAAACAAACTCTTTCGCTATATAATAGTAATATTTAATAGTAGATTGACTACAAGTATGTACGGATCCCTCAGTACGTGAGTCTGACTCGCAATTGACCGTTTTTTTTTGTAAATCCCTTACCTAGTTATAGAAACAGGTGTGCACGAGATTATAAAAGTACCTACTTCAGTAAGAAAGTCTTCCAAGAAATCTCCGTGACGATCTAGTTAGTAAGAGGTAGCGGTTTGATGTGTGATAAGTGATAACGGCTACACCGTACAAGATGTGATAGTTAAGGAGGATGATTACATCCTACGTAGAAAAAAGGACAGATATCATACTTGTAAGTGTTACGTTCTCTTTATTGTTTTTTGTGATCGCCGCTGATAGCTAATTTATTTATTTCTTACTAGTTTCGTCTCACGGCTTCGCTCGCTTGTAAATTTTAGACCGATTTCCGGAATAAAAAGTAGCCCAAGTCCGTCGCCGGCACCGAACTATCTACATATAAATTTTCATCGAAATCGGTTCAGCCGTTTAGGCTATAATATAAGTATTAGAACTGAGCATGAGTTACTCCACTACTACACATATTTTTTGTCTCTGCATCATCCAAATATTGACTGGAATGCTTCTGGCATTAAGTTCGCCTTTATGCATTAAATCTGTGTAAAAAGTTTATAAATAAATAATATCTAAGTATCTGTTTTTTTTTCAATCAGTTTTGTCAAAATACTGGGAAATATGGCATTGTTTTTTTTTTGCATATAGTTATTTAAACAGGTAAGGAGATACAGAGAAGTCAGTTCCATAAACTCACCATAAATGAATATTGTCCAATGAAAACTTAGTAAGTAGATAAATTTGAAAACTCCACATTAGTACCTACTAATGTTCTTTATTAAGCTTTCTTGCCAGATCTCGAACTCACAAACTTACACTAAAAGCAAGTGGTTTAACTACTAGGCCTTTCGTGTCCGTACATAATTACAAGAATTATGTATATAAATATTAAACAGTTCTAGTAAGCAATAATGTTTACGGCATAGAAACAATGAGGGCATTAATAGTAAGAACGTTTAAAAAATGCAGAGTTTGCTACACTGGTACGTTTTATGAGAAAGTCTTCTTGGAAAACATGCTACTACATCCAAGTTGGAAGTTGTAGCGTTTATATCATATTATAAAGTTAAAGGAATACTGAACAAAACTCTTTTGAGATGCGCATCTAATATTATTTTAAAACGAATTATATCTGTGTTTGTATTTTTTTCGTTTTTATAAAATATTACTTACAATAGAAAGAAAATAAAGCTGTATCGTGGGGTACTTTTTAAAATATATAAATATAATGCGGGAGTTTGCATCTATTATAAATTATAATTATTAATACAAGACTAAGACCCTGTTTCACCACTAGATGCTAAAGTTTCTGATATATATCTAACAGATAAAACAACTTCTAGTTAAATCTGTCTAATAATTTTAAAGAGTTTATTTATCAAGAACTTGTGGAACTGATTTTTAAGCACTACCTGTCAGTTATGTTTGTAATAGATTATCACGCACTTTATCAGCAAGTGGTGAAACAGGACCTAAGTGTAGTCGTTCACAAGCTTGCCTGTTATAAACATACGAATGAAATATACTTTTATATAATACACTATTTTACACGCATAAAGCATCCATAAAATATCAACCAGGCTCTAGTTTCTCCTTGTCTTCCGTATAACCCACGTGTCTCATGTTCCCATATAAACGCAGTTATCCCATCGCTTGGACCATTCCCAGAGTATTGTATGACAGTAAGGCGATGCGTGAGATAATGCAACTAGACAGTACTCACGTCCGTGAAGTCCGTCAGTAATAAAATCACTGAAGAACATATTACGGTTATGAATAAAACGTAAGGTTTTCTCCATTTAACACGTATTTATGCTGGGTATTTCATAGATGGATAAAATATTCTCTATTGCACACCACATACTACAAAACAAATCATAGAAAAACCTTTCACAGGAGCGGGATTCGGATAACATAGTTGGTTACTGCGCTATGACGGTATTTCATAGGCGTGAGTTTAAGTCCCGCTCCGTGGTTGAAATTTTACCACCGCGTTAGAAAGAAGAAAATTGGGGTAGAGATAAAAGGAACCTAAAAATTAAGGAGTTATTAGGTGTATGCTCTTAATTACCGAACGCAACGCAAAGGAACGAAACTGTTTCAAGTCGAGTCGTATAGGATACTATCCCGGTCAATCCGACCCATTCATGCACCAATAAAGATCTACCTTCGTAATGATTCAGATAGTGTGACATATTTCAAAAACTGCGGTTAAATAACTTAACTTAATGACAGACATTCGAAACAAACAAAATTCTCTCGTAAATGACTTTTACAATTAACTAATTGGGTATGATGTCTTTCCCGTGGACAAATAAGTTCATTGAACCGAAGATGTAATGAATACTCAAATTTTATGATTGTCTCCCAATCATCTACCTTTCAACAACTAATAGCAAATATACTCAGTGTATACATATTTGTTTTTAACGACCTACTTAACTGTCTAAATATCAAAGATCTTTTATAAAAGGATAGATATAGGCACAGATAGATCAAGCTACATTGGTGATTGACACAAAAGACATATGAAAGCAAACATTAAGTATGAATTGAAGCTTTATTACTGGTTGTTAATAAATTGGTAGTAAAATAATTAGCATGTTTTATTCGAAGAAAATATACTTTGCTTTCTATAGACAATCATCAAATAGCGATAAGGTGTTCAATTAGCACTTTGGTTTAGGTGTGGTCGCAATAGTCTTTTAGCATAACGTGATTATACAAACGCGCATATAAACGCATATATAACTTTCGAAAGTTGATGCATTTATAGAAGCGCGGTTTTTAGATGATTCTTGTGAAAGATGGGCTTAACGTCTTCATTACAGAGAGCCGATTTTCCGATCGTATTCACCGGAGTAAAGATTTAATAATCACCGCAAGAATGTTCACAACGGCAACATAGTTGCTGTATCTCCAACTATACTACTTGAGGTAACTATATTCTCATAGGTAGGTACTTGCCAAGACAATCTTGCATGGACAAGATTTAAAATATGCTTAAAATATAGGCATTACTTAAAGCTAATCTTACTCTTTACATTATTTTTTACTGTTATTACTTCAGTTAACCCAACAATAACCCTGAAGTTCAATAACTGGCTATTTATAACCGAATGTAAACAGCTATAAAACAAAATACCATATTAAAAACAAATCGGTCATCTATCAACATTCATGTTCCGAACGTGAATGGCGCGAAATTATCTTTTTTAATTAAACAAGTAGGTATAATATAAAAAAAAACTGTATAAAAAGTAAAGGCGTACCTTCTCTGGCGCCATCAAAGTGGTAAAAAAGTTTGTGCAAAAAAAAAATAATGTGATTATTAATCCTGGTGTCTGAAAGCAGGGCTGTCACATCATTTATAATAATAATGTTATTTTTGAATTTGTTGCATTTGCGTGTTGTATAGCTACTTACTGCAGAACTACACAATTTTTATCCGGCATACTTATATAAATTTATTGACGTATTTATGTATAAATAAATTTAAATTAAGTTGACAAACTACAGAAACTAAAGACTACGAGTAGGCTAGAGAGACTTTCGACTGATTAATATTTTTTTACTGAATTAGGTTTTTTTTACACTTTGCGAGAGACTACAACGATTGAAGACCCAGGTAGAATATATTAGACTGATTGTCGCTGGAACTACTTCATAAATTGACTGCAATGTATATATTATATTGCAATTTTATTGTTCGAAAGAATTTAAAAGGGTCCACGGCAATGATTCATATGAGATTATAATCTTGACCACTGAAGGGAATGTTGATGTATAGGTTGCTTATATATTTCTTTAACAAACGCATCAGTGCGATCACTGACCCATCTGTCCAATGTACGGTAATAATTATGAAGATATCATCTCGGTATGATTTATGCGTAATAGAGGACAGTGCGTCGTAGTTACAGGTTCACCATGGAAATATTTTATTGGTGTATAAATTTAAATATGAATAATCAGGTTAGTACGGGTTGGTAGTCCATAAAGACTAGATAAGAAACTTGATATAAAACAAAATAAACGTAAGATGTCGACAATAAATACATAATATATACATACGTGTATATTCACTACCATTTCGTATGGCAACCTGATATGCCCTCATGTTTTTTATTATGTAATTGTATGTAATACATAATAATGGCCTAGCTCTTCGGGAAAAAGCGTGACGCTATGTTACATTTTAGTATATCTACCGCGTAATATAAGCTTCACGCCTACCCCGAAGAGGTTAGGCAGAGATGAATAACACTTTAACATTTACGATTTATATTATATCGCATGAGCCATTTGTAGCGAGCTCGTTGCCATTTACAGGACATAATTTCAGATTTTCGACTAATACTGAACATTTCTGAGTTGAAAACCCAATATCACTTTCTAGAAGACATAACTGAAGAGCTCTGCGTGAATAGTACAATTGAATCATTGCATTTATTTTTACACTTACTTCATTTATCAATGTGTGCTATGTAACCTGCTCGGGCAGCGTCTTCCAGTAGTATATTTATTATCATCATTATATCAGCCAAAAGACATCTATTGCTGAAGATAGACCTTCCCCAATTTTCGCCAACTTGGCCGATCGTAAGCCGGCCTCGTGTAACGGTTGCTCGCCACCCATAACGCCACCAAGGCGGTGGCGTTATGGGTGGTATAAGGTCATCGGTTCACCTTGTGAGTATAATATAATTAATCATTTTTTTTATTTTCAAATTAATAATCGTTACAACCCTAGCATGAACTGGTATAAAGTGGACACTTAAATATCCTGAGTTGTGACAACATGTCACGTGTCGCGCGGGATATTCTCAGATTACAGCAGCTTTAGAGTAAACCTTATTTGTATTTGTACTTGTTTAGTTACTTTGTTCGGCTTAGTAGAAGTGACAATTACGAGTGGGAGCTGTTGTATGTTTATGTGAGAAAAGTTTTTTTATTTTGTATGTAAGAGAAGCTTTAAAGACAGCTCTTGCACGATTTCTTGCTCAAAAACGATGAAGTGTAGGCTTTTTTTTATACGACTGAGTTACCTCAAGTATATGGTCCGCCTGATTGTAAGCAGTTACCGCAGCCTAAACGCTTGCCATCATCGGGACTACCACTTGCGCCTATCCGATCTTGTTAAAAACCTTTAACTCGTGTCTTGAAAACTCCATGTGCATTAATTATTTTTCTGAGACAACTAATTAGAAAAATAATCAATGTTTCATTCCACTGTTGGGCAAAGGCTGCCTTTGACTTCCAAACCCTTGAGTTTGCAGCCAATGTAGATCATTTTCGATTCGTTCTGCCTAATTCATACTGCATTATCATGATTTTACAAAAAAATAATGCATAGTCCACAACTTATCTGTAATGATATTTCTTGAATTTTATTTCTCAATGGACTTGTACTAGTTTCTTCTATAAACATATCAACCCTAGTATGAGTCACACATCTCGTAGTAATTTGTTATTATCGGCGCTGTAGCTGAGGTGAAAAATTTGCATTCTTATTAAATAGTGTCCGGCGAAGGTTGAAACTGTTCGAGTTATGCCTTCCGGTTCTGTCAATATGATATGTAATGCTTCCTTGTATTGAAACGTTTAATTATTTTATTATATCAGCACGCGCTTTATACAGAAGGTAGGCAGAAGTGTACTAAATCCAAACCATCAAGGTTACTGCTGGATTTTGGCCTTTACAGAGAGGGATTTTCCATAGTCACCATACTAGCCAAGCGAATTAAGGTGTCATAGCATACAGGTAACGCTGCTTTTGGTTTTTAGGTGTTCCCTTAGATGATAACCAGAAGGAGATGACCCTATGATATGAAGAGACCATACGACCATTTTATATTTATGTCATTACAGGTGTATGTGTTCTCCAGGTTTGAGTTAAAAACATATAAATGTTTAGCGTATCTCTATGAAAAATACTGTAATGAAATGAAATGAAATGAAATGAAATATATGTTTATTCATTTAAGTTAATTAAATTAACACTTATGAACGTCAAAGTTTACAAAATGTCAGCAAATTAACCTACAGCCAGTTCTCTGACGAAGTAGAGCCATGAGAAGAACTGGCAAGAAACTCAGGCCACTCTTTTTAATCGCCAGGTTATTACAATTTTTGTAAGTTACAGTTTCAAGTAGCATGCAAAGTGACGCAGGCAATACACTTAACTCTATAGATACTTAATTACTTACAGCTTTCTATGTTGTAAAGAAAAATTAAAAAGTAAAATGTGTGCTTTACAGGCTGCCTCAAATGGCTGTCAAGCTCAATACAAACAAGTTTACTACTTTTTACTACTATTACCTAATACATGACCTACACTATTTGCGTCGTTCACCGTAGAAGGTATACGCTAGAAATATCAATGATATCCTTGAGAGATATCAGTTATGACTATGAGCAAAAAACTCGCTTCTGTTTATATTTTTTGCTGTCATTTTATTAAGTTAATTAATTATGTATGTAGTGTTCTTATTTTAGGATATCTACTGAAATAATTGGGCACGAAAAGTCTTGTTCAGAGATGAATAAAGGTAGGAAGATTTATCACTGTGCTGGGATGATAACAAGACAAGCCCTTGTTCTTTAGGTGTATATAGCTTTCCACGACGCGGTTTCACTTGCATTAAGTTACATCTTTGGTTACTGCTCCGCTCCCGTCAGCAATAGCGTGATGTTACATATCCTGGAACCTTCCTCGAGAACTGAGATATCATACGCAAAAAGAATTTTCAAATCTTAGTAGTTCTAGAGATTAGCGTGCTCAAACAAACAAACAAACTCTTCCGCTTTATATAATAGTATAGATCTTTTGTCAAAATTAATTACGGTAAGGGTTCACTTCTATTTTCTTCTACGTACCTTACTTTCTTTTCTGTTCACAGTTGTATCTGCTATATTTTGAGAACATAGTCCTACTTAAAATAATAATATTCTACTACATTCACCCAGCGCCATCTAGCCCCAAATTAAGGAATTATATTGGCTTGTGTTATGGGTACTAAACAACTGATATACTACATAATTACATTTTTTTTTGTAAATACATACATATTATAGATAAATTACACCCAGACACAGAACAAACAATCATGCTCATCACACAAAGATTTGTCCTGGGTGGGAATCGAACCCACGACCTCCGGCTTGGCCAACAGGCCAGTCAAAATAGGCTGGGCCGTATGTTAGCCACCTAGAATATAGCTATAGAAAAACACTGAGCTTGCACGAGAGTTGTGATTTAAAAACAACAAATCATCGTCTTTGAAAGTATCGCAATCACACAACTTCAATTTAAACTTAAACAGTACCATTCACACCTCGGGAAGAGCAAAGATCGTGATTAAAACCATATCGCGCCCTATTCATTAGTTTATCACTAGCAAACGAACAAACAAGTGCAACGCAGTGTTAAATCAGATCCATAGATCGTTAGCCCATGATTAACAGCCGTGGGAATGCGCGCGCGCAGGCCTGGGAAAGATAGATAGATAGCTAGCCGGTTTGGAAGGAAAAACTAAACGGAATATGGGAAGCGCGGTATTGTTTAGTTCCTAGATTATTTGTAGATACATGATTGGTTGAGAAACTGTATGGAAGGTAACCGCTCTCGAAAATGAGAACTTAATTGAAAGATTGAGAAATGAGTCATTATGAATGTGTTCACCTGAGTGAACAAAAGAGGAATTCATTTAATAATTGTCAAAGTATAACAGAAACAAAACCCTTTGACATGATATTCTCCGATGATAAAAAGCACAGATACAAAAAGCCGATATTGTTTAACTATCAAAACATATACAAATCCGATATTTATAAATTTCTGATAGTCTGATAGTCCATATCGGGCTATCAAAAGCTTACAAAGTTATATCGGAGTATAACAAAAGTATCCGTAAACAAAGCCGCCTGTAATCAGTACAAAATAAAAGGTTATCGGATCCGAGCACGATCGCAACTCGTGCGCAGCGCAGCTATTTATTGTTAGCACTGATCGCTGGTGCCTAATTGCCTTCTATTGCAGTTTATAGTGCCCTGAAATTTACGCTGAGTTAAAAAACAGGAGAAATTATAGAGAGGTTTATGCCCCTACCTCGGCTCTCTTTCCTTTCCCTTCCCTCTTCCTTTCTCATCCCTTTTCCCTTTAAGGTCAGCAATGGCTAGGTTGTGTTTTGTAAGTATTATTTTTGCAACGCTTAGAAAATACAGCATTTTGCAGAAAAAAAAATCGTGTTTAAAAACAGACTAACTTACGTGCGATACAGGGGCGGGGTGGATCAAGCTGCCTGATGTAAGTGTGAAAAATACTTAAGAACTTTTCTATTAATAAAGAGTTTAAAAAGATTTTACAGCGTTGCGTCGGCAACGCGCGAGTGATACTCCATGTGTTGCAGGCGTCCTTAGGCTATGATAACTATTTACTTATACGCGAGCCAAATAATTAGGTGACTGTTGTGTTGACAAAGAGCACAATTACAAGGTATGTTTGGATCGCAGCAAATGGCGTTCTAGTCTCTGCTTATCCATTAATGGGAGACAGGCGTAAAGTTATGTATGTATAATTATAAATAGTTTCGTACCTTAGCACCTAAATACAACATTAACCTATTTGGCTGCGGTTTGGTGAAATATAATCTCTAACGCTTTCTACGTGTATGCGGGTATAAAGTGCCATATATATATATAGCTATCGATTTTATGTGTTAGTTGATCGGCTTCAACTGCAGGAACCATAGAACTTAGAAATGAGTAGAAGAGATTGTGGCAGTGTCACCTTTTCAACCAGCCTATCGCAGTCCACTGGGTACTGGATGTAAGCCTCTCCTAATTTACGCCTATATTTATTTAACCAGCCTTCCGCACTGCGGTTTCACCATTAAGTTACATCTTTTATTACTGCTCTGCTCATGTCGCTCCTAGCGTAATGTTATATATAACATTAACTTAGGATACCTACTTGACTTATATATAACATTAACTTGAGGAAGGTTATAGGCTATAGCCTATAACCTTCCTCAAGAACTGAGCTATCAGACGCAAAAGAGTTTTTTAAATGCAACTGGTAGTTCTTGAGATTAGCGTTCAAAGAAACAAACTCTTCCGTCTCATATATTAGCAAAGATCATATATTATTAATAATACCATAAATACTAATTTGTTGAAATGACAAAAAATAGTAACCTTTAGGTGCGCAATTATATTTCAACCTTATAAACTATGAGTATCATGCGTAAAATATACGTACCTACTTTATGCTAGATGTATCTACGTATAATCTAGTTTAAAATTTTATTTACTGTTAATTTTTACACTCCTGAGTAAAGGCCTCTCTTCATCCTTTTTCTTATAACGATCTCATGTCTTCTCTCTAAAGCTAGCGCATAATATGTTCGCAGCGCGCCGGATAGAAAAATTGCATGAAAGCACTGGTAGTCGTAGTCTAGCAATGCCTTGCGATTCGGCCTTCCTGTAGTATGCGATACTTCACATAAAATGTACTAAAGTAATGTTGGAGGATTTTTGTAATGTGATGCAGTGCGATGCGGCCAGCCGTAATATACGCTAGCTATTACAGTGCATTGAAAATAGCAAGAGTGTTTGTAACACGCTAGAAAACGAAGACACACTGAAAGTAATAATAATATTAATAATAATATTCTACCACATTCACACAGCGCCATCTAGCCCCAAATTAAGCAATTATATTTGCTTGTGTTATGGGTACTAAACAACTGATATACTACTTATATACATTTTTTTTTTTGTAAATACATACATATTATAGATAAATTACACCCAGACACAGAACAAAACAATCATGCTCATCACACAAACGTTTTTCCTGGGTGGGAATCGAACCCATGACCTCCAGCTTAGCAGTCAGGGTCACTAACCACTAGACCAACAGGCCAGTCAAAGTGGCTTATGTCTGGCAGTTGACTCTATTCGGCTGAGTTGATGATGATGGTATTAGTGTTAAAACATTTATGTTTATATCCAGTTCAAAAACTAAATACTACTTGTCTACCAATACCTTCTATATCTTTCATGTTCTATAGCAGACACTATACGGGATTTTGTGGTTTAGTGAGTTTTGTGGTCACACGTCACGACGAGGGCCAGTGTCATCGCAGTGACTCATGGCAAGCTTGAGACAATGATATTATGCACATTACTCTATTGTCTTCTTATTATCATGTCAACTAAAGAAAGAACGTAATTGTAATGAGAAAAGATTCCATTTTTGTATGTTTATTATGGAAAACTTTAAATCTATGTAACCAATTTGAAAAATCCCTTACATGTGGAAAGCTATATCAGCGAGTAGCACAGGCTATATTTTTTGTGGTATACTTACCCACGCGGCCGACAACAGCTAGTTACTTAGATATATATTGACGAAATATTAGAATGTCTCGCTCGGAATTTCGCAGCGTTTATCTTAGGAAACCAGAAGGAAAGAATAATGCTCTACGTTTCGCAAAAATTATCACGTTTTTACACTCACTTGATGTTAATTGGCAACCGTAGCATATATATGAACACATTTTCTGAGCATTTAAGAAACAACAAAAAAAGGAATGTAAGTAAAGTGTAGTTAATATTAGGTATTGATAATACATTTTTTACATCAATCTAAATTAATATTAAAAAGAGAAGATTTGATTTTTGTATGTTTCTTTGTTTATACCGATTTAACTAAAATCTACGTTACTGATTTGAAAAATGGTTTCAACTTTAGAATAATAATATAATAATAATAATAATATGTCGACACTATCACACACTGTCGTCTAGTCCCAAGCTAAGCAGAGCTTGTGTTATGGGTACTAGATAACTGAAATATAATACATATACATACTTTTTTTTTGTAAATACATACTTATAATACATAGGAAACACCCAGACTAAAGACAAATACAAATGTTCATCACACAAATATTTGCCTTCCGCGGGAATCGCACCCACGACACCCGGCGTCGCAGTCAGTTACACTAACCACTAGACCAACAGTGCAGTCTGAAAGCTTTAAAAGTAGCGGGTAACATAGGCCATATTTTATTATGGTGTGTTCAACACATTTTTCAGTAATTGAATTTCAATATTTGTAAATATAAAATACAGCTCTGCAATATTATTTATTTATTTATTTATTTATTTATTACTTCATATACAGAGTATATAGGCGGACTTAATGCCAAAGGCATTCTCTACCAGTCAACCTCACAGGGTGATGCAGAGATAAAACAAAGTAGGTGCATTTGAAGTAGCAATCAAACTGAAAATATTAATACTTGATACATATAAGTATAAGATATACATAATATATAAAGATTATATATTATTATTTCGCAGACAAAATTGCAAAGACATTTTATGAAGGCGTCCGCTTACACTATATAAAATTTTTGATACCGAAGCAAAGCGAGGACGGGCGGCTAGTATTCTTGAACAGCTTAAAAACTTCTCCGATCAATGCGGTTCATTTGGATTACCACGTTGTTGCACAGTGATACTTTGTCAATGACAGGTACAACTTGCTTCCTACAAGTTAAAAATAAAACGAAAGTAGAAATAGGAAACAAACCATTGCGTAATTACAAAGAAAACATACTGAACATTCGTGATCACGCTAATAGTAAACATCTAAGTTTGCGCGCTAATTAAACCCTATTGTCTGACTTTCCCTTTCACAATTAAATTCTAATGTATTCTTGTCGTGCGTGCCTGAGTATTGTGGAACATCTGTGGATTGTACTACTATTTTAATACTAGGTTTCTTTTATGACTGTAGTTATTGCGTCGGGAAATGACGATTACATATTACTAGCGCAATTACTCGACTGAATGAGGGCAGTAAAAACAACATATGAAAAGATGGCATGAATTTTATCCAACCAGGGGGCCTACTGCCACCTTTTATAGCAGTATTTTAATGTTACTTTGTGTTTTGTCTTTTTCTTCTGTACCATTAAAAACAAGGATAGAGACAAAGTAAGGTTAACATTGTTAGAGGTTGTGGTATGGCTGTGATAAGTCAAATGACATCCAATTAGACACTACAGAACATTTTTGTTTGAGTTTGATAAGTAGACGCGGAGTCTCGAAAATTCGTCAAAATGAAGACTTTTTTTTAAATAAACTCGTATTTAAAATAGGTTAATATGTTGCCCGGTTTGCTAGTTTTCTGATCAGTTCCAGTCAGTTATAAATGTGGTGGAACTAATGCGATCAGTTCACATTCATAATATTTTATTATAGAAATACCAGTTACTGGATGTGAAAACATAGTTTCGAAATGTATTGGGGTGTAATCGGTTCAGTAGCTCAACCATGAGATAATGTAGGTATTATTATAATATATAATTTTTTTTAGGAACATATCTTTTTTTTGTCGTTGTTAAGGTTGTTAAGGTCATCGTGGGAACAGCTGTATGAGATTTTTAGGGCATTGTTATACGTGTAACATAGCTTTTTCGGAGGCACTGCACTCTTATTGGGATTCATTAGTCAACATAAAATATTTTATATAATAAAATTCTGTTCCTACTTCAAGTAAAACAATATAAAAAACAACACATTATTATAAACCTACATTATTCAGACTCCTTTTTCACTTAACATAAACCTCAACTGCTCCAAAGGCTTTCTCAGTTGTTTATCAGGAGAATTGGCGATTGCGGCGGCAGCAGTCTTAAGAACCATATTGTAACCTATACTTTTATATGAAGCGGAAAAGTTTGTTTGTTTGTTTGCGCTATTCTCTGGCAGTACCAGTCGGATTTGAATTATTATTTTTTTGCGTATGATAACCTAGTTCCTGAGGAAGGTTATAGGTTATGTAACATCACGCTACTGGCGACGAGAGCAGAGCAGTAATCAAAGATGTGGGTGAAACCGTGCTGCGGAAAGCTATAATAATGTACAATATTTTACCAGAAAGATCGTTGTTTGCCGATGTATTTGCCTTTTTTAGACTATACAGTCCATCTATATTATATTTAAATTTATAAACTAAGATCTAAATACATACAATGTTTGTAGAAGGTGCGGTATGATTTGCTACAGGCTGTATCGAATGCTGTTAAGAAGAGTGACAGCCGTGCGTTTATGCTACTTGGGCAAACGGCACACCTCAACGTTTTACTGACCTAAATTAACTAACTAAGTAATCATACATGGCTTCACGTCTTTTTCTCCGAAGGGGTAAGTACAGGTAGTTTTACGGACTGTTGTCAATAGTCGTCATTTCATAGAATTTCACGGAACAAGCTGAGTAAAATAAATTGACTAGGTGCGTTCAATGACATTGTGTATCAATAAGATTTTGATAATTTTCATAATAATTATCTTTATTACTTCTCATAATACAATCAACAACACTTACATATGAGAAAGTCACTGATTGGTCGGCGTTAAACATCTTTTTGTTGCGCAATTTAAACCATCAAGTTAGGAGTATGAAATGTTAATTACGTTAAGGTAGTTTCTTAAACATAAAATACAGCCATTTTACAGGCAATTGAAATTCGAGAAGTTCGTGCTATTGCAATTGTTTCAACACCTAAATGTCACAGATTTAACTCCTGCCATTTATCTTTATTTAAATCATTGTTAGATACAAAATACATTGAAATCTAAATCGTGATTTGAGTTAAATTATGAAAGTGCGTTGACTAACATTTTGTCTAAATGAATAGTAGTACAGTTGAAGACCGACCTAAATAATAGTGTCACAAATTAATCAAAATTATTTAAGCCGCATTAGAAGTTCATCAAATGCGTCTTGGATCTCCAGACAAATAACCGTGAGTAAACGGCAGCAGAATCATAGAGTAGGTACTGGACAAAATAACAGCGTGTCGTGATAGCACTGCTGCCACTGCGATAGCAAAAACTGCCACATATTTGAGGACGATTGAAGGGAGTGGTCGTCTTTTGACTAGTATTTACTACCACCTGCTCAACAGTCAAAGTCTTATTGCCATTAGGAGTCGCTACCATCAAGCTATTGCAAAATAACATAGTAATCTTTTTGATATTAGCTATCTCTATTTCTGCAAAGACAGGAACACTTTCTTTATCCGTTTAAATATTAAAATAAACGTCAAAATCTATTCAACTTTGTGTCTAAAATCATAAAGTTGATTTTCACGTATTCAAAAAGTAGTGTTTAAAAAGCACATTAGGTATTAAATACACTAAGTACGCCGCTTCTATACTGTAAACCTTGTGTTATCAGTCCGTTTACGCCAATTTAGACATTAACGGCAAGTTTGTATCTTTACTATGGTAAGTGTACAGCTTATTGATAATGTACATAATTATAGGCTTATCCGAGCACCTTGCTAAGTGGTTGAACCCCGTTGCTGTAGAAAAGACAGATATAATTATCTATAGTTGCAAGATAAGTTGAGGGAAATCAAAATAGGTTTAGTAGCTATCTTGTTGTTATTAAAAATGAGCATGTTATTGTAGAGAGGTAGGGTTTAAATTGCAATTGATTTGTAATAATTGTGTTCTATCACACGGTTCTGATATAGGCGTGACTGTAACATACCTGTAATAACCTTCTGGGATAACGACATAACTATGTACACGCCAATGACCGCATTGTAACCTCTAAGGTTGTGAATTTGTAACCCAAATAGGTATTTACTATAAAAGTATTAATAAAATTTCTAATTTACAATAATAAGTACTTTCCAATTTTATCTTGGACATTATTGACATACAGTGAACAAAAAAGTTCAAACATCCACCCAGGTCGAGTGTAAACTTGCTTTCTCTGTGTAAGAAAACGCCACCCTATAATGCAATAATAACGAACTGATAATATAAATCTACCACAGCAATTTGCAACACTACAAACACAACACAAACAGATTTTCTACTACAATGTACGTGTACAAAGTACTCGCAGACAATTTCAGATATTTATAACAGGCTGTTTTAGCTGATAAATGCTGGTAATCTAGTTAGAATGGGGCTTAAATCAAGCTAACACCAAATGATAGGAAGTATACTGTGCTAGTTTCAACACGGCATTTAAGATTTGTGTTATATTCCTTTGTTGAGATAAGGTTGCTAAAGCAAATAATGTTTTGATGCATTCTACCTTTTAATTATGATTTAACAGTTATTTTATTAGATTATCTATACTAAATAAAGCGGAAGAGTCTGTTTGTTTGAACGCGCTAATTTCTGGAATGACTAGTCGGATTTGAATAATTCTTTTTGCGTGTGTTAGCCCAGTTTTTGAGTAAAGTTATAGGCTAGCAAATATCACGCTACTGACGACGGGAGCAAAGCAGTAAGCAAAGACGCGGATGAAACCGCGCTGCGGAAAGCTAGTAATAATATAATTTTGATTAAGATTTACGACACCCCCGAATACTAATTAATATAAATTTAGACTTGAAATTAGCTGACATGTGAGTTTGGGCATTATTCATTTATTTATCTTCATAATGTCAGTCGGAGTCGAAATACATCCCCAGTAATATTAAGGCTCTACCCAAACATTACATCTATACGGTTTTGCATAATAATATCTATCGCAGCGACTACAGTCTTACTTTTTACACAAATCTGTAGGTACATCTTTCATTCGATGATTTTACTGCCTTGTAATGATAATATTTCTTAAACGTTATCATTCAATGAACTAATTGCTCTAGTGTTTGCTTGTATTTGTATAAATGCTTTGCTACTAAGCTGTGTGTTCGTCCTGACCCAGACACGTCTATAAATGTTAAATGATACAAAACATTTTCAAAACCAAATATCAAATTCCCAGAAACACAATACCAAAAACACAAATCCACATCAGACTGCAAAACAATAACTGCAATACAGAAATTCTAAAATGACATGCATTTTTGTTGGTACAATAAACGAGGGCTTGGTTCGGGGTCAGCTTGTCCTGAGGTCACCGGGACCCTGCACCGCGGGGGGTTTTGAATGTCCGAGAGATTTGATCCTCCTGCTGTGATCTTCAGGTTACCTACCATATAAGTTGTCATGACAGGAGGCATAGTTTTGGAAGATGCAAATCGTGATCGAAGAATTTGATGCCTTTGTCGTGGAATGATCCCAGATGACGACTGCATCAATACTACTAAGTAACGAACGTAACACTTTTTTTTATTAGCCTACCAAAGTGAATCCACCCCACCTGATGGTAAGCAGTCATTGGAATCCTATGGTTAGGAAAGAGAAAAGGGGGGTAATTTGACCTCCGGCGCTCTCACTCAACGAACGAAACGCAGTAGTACGGAAACTACTACTCTTACGTCGATCTTCTATGAGAGGGTAGTACTTCCCCGGACGATCCGGCCCATTCATGCTGAAACCAGTGTGGATCTACTACTCTTTATGTACTGTCAAAATGCTCTATTTATTCGTAATTTGTATGACGATACATAATTATTATGTGCCAAATGGCGTGATTATTTGCAAAATAAACAGTTTTACAATTAAATGGTTGCGATATTTAATAATTATGTACGATGATGGCGATTTTTCACGAGATTTTTGACTGTCATTATTATTTTAGCTTAGTTGCAGACGCATTTCAATATCGTCTAAACACTGCGTTTATGATACTCGGCTTTACACTTTACTAATACTAAGTAATATTTTTATCGAACCTACCTGATAATAAGTAGTAACTTTAGTTTCGCAAATATTTTCTGCTATGCCGGTGGCTCGGACAAATCGCTTCCTACTCTGAACTTAGCGTTAAACCACGAAAATAATCATTGGTTTTCATAGGACGGGTTTACCAACACCGTTTTATGCCTTGAAGTATTAAGGTATGTTTCAAGGGACTCACAAATGAAACGATTACTTTAATTTTGTAAGGAATCGTAAAGACTGATGATTACTGACGAATTTTGAGTCTAACGGGACAATCCCACCCACATGCCCATCACTGTGACTCCTGTAAGCCAGGATTAACAGTGATATCCAAGAAAAAACACCGAGCTTTGACACTCGGGAGTCCCGGGGACTGCTAAACCTACTGTCTTGGACCCCGCAACGAATTTAATCAGAAGTAAGAGGAGGAGTTGGAAATAAAATGTCCACTTCCCTCCATTGCAAAGCGGGCGACAAATTTAATCTGTATAGGATTATGACCTATTAAAAGAGAGCACCACGGACACGTAATATTAAGGGACCTATGTGAGCTATATCTGATTCCAGTAATATGTATGGCAGAAACGCTTAAACGCACGGAAATTCACCCTAGATGACACAAGATCCTCATAATAAACTGGTCCTGATGTAACTTGTAAACTATTTAACATTATTTCGCGGTCTTTACGCCAAAGACTACACTCCCAAAGAATGTGATGAGCAGACTGTTCTTGATTGGAACACTGACAACTCGGCGAATCAACTAACTTAAATGAAAATAGTTTGCTCTTAAAGTTACCATGACCCGTAAGAAATTGGGCGACACAGTGATCTACCTCTATCCATGTTCCTTCCAACCGCTTTACAACTGATGGAAAAAACTGGTACAGGTGGCGCCCCTTAGTTGAAGTATCCCAGCGCTGCTGCCATTCGCCTATAAGACTCCTATAAACTTCATTTTCTTCTTTAAATAATCTAATGATTTTCTGGCGATCGCGCGATTGTAAGAAGTCACTATTCATGCCTTCGTGAGTTGTATAATACATAGCCGCTCGTCTCTGAACCTCAAGATCAACCGGAAGAACACCTGCCAGTACTGGCAAAGCCTCAGTGCTAACTGTCCTATATGCCTTACACAGAAATATTAACGCAAGACGTTGACTTTGAAGCAATTTGCGCCTTACAGCACCTATAGTTGCCCTATCAGCCCATACAGGCGCCCCATAACACATACTTCCTAAATAAGTAGCACTATAAATTGTTTTAAGAGTATTAAAAGAAAGACCCCATGTTGTTGTTGATATTCTAGTTAAAGCGTAAAAACTATTTTTAGATTTTTCCCCAATTGTAGTGATGTGATTAACAAATGAAAAGTTTCTTTCTAATATGAATCCTAAGTAACAAACTGAATCCCTACTTTTAATGCTAATATTATTAAATTTTATTCGAGGTGGTGTTTTCAGATTTCCTTTTAAAAGAAGCTGAAAAGTTTTGTGAGGAGCGAACAATAATCGGTTACGTTTTCCCCAGTCAGAGACTAGACGTAAACATTTATTCGCTAAATCCTCTAATCTCCTTTTGAGTCTAACGTTAAAAATGTTTGTACAAGGCCGGTAGCGGAGTTATCTAGTGAATTGCCCAGCTCGTTGCAGAGTGAAGGCTTTCTAAAGGTATGAGCGTTGATCATCACGCCAGATTTCCTCACGATATTTTAGCATATAGTTCCTGATGTTTGCCCCTCACCGTCACGATGTGAATTTGAGAAAGTCACAAATACCAATTACTTGTCTGGTTTCCAAGTCACAACCTTTTAATAGGCCATCACGATTTTTTACTTTCTCAAAGAGTATCGATGTCAAAACCAGGGACACTACCATTAAGCAATCTTATTATGATCTTACTTTGTTTCCATCCTTGTTTATATTGGTACAAAAGTAAAAGACAAAACACAAAGTAACAATAATACTGCTACAAGTTGTGGTGGTAAGCCCTCTTACTTGCAGCAATATTTTTATTTCTCTTGTAATCCTCGAAGACAGCATTAAAACGAAAACAAGAACATCTTCCAAATCCATTTGCATTAAAACTTAAAGTTTTTTTTTTCTTTGTGATAGCAGGTAATGAGATAACAATCTACAGCCAGGAGCCATAATGTCCGTTTGTTTGTCGATTATAATCTTTTATTAATAACTAATGAGACAACATCGGAATGTTATATTTGTTAACATCCTTGAATATTAATTGTTATTGTTTTTAAATTTTGTTGGAAAACCAGTATCGGTTTGACGTACATACATACGTTTTGAAATTTAAATTTTTGTATTTTATTTTTTAGATTACTTTATTTACGATGGCTTTTCTGTATGAGAAGAGGCCTTTTTCCTGCAGTGGTAATAGGCTAGGAGAAGGAATGCTTCATTAGATCTGTAACTCTACAATGAGTTTGCGTGCATAATATTTCTTATTTTTGATAATCTATGGGGTAATAATAATTTAAAGCGGAAGACTTTGTTTGTTAATCTCTGGATCTACCAGTCAGATTTAAATAGGTACCTAGTTATTTTTTTGCTTTTTCTTTTATTTTTCCTTAAGCTCAGTTTTTAGGAAGTTTATAGACTATGTAACGTGACGCTACTCGCAACGAGAGCATGTTGACGAAGACTTCGTTTACTTGCCCAAGTGTTTGCAGCTCGACTTCTAAGTTAAACTATGTAAATAATTACTTATCTGAGGAAAATTTGCATTCAAATACTATTTATATTGGTGCACTATTGACTGTTAGTGTAAGGGCAACGCTTTCGAAAAATATATTTAAATTATTAAATGAAACAAAAACTTTGTGCCCCTTTTCACGAAAATTGCGCGGACGGAGGCGTATTAAATTTTGTACACTTATAGTTTATACAGAAAGGGAGTCAGTATGCTATCTATATATATAAAAATGAATCCCTATTTTCCTTGGTCATGGCATCACGCGTGAACGGCTAGATCAATTTCGTTAATTCTTTTTTTGTTGTGTTTGTTATTGTCAGGAGAAGGTTCTTATGAAAGAAAAACTAGGAAAATTGCGCGCTTATTTATAAAGTTTAAGAATTTTTATCACCATATTAAATTTAAACCGCTAAACCGATTTCGATGAAAATTGGTATGTAGATAGATTTGGTTTCGGGACATAGGCTACTTTTTATCCCGAAAATCGCTCTGATTCCCGAGTTACATTAATTAAACACATAGCAATTTTCTTTATAAATATGCATAAAAATTATAAAAGTAGATGGTCGAATTTTGACTACTAGTCGACCTATAAATAAAAATGTTTCTTCTTCAATATAGATAACAAGAATAATAACAATAAACATATTTGTCAGATCTTTTTATCATTATCAGCCTGAAGAAAGTTGATGGCTACAAGGTTATATTTAGTAGATACGCAGGTAACACTAACCGTAGCCTGGTATTGTTTTAGCCGTCATTTACGATGGCCTCGAGAATAATGTAGTAGACAACATGATCCAAAAATTACGCTGATTATTTTGGGAATGTTAAAAAATATAAAACCTATATTTACGATCAAAGTTTAATCATTCCTTATCAAGCGCATGTTGATAATGCATGCATGCGCGTGGAGTGCATGTTGTGTAAGTTATCGGGTGACGAACTTATATGCAGGAAGGGATTTGGATCTTTTTTACATTCATTTAGTTAGCGATAAGTGATAGTGGCACTGCTGATGTGACGGCTTCTTAGATGCTTTTACACGCCTTTAAATACCAGGAATCAATATTGGAACTTTAATTTAGCTTCAGAAATACAAAGTCATTTGGTTCAAGACTCTTTGTAAAAGGGTGGCAATTTATTGTATCAGTCTGGCGCAATCAGTTAACATTTAATATGTATACATCCTAAGGTTTACGTTATTGTTGATTGCATTCTAAAGGTTATGAATCGTTAATAAAACATAATAAAAAAAAACTGAAAATCTTTATACCGAACTTGAAACATTCACAAATAAATGTAACTAAACTTAGAATATTGTTAAACAGCCTGCATGTCTTGTGCACCTATGCAGTCCGGCCCTGGCCCACGAATGATTTAATGCCGGTCATTTGGACGATAACTTTTTATGGGACAGGAGAACAAAAGCTTTTTATAGAAGGTTTTTGATCTTTGCATGAATCGATAAAATTACTATAAATACAACTTGAAAGTCAATGTTGTACGTGTAGAAGTGATGTGAAATAAAAGGAATAGTGATCGATAGACTTGCCATTGTAGGCTCTGTACTTTTGTAGGAATTACCTATACTTTTCATTTTACCAGGAGTATTTTCGATGCTTCTGACACCCATATATTATAATCTATACATATAATAAAATTGTAGTGTCTGTTTGTAATATTGAAATAACCGTTTTTTACTACATGTATATGAATATATATACGATACATACACCAAAATAACATTTTTTACATTTTCATCTCTGAAATGGCTGGACTGATTTTCACGGGACTTTTATTGGCAGGTAGCTGATGTAATAAGGAGTAACTTAGGCTACGTTTATTTTAGAAAAATTCTTTAATTTTAGGAAAATAAAGTAATGTTGATCGACTGTTAGGCGGAACGAAGTTCGCCAGATCAGCTAGTTAAATATAAATATTTGTCTGAGCTAGTATAAGAATAAAAACGGTCACCGCCATAGTGCTATTCTTTTAAGTTTAAAATGGAAATGTAAATTTATTTTGCATTGTATATCCCTAAAATTAACCAATGAATAATGGGCACTTTAATATGTATATATGATCTAATGGGATAATCTTATTGAAATTAATTGTACGCAAGTTACAAAACTTAGTTACGTACGCGAACAAAGGGAAAATGACTTTTGGACGAGATCACTAAAAATCTACTGACACTGTTGTATCGCTTTCTATTTTGTAAGTCGTTTGATTTCCCAACTATAACTTGATATTCCTTTGTTGCAGGTACGTCACATTTCCTCGATCAATATGCTTCCTATAGTTGCCAGGTAAACTGGTGAATACGACATTACTAGCGAAAATTTAGTCGCTAATACACTAGCAACGCAAGCGAGCATGGCGATATGTTATCGACGTTTCTATGTAACGTTTCAAAAGGCGATTATTGATGTATTATGTACAAAGGAGATATTATAAACTTACTAGCTTTCCGTGGCGCGGTTTCACCCGCGTCTATGCTTACTGCTCTGCTGCCGTCGCCAGTAGCGTGATGTTACATAGCCTATAACCTTCCTCAAGAACTGGGCTATCATACGCAATAAGAATTATTTAAATCCGACTTGTAGTTTCAGAGATTAGGACGTTCAAACAAACAAACAAACTCTTTCGCTTTATATAATTAAACTTATAAAGTACACCGTTCTTAATGCAATTTTACGGTTAAATCTAATATTATACTAATCTTTAAATATTATTTCTTTAATATTGCTACAACATAGTAATTATGGCTATGATGGTTTTGCGGGGTTGCGGGTTCAAAATCAAACAAGCTGTTTACTAGGAAATTGCCAAGCGCCTTGTCGAGGCTTCACGTGACCAGAGGGCTGGCTTATTCTTTGGCCAAAGAATCAGCATTGCCATTCAGCGTGGCAATGCTGCCAGTCTTCTGGGCACGTTGCCAGATGACAGCGATGCGGAGGAGTACTTCGACGCGATTTAATCCTTGTTTTAGTTTTTATTCTTTGTTACTTTTAAACTTGTACATAATTAAACGTTATGTTTTAATAAACAAGCTTAATTTTTCAAACTCATTTGTATTTTTTAATCATATTTTGAACATTACTGATTTACATAGGAAACCACGGTAAGAATACCTGAATTTGTATTAAAATATAGGTCTGAAGTTGTCGTCTTTAAAAAGCGCAGATTAATGTGAGGATAGCATTGCCTTGTATTTCAGTAAATAACTTAGCATAGCAAGCTACCGCCGATACTCTTTCCCGTTAAGTCGGTAGTGTGACATCACCTTTACAAGTTCAGTGCTCTATAATTTATAGTAGGCAAGTAAGCCTGTTATTTTTAGAACGTTTCTTGTCATGAAATGCACTTGCATGCAATAGTACCTACCTCATCAATAATCTGTCACAAGTAAAAGGGTATAAGTACTATGAATGATGAATATAGTATAGTTGTATTTGGAATTGGAAGAGCTATTGTTATTTAGGCCATTATGGAATTTTCATACAAATACTTTTTAATGTCATCGACTTTGCTAAACCTGGAATCGATAAGTTGGTACGTAAGTACTACCTAGGTACTTTACCAACTAGGCATCAAAAACTGAACGGTAGACTTGGACCGTTAATTCTGGCCATAATATTCTAGTTTGCAGCCTATACATAAAACATTATGCAACTCGATCCTACAAAGGTAAAACGCTGCAAATGCACAAAACATGCTGCAGGGAAAGCAATTCTAAGCCGCCTATTTTTAGGTGCACTTTAGCACAACTAAGCAGTTACACTATTTTAGATAAAGTCAATTACAGCATTACACTCATAATAATTATGTACGTTGAACAAAAGCACCGGTAAGTTTAGCGAATGACATGAAACAGAGCATTACAATTTTATTGTATCTAATAAGCGATATTCAAACCTGTAGTAGCTTCTGCAGAGTTTATTAAAAGGCAAAAAAATTGCGAATTCTCACAGCTGAAAGACGTCTACTGTTGGACGTTCCCACTATTATCTCTTGCGCTGGCTGTCCACAGCGCGGTTTTGTCCTATCAATAGCAAAAAGTGCCAGAGTTTAGCGCGCTCAAACAAAAATATACTCTTCCGCTTTATAATTATAGATTACATTCTTATGTTGCCCTTATTCGTCAGTTCTACAATATACCTTTGATTTATTATAATAAAAAAAACTAAAGAGTTTGTTTGAATACTCTAATCTCTAAAACGGCTTAGTAGGAGTTTCAGCCGCTGAGTTTCGTCCGATGCGGTCGAAACAGGAATTTCATTATTATTAACATTTTTACCAGTCACATTTAAAAATCTTTTAAAATTCCTTAGCCTGATTCTTGAGAAAGGTCAAAGGCTGTGTAACATTACGCTACAACTAACAGGAGCGGAGTAGTAAGAAGACGAAACGCGAGTTTAACAGTACAGCTAGTGTGAAATAATACGTATGCAGAAGAAATACTAAAGTTAACAATTCTCCCATAAAATCAAACACCGCTATCTTCAAAGTTTAAAAACATTAACATGCAAGGCAATACGTCTTTCTTTGTTACCGACAGTGTTCCATGAATACTTAATTAATAAAGATATGTTACACCACACCCGAGGTCATTGAGTGACAAGCAGGTTTTGATCTTAGATACAAAAAATATATATTAAAAACTAAAGTTGTTTTGAGGTTAACCACCAAATCAGGAAGAGCTCTTAGCGCTAATGCAAAGTGTAGTAAGTACCTATATTAGATAAGAAAGAAATCTACTAATTCAAAAATGACTTGAATATCGCAGATTTGTCAGTGAACTTTTCGTTAAGGCATCCCAGTAGTTATTCATATAATTGTAAACAAATAACGTTAGGTGAAAATACTGCGCATAAATAGACATGTAAAAGTATACGTTTTGAAAATGTTTTAAATTAACTAGATATAACTATAAAACGTTTCCAAGCGACGCTTTTATACTCATAACTCATTAAATAATACATAAAGTTAACCGTATAGTTACTAAATGTCCGACACGAAAACGAATTAGTTAATTATTATTTTAATTAACATTAAGTTAGTTTTCGTGTTGTACAACTGTAGAATGGTGTCAAGTTAACAGTGGTGGCATATTCCAAATTGCTTTTAATTGTGTTTGATGTTTGAGGGCGAAACTTTTTTTACCTATTGTTTCTAACTTACATAAAGTAGTTGTTCACACTACCCAATTAGTCAGAAAAGCCATAGTTATGTTGCCATCACTTGCCTTTAGTATTTGGCTGTATAATAGCATAGAGATTTCAGGTCGCTGGTTTTTTTTATACATGTTTAATAGCAATACGAGATATGGCTGTGTTCCCTAGGCATAGCAGAAAAACTTTGTTAAAAATACAACCAAACTGTTGCCGACTTTGTACGTGTAAGGACAAGGGGTGGGGAAGGAAGAAGAAAAGGTCTATCCTTCTCCGGCGTGTTCCTTCAAAGAACCCTCATGATGACACAAAGAGTACTTTATATATTGTAATTGTTTCGACATTATACATATCTTTGTGTGATTAAATTCTCTTATAAGTACTAACTGTATCAGACAGTGATCGATTGTATTTTTTCTTTATCTGTTCTTTAGTTAAAGGGTGAAAGCCCTACACCATTGTATGTAATAGTAATAGTCTCATTATTAATTCTTTAGTGGGTTTTAATGTATGATTAATGACTTCTAATGTTGCGATGTTGTAACATAGGTATTATTTTGCTATGGACTTTACTCAGTAGTTAAAATCATTTTAATAATGAGTTCCATGTAGCTGATAAGATTTAAATTGATTCGGGTCATCGTTTAACTACAAGATAAAGTTTACATCAAAGAAGATAGTGGCATGGTTAATGTAATTTATGTAATAGTTGAAGAAAAATAATGAAAGAATTTCTCGTAGAGGTAAAGAAAGAAAGATAATAAATAAAATTCCTGTTGTTATTTAAACAGCCGTATGCTATGCAATACCATTCGACTTTTAGAAAGGCCATATTTAAATAAAAACTCAATAGAATCTCTACTTTTTTGTTAGATTAATCAATTGTTTACATAATTATCGCTTTTCTTTCAAAAATTATAATAATCAAATTAGTTATGATGCTTTAATTTTTAATTACACTTATTCGGTAGTCGATATCCATTACCATTTTATTTTATTACAGTATTTAAGTGTGTCAACATGTTTGGTATTAATATTAAGTAAAAAAGCTTGTATGTAAAATTGATACCGGTAAAGATTCTACGAAAATCGACTCATGGTGCAATAATGTGTAATTTTGTACACAAATGTAATAAACTCTGTCACTAAATAGTATAGTAAAAACGCTGTTTTTCTGTTTTTCTTCTAAACCTGCTCTACGGATTAGGACATGTTTTTCACTATCAATTAGACAATTTGCGTAACCTCCGTGGGTCCCACCCAAGTAATAAAATAACGTATTTTCTCTTGAATGTGGATTGAATTATAATGTAGTGACTAAAATTTAAAGGAGTATGTAAAGGTGGTTTGAACATGTAGAAGGGATGAATGGAAGTAGGATAACGAAAGAGATTTATGTAGCGAAAATGCATGTGAAAGTTGTTAGGGGTCTTTCTAGACGGACATACACGGACCAAATAGGTGATGTGATGACAAAGGGCACAATTAAAAGCACCTGTAACCGACTAGGAGGCATATTGGATCGCAGCAAATGGCGTTGTATAGTCTCTGCTTACCCCATTAATTGGAGACAGGCGTGAAATTATGTATCTCCGACGGACAGAAGGGACGGAGGACTCTACCTATCTGCAAACTATCGACACGTATACTTAACTTTGTTAATTTATAAGAAAACGCAAATCGACTAATACAAAGCAAACGATGGATTGCATTGTATAAAATTCATGATATTGCCGATTGCGGCTGGAGTCTATACATTTTTAAACCTTTTTTGTTGGGACATAAAATCGTGTAAGATTCAACCGATTTCGCTTTGAATCACGATATAAACGAAATCACGATCGGCACAGATTGAATTCATTCAGCTGTCTGTACGAATACTTGGATCGAATTGATAGTGATACTCTCGATCCCTGATAAAGGGTAAAGTAAATACCTCGGAACTTGAGTAAGTATCCTATTGACACAAGCATAAATATATGTTTATTTGATATCATTACAAATCTCTGTATATACTTTATACTAATATTTATTATAAGTATAGATATAGATTATAAAGAGTAAAGATTTGTTTTTTTTTATTTATTTATTTATTTATTATATCCAGTTAAAAAAAATATTTCACCTTTAGAAAGCTACGAAGGTGACGGTTGTAGAGCAATAATAATTCGCAAACAATATTGCTGTCGTATTTTATGTAGGCGTTTGTTGTAAAATATACTTTTGATACAAATAAATGATGAAGAAGGTTTTCTCAGAACAATAGTAAAAACCATATTAAATTAGTATTATTTTCGAATATTCTGAGACACTACTTTTTAGTCGATCGGTCTATCCAGCAAGAATCTACTGGCGTATAACCATAACATGTTTTCCCATAGATGGAAGCTGATATCATAAAGTGTCGTTCCCAGACGTAGGCCCTGACCTACACCGTTACCTTACAAACGGTGTTGATACTTAGTTTAACCTTTGCATAGATTGCGTATCTAATTACTGCTTGCGTGTAGGTCTATGTCGGCAAGGGTCAAGTTATGCGTACCATTACACGTGTGTAGAGAGACTAGAAGTGCTTTAACGGTAAAGAAAGGTATAAAGCAAAATCGCTGTTTTATTAGCTACGTAATACGGTTTTGCCTTGGTCTTTGCTTACTGCTCTGCTCCCGTCGCCAATAGCGTGATGTTACATAGCCTATAACCTTCCTCAAGAACTGGGCTATCATACACAAAAAGAATTATTTAAATCCAAGTAGTTGTTCTAGAGATTAGCGCGTTCAAACAAACAAACAAACTCTTCCGCTTTATATAATACTTAGCTTAGTTCTTCTAAACTACGCAACGTATTTTGATACGATTTATATTCTTGACTTCGTTAGATTTCTTTTCGAAGTCTAATGAAGAATTTATGGTAGGTATATGCGAAAATTTTAAAGAAAATTACGTGTAAAGGGGCGGGTCGCTAGTATATTATAAACACTTGTTTACTGATGTAAATAAGATGAAGAATGTATTACTGAGATTTAAATTCCAACACGTTTTTATAATTTTTCAAAGACAGCGTTGCAAATAGCTTGCATGGTTTGGCTATCGTCGTCGTAGGAAACAGTGCCAAGTCACTTTGTCATCCAATAGTGATATAATGTATTTTTATTCTTAAGGTAGCTTGACTGTAAAATACCTGTATTACCCGGCTTAAAAAAGATGCAGTTCTCAATACGGCTGTCTATTTTTTTAGAATAGTTGTCCGATGTTTTATCATCGTCATGTTTTTTGCATCCAGTCGCCATTATTTTAGAGTAGTTTTCATCTAATGAGTTTTTTTATTACATAAAGAGCGCTATGATCATTTTGAAGGGTTAAAATAAAAATAAAGTATATTGCTAAACTCATCCGGCCCGTAAAAGCCAATAAACATATCTATACTATAGACACATCTAGAAGATATATTATATCTTTTCTTACATCTTCGTTCTATTGTTGTATACTTGAAGACTTTAAAGCCAACAAACGCACTAAGTTGCCTAAGCAAGTTCATTGTTAAGCAAGAAGTTACCTCGTTTCAAGAATGTAGGTACTCATTTTACGCATACCAAACTTTTATTGTTATATTGGAGAAGTATTTATAGTTGCAACGGGTATCTATGTCTATTCTCGTAGTGCATAAAAGTTTTTATTAAATTTTGGTGGCAAACAAGCATACGGCTTCCCTGATGGTAAGTGGTAACCGTAACCTATAGAGATTTATTTTTATTTTTATTTATTTATTTGGCTCAACAACAATGAGTACACCATTACATAATAAAATATACAATGCAACTTAAGTCTAAATGCCCCATTACTTAAAGAAGAGCACTGCATGCACTAAATTATGCGCTAACAAACTAATAGGTACATAGACCTTACATATAAATTGATGAATAGGTTAAGCAATTTAATATATCGATGAATAAAACAACTGAATATTATGAGAGATGGCTGTGTTTTCTAAGCATTGCAGAAATAAAGCTTAGAAAACATAATCAAGCCTGCTGACCATGTCGGGAGAAAGTGTAAGGACGAAAAAGGGAAAATAAAAGAATCGAAAGTCTAATGACTTTTATCTGTAATGATATTGATTATAAATACTTTCTTAATAAATAAATAAATTCCCTACTTCACCAGTCGATCTGGTACATTCGTGCTGAATCCAGCAAGTATGTTCTACCGTGAACTGAAGTTTCTGTGCGGACACTGAACGACACATTTCTTTCTTTGGCGTCTGACGGCCAAGTCTCGCCATGAATGCAATAAATAATAAAAGTCATATTTGTAACCAAATAAATATCTTTTATTTAGATCTTATTCGATTTAAACATAACCCTCACAACAATAATATTCAAATAAACAAAACCGATAATAAATTTCAATAACGTCTAAAATCTCAATACGATAAATTTCACAAGTCGGTTCTCAGATTGTTGCTAAGCAAACACGGTTTTAGTACATTTACGAAACCTTATGATTAATACGTCCAAGATAAGGTAACTTGGAAATAACTTTATAGTAGGCAATAATGCATTTAATACCATATAATTTAGAATAAACAACAAACACTAAATTATGTTAAACTCTTATAGGTACCATTAAAGTTGTATTAGATTTATGCGAGATTACCAAATTATTTTGGTAATCTCGTTTTAATCGAACGATGTTCTCTGTATCAACTGATCTGATGTACAGTCTAAATTTTTCAAATAGTGATGATTGATGATGAGTGGTAACATACACACACACACACACAAACTTTCGCATTTATCTAGTAGGATGGTTATTTAATGACTTCCACCTATAACCATTCTCAATACGTTTTTAATAATTAAATTGTATCGCTAAGCACCTGTCGTACGCAACTGGTAAGAACGAATGGCAGCCGTAAAATAGGCACAAGGATACATTATCAAATGCCTGCTTAAATTCTTTTTCAAAAGGCAATAAAAAACCAATTTTAAAATAGGAACATTTAAAAAAGCCGCCCTTGTAAGCGCACGAGCCACAACACAGCTTGCTGATTGGTCGACTTTTTGTTCCATATTCAAAGTTGACTGACCCTCAGTTGCTTTATTCAGTCCTACTGTAATTATCATCAGGGACAGACGTGTTTCACACCTGCTACATTGTTTGAATAAATGCCTTTTTTGTTTTAATACATTAATACAGATACAATTGATAGAAAATATTTTTGTGCAGTATTTTAAATTAACAATATATTTAAATCTATTGAAACCACTTTGTATTTTGAGCAGTAGTTTGTCATAAATTTTAGGTGTAAAAGGAAGTCGGATATACATGCTGGCACTAATCTGTATTCAGGGTCTTATAATCATAAAAACGTTATCCTAAATTAAAGCGAGTGGGCAAATCTGGAGTCAACAACAAATTTTAATCGAAACCTGTACACCGTAATAAACACAGTAGTTTATGTAAAAAAAAACTGTTAAACATGCATACAGGAATTCACTTACAATGGTGAGAGTAACGGTAAACAATCCTTTTCAATTTATTAAGAGCTTACAACAGGCGTAAGCTTATATTATGCTGAAGTTCAATGAATCGATATAAAAAAGTATAATTTATCTTCGTGCGATTATGTGAGAACAATCGCAGGTAGTAACGGCATGCGAGATTTATGCGCTTGCGCAGATTGCGTCGCCAAAAGTTTTAGGGTTACCAAATGAAATAAAAGTTTATAAAATTATAGAGTTACTTTTTTGGGAAGTATTTTAATGGTTATGAGGCAAATACGCACAATACAAGTTCATAGATATTCCAGGGTGACGGAGCCAAAAACAATTTGTTTTACTACGTCGCAGCTATGAGTATTATATAAACGAAACAATAAAATCTCTTGAAAACAAAAAGTTTTAACTGATGTCATCACACAGCTAACAAATTTGATCAAAAAAACTTTTAAGGAAAAAAACCGTATAGAATTTGTATCATCAATTTTGAATCTAAAATTTTAACACAAACTTATATGGCCACTTTTTTAAAGAGCAGATGAACTGACTCATCAAAGTAATTTTATTGTCTCAGACTAAAGGGGTCAACCCTACTTTGAGTTCTGAGAGACGATTCGTCTCGTATTTCTGGACGGACAGATGGACAGAACGCACCTGTACCGACTTCCTGTTCGACTTTTTATTTCACTACCATTTCCTGACGAAGTTCGATTGACTGCCAAAGTTTTTGTTTAAGCTCGTTTATCTTGTAATTATTTTGCGAGGTTGCACATGGCATTTTGGAAATGAAGCCTGATTAATGAGTTTATAAATTGGTTATGATTAATTTAATAATTGTAATGGGTCAGAAAATATGGCGCTTTTATCGTTCAATAATTTACCTACATAAAATTAAGAGATGTTTTAGGAGAATAGATAAGTAAATCTATTCTCATATTAGGCAATTAAAAAATTAGGCAATATTTTATATTTTATAGCAGAAGCGCCATCTCAATTATAGTTAGGCTTTTGAGATCGTTGTGTGGGTGCTAAATGTCCTATTTGCACAAGAGGCATTAACAAGCCTATCAAACGACCTCACAAAAAACACTAATAATTAAAGAGTACTAACATGGAGGCATTAAACCATACACGTAACTATCTGCAACTACCTATTTAACTATGACATTTGTCACAATACGTAGCGGCGTCAGTTTATTTTTAGATTAAATATTTTGATATTTCTCCCTGCGTTCCTGTTACAGATGACATGACGACACGTGACCGGGAGATGTCTATCTGTTTGTCTATAATTAAAGATCTTTATGCTTACTGATGGTAAGCAAAGGCAAAAGAGTCATTTTGGTAATCACAAAAAATTTAAAACTTTTTAAATGCAACCGCTCTACATAATAAATTTCTCTTTTCGCATTTCTTATCTTTGATATTGATGGACGCATGCGTACGAAACTTAATGGCTTCTTATCTTGCTCGTTTGACCTTTCAGTGTCACATTAGAGGACATATTGCCGATGTAATTTTAACAGAAAGTCCATTAGTAGCACGACATCGTGGATCTTATTTACTGTTAATTTAGATTTGGGGATGAAAGAGAAGTTATATGAGAGTAATGTCACAAACAAATTGTCGAATACTTATTTATTTTAGTGTTAAAGAAACAATATTAATTAAACTTAGATAAAGTGGACTATAATACGGCGAGATTTGCTAGACTACTATAAATAGTTAATTTTAATTTCATTACTCTATTTGCATTGGTTTATGTACCTGTAGAATACAAATAAGCTTGGATAATAAATAAACAAAATTTTTCTTACGCAAGTTCTGTTTAACGTTAAAATAGCGGGACTGTATCTCCACTTTACAGAAAACTGGTGTCATATCTTTGCTACGGTTGTGATCATGCAACTGAACAGTATTCCATTTCAGCAGAATAGATTATGCACACGGCCACATGTACCTATACTATTATTATATCTCTGGAACTAACTACCAGTCGTATTTGAATAATTCTTTTTGCGTATGATAGCCTAGTTCTTGAGGAAGGTTATAGGCTATGTAACATCATCGCTACATGGCGATGGGAGCAGAACAGTAAGCAAAGATGCGGGTGAAACCGCGCCGCGGAATGCTAGTGTATAATAATTTTCCTTTTTTTTACATGAAAGTTAGAATATAAATTGCGAGTGACCTAATTATGGTCAATCAAATAAATTGTTAAAAATTTTAAATTTGAAGTAGTTACTATATCAATGCATGAGTCATTCTTATGTACTGTTATATCATCTTGTTTTATTGACGTGCTTATGTATTACCTGGCAATGCATTATTGCTTTTAACATAAGCTTAACAGTGTTGCGTATATTTATTATTTCCTGCTAGTGTATGAACGACAACACCACGGTAATTATTATAGATAATATTACCGTGACAACACTTTTGGTTGTTACGTGAATTGTAATAATATTGTATTGTAGACGTATGAGTGACTGGACTATTAGCTTGTCTACTAAATATTTACTTTTAAACTTTCGCGTTGCATGATATAGTAGAACTAAATATACGGGAATTCACGCGATCATGCATTAGGTATTTACATACCTTATTTTGCTTGACGTTTCGACCAGGTTACACCGGCCGTGGTCACAAGCAGACTGGTGAGGCGATGTCACGGCTCCGTATGCGAAGTAGATTCTCTACCCTCACATTTTTGTCTTTCCACGTACTATCACAAATCACACTGACAGTGTCCTTATTCTGTGTGCCGTCCGTATTCCGAGCGTTAACCGACTGCGCAAAGCGAGGTTGTGTAATTTGAATCACTGGATTCCACGTAGCCGAGACCTTGAAGCCGTCTTCCCTATTGAAGTTTGTATGGTTTTTAATTTCAATAGCTTCTCGTACCACCCTACCGTACCTACTACTCTCGGGAGCCGTGACATCGCCACATCAGTCTGCTTGTGACCACGGCCGGTGTAACCTGGTCGAAACGTCAAGCAAAATAAGGTATGTAAATACCTAATGCATGATCGCGTGAATTCCCGTATATTTAGTTATACTATTGTCTACTAAATGACAGTTTAGACGTAAAAGTTGTTCATTTTATTCACTACCTTCTATTGTTTTGGTAGCAGAAGAGATTGTAATGTTTTTATGTTTAGAATTTCATACTCAAAAGTACCATAGCCAAAATTGTTAGCAGAATTCTAATCATAAGGCTGTTGTCATTTCGTTAGTCTCTCTGTCAACACAGGACTGTATCTTTTGAACCATGATAGGTAAACACTTAATTTTTCAAAATGGTTATTATTTAGGGAGCTACAATAACAAATTATAAAAAAAATATCACTAAACACTGCTTTTGGCGCGTCCGAGGTTTATGACCGGCGCTTATCAAAAATATAATTTATACTAAACAAAACAGAAAATCTTTTATTTTATTGTTTATTTCTAGCTATTGCCTAACTCATACCTACGTAATGTTTATCAACATTAAGTACCAGGTGTTGCGGTTAATTCTTCCGGTGTTACAACAACAGTATAATGTTACGTGTGTCGCCATCTATTGTGAGAATATAGCACTTAACAGGCTTCTAGAAATTTCTTTGTTAAACTGGCACGCGACCACAACAGTGTTTTATTAAAACTCTATAGTGCGTAGTGCGTAATTCTAAGCTTTTATGGTGTTTAATAGTTATACAGGCGGCCTAATATGTACTTACGATTTATTGTTTTTTTAGCGGAAAGACGATTTCTTTAAGTATTTTAATGAATTGTGAGCCGACCTAATACATCAGTTACGTAGCTTCTCGCGGATAATTACGATTCGTCAACGATTTACTACTAGTTTTCCAGTCTAGGGCTTTTTTAGTCAACCTTAACTTACGGCTTACCGAAGTTTCACATATGCACTTTCATAGTTTTCTGCCCAGTTCCTTCAGCCTTTTAAACTCTCCAAAGGTTTGTCGCTTTCACGATGTATGTCGTCAGGCACCTATTGCATAGCAAACTGTACCCTACCTATCTAATAGTTAAAAAGATCGATCGAGCAGCTCTTCACATCAGGCGTATAATATGTCTCTCTAAAAATATTTATATTATTACGTTTATTATAAAAAAATACAATTTTATTTCATATTTTATCCCTTCATTTTCAAAATGTTATTAACTTATTACAGTCTGTGTGTTTAACGTTTATCTTTTGATGAATCAGAGAAGAAAACTTAATTTTCATTTTAGGATAGGAACTCTACATATTTTCGTAAGTGGCCTTCATATTTTCGTAAGTGGCCTTCAGTAAAAATGACAAAAATTTTGAAAAACAAAATGGTAATCGTTTTGTTTTTTAAAATAGGTACTTTTTTAGGCAAGGACTATAATCTTCATAAATTCTATTCTTTTATCATACTAATTTAAACCAAAATACGTAAAAATCACTTTTGCAGGCGCAACGACGATATATGTAGAACTTTAGCAAAATGCAATAAAACTGAATTTACTTATGCGTGATCATTTAGTGGATCCACTGTCTATTTTGAGCCCACGCTATGTGGTTAATCCACGAAATATGATGAATAATGATGATATACAGCGCAAGTCTTATGAGTATCTCACACAATGGAAATAACACAACCCTTACACTGTCACAAATAATTAAATGTCTTATTACTTAACTCTAGAACTTCAATGACTAGTCCTCAGCAGTGTTATGCCCAGTCAATCAGCTAACGAGAACTTTATTTATAATCGTTTCTGTGAACCCCTGCTTTAGTCACCGAGCTACAAATACTTGACGTTACATTGTACTATTTATTAGTAGTTGTGTTAGCTTACTACCGTTTTATACTAGGTCCAGAAGGTCTAGGAAGAAGGATGCAAGATTGCTGCGACTGCCAATTTAGTTTCCAAGAAGGTAACGTACGCACAACGTACTCAGGTTTGCATGAGCGCTGACAGCATGGCAGTGTACTTGCACACCCCTGTGGAGAAAAGAATCATAAAAAAGATAAGTTTTTTATTATAAAGTGAGTTCTTGAAAGATTGCCATCCAAATTTGTTATGTTGCACCTCCCTGAAAGCTAGATGTACTCCTCTAAAAGCAATACTGGCGGCGCCCTTGCAGATTTGTGATACTTTCCCAGTCGCATTACAACATGTTTGCCTCCAATCGATTACATATTAAGCCGGTATCCAAAAATATTTAACTATATCCTAATATAAATAAAACACTCACCGTAACTAGTACCTACTTAAATAAATAAATTATACCTAAAAACGTAACACCTGCATTTTATATAAATACACATGTGCCAACGCAACGATGCACTGTTAACGTTAATACATAGCAGCTTATGTACCTATATCACACAAATTGTATATTTATACTGTTACGTAGTAGTAATAAAAGTACTTACAAATTTTAAAATATTTTTGTACCATTCAGGTACTAAATAAGAATAAGGTCCACCTAATGTATTTACTGAAATCTATGCAGACGACTGTGTTCTCTGATACTAAGATAACACAATCGAACAGTTGCCGACCGTCAATAAAGACAGAATAAAGTGTTCGTAAGAATGTTTTCCTTTCTATTCTACCTGATAGAAGAAGCGCCAGGCTCATAGTCAACTTTGGGCGCTTCTACCCTTATGGATACCACAACAGGTAAACCACATCTCATCTGTCATTGGCAAGAGAAACACTCAATCTAAAAATATCTCCTTTTAAATTATAAATTTAGACATACAACTTTATGCGTGGGAGGTGTTGTAATATATCGATTCTTTGTCTCGTAATCAAGACTTTCAGATTTATTATTTTTTATTGTATCGCATGTCAAACCATAATCTCAGTATTGTGATTAATTCGGAACCGCGATTCGAGGATTTATTAGGCTACATGTAACGGGGTGGGCATATTGACATGTGCCGAGCAAAGTTCCAAAACTTTAAAAATTTTATTTAGTCGTCTGACCACACTTACAAATTAAAAGGTTCAGGATAATTCTAATGCTACTATGTGGGCATATTTTACATAAATGTAAAGAAAACTAAGTAAAATATGTTTATGAAAATTGAGACTAATAAAGTAATTAGATGTGAAGTGACAGTAATTATCCATAGTACTTTATGCCTACGATTAAAATAATTCTAGAGATCATATTAAAAAAACAAAAGATGAAAGAGAGAAACACTTGTCCTTTAAATGAAAATGTGGTAGTTGTGCTACGTGTGGTGTTCAGTTTATAACACTACTGTTCACTGGCTTGACACTACATGACTTAGCTGCTATGTATACGCACCAATAAATGCTACTCGGTCAACGGTCAGGGAGCGATTTTTCGATGCGCGCACTGAAAGGAGAGTGAATATCCCCTCTCCGCCCGCATATATTACAGAAAATATAAGAGAAATAATTATCAGTATCAACATTATTTTATGCTAAATGCGTCTATGTAATAAATAGTGACAATGGGTGGTCTTATCAATAATAACGATCTCTTCTAGATAACCTTTGAATGGACTTGAGGATAACATTTTAGGCAATTTATTTTTTTAGCCACTGGCACATAGTACTATACAAAGTAATATACAAAATAAATTTATTATATGTGAATAAATATTTTCACGCAATATAATTGCATGCATTTAATAGTTGCGATATTATAATTATGTTTTTTATTTATTATATTTTTCTTTTCAGGTAATTACTTGTTGATGGCACGGTGTCTTGGTAACTACTAAAAACAAGTTAATCTGTTAACTAAGGTGCGATGAATTAACATCAATATTATTACAAACGTTAAGAAGATGATAATTGTTATTATTATTAAATAAAAATATTTAATGTTTAAAATAATTCACACACACCTTGTAGAAAATCATCTATGCGACATAATCCAACTATAAAATAATAGGCAAAACAACACAAAACACAATCAAAAGAGCCGCCTGTTTACTCATGTAAAAATATCCAAACATTACATTTGCCTTGTTAAGCACGACCGTCGACCATGTTCCATAGTCTGCCATCCGTTAACCTATCCATTGTGACATATTTGTTTATCTATAATCTATGGTCAGCGCTAGCGCAGTGTAAACTGTTTACGCCAAACTGTAGGTCAGGGCTGCCCAATCGATCGTTCCGGCTTGAATATCGTGAGAAAAATAATCCACTGCACAAGAATTCAAGTTTGATATAAACTTTTCATTAGCGAATGTTTTATTTTTAACTTGAGAACGATCGGGATTTAAAATATATTTTTTGAAAGTTACAGTCACTCTCACATTCCATGAGTAAGTTGTACTACATCATCAATATCAACTAAAAGACGTCCACTGCTGGGCATTCGCTATTCTTATGCATTCCCCACTACTTTCTTCAGGTCGTCAGGCCACCTTGTTGTTACTACATAACAAAACAAAATTTTGAGAGATATATTTATCGTTCTATAATGCATAGATTATAAATACTAATAAATAAATACCAGCAATTAACCTCTGTTTAATTATCTCAAATAGAACAAAGTAGCCTTATTGCTATATTAAATCATACTTATATTCATTTGAAGGACCCTTTTAATAACGATCATATTTTATCAATAGCTGTCTATAAAAATACAGTATACCTCAATTACGCGTAAGTGCATTGAACTGCAAGCGGCGCGAGCGCAATTAGTTTGCAGCAGATAGGTTACCAGAGGTGGTAAACATTCGAATCATTTTAAATCAATCAATGTAAACTTTGTTTCATTCGTGGTGCGAGTTCCAACTGAACAGCTGAAAACCTTCACACAAGAGGACTTATGGCCGAGGGATGTTAGGTTTAGACGGTTCCGCGGAACGCTACATGATACCTTGCAACAGCGCAGCACGTCGCCGACGTAGCCTGCAAACTTAGTATTAGGTATTAAAATCGTGTTTACTATTTAATTATAAAAAATGTATGATAGCCTCTAAGATATGTATATTAAAACTGTAATTCCTATGGTGCCCAAGATACAAGCACTAGCTTAGTTTGGGACCAAAAGGAAACTACTTATATTCTATGTAATTTATGTTTATTAAATAAATAAATTGAAATTGAAATAAATGTTGTTAACGCTACGGTAAATATAATGAAGTACTTGATTAGCAGAAGTTAGCTACTCGCATATAAATATTTGTTGCGCGAAAATACGCATTTCGGTTATCGTCTACGTGCGGTTGATATAAACGAATCAGCACACCACAAAGAAAAATAAAGACATTGACGTCTTCTGAGTTTTTCAACTGACAGCTGATGTTCTCACGAATGACATTGACAAGTGACAGTTTGAATGCTGACCGTTAGCGTAACATTTTAGTGTTAGTGGTATGTAGCGACAGATATAATTAGCTACTGTTTAACTTTCAGTTGCAATTTTATGAGTTAAAACATTTTTTTTACAATTCATTTGTTTTATCATAAATTATCGAAATAGCAGCTCAAAAATATAGAATAGATTCAAAAACTCATATTCTAATTATAGTGAACCGCGAATCATCGAAAAGAAAAGTCAAATCAGTGACTAGCATGATTGTGAAAAACATTATCATTGTGTCGTAACATCAAAACTTGAATTCTTATTTTTTTCATAAATTAATCACTTATTTTTTTATTGTAGTTGAGATTGGTTATAGAAAACCATTAAAACAAAACAATATCTGCGAAAACTCAATAATTTGACTGGCCTGTTGGTCTAGTGGTTAGTGACCCTGACTGCTAAGCCGGAGGTCGTGGGTTCGATTCCCACCCAGGACAAACCTTTGTGTGATCAGCATGATTGTTTGTTCTGTGTCTGGGTGTAATTTATCTATAATATGTATGTAGTTACAAAAAAAATGTATATAAGTAGTTTATCAGTTGTTTAGTACCCATAACACAAGCAAATATAATTGCTTAATTTAGGGCTAGATGGCGCTGTGTAAATGTGGTAGAATATTATTCATTATTTAATTTACTAAATTGTGGCACGTACTTAAAACAGTTGGCCACCCCTGTACAAAACACTCACGCGTATGTTAACATCGTGTAGGTAGTAGAAGAAAGTTGATACGCCGTTCAGTTGTTTGTTTAATCTAAATCGATATTATGTTTATGGAAAATTAATGGAAACTAATTATGTCTGTAGTATTATGTTGTTTCATGTGAAAGATTTTGTGATGGGAGAAGGTTCTTGATGTGCATGGTAATCCTATCCTACTGATATTATAAATGCGAATGATTGTGTGTGTGTGTGTATGTTTGTTACCACTCAGTGCCTAAATGGCTGAACCGATTTTGATGAAAATTGGTATGTAGATAGATTCGGTGCCAAAGACGGATAAAGGCTTCTTTTAATCTCGAAAATCGGTCTACAAAACATATTTTACGCGCGGGTGAAGCAGTGGGGTGCAGCTAGTCTAAACTAATATTATAAAGAGAGAAAGTTTTGACTATTTGCATGTTTGTTAAGGCCTTTCCCTGGTGTGTGGGTAATAACGGGCTGATATGAAGATCATGATGTATGTTTGTTTGAATAAACTCAAAATCTTTGTAACGAATTAGAAAATAAAAACACATGAAGAAAGCTACAATACCAGCGAGTAACATAGGCTATATTTTTGTGGTATACTTACCCCGTGGGCGAAGCCACTGGCAACAGTTAGTAAAGTATACAGAGGCTACGGTGTTCGCCTAATGACCTTTATGGGTTCCAAACCCACAAAAAATATTGTTAAAAGGTTATAAATGAGGATCTTATTTATCAGTAGCATGCCGTTCCTGCTTTGCTTACTTATTAAAATCCGCTGCAATAAAACAAGTGAGAAATTGAAGCTATATAATGTATCATAATACCACGACGTGACACTTCAAATTGAAACCATTAATCTTAATCTTAATAGGCAATCTGCAATTACTATATTTTGCAATTGAAATCGATTAACAACTCGATTGCGGCAAAAAATCTACTAAATACCTGCAATGTACTAAATATCATTTCTATTTGCATTAGTGCTAAAAACCGGCTAAGTTAGTTTTCCTTAATTCATTTGCTATTTACATTTCCAAGCATAGCAAAGATTTGACAGTAGTTGCAGATAGCGTTAAACCAATAAAGATATTATCATTTCTGTACACTGTTCTCGATTCTTGTTTTTCTTCAATTACTTACTTTTAAACCACGATTTCTTGACAAACTATTATTTATCCAGTCGTCAACAAATTATAAAATAATTTTGTACTTTAGGAAATAAAGAAGAACATGAAAATTTAGTGGGTACCATATTTTATTAGCACGTGCTTTTACACACATTGAACACCAGATGCGTTGTAATTTTGCATAAAAACTCACGCATCACCTTTGAGATAATTTCATACATTTCTGTAACGAAAGAGTTTCTATCCCAATCACCCTCAAAATTCTAATACATCACTTATTAAAATGGTCCTTAAATCTTACGTATCTTTGTCATGTTAGTGTTAGTTAAATTTCACTTTCAATTCAGTATTTAGACATTAGTATATTTACTGTAGCTACGCCATATCTCAGTGTTTTCAATTTGTCTTACCGATTAACATTACCTAAGCCGCTCGAGGTAACTTAGCTTTAAAATAGCGTAACCTAGTTCGTATGAATCATAGAATCCTGATTTATCTCAGACGAGGTATTTAATATGTTTGCTTTGAATAACTGCATTCAACGGTTCATTTGGTTTTATTTGTAATCGGTGTTTATATAAGGAATATTTACCTTGCTTATAACTAGCTTTCTGCGGTGCGATTTCACCCGCGTCTTTGCTTACTGCTCTGCTCCCGTCGTCAGTAGCGTGATGTTACATAGCCTATAACATCCCCTCGAGAACTAGGCTATCATACGCAAAAATAATTTTCAAATTCGACTAGTAGTTCCAGAAATTAGCGCGTTCAAACAAACAAACTCATCCGCTTAATATAATAATAATTCCAACCACATTCACACAGCGCCATCTAGCCCCAAATTAAGCAATTATATTTGCTTGTGTCATGGGTACTAAACAACTGATATACTACTTAAATACATTTTTTTTTTGTAAATACATACATATTATAGATAAATTACACCCAGACATAGAACAAACAATCATGCTCATCACATAAAGATTTGTCCTGGGTGGGAATCGAACCCACGACCTCCGACCTCCGGCTTAGCAGTCAGGGTCACGAACCACTACACCAACAGGCATAACACCACGCTACTGGCGACGAGAGCAGAGCAGTAAACAAAGACGTGGGTGAAACCGCGCCCTGGAAAGCTACTATGTTATACATATGGCAGTGTTGTGGTGATTTTGTATGTTGTATTTTACCTTCATCTCTTGAACTAAGCGAAAGTCTGTAAAGATTGCTTAGTTATTATTTTTGTTAAAGTATGTTAGTTCTAATTGTCACTGCTTTTTTAATTTATTTATCAAACGTGTTTGTATTTGTGGATGAAACGTTACATCAAGAGAAACATTAACATGAGAAAGACAGTGACTCCAAATCTCGGCCTACATTCACATAACTCAACTGTGATGAACTGGAATAGACTGTAGGATATATAAAGTATGAGGCTTAATATTTTTCGTCGTTGCAAGCCGCAGCTGGCCTTTACCTCGCATTATGAAACGGGGGTGTGGGTGGATAATGTTGCCAAGTGTTCTACATGGCGCAGAATGCATCCAATTTGCAAGATTTCGGATAACGCTTTTAGGATCAAACAAACCTACAACTCAGTTAATAGTGGTTACGCATCCAAATTGTTGTCCACCGCAAAGGAAGCACCTTTGTGGTGCTTCTAAAGTCCATTAGCGGCGATTACCCCTTAGCCTCCGGTTGCATATTGACTACACAGGACGAGCAGATTTGTCCTCTGATAAAACTGTCGCTGCTCCGATCACCTATCACCCTACCGCGATTATAATGTTCTTTATAAGGCATCGGTAGATATATTTTTAATTGCTTTTGACCTCTATTATAAGGCAATATAATCGCCACTGCCTTATGAAACTTTGTCCTGCAGTAGACATCTGTCACCTGAAATTACGTGATAATAAATATTTCTATCATAAATCATGTCTTTTGAGTGTCGAATGATAATTTTCATCTATTTTAATCAAAAATATACAATTTTGTTATCCAAACTATGCGATAAATTAAAAACAGTCCGGAAACTTTTCTAAAACTGGCAACATTTTGTGGGCTTGAGGGATGGGACGGGGTGGAACTGGCTCAAGGCCTACTAAACGAGCCTTCACTTTGATTTACGGACTTTATTTGTGAAGAACATTTATTTTTGTCGTCAGTACCTTCGTGCTGACCTAGTTGTGAATCTGCAAAACATAGGGTGATGTGTGTTTGTCTCACGGAGCGCTGTAAAATGCTTTGCAGCGCTCCATTTATTTATTGTCATGGATTTCCATAAAATTACACTTTTTTATTTATCAGTTTAAAGACTCTTACTGTTCATAAACGCAGTAGTGTCTTAATGCTTGTAAGGCATAGTAGTTCTTAGCAGGCGAATTGATGGGCGCAGTAAATATTTAGTACACGGGAATATTGCTGCTTGATGTCTGGTATCGCCTCTTACGACAAAAGAGATTTCCGTATTTCAGACCGTAGATCACACGATCCTTAATTTAAACGAGGTCTAAAAAGACAAACTAAATATTACGGTACGCAGCGGCTTTGCTGAGCTTCAGGTATTGCGGAAATTTATAAGCAATACTTACTACTTACTCTTAAATAGCCTGTAGGCTCGTCATAATATGGACAAGGCCGATAGCAGCAGTCAAAAACAATTATTATATTAAGGAAACCATCTTAAAAAATAAATGTAAAATTAAATATATGCTTGCCACATTTGCGTAAACAGCAGAACTCGCTCAAAGAAGTGCCTACCTAGTAAAACCGTTGTGGTTAACATTAAAAGAGGTTTTATGCCCATTTTTTATGGATCATAATTATGCGTAAGCGCAGTTTTAATGGAAAATATCGCCTTAAGGTGCTATTTAATGACCAGAATAGTTTTATTGTTTATAGTACCTACGGGACTAACTTATAGCGGTCTTGTCCTTCTATTTTATGATTTTATGTTTTTTTTAAAGAGATATAAACTAAAAGCCTTGTTATGTAGTGTTCAATACATGCTTGGTTGTCAGGAAATGTTCTGCAAAACATATGTGATTCCAGACACAATGTAAGGAGTTAATGCGATGGAGAGTTAGAGTCCTTTCATCGAGAGGCCATAAACGTTGACTCAAGCATTAAGGAGCTTTCGAGTTCTGTTCTTTATAGACAGTCGAACTGGTGATGTAGCTGGTACTTGATGATATTCCTGTGCTTCACACGGACATAATACTTCTTAGTAAAACAGTAGTACACGGAAGGCGATAAAGGGATAGGACTGCGAGATTTGTTTTAGGAGAATTCTCACTACACTACGTTGCAAACCTGCTCTCAAAAGGAAGATCGGCGTAAGTGCTTCCTGTTAGTTATAAAAGAATTTACAATTTTTAAATTAAAATATAATTAATAATAATAATAATAATATTCTACCACATTCACACAGCGCCATCTAGCCCCAAATTAAGCAATTATATTTGCTTGTGTTATGGGTACTAAACAACTGATATACTACTTATATACTAATTGCCTGAAATGTATCTAAGGCAGGGATGTCATCTATCTAAATGTGTTGTCTCTACTGGTTGTGGTTTTCAAGGCGGGAATTCCTCTTGTGTGCCACAAGTAATTTGTCAGCATTACCTGTGGTTTACCCGACAAGTACACCTGGATGGACTACAGAATGATCACATAATAATAATAATAATAATAATAACCATTTATTTCAGGCATTTAGAGCCCATAAAATTTCAATACATAAATAACAAAATAAAAACTATAAACTAATACATATTTTATATAATTTAAAACTAAAAACTACCGTGTATGAGAGGTCGGCGTCGTGTTTCGCTGCGGGGTGTCAAGTAGCCGGCCGCGGAAACGGCGATATAAGACACCCTTCGGCCAGAACTCCTCCTTGAGGAAGGTCTCTAACTGTGGAGTTGGAGCCTGCACCACGAACGATGTAAAATTGGTTTTGTGGCGCGCCTCCAACTTCTCCACCCTCAAGGTCAGGTTTGTCTTCACCTTGATGTACTCCACGATCTCCTCGGCCTTCGTAGAGTGGTGTAGGCGGGACACATACAGCTGCGTCATATAGTAGCAGCTACAAGCGGGACCCTGACTCAGGCGTTTCCAAACTTAATCAGCCATGGTCACTATTAGATACTGGTCATCTTAATACCAATGGCAATAAAAGAAAATAACACAATCAACTAAATTAAACATTTACCTTTCATAACGCTGTCCTGTTATAACAATAACCTCAATAACGAGAAATAACGACGTAATAGCAGTTACAATAACACTTATCGTTATAATAACGAGATATCGAAGCTGTTAACAGTGAAGCTTAGGATGTATTTGATTACTTTGTGGTAATTTTATAAAGTCAGTGTGCGAAATGTTTATAGGATCACGAAAGAATATCCATCGTGACAAATATTTATTGAAAATGATTTTTTAGTAAAAATTTAAGAGATTATAACGGGTGGCGCAAAAGTAAAGACCCTATTTGGTTCAGCTATAACATTTTTTCTAAATTAGAAAACTAGATTTAGATTTTTTTAAATGTATATTTGTGCCATTAAATTTCGTACCATTAGGATTTAAAGATGATGTCTTTTAAATGGTGACCTCCAGAGTTGATACACATTTGAGCCCTATTTATGACATTTTGCATAACTTGCCGTAACACTTCCTGCGATATGTTCGTTATTTCTTGACGAATGTTTTCTTTTAGAGCTGCGAGAGTCTGTGGCTTGTTCACATACACCCGAGATTTCAAAAAACCCCAAAGAAAGAAGTCTGGACTGGTCAGATCGGGTGATCTTGCAGGCCAAGGCAAATCGCCAAAACGAGAGATAACTCGGCCTGGAAAAGCGTCCCTCACTAAGTCCATAGTGTCGCGCGCTGTGTGTGCCGTAGCGCCGTCTTGTTGAAACCAGATGTGCTCCAGCCCCAATTCGTCCAAACTGGGTATCAAAAACTCACGTAACATGGTTCTGTAGCGTTCTCCAGTGACAGTAATCGCATTGCCTCCAGCGTCTTCGAAAAAATAGGGTCCGATCACTCTGTCAACACAGATGCCACACCATACAGTAACTTTTAGTGGGTGTAGAGGTGTTTCTTGAATAATGCGCGGATTATCAGTGCCCCAGAACCGAGTATTCTGCTTATTGACATGCCCTGAGAGATGGAAATGCGCTTCGTCACTCATAACCAATTTTGAAGAAAAATCATCCTCTTCAAGGTTGAGGTTTATGACGCGCTGGCAGTAATCTAGACGAGCTCGGTGGTCAGCAGGCAGCAGCTGATGAGTCATTTGAGTTTTATACGGGAACATCTTTAAGTCTTTCACCAAAATACGCTGCAGGGTCCGTCTGGAAATGCCCAATTGCGTGGCACGTCGCCTCGTTGATGTTTCTGGACACTCTTCCACATCTTCGCGCACAGCATCGATATTTTCAGCTGAACGGCCTGTTCTTGGTCTCCCAGACTTAGGTCTATCCAATGTTGAGCCAGTTGCTTCAAGGCGTGTGGCAAAGCGTCGAATTGTGCGACCAATCGGTGCCGGACGGTGGGGAAATCGTCGACGAAATTCACGTTGTGTTCTTATCACTGATGAATTATTCCGTAAGAACATTGACACAATTATTCCACGTTCTTGGGGAGTAAAACGGTCCATGTTTATTTTCAGTGTATTTTACATTTGTTCTCTACACAATTTTCAACAACAGAATGACAGAAAATGTCATATATAAAAAAAAAAAGTATTTTCTTTAGTGCCAGTACTTTTGCGCCACCCAGTATGAATAATAAATAGAATTTTCTGAATTTAAGAACTAATGAGATTTTGATGCAGTTTCATATTAAATATAGTTACTGAAGTTGAAAAAGTTTACCAGTGTGTGTTGCTACTAGTGATGTTATGATACGATTCAGAAAGATGGTCGTTAAATATGGCCGATGAATACGTGGCTACTGTTAATTATGAAACAGGTCGACAAGTCAGTGTCGTTCGTGTTTGGCTTATTTTAGTGATAATTTGCTACGCGCGTTAATATTAGAAGACTTTTTAAAATTGTCATACCGTGAGGCGGAAACTTTCGTTACGCCACCTAGCGGTGACTCGTCGCAACAGGAATGGAAGGAAGGTATTACGTCACGTCTGGTAAATTGAGGCGGTTTGCCGTCTCTTTGATGTAGAGGGCATAATTTGACGCTCTCGCGATACTATTGCTACGTGTTTGGACTAATATATCACAGTTATTTTTTTGTATTATTCTCGTCAATAATAATTTAACGGTTTAGTTAACCTGAATTTTTTGTGCGGAATAAAAAACGTCTAATATTCACTCAACTGCCATCTACCGGGCAGAAATGCAGTATGTTATTAGCAAGAGTCGTCCCCTAAAATTGGAAATGAAATGAAATGAAATGAAATATATGTTTATTCATATAGGTTAATTAAATTAACACTTATGAATATGAACGTCAAAGTTTACAAAATGTCAGCAAATTAACCTACAGCCTGCACGGGACTTACAACAAATACGCCTTTTTAACATCTTCCACCATGTTAAATAACATCGTATGTTATATTTAGTGTGTAGTTTCTTTTGCTCGTTAAGAAAATCTTCATGGTCTCGATTTGGAACTTCATATTTTTCGAGCTAAATCGACTGAAATTCAATAGTGATGTAAAGGAAATTTTTCTCTTCTATTCCATTCATATTGTGAGTTTGTTTGGAATTTGGATGTGATACATTATAAAAAACAAAGTAATAACTAGTAAGAACAGCTCATTAATTAGGAAACAATTCACAAAGCTAACATCCACATGTTTTGTAGTCAACTTCACAAGAAAATAAAACAGAAAGTGCGACGAAAATAGACATTAGTGTTAATTACACCCATACCAACATGCATCTTATCACAACGGCATAGAGTGTATATTATCTCCTGTTTTGCTATACTTTTTTAATATTCTTTGAGCCGCTTCCTTTTGGGACGTATTTAGAATGAGTGAACTAAATGAAGTTGTTTGAAAACAAACGAGGTTTGATGAGGCGTTCGGCTCAACTTCACATTGTGAATGAGCTAATTTAAACAAAAACGACTGCAAGTTTATGAAACATTTTAGAACAGAGCTTCGAGATTTACTTACTTGGTTAAGTTTAAAGTTGCTTTAATAACAGATTATTAAGAATAAAATAATTTTAAAAATATCATCTTATCAGGCATAAAAGACGTCCACTGCTGAACATTTTAAATGTAGTTATATTATGTATTAATTTTAATTTTGTCCATAGTCCTGCTATTTTCAAATTATTAACATAAATATATTATACCTAAAACAAAAGGAACATCACGCTAAAGACATGACTGGGAATTAACCATGTTTTGTCGTGATGTTGTTACGTGCTACGATAATTGTGTACTCGTTTTGTCGAGTAATAAATTTTTTTTTTCGTTATTTTCTTTATGATGATCGACTTTGAATGGTTCTATCAAAATATATTTCTAAACAAAATACTAATACAATCATATTAGTATTTAGTTTTGAAATTTTACTCTAGTATTTATGTTTACGAACATTAATATAAAATTCTTTGAAGAGAATCTATAATGTGTGTCGCAGCGAAATATCATTCCGTTTAAATGATTGATACTTAGTTAAATAATATTATTAGTCGTAGGTATAATAGTTTCAATAACACAATTAAGTAAGTAATTTATATACGGCTTTAAGCATTAGCCATTAATCATAGCAATTATTATCACAAACTATAATTAAATAACTCAAAACAGAAGTGTCTAATTAAAACATTCTTTGACGGAATAGATTGACATTAAGTGAACGAACCAGCAATTATTAAAGATTTGAAAGACCGAAATGAATGGATTAGAGATAATGAATGAATGATTTACGATGTGTCATTTAATTTTAGGTTAAAATTTAATGATGCCATGTCTACTCATAAATTCAAAATTAAATAGAGACTGCAGAGTTATATTTTACTACCTGTAGCCCGCAGCTCCCGCCGCGTGAATGAAGGGAAGGATATATCGCATTTTCCATACAAACTTTCATCCCCTAAGTCAACCCCTTCAAGCCATTATTTCGCGATAAAAGATAGCCTAAGTATGTCGTTCCTCAAGGTCTATTCTATCTCTATACCAAATTTCATCAAAACCGGCTCAGTAGTTTAGGTGTGAAAGCGTAACAGTAAGACAGAGTTACTTTCGCATTTATGGATTTATCTATACTGCCGGAAAATGAGCATATGTGTAGGTAGATTTTCTTAAACTTTATTTGTTAATTGATGATGTTTTTTTGCAAAGTACGACAGTAGGCGTTGTCTTTATGCCACAAAAACAACATTAGGTTGGATTCTTATTTTGTTTATTTTTATTAACGCGCGTATTTTTATGTTGGTCGTGTTAAGTAGGTACATCATAATTAATACAAAAATACAGAAAAGAAAGACAGGTGCCTTTGTAAACAACATAATACTTACCATTCTCTGTAACGGTTACAAAGGGACAGCGGCGCCGGCGGTAACCACGATGTTAATCCCTTAGTAATGAACTGAGCCAAGTCAAGTTACCTTAATCCTACTTTACGCTGTGTATCCTTTGACTTTAAATGTTTAAGCTTGCCCGTTGTCAGGTGCTTGTTAGAATATTAATCGGAATTTTTGCTTTTATAAACTAAAAAAAGTATTATATTTTGCTCTTTAGGCGCTGAGTAGGTCCCTAAAACGCACTCTGCCTATTCGCGTTTTGCCAAAATGTCAATTAAAATGCTACTTTTCTTAGTGCCCATTTAGCGATACGACATTCTCTACATACGTTTCAGAAGAACCGGTTTTTCATAACATACTTTTTTGTCATCATCATAAGAAATAGGTCTTTTGCCTACCTACTGGCTTCTTGACCTGAAGTGTTATATCATCCAATATTCTATTTAAAGGTCAATTCGCCTACCTAGCTATAAACTAAATTTCAATTAGTTCGTCACGCTCTTGAGCTAATATGCACTAAAACTAAATCTCAATTTTCCTTCTTCACTCATGAACTACTAATACGCAATAGGTCTAAATATCAATAATGCCTATCTCTCGCTAGGTTAAGGCATAACGCGAAATTGGCAGACTGCGTTTGTTTGCTAAAACGAAAAATGTCTTGGAGTACCAACCTATCACTATATTTTGTATCACTCATGTGACCTGATGGCTTCGATTAAAGGACTTAATATTTAATTAATAATTCTGATAGGACCTATAAAGCGTGCACTGTGGAACCTTGAATTATTATTCATAAAGAATTCCAGTTGCGCGATAGGTCAAACTAATTATTTAAATTAGATAGTTTTACTAGCCGTGCCTATCAAGTCTTAAGCACCCCTATGACGTATAAGTAGAAAAATAGAAAGAGTACCTAATTATAATAGGCGGACTTGGCAGTATATCTAACTCTTATTATACAAATCATAAGATACAGATTTATTTGGTACTTACCTACTTAGCTGTATTTATTGCATGAGCTATAGGTACCTAACTACTATTTTATTTACTTCTTCGCTATTTTCCCTGATACTACTCTTGATATTGAAAATTTATTTGCAGCTTCGTTAAATATATATATATATATATTATATACTAGTATAATGGTCAGGCAAAGAATATTTTAATTACAATTAGTACCTTTCACTGAAAATACAAGACAAGCTGTAGATATAATGTTCATAATATTGATAAGTAGTAGTTAAGTCGAAAGCTGAAAATAAGCCCTTTCAAAGATCATATCGTCCACCATTCCTTTTATTTGAGAATTTTTATCAAAAAAACTGGCATTCGAGTGCTCTCGCCGCCATTGCATGGAAGTGCTCAATTTAACCGGAGCTAAGAGCTAACGAGTTAACTAAAACCGCGTAAGATTCAGGAAGGCAGCCCACAAGGAAAATGCGCCGCGAGTACGTCGCAGCCGCGCGGGCGATCGCCTGCCGCGCACGTTACAAGGGGCTCTGCCTGGCAACGACCGCGTGACGTCACGGGCTGTAGACCTTCTAACGAGAGCTAGCGATCTATATACAGTAGTAACATCACACTAAAGAATACACTTCCATCGGAAAATTGAAGCCCTGCGTATATATACTAAGCGTGAGTGAAAACTTCACTTGCGTGATTTAGCACTTTACTAAATAAATTTGTTTCAAAGCATATATTTATTCTTTTTGTTAACCCAGTATCAGTATTATACGCTTAACGATTGTTGGCCTAAATTTCCTCTTTAAATAATTGTTTAACTATAGAATTAATTTCATTTTTCTATATTTGACGCTCGATCTTATCCAACAGCGCCATCTATTGATTAAAAGTTGTACAAATGTAACTTGTGCTGTGTAATATATTATAATGTATTTTATATATTTTAGCTTTTGTAAGCTTTTGTCAGTTCGGTTAAGTTTTGACTTTGGTAATAAGTTAATTAAAAAATATTTTTTGTTTGTTTCAGGATAACCAATAACGAAAGGGATGAAAGTCCGGGTGCAGACGGCAATGTATCGCCGGAGCCACCTGACCGACCACCCGGGAAAGTGCGACAAGTTCACCCTGAGGATAAAACTCAGGTTCTAGCATATGACTCAACATATCGTAAGAAAAATAAACCCAAAAACCTTCCTTTAGAAGATAACCATTACAATCATTTAGCGAATACGAACGTGTCTATGTCTCCAATGTATCCTTTGACGCCAAATATTTGTGTGGAAGGTGGGAAGATCGAGTTCATAAAGTCACCGCCAGGGAGTGCGAGGAACAGTTTGGCGCTAGCGTCGCCGCCTCAAACACCGTTGTTGGTGCGGCGCGGCTCTAGTGAGAAACGCGAAGCCCGCATCTACGATGAGCCGACAGAGAAATTTGACGGCGATAAGGTAGGTGGCGCTATTACTCAATAAAACTAGAAAAAGAAAACAATTTTGACAAGCCTCGTGGCAAAGAATTTACTAAATGAAGTACTTACAATATTTTTGGAAGTTAACGTAACGTAAGTTAGAAATAAAGTGTGTTTTCTTAGCATTTAACTCTAGCATGAAAAAAATGTTGCTGCTATAGCTTCAATTAAAAGAATGAATCAATTAATTGAAGAAGTATACAATAGAACACGACTCAATCACGATTTATAATAGCCCAAAAAACATTTTGGTTAAAAAGCAAAATATTAAATATTAAGTCATCCAAAAAAGTCGTCAAATTTACGCTACCGCTACTTTGTATAAAACAAATTTGAATGGCGTCAGCTGTGTCAATTCCTTTGAAACAAATAAACGTCCTAACTTTAATGTTCAATGCAAACCGTAGAATAATCTTTCAACGAATTCTTGAAAAAACTTTGCAGTTAGGGACATATTCAATTTAGAAAGTCACCAGAGCAAAGGGACCCATACCCTTGTCAAAAATCTTTCCAACTTACAATTTGTTTTGTTACATATCATGCACATTTTAACTTTACCACTATTCTTTTATTTTAAAAGCGTTTTTATGTTTATCTTTTTGTTTTAGTTTAAAATTTTGTCGAACTCGTTTAACGGTTTTACGACATTTCATACTCTGTCTTTAAGATCATAACGTGATCTTTCAAAGGGTATTTTATCGGAATCTGATGCAGTCTGGGAAAGTATCTTCACCCTGTAGGAGATCATAGACATACCTACAATACTAGATAGTGATGTATACGGAGGCACTGTTTTGACATTAAAAATTGAACGTAGCAGTTTTGCTATTTATATGGCTACGACAGCAATTCGCTAGCGCTTCTGATGGAGGTATTTTGAGCTGAGTTAACAAATTGCGATTAGATGGGTTACCTTATCGTCTAATAAATATTTTAAATTTGATATTTAAAGATCAGACAATATTAAAGTCATTATAACTTCAAAATAAAGAAACAATGTAATGTCTCCCAAGGGAGACGTCTTAGCGACAAATAAATAGAAAACATATAATAAAAGTTGGAAGCCACTTTATGTAAAATGTCATATCCCTAAATCTTTTAGAGACGATCTCGCAAAACCTATTGGGAAGGCTTTCAAAAACAATTTAGCTGCGACTAAAGACGCATTAAGGTGCATCAGTCCAATTACACGTGAGCATCCCTAGATCACAGAGATGAGGGGCGCAATATGGCTTCTTACTTGATCAAAATATTATCTTTATAAAACTCTTTGCAACTCTAATGCAGGGGTGAGATTTTCGTCAAAATTTCTATTGTGTATTGAAGTATTGAAACGATGGATAAACATCAATAAATTTAACAGATTTTATATCTTAGTTTTTTTTAAAACAAAACAATTACAATGCATTTTTGTTAGTGTACGACGATTTTCTCTATCTATGGGTAAATTATACCTAGTTGAATACACAGAGTTTTTTCCTTCTTTATCCAAAGACTTTATTTTCTGTGTTTCGTCTTTATTTGTTTTACAAAACTTATTGTCATTCTTTGCCATAAACAACACCAAGAAGAGATCAAAAGCTTGTCATATTAGAATATGAATTCAAACAGTGCCGAAGACCTGAAAACTTATTGCACTCCAGACATGCAAATGTGGGAGACAGTAAATTGAATTAATTGCACAGATTCTATGAGCAAATCGTTCTCTCTGTGCTACCAATGAATTTCTATTATCATCTTGCTTTATGACGCTTAGAATAGTTTTAGAAATTTGTGGTCGTAGAGGTGGTTAAGAGAGGAAATTATGAGATAGGTGAAGTAATGCAGTTGCGTTTGAAGATGGAGAAATTATTGAATTAAAATCTAACTCTTGTTTGGCGATAATTTTAGCAAATTAAAATTTATTACATTAATTTGCTGCAATAGCTACATAAGTCTTAAAATCTTTTTTTCCTAGAGGGCTAATAAAGAGAACATTGCATTTCTTATATGTTTAGCAACTGAACATTTCCAAGATTCAAAGGCGCCAATAGCTAATTTTTTATAATAACTTTATTTACTTATTTAATGAATCTTTGTGTATTTCTAACAAAAAAGTAGATGAACCACTTACTAATTTGGCTAACGAATTTTATAAGCAAGCGGTTCATTGTTCCTCAGTGCACTATTCTTCTTAAGAGCTTGACGTCCTCAACTTGCGTCTTAAACTTGTGAAATTTGTGAATCTGATTTGCTAGTTAAGTATGCAAATCGGTTTCCAATAATGCGGTGGAGGCGGTCTGTAGATTTTAGGTTCTTGCTGCCTGTACTCCGTCAATGATAGCTGGTTCCAACAAGTCGATTTAGGTGTCTCCTCAGTTGTAAAATGCGGTTGGATGACCGTATGTTTCTAAAATATCCAATATGATATCTAACAGTCAGCTTGGTCTCTTTGCCCGATATCGGTGGAGCCTCCATATTATTAAGTGTATGTTTCAGTATGTTTTAAAAAAAAACTTTTAACTAACGATAATATATGAATATAAAAATCTCTTTTTATCATAAACGTGAACGATAGACGAAGATTTTAATGACATTGTCAATCATTTGTCTTTTATTCTGTCAAATAAATCAAAATTAACTTTTGGTATGGTTGCATTTGCTGCCGCAAATGCAGTTATATAGAAAAAATCATCAAAATCAACAATGGACGTAGGTTATAAAGCTGGCTTTTACGATAGCGAATCGGCCATGAATATCGCATCTTATCTAATGTCAACCCTGGAGGAGCACCATAAAATGATCTACATGGTGTTGTTCATGCTATTAATAGTGCTGATTCTTCTGGATGTGAGAGCACGGTCAGCTAACAAGCAAGTTTGCGTCGAAGAAGTACCCGAAGGAATCCCTGAATCCTGTACCGACCAGGTAGTTGGACCATGGGACACAAAGGAATCGAAGATAGCTACCAATGTCAATCTCAAGGATTCAGTTATGTTTAAGAAAAATGATTAATAATTTTCATAGTATTTGGTTTATCTTTTGGATAAGTTGTGCTTTAATTGAAACTATTTTTAGACACAATAAAGATATGTATTTCTTTTGAGTCATTTCTGTAAATATTATGTTATTTCTGTGGATATACAATCAACCTTGCCACCTCGCAAACTTTCAAGCTTAATGCGTAAAACGTTATTAAAAAATTTTATACTACAAAAAGTTCAGTGGTTCTCCAACACGGTCAGTCAGTCAATTTCATTACTCTCTAAACTTCACTTAATTTTATTTGGTTAAAAGTTCTCTAATATTTAATGTACTTCTGCATAATATATGCAGCAGCATATAGTATGCTGATAATTAGGTATATCATCACGATGGATCCCACTATTTCCATTAAGTATTTCCATTGATGGAAATACTGGGACAGAGTCTCCAACTATTTCCATTGCAGGCGGCGCGGTGATTAAAAAACGCTGCATCGCCTCTTATTGACGGCGTGCACATGGAAACTATGTTATTGATTCATTGTGATTGATCATCTGGCAATCGAATAAAATATTCATTACGAATAGGTGGAATAAGGTTTTACCGTTTCTTTCCCGGTACTAGCTGTTTTTTTCCGCAATGGAAATAATGGGATAAAACGCTCGTCCCACTTTTTTCATTTCGCATTTCCATGGAAATAGTGAGATACACCCTATCATCATACTGTTTCATAAATTACATAACTACCATTAAGTCGCTGTCGTTTCCAATTTAAGCTCTAAAATGCGAACCGTCGGTACATCACAAGACAGCCACTGTTCTTAGATTACACCTATTCCAATTCTCATTTATAGAACACCATAACGCCCCATAACGTAGGTAATGACAATCTCCCATTAGTGAGCACTACGGCTGTCTGCCAGTGTAACATTAGCTTAAGTGGCACATATGTTATTTCGCAATGTCTGTTACCGGGGTTATTGTTATAAAATGTACTACGATTGTGGGGTTGGAGAATTTGGTTGGACGTATGTACTATTAAAGCTGTTTTTATAACAATTGTTATTCAAGAGATTTGCTTCTTAACAATTTCATAAAAGAATTTTTGGATAGTAATATGATCGAATGATCAAAAAGTTTAAGATTAGTATCAATGTCACTGATGAAAGACGTGTTTTTAATAGATTCATCCCAACTATACCAACCTACAATACCATCACTGTAACTTTTGTAAAACAGAATTATGGATGAAGAACCATAGCGAACACCGCGCTAGGACACTCTCCATTGCTGGCGCAAGGTAAATTGTTGTCCACGAGTCTGTCATCGTTGTAATTCTTTTGCTAGTAGGAGGAGATCATTTAGCAAGTAAAAATTTCAAATTCGCTCCTTGCAAGTTTAAAAAATAAAAGAAGCTATGAAGTAAATACTCGCATAATAAACTTCAGATTTTTCAAAAGTACCGCATAGTCTGACATGTACATAGGTATATCAATTTCACATTGTCCAAGTACTGCCGATGTAACAATAAACTTCTTTGGCATGGGACCTATACTCTTGTTATGCGGTGCCTTGGCCTGCTGCCACCAAAGCAATAAAGATCGCTATCCGAATTACTACTCATTTGCCCGGAACTCCGGAACTCTAAAGACTGAATGGTTTTGCTTCTTAGTCTAAACACTGGTTCTGCAAGCTATCGAATAGTTTATTTAATCTGTCCGCTTGTTGTGAGCTACTGGCGTTACTGTTACAACCTTTTTTATCTGTTGACGGCTAAATATCACTCTGTTCTCTACGTGGTTGCTTGATTCATAGATATTGTGATCTTACGAATTTTCCTTTCATCTGGGAACGATTTTGTCCAGCACGGGTCGCTCCCAGCCTTTATTTTTCCTTTTGATTGTAGATTTTAGAATGTGATCTATGACATGATTCTGCAACAAGAAATCTCTGTTGCGGTTATTGGTTAAAACATGCCTTAATATTCCGCAATCAATTACAATACTCTTAGGCTTACACTGGCATATAATCAAATTACATACGACGATGTTCGACACTATGAGAAGCGACGGGCGTTTTGAATGAAATCTAATCTCCGAGATTGTTGGCATCTCCTCGTTTGGGCTATAAAAATTCTTTATAGATTGTGATGGCGTCGTATGCGGAAGTCTGCAGTGTTTTTGCTACTCCTATATCAATAAAGCAGAGTAATGATAGCGTATAAACCTACAGTTAATTTGGTTGAATAGTTTAAAAACTCGTTGGTATTCTGCGTTCATTACGGGTAGTCAGAAACGTGAAAAGTCTGGCTACTGAAAGATCATTCTCGAGGAATAGAGATATACCTACCTACTTGAATAACACCTTAAACTTTAAAAAGTCACATTCGTTCAGTTTTGACCCTAGTTCTAGACTTTTGCACCTAATTTGTAGTCTGTCATGTAACCTTCCCTAAAATAAAATAAACACTAATGATAGAATAATGAACAATTTACTGACACACGTCACACTTCCAAACCTTGTTCTTTACAAAACTTACCAAACATTACCAAACGTTAGAAAAACAATCGGAAAATAGAAAATGAAACCCATACAAATTGCGAGATTTCATGCATTGCATAAACTGACCAGTTCATCAAATAAACATTTTACTCAGATTGTCCCGCCCGTAAACAAGCTAAATAAAAGTTAACTGTCCGTAATCAATAGATAATGCATAAAATACGAGGCCATCACAGCATCACAGATATACATTTTTATTAGCTTTACGTCAATCATAACATGACCTACACATGTCTCTAAATTTTTAACAAAAACACTCTAAAATACAAATTTTAAGTGAGACGTAGAGCTCATTTTACGCTTGCCGATTTCGTGTATGTGTGGTGACCACACAGTTGCATTACAATTTAAGGATCCAAATAAATGTTTTGGAATCATAATAAAACCTCCTACACTTTTTACGATGTTTTTTATATATTTTTTACAGAAACATTTTGAATTTGTGTACTGGAAAGATAAAATTATTATGTCTACTTTACAAGAGTTAAAATGTTATTGGTCTTAGCTTTGGACAGTCTTTTAGGAAACGGTGCCAAATGTTTCCATTTGATGATTTAAATTTTCGTCCACTGTAGGCGACGGTGCTACCTTTCTGGTAAGCGATTTTCTGCCGTCTTTAGGGTTGAAGGTTTGGTTGTCCAATTACATTAATAAAGATAGATATGTTGTATGAACTTTGCACAGAAAAATCTAAGTAAGCCAGGGTAGGCTTATGTATATAATAAACACTTTTCGCCATGTTGTTTTATTTAGGTAACAGGAGGCGAGGCTTTTGTAACGTCCCAAATCTAGGCCTTAGACTAACAAAATATAAAACCCATTATCTAGTATCACTGAATCACCGAAGTATTTTCTATACTGGGAACGTTTATTTTTCTTTGACTAACACAAATAATAAATTAGTCCTGTCAATCTCTAGAAGGCTGGTCGAACTACTATCTGTCACCCAGTATAGAGAGGCTTTGATAAATTTTGTCAGCTTGTGTAATTTTTTTTTGTTGATGCATATGCAATCAATCACGTAGATAACTGTCGTTTAGCAGATTGGACACAGTTGACGTTGTGGGTTTGATTAAAATATCGATCCTATGAATAATTTGTTTAGAAATTTGTTGTTATAGCTGACCGTTGTTTATTTTAATTAAAAGATTCTAAGCTATATTCTGCTTAAAATGATAAGCTGGATGCTTGAAATGTGTGGTAAATATAGCAACTGTCTTTACTTATATTTTTATTTTATTTAAGTACTAAATAAACACAGGTTACCATACGCTATGAACATGACTGTTTATTATTGTGATGTGTATATTGTGAAATCAATGCCAAAAAAATATAACCGAGGTATTTTGCGAAGGCAAAAGAGAACGTAGGAGTATAAAGAAAAACACACTTGTTCTTGTTTTAAAGCTTTTATCCATTTCTGGGGTCGGCTGTCCTTGTCTGCCTCTTAAACTGAATAGAATATAGTATCTACTGATATATTACGAACATGTAAAGAATAAAAAACAAGTACTTTCTGCTATGTATATAATCGTTTAAACGAGTAAGAAAAACACACGATTCCAGCTACATATAAAATCTGTCCAGCAAAACATTTTTCCCAAAAGGCTATCCATTTTTAATAAAACCCTCATATAATCTGATATTCATGGTAGTAGACTGTATGATAAACGCGGTCCACCTGGGCAGCGCCATCTGTCGGCCGCGTGCTGTAATTAATTCCGCAACGCTACACTGGCACGTGGCCAATAGTGTTTTTGTCCAAGATTTATGAACGATTAATAGAAGGTTGTTGCTTATTTTTTAATAGAGAAAAATGGCTTTAAAGGGCATCATGCACGTTTTAAAATATATCATAGAATAAAATGCATTTTAATTGCCCTAATAAGTCGTAAAAGAAGATTTTAGCTGCTTTATTTTTTTTATCGTTCCTAAAGTTGCTGCGTCGTATGATTGCCGAACTGAAAGATTCAAAAATACTTTTTACAAATCGGTAACTCACAATGTTCTTCGCTTAGGTAACTCTGAAAAGTTTTATATTTAGGGGTTTATGTAAAGTTTCGTTTCGGATTTGAAAAGGGCTATTTCCTGTAGTTAATATAAGGCAGATGAACTTTCTTTTAGAGAAAATAACAGATCACATCCTTGATGATGATCTAATTCAGTAGCTTTTACTTATATTATACTATTCTTATATTATACTATTACTTTTTATTTGCTATTACTTTTACTTTACACTTTTCTGACTTTATATACGTACGTACATACACATCCTGCACATTTTCACCAGTCTGCAATAACAGATATTTCAATTTTTTTATTGGCAATATCACAAAACCGAGCTAATTATTTCTCGCAATACTAATCCTGGAACACAAACGAATTATCAAGGCATACCCTAACAGGGTAGGCAGGATTGGTGGGGTCTGGCATCAAAGGGCTCCATTTGGAAAATTTGTTTTTCCATTAGTCAAATTGGGTTCGCGGGGGTAACTTGGTAAAGTGTTGACGCGATGATGTATGTTTTAGTAACTTAAAAATATTCATGTTTGTTTGTTGGAGATCTTAGTTTTTTATTATCTGCTGTGAACGGTAAAGATCAAATATGGACTTCAGCCAAATGCGTGACTTGATGTTCTCATAAGAATTGTGTTATAGCGTCCGGGGCGCTCAGGAAGCACCACGGCAGTAATAACGGTATTAATGCTGTTTTGTAGCTTAGTGTGTGTTAGGAGTTAGACGGTAGGCTCGATACTACTGTTTGGTAAATATTGTGAGTTTTCCAGTTTAGAAAAATTCAATTCAAGAAAAACTTGTATACCTAGTCCAGAAATAATTGTAACGACTAGTATGAGTGTATTTTGTGTACGTTAATTGTATATATATTTTTCACGATCCATCATCTTGTCCCCTATTGTCGAAGTGCAACTTTAAAATTATTTTATAGCATTTAGTTTGTTAACAAAAATACGGTCAACCTGATCTTAAGTAGTTACCTATCGAGTTTATATGTTTTTGTGTTTCTCTAAGTGAAATGAAGTTAATAATCATGAGTAATAAAACTTATAAAGTAAGAGTAGGTAACCTACTAAATCTACCAATCTAACAGCAAAGATATGTAAATAAGTTTACTTGTAAGTATCATTTAAAATCAATCACAGAATTATTATGTAAGTATACGTTAGTCGATGTGTATGAACGAAACATGTGGAATGCAAACGTTGAACAATACAATGATCTCCTATAACATCTTTGTCGCAATAATTGTCGCTATGCAAATCCCACAGAGTAATGTACTGTCAAAAGACTCAAGAGGGTTTTTAGTAGGGTATTTAACACAATAAATTACAAATGATATTAAATAAAACGTTTTAAATATAGAATAAATAATAAATATATGCATGCAACAAATATTTATTAACAAATGACTTCATCAGTTATTTGAAACAGTCAGAGTAAATTGTAAACATAGTCAATAATTTTTTATAGCTGGTCAAATTACTGATTGGACTATTTTGCAGTGATGGACGTTTTTTTAGACGTAAGTCGTGCAAAAAGACGTTTTGTATGTGTGAAAATAAGCTTCAAGTTTTACTTGCCACGATATTCTTTCTATCTATATAAGGACTCGAGTAACTGAAATACTTTTAATTCTGATTTAAAATTAACTGGCATTTGATTAATACACTCGAATTCTTAGCCTTAAGAGTTCTTAGACCTTTATACAACTTTACACAGTAATAGTTATTGTAGTCAGTAGTACTGTTGTTAAAACTATTCTGTGTACATTAATTGAGTGTCATTGATTCAGTTGATACACGAACGTACGCGCGTCGTCTCGGACAATTGATATTATGAGCATTGCGCAGACGCTTTCCCAGCTGCCATAATATTTTTTAGGTTTTAATATTCGTATCTATTAATTTATTATTTTGAGTGCAGTGATATGAACGAGTTAAATTTTATCTAGTGTTGCGTGTTTTTATTGAAGTGAAGTAAATTGTTGGTGTATTTAACACTATTCGAAAAGTGTCGTAAAAAAATTGATGGTTTAGTGTTGTGAGTGTGATGTATTATAATAATTATAATCAAAAGTCTTATAATAATGGAAGTGGTAACTATTATAAGGTCAGTGAAACCCACCTACATGTTTTTGTACTGTTTAGTTTTCATTGTAGTTACTTACCTATGATTATACAAAGTATTTAAAATGTCACCGTGTGTACACGTCTGAACTAGGTTCATTCCCGGCAATAAAAGTATAATTTACTTATTATTAATTCAGTAATTTGTTTTGTAATAATACGTGGTGTGCAAAAAAGAATATTCTATTCTATTCTGTATTAAGCATATCCTTATAAAGCGTATTACATTTTTAACCGCCTTCCGTATATATATATATATATATATATTTATGTGTGTACGCGGATAACTTCGTCGTTTATGAACTGATTTCGATGATTCTTTTTTTGTTAAGTAAAGTGAAAGTAGATATCCTAAGTGTGGTACCATGATAAGGAAACCAGGATCTGATGATGGCATCCTAGGGAAATCAAGAAGACTTTCGAAAATCGTACAGGCGAGCACTGCATTTGTTATTTTTTTCAATAAGTATTTTAAGGCACTACTATTTAGTGAAGGTTTGGAGTCGATCTGATGATGGAGCCGAAAGACAATCAAGGGAACTCGACAACGATTTACAGCAATTACTTGGTGTTTGGACTTAATTCATTTGTAATGATGAGAAGTTTGCACTCATATGGGTTTTAAGTGCCCTTACAGGTGACCATAGACAGTCGAGGGAATGCCTTAACAGCAGTCATGTCGGGCTTTCTTCATAAGGTTCAATATTCCAAAATGTTTAGTTCATACAAAAATAATACCTAAGCAAGATTTAGGTCTACTCTTCACTGAAAATCGTGAAATAAAATACTATAAGAACCTTACTACAAAGCAAATTAGGATTGATAATACCTATAGGTACCTAGTTATTTTTTTACTTGGCACCAACTTCAAATTAAAAAAAATACTTTTTAATCATTTCTGATTAACTAAATCAAAATACGAATTACTTTCTGCTAAGTAAACTTATCGCGCAACAAGCAATATACCTATTATTAAAAACCAAAAAGCCCGCCTGCCTAAAACAAAGTTAAAAGAAAGAAATCTATTTTTTTTTTTGTGCTGATGCTAGATTGAAATTTTATATACCATATGTCACTTCCACGATCAATACGAATCTAATGACACCTCATACGTTAAAATCCATCAAGCCTTTTAGGTTGTAGATACACACATACATATCTACATAATACATATACTTACATACATACATATGTATATACATATATAAGCTTGAAAAGCGTTACCCTCCTTGACTGCGTCAGTCGGGTAAAAACATTTATAAACAGCTATAATATGAGTGATTTAATAAGAAACGTCTATTTCGCGATTCGTTGTCAAGTCTTCGGTAGTATAGTGGTCAGTATCCCCGCCTGTCACGCGGGAGACCGGGGTTCGATTCCCCGCCGGAGAGATTCTTTTTGTACATTCAAATGAAGTTTTAAATAACTGTCTTTAACATTAAGTAAGTCCTTAGAAATAAATTGGCAATTTTTTTAAATTATATTCTATAGAAAATGTCTATAAATCTAGACGATTATGACACGTATCGTAAGTTTATATTGTTTCATATTTTTCCTAGTATTTAATCTTACATTTTTAACATTTTATAATCTGGTTTAATCCAAATTATTGTTAATTAAGGACGCGTTTACAATTCTATCAAAAATAACTTCTTTTTCGGTTCATTTTGCGGCAAAACGATAAACAATTTTATATATCTAGCAGATACTACAAATAGAATGGTTCTTTATCTTGTGATGGGACGTGTTTTTTTCTAATAATATTTATTTTCAATGTAGTAAAAACCGTTGTTCTTTGACTCTCAATGCAGAATTTACGAAATCGTGTTGATTTCGAGACCTGTTTTTTTCTTATTATATTCAAAATATTCTAAATTTAAAAGTACCAAAATTTAGCAAATACCTTCAATTCATAAAATACCCGTCTATTTTTTACATATTTTACAAATTAACACGAAAATCAATGAAAAATAATATCGTCGTTTTCCATACATTTTGCTATGCAGCGTGAATCTTGATGCATTGTAATAAGACTTATTTTGTTTGGTAGTTGTTTTCATCGCATTGAACAGAGAGCTTTGTGAACAAGAATCAGTCCGCGCTCGGCGCCCGTCGTGAGTGGACCTGTGTCGCTTATCGGAAGCTGCTCGACTCGTAAATTTCGTTGTATATACACAATGTAGTTGACAATACTAGATTTGATACTTACAAGAGTTGCAAGCATTTTATACGAAATATTTGTTAAGTTATTATTGTTTTTGCTATAAGTACCTAAGTAGCTATTATTATTAGTTGCGTTTCGGACATGCTGAGAAATCTGAATGTCTACTTCGGTGACTGTTATTGGGACTAGCTAACGAGTAGAGCTAGGTGTACCGAGTATGGGCTCGTTTTGTTAGTTATGATGAGACCTTACCACCGGACAAGATGAAGTGACCTGAAGGTCTACTTCGGTGACTGTTACTGGAACTAGCTAACGAGTTGAGTTGGGTGTACCGAGTATGGGCTCGTTTTGTTAGTTATGATGAGACCTTACCACCGGACAAGATGAAGTGACCTGAAGGTCTACTTTGGTAACTGCTACTGGAACTAGCTGATTAGTAAAGCTGGGTGTACTAAGTATGGGCTCGTTTTGTTAGTTATGATGAGACCTTACCACCGGACAAGGTGGATTGACCTGAAGGTCTACTTTGGTGACTGCTACTGGAACTAGCTAACAAGTAGAGCTAGGCGTACCGAGTATGGGCTTGTTTAATTAGTTATGATGAGACCTTACCACCGGACAGGATGGAGTGACCTGAAGGTCTACTTTGGTGACTGCTACTGGAACTAGCTGATTAGTTGAGCTGGGTGTACCGAGTATGGGCTCATTTTATTAGTTATAATGAGACCTTACCACCGGACATGTTAGAGTGACCTGAAAGCTGATTAGTAGAGCTGAATGTGCCTTCTGGTCACTCCATCATGTCCGGTGGTAAGGTCTCATCATAATTAACCAAACTAGCCCATAATCGTTATACCCAGCTCTTCTAATCAGCTAGTTCCAGTAGAAGTCACCGAAGTGGTATAAATCAGGACACTTACGCGAATCCACTTGCGCAAAAGACATTTGCGCGTTGTGCGAAAGACTTTTGCGCGAATGGACATTTGCAAGAAAGAAACTGGCGTAAAAACTTTTGGGTGAAACATGATAAAACAAGATTTTTAAGTGAAATTTCATTAAAGCAGCTGCCATTATAAACGTTGCTGTTTTTGTACCTATTGCTTTCAAAATCGATACCTGAGTTTCCCAGCGATGACGGAATACGAATCTTAAGTCAAATTTAATTAAAGCAGCCGCCATTTTGAACTTTGCTGTTTTTGTATCTATTGCTTTCAAAAACGATACCTGAGTGTCCCAGCGATGACCGAACACGAATCTTAAGTCAAATTTAATAAAAGAAGCCGCCATTTTGAACTTTTCTGTTTTTGTACCTATTGCTTTCAAAATCGATACCTGAGTATCCCAGCGATGACCGAACATGAATCTTAAGTAAAATTTAATAAAAGCAGCCGCCATTTTGAACTTTGCTGTTTTTGAACAGATTGCTTACAAAATCGTCATCTGAGTGTCCCAGCGATAACTATAATAAAAGCAGCTAGTAATTTGAACCTTGTGGTTAGAGAACCGATCTTTCAAAATTGATATTTCAGTGTCCTTGCGATGACCAAACACAAATCTCAAGTCAAATATAAATAAGGTTCAAATTACTAGCTGCTTATATTAAATTTGGCTTAAGATTGGTGTTCAGTTATCGGTGGGACACTCAGATGACGATTTTGAAAATTTGACTTAAGATTCTTGTTTGGTCATCGCTGAGACAGTCAGATATCGATTTTGTAAGCAATCTGTTCAAAAACAGCAAAGTTCAAAATGGCGGCTGCTTTTATTAAATTTGACTTAAGATTCATGTTCGGTCATCGCTGGGACACTCTGGTATCAATTTTGAAAGCAATAGGTACAAAAACAGCAATGTTCAAAATGGCGACTGCTTTTATAAAATTTGACCTAAAATTCGTGTTCGGTCATGGCTGGCATACTCCGATATCGATTTTGAAAGCAATCGGTTCAAAAACAGCAATGTTCAAAATGGCGACTGCTTTTATAAAATTTGACCTAAGATTCGTGTTCGGTCATGGCTGGCATACTCAGATATTGATTTTGAAAACAATAGGTTCAAAAACAGCAAAGTTCAACGCAAAAGTCTTTCGCGCGAGTGTCTTTCTCGCAAATGTCAATTCACGCAAAAGTCTTTCGCGCAACGCGCAAATGTCCATTTGCGCAAATGTTTTTCGCCTAGCTCTACTCGTCAGCTAGTTCCAGTAGAAGTCACCGAAGTAGACCTGCAGGGTACTCCATCATGTCCGGTGGTAAGTTCTCATCTTATCTGGTAAAAGAAGCCCATATTCAGTACACCAAGCTTTACTCGTCAACTTGTTCCAGTTGCAGTCATCTAGGTTAACCTTAGGGTGACTCCATTCCCACCAAAACTAATTCTAAGTACAAAATAAAAAACATACTACTGGAAATTTCAAAATACAAGTCATTCCAATTAAACATAATAAAAATTTATTTCTAAAGTATCAACGTGAGTTTATTTTTATATAATCGCCATAGTTAGGCTGACCTATGTATGTGTGTGTGAAATTTGTTTATGTATTGGTGCGATTCGACACCTATGATTTTTGAGAACGCGTCCTTAATATTAATTTAAGATCAATGTAAGTAAATGTAAGTAATTCATACAGGATAAATATGCATTTATCGCACTTTCGTGGAGTTGCGGCAAAGAGCCCGTTCGTACCATACCATATCTAAGTATATCCCAAAAAACATTCTTTAAACAAAATAATACTACTAAAAAGCCTTTTAGCAAAGCAAATCGAAGTAACATTTATCAGTCCATTTCCAGACTACCAACTCTACCAAGACTTCGTACTCGACCGCGTGATGGTATAACATTAGTTAGTGACGTAAGCACACCTGTACTCTCGTAGAGATAAATGAACGTTGTTTTTGTATCTCCGTGCTATTTGTACCAGGTTTTTACATTTGTTTTGTATGTACGGATTGATGATGCGATTTTTAATCCTATATTGTGTAGGTACTAGAGTTTTAGGTATATTTTTTATAGTTTAAGCTGATTTCTCAAAGCCTAGTAGTGAAACGTTACACGGGTAAAACAAGTCATAGTTATACTCTTACAATGTTTACCTTTACACGGTAAACAAAAACACCGGGAGCAAAGCTGCACTTATATAAGAAAATATTAGTCTGAATTATCAAATTGCCTTGAGGGATCTTAGTGATCAATGCTGTCACCCTGCAGTAGAAAAAGAAACATACAATAGTAACAGCGTACTTTCACGACTGTACGATTGACTAATGCAGTCACTAATAAAATTTTAAACTATTCAAAACGTCTATCTAAAACTAAACAAGCCTAATGATCCCGCTAAGGCCTTTTATACTTATTTTAGAACATCACCATGCAATTAACAGTTCTATAAAAGGGTAGGACAATAAATTACGTTCGTTGTTACAAAGGGCCGTATTTTTCAATTTATTTAATTCAAAACAGAACCTTTGTCCTCCACTCGCTGTCCCGACCTGATTGATGGAGACTTCATTTGTAAGCCTTTTGAAGGCTGTTCAAAGAAGGTTTTTTATTTGTTGTTGAAAAACTTTTTTTATATCAGCCTCTCACACCACTCTATACCAACATATTTCCACTCTGTCTGATGGTAACTCAGTAAAGAACTTGCCAATTTCGCCACCAATTGGCGCCACTTCGGTAAAAGGTCTTCCATTTTGACAGCGCTATAAAAACATATATTTTCAGTGTTCATTTTGGAAATTTTAATGTTTAATTTACAAAATGGCTAATTCACGTGCTTAAGGAAAAAAGAAAATTGCGAAGAGGGTTTTCTAAAATGGTGCCCACTAGGTGGCAGCACCGATGCGTCAGGTCTAGCTGTCAAGCGCTTTTTGAAAGTTGAAGTGGCGCCAACTGGTGTCGAAAATTTTCCTAAACACCCTCATTGGAATGGTATTTTACTATTTCTTATGGAAAATGTATGTGCATCGAATGCTTGGGAAAAACCATACACGTGTGCGATAAATCCTGACTAGGATTAGGATTAATGTCCGCATTTTGACCTGAGTCAATACAATAAATGCAATATACGAGTGCCTACCACACTTAGGCGAACTGTTTCTGAAAATGGCCTATATTGTCTTTGCTTTTAAGGACGCTAGAGATCGAAGGGGCGAGAGGGCCATAGACCGATAATTCGACGTTCAAATTATGTTTTCTGCTAAGTTTTGCCTTATGTTACACCCGCTATCAATTAGTCTCACATTAACATTTTATTTTGAAAGTTTCTTTATGTTTATGAAAGTTGGTACCTACCATATGATTAGCAGGTATAGTACTTAAATGTAAAAGAAAGAGCTATAATTGATATCATTGAATAAAATTAAAAATTGAATCCTAAATTAATACAGATTTTATACTCTCTATTTTTGTCATTTAAAAGACAACAACATCGCACTAGGGAGCAAAAACTGCAGTCGAACAATATCCATCAACACAGAAGCAATCATGGCAGTTTAAAATAAGACTTTAAAGTTAACCTTTATTTGACCGTAGCAGCTGCGTAGTAAAGAACAAGATCAATAAATATTCCTACACAGCCGTTATTAATAAAGAGGACGTATGACAATGACACCAATTTGGGTTAAATGGTTCTAATGATGCCCACTGGTGTGGATTCAGCTATCGTGTAATGAGAAAACTACACACTTCCGAACACTTTTCATATACTTGTACTACTTGTAATTTATTTTGATTGCACGTCGTAATAGCCCAGTGGTGAAGGCACCCGCTTCGTAAACCCGACGTCGGAGGTTCGTATCCAGGCAAGTACCAATGTGATTTTTCAAATCATATGTACTTTCTAAGTTTATCTGGACATTACTGACTGACGGTAAAAGAAAACATCGTGAGAAAACTTGGACTTCTGAGAAAGTCTGAAATCGCCAATCCGCTTTAAGCAAGCATGGCGATCAATGCTCATACCTTCTTTGTATGAGAAGAGCCTAGAGCTGCAGTGCGATAATAATGAGCCGATATGTACCTACGTCTTATCCTGTAGTTTAGGTGGTCTATTCTACTATCAGTATTATCACAAGGGCAACTTTACTGCGGAGCATATATATAACTAAATTCGATAAGCCACATTAAGGCTCAGCTGGCAATGAAAAATAAAATTCCTTAGATTTTTGCGGGGGATGTCGTAAAACATAAAGTAGATTCCTGTAATATGCTGGGTTTAATTGTCATCCGAAACAAACATTTAACTAATCGACAAATTTTGGGAGGTTGGGTTCTTTGTTTTCTTTAATTGCATGTTGAAAAAAATTCAGTTCTCATGTCTAGAATCGTTACTAACTTTAATTAGTGGTAAGCTAAAGTTTGACCAGCACTTTGATTTAGTTTACGATGGAGTACATTCATCTACAACATAATTATTACTCACGTGCGTGTTGTTGAACTCATCAGGAAACACAGACTTTGGTAAGTTGTTTCACTTCTTAGCTGGGTGTTAATTAAATAACAAAATACCTATTTGATATACTGCCATAAAACGGGAGACAAAAGCAGTCTTTTAATATTCGGTGCTCATAGAACTTGACGGAACTATCATCCTACACAAACTAAAGAACTAATTGGAACTAACTCAATGCGACGTCACATTTAGAATGCCAGTCTGTTAAATGTAATTATTCTCTATTTTAATTAAACTCAGTCTGAAGACGTTAAAAGAACTACACGCCATGAAGCGATTACAACATTTCTAAGAAAAGAAAATGAAAATATAAAAGTTAAACTGTTAAAAAGTGTAAAAAATTTGCAACTGCAAACTGGAGTGGTTAGTTAGATGTTGGTAAAGAGCGAAAGCGTTTTTATAACAGTTTGCATTATAGGATTTTATCGTTAAGAAATAGACACAGTTAGAATTTAAAGAGATCTCGCAAAAATTAGAGCAACCCAGAAGAATACCATTACAGTGAAAAGCGACTTAATTCTGCTAAGGAAAGTTGTACAATAAGTTGTCAAATTTCTCAAAACGATTCAAACACCAGTATTTATTTATCATTTACACCGGCCTATGGACTGATATTGTGTGAGCCCTTACCATTGCCACACGTAGCAAAAGGTTTTATAAATTTAGCTAACATTGTAATTACGAACTTAATGTAACTACTATTGTTATTCAGTCTCGAAACCCATTAAATAAAAAAAAGAATGTTCGAACAGTTAGATATCCTCGACTAAAAACGCATCTAGTACAGACATTTGTGTTTCAAATTTTTTATACACCCATATTAAGCTAACATGTGACGTCACGTTAATTATCGTCTCGATCTCGTCGTGATGAAGTACCCCTACACGTTAGATTAGCCATTGTCCGCTAATGATCGATGAAAGAGGGTGTGTTGCGTATGGCATAAAATATGGAAGAAAGCGATGGAGATACGTGTATTTACATCGAGTTTGTTGCTTTTCTCTTGTTGGCACTAGGCTTATAGCACTAATTGTACAAAAATAATGATGTTGGTACAAAACATAAAGCCTTCATTAAGTACTAGCTGCGTCCCACGGCTTCGCCCACGAGTAAAATATGATTTTCGGGATAAAATTAGTCCGTCGCCGGCACCAAATCTATCTACATATCAATTTTCAGCCGTTTAGGCGCTGAGTGGTAAGAAACACACATACATACACACAAACTTTCGCATTTATAATATTAATAGTACAACTTAGGAAGTATAACGTATCTACCTAATAGTAAGTGGCTATCATATATTTGTCGGCAGTAACTTTGTAAATGCTTCTACTCGTACTATTTTCTGTTGGCTGAGAGTTAAACTACAGCGTTTAAGCTTAGCTTAGGTCAAACCTAGAACATTTTCCGAAAATCGCTTATCGTTTACAACTTGGTCGCTTCATATTTTCCACGTAAGGTTTCATAGGGTCTCAGTTTAATTCGTCCGGGTTAATCTGGCGTTATTGTCTAGAGGTATTGGAGGGCCGGGTTTCGAGTACGGTCACGGTAGCTTTGTCAACGAGGGACGCTCTTCACTTAATATGATCCGTCAATGCTCATGTTTTAATTGTATATTGTTGACGGAGCGGCAAGGAAATATATACACGTAAATATTTGTGTAGGCAACTCAAACAAATTTGAATTTGGCGCGCTCGCGCGTTTCCGCATACGCGCTACACGCGGCGCTGCGAGTGCATTAAAAAAAGAATATGGCGCAATACTCGTTCGCGAAAAAAGTCTCGATATGGTGTATGTTGTAAAAGTCGTGTAATCATAAGTTTCTTTCTTTGTTTTGTTAAAAATACTGTGTATTGTACTCGGCTAATAAACTTTGTTGTCCATACCTGTGTGAAATTATTAATACAGTCCTAATAGCTGGTCGTTTCGAGCCGGATCGTCATGGACAATAAAGTAGGCGTGGTCACTAGGCAGCAAGCTCATGCTGGTGCGTGTCGGCCTGGGTCGGTATCCTCCAGGTCGAGATCGAGCCGTGCCAGCCGCGAAGCAATGCGCCTGCGCGCCGAATATGAAGCCGAGAAGCAACTCGTGCAAATCAGAGAAGAGCTCGTGAAAAAGAAACTAGCTCTACAAATCGCAGAGATCGAAGACGAAGTGAGCGTTTGTAGTGCTTCGCAGCAGGTTGAGGAGTGGCTCGATTCAAACCACGTGGAGAAGCCGCCGGCGTCCGATATACCGCTGGTGGGCGAGTGCTCAGCCGTAAATCGCGATGTTAACACAGCCACGCCCTACATCACCTCGCATGCGCATCCCGCGGCCGCCACGCACGTACCGGCGCCTGACGCCGCGGCCACGATCGCGCCGGCCTCGCCGCCTGGGCTCACCGCACCTGTCTCCGATATCATGCATCTAGCCGACGTGATTATTACGAACATGTCCAAACCGAACCGGCCCCCACCAACGTACGAACTTCCCCTGTTTGATGGTAACCCAGTCGACTGGTTGGCGTACCGACGTACTTATGAAGAGACGGCGCGGACATATAGTACATTCGAGAATACCAGACGACTGCAGGCATCGCTTCGTGGTACTGCTAAGAGTGCCGTGGAAGATCTCCTACGTACAGGGACCGATCCGATAGACGTAATTAACGCCCTGGAAGAAGAGTTTGGACATCCTAATCTTCTATTAGAATCGGTTTTAAGTAAAATAAGAAATCTGCCCCGTGTTTCTGAGAGTGGAGTCGAGTTACGAAATATGACTTGTGTCGTTCGAAACTGTGTTCATATTTTGAAAAGTATACAAGCACAGGGCTATATAAATAACCCACAAATATCGCACGAGATACTAAGCAAGTTAACCCCCGTACAACGATCGCAGTATGGTGAGTTTGTTATGAAAATAAATACACATAGTGAAGAAGATCTGCGTATATCACCGAACATTAAGATAGTGCTGGAGTTCCTGAGTCACCTGTCACGAGCAGCTGCTTATTATTTACCGCTTAGCACAATAAACATCGATCGTTCTTATCGTAGCCGAAACACCGCTACTGTCGCTACCTACCCTGCTACGGCCGCAGCCGTTAACCCGTCGAATACGGGCCGTATGGAATCGTCGCGACGCTATAGCCAGAGGGAACACCAACACACACACCGTGTCCATGTCGCCAGCGAGGATTCTACTTCACCAAGTGCGTCGTCGCCGTCATCGTCACACAAAGTGTGCGTGTGCGCGTTGTGTTCTAGTGTGGGTCATCGGTTAACTGAGTGCGATAATTTCCGTAATAAAAGTGACACTGAAAAATGGGATTTTGTTAAACAAAATAAACTGTGTTTTAAATGTTTAGTGCATAATCATTCTCGTTATCAATGTCGCGCAAAACGGTGCAGTAAATGTAACGCCCCGCATCATACACTTCTGCACTACGAGCGCGGGAACACCCCGGCTAGCTCGGGCGCCGCTGCCGCCGCCGCGGCCGCCTCGGACAGCTCGAGCGCCGCCGCCGGCACCGCCGCGGCCGCCGCGAAGGCCCAAGGCCACGCGGTACATGTTATACAGTCGTCGCCGACGGGGACCGAGTCTGTTACGTGTATGGGTGAGCGATGTCGAAACACAAAAAGTTTGTTAAAAATTGTACCTGTTAGTATTATTGTAGATAATTTAGAGTATAACTGTTATGCCTTGCTTGATGATGGTGCCACTGTATCATTAATTGATTCTAGTGTTTGTAAATTTAGTGGACCATTATTCCCGTTAAAAATTATTAGTGCACGTGGTCATGTTGTTACTGATAACAATTCATGTAGGGTAACTGCGCTAATTCGTGGCCCTAGCGGCTCATGTTATAATATTAATTTACGTACTATTGATAACTTAGACTTACCTACCCAAAGTGTGCCTGCGAGAGTCTTAGCCATAAATAAACATCTTCGGGATTTAGATTGTGAGATGTCCTGTGCCAAGCCCATGTTGTTAATCGGCCAGGATAATTGGCAGTTGATAGTTAATCAGGAAATACGTCAGGGTAAATCCGGCCAACCCGTAGCGTCATTGACTAAGTTAGGGTGGGTGGTTCATGGTCCTTGTTGTGATCTGTCTGAGTCTGATCATGATACCGTTAACCTGATGTCATTGCACGATGATAGATTAGATGACTTAAGTGAACTTGTAAAACATCAATTTAGCTTAGAGTCTATTGGGATCATCGAAGTGTCGCGTAAGAATGTAGAGACTGAGCGCGCCTGTGAGATCCTCGAGAGCACCAGCCGTCGTGTCGACGGTGGCTGGGAGGTAGGTTTACTCTGGTCACGTGATGATGTTCACTTACCTGATAACTATCAGTATGCTGTCAAGCGATTACGCGGTATAGAGAGCAAGATGGATAAAAGTCCCGATTATGCTGAGGGGTATTCACGTCAGGTAGAAAGGTTATTTTCTGAAAAATATGCCAAGTTGCTAGATGCTCCGCCCAGTGTTAACCCATTATGGTACCTGCCGCATTTTGGGGTCACTAATCCGAATAAACCGAACAAGCTTAGATTAGTGTATGATGCTGCGGCTAAATGTAAAGGTGCTTGTTTAAATGATTTCTTGCTTACAGGGCCGGACTTGTTAAATTCTTTGTTAGGTGTTTTGTTTAAGTTTCGATCTGGTCCGATAGCTTATACGGCTGATATAGCTGATATGTTTTTACGTATAAAAATAAGAAAAGAGGATCAGGGCGCACAACTCTTTCTATGGAGAGGCCGAAATAGAGAGCGCAACCCCGACGTGTTTGTTATGAACTCTATGATCTTTGGTGCAAAGTCTTCGCCTGCTTCTGCTATTTACATTCTCAATAAGAATGCTAGCGAGTTTCAAGAGTTACATCCTGAGGCCGTCAAAGCGATACATAATAATCATTATATGGATGATTATCTCGATAGTGTAGACTCAGTCAAAACTGCACGTCAGCTAATCAAAGATGTTTCCATGATTCACTCCGCTGGTGGTTTTTCTATCAGGGGGTGGGTGACTAACTCACCTGAGCTTCGTAGGGAGTTGCCAGCTGTCGTGCCCGGTACAGTAAATTTTGACAAGTCACCGTATAGTGGCGAACGAACCCTAGGTATGATATGGATTCCAGAGTCTGATGAGTTAGCGTTCGATCTTTCATTTAAAAAAGTACCACCTGACGTAGTCAATGGCACAGTCATTCCCACAAAACGACAGTTCTTGGGGTTCATAATGAGTATCTTTGACCCACTAGGCTTGCTTTGTCCCTACACGATAAAGTCGAAGATATTGTTGCAAAAGATGTGGAAAACTGGGATAGAATGGGACCAGCAGCTAAAGGAGGATGAATTTAGGGAATGGGAAAGGTGGCTAAAAGATATAAAACAGCTAGGTAGTTTACGTGTCCCACGTTGGTACGAACTTCACACGGTTGTCGAGTTGCACGTTTTTGGTGACGCGAGCGAAGTGGCTTATGCTGCAGTAGCGTATTTAGTTGGAAAAAGTCTGTCCGGCAATCCGACCGTTTCTCTTGTTGTTGGCAAAGCTCGTGTCGCCCCGTTAAAAGTTATATCCGTGCCACGTCTGGAATTGCAGGCAGCTGTGTTAGCGTGCAGGTTAGCTTGTACCATCGTTAAAGAGCAAGGTTTAATAATATCACGTAAGTACTTGTGGTCAGATTCGAAAACAGTATTAAAGTGGATACATTCGGATCCTCGTGACTATCAGAAATTTGTATCGCACAGGCTAGCGGAAATCGATCGTAAATCTAACCCGAGTGACTGGCGTTGGGTCCCTTCTGCAGACAATCCCGCTGATGAGGCCACAAAAATGTGTTGGCCTACAAAATGTAAATTGTGGTTTACTGGTCCTTCGTTTTTGTATCACGACAAGGACCTTTGGCCGGTCAACGAGTTCACCGATGCAGCCGATTTAGAGCGACTTGAGAAGGTTCATGTAATAAAAAACTATGAGCCACTATTCAATCTCGATAGGTTCAGCAGTTGGAAACGAGCGGTTAATTGTGTAGGTCGAGTTTTAGCCTTTATCGGTATATGTAGGAAAACTCAAGTTCAAAAATTAACAGGCGACAACATACGTGACGCTAAGATTCACTTGTTGAAACAATCTCAGATTGAAAGTTTCTCCAAAGAGCTGGCAGCGCTAGGAACCACGAGTACATTACCCGTTGACAGTAGTATTCGAAATTTAGATCCGTTTCTATATGAAGGCGACGGCTTGCTTCGAGTTAGAGGCCGTCTGAGTGCCGCACCAGACCTGATGTTCAATGAAAAGTTCCCTATCATATTAGATGGTCGTAGTCATACTGCGCGGCTCATTGTACTTGATTTTCATGAGCGTTCTCATCATGCTAACAACGATACTGTAATAAATAGTGTTCGGGAGATATTTTGGATCACCCAGTTGCGACGTACTGTGAAAACAGTCGTGTCCAAATGTCAGTTCTGTCGTATTCGTCATGCTCGCCCTTTGTTGCCCAAAATGGGAGACCTACCTGCTGCTAGACTTACCAATACCAGGAGAGCCTTCGTACATTGCGGTATAGATTACTTTGGGCCAATGGAAGTTGCGATAGGAAGGAGACGTGAAAAAAGATGGGGTGTTATTTTTACTTGTTTAGTTACCCGTGCCATTCACCTTGAAATTGCTTCTTCCCTTTCAACTGATTCTGCGATAATGGCAATTCGACGCTTTATAGCTCGTCGTGGTCAACCAAACGTCATTTTTAGCGATAGGGGTACGAACTTTGTAGGTGCTGACGCAGAGCTGAAAGCAGTGATCAGTAAACTGCATGCCGGGAAACTACAGGAGTTTGTTAGTACCAAAGGTATCTCATGGCAGTTCAATCCTCCTGCGGCCCCCCATATGGGTGGATGTTGGGAGAGACTCGTTCGATCAGTCAAAACTGCTTTGAAAGTGACCTTGAAATCGCGGGCGCCTAAAGAGGAGTTGTTAATCACATTGATGGCCGAAGTAGAGATGACCTTAAATAGCAGGCCCTTAACCTTTGTGGGTATGGACCCAGATGGGCCTATCGCCCTTACCCCCAACCATTTATTACTAGGTACAGCAACCGGTGCAACAACATTAGGTACCTTTGATGCTTCAGATTTGACGTGCAGAAAAGCTTGGATTAAGGCTCAGGCTCTTGCGGATATATTTTGGCGTCGCTGGCTAAGAGAGTATCTGCCCACTCTCCAGAAGCGGCAAAAGTGGCTCCACGGGGCGCCACCCGTAAAAGTGGGAGACTTTGTCCTAATTCTTGAGGAAAATCAGCCGAGAAATGCATGGCCTAGGGGGGTAATTAGCGCAGTTCACCCAGGCCGCGACGGCCATGTTAGAATTGTAACAATTAAAACTTGTAAAGGGTATTTAAAGCGACCGGTTGTGAAGGTCATTGTGTTGCCTACTGACGCGACGAGTGTGTTCGAGAACAAGGGGGTAGAAATGTAGGCAACTCAAACAAATTTGAATTTGGCGCGCTCGCGCGTTTCCGCATACGCGCTACACGCGGCGCTGCGAGTGCATTAAAAAAAGAATATGGCGCAATACTCGTTCGCGAAAAAAGTCTCGATATGGTGTATGTTGTAAAAGTCGTGTAATCATAAGTTTCTTTCTTTGTTTTGTTAAAAATACTGTGTATTGTACTCGGCTAATAAACTTTGTTGTCCATACCTGTGTGAAATTATTAATACAGTCCTAATAATTTGTATATTGGGTGTAAATGTTGGTAGTATTTATTTTGTTATACTAAAACTCGCAAAGACCAAAGTGTCTGATATAGCTGAGAGTTGTCTTTCTAAAGAACATATAGCTGGCAGAACCCAAAAGAAGGAGTTCACCATGATCTACGCTTATACGATGTAGCTATCTTATACAAAATGCTTAAGATTCAATATGCTAACGCTTCCTGTTTCCTAGTAAGTATTCTTTACTTTTACGTCACCCACGATATGAGATAGAAGTTCTTTTATCTAGACCGAAGACCACCACGGCTAACTATATCTATACTACTATTTATAGCAAAAGAGGTTGTTTGTTTGAACGCGCTAATCTCTGAAACGACCAGTCGAATTTGAATAATTCTTTTTGCGCTTTTTGATAGCCCAGTTCTTGAGGAAGGTTACTGTTATGCTACGAGCAAATGCAGTTGCCTTAAATACTGAAAATTTTACGCCAGAAAAACCTAATATTACCCGACCTAAGGTTCGAATCCAAAACCTCTATAAAAAAGATTTCATTAGGCTATGTGTGTCACGCTACAGGCGATGGTAGCAGAGCATAAAGCGGAAAAAATTGTTTGTTTAAACGCGGTAATCTCTGAAAGTACCATTCGGTTTGAATATTTGAGAGAGAGAGGTTATAGGATATCTCGAGCCACGAGAGCAGTGCAGTAACCAAAGATGCAACTTAATGCCAACTGCGGGTGAAACTGTGTTAGAAACTAGTCTAGTATAAATATATTATGGTATAGAGACGCGCCTCCGTAATGATTACGATACAATAAGACTGTAGACAAATGGAGGGAAGACAATGCGAAGACAGACGGCCACCGCACAATGGGACACTCCAACGATTGTCGACGATGAATAAAATAGACAACACAATTTGAATGAACGTACATACATGAAATATTTATTTTGGAATGAAGAAGTAAAACTGCAATATTTACTTTTAAACTTTCGCGTTGCATAATATAAATTTATAAACATACGGGAATTTACGCGATCATGCATTAGGTATTTACATACCTTATTTTGCTTGACGTTTCGACCAGGTTACACCGGCCGTGGTCACAAGCAGACTGACCACCTACCTATTAAATGATCGCGTAAATTCCCGTACGTTTACAAATTTGTAAAACTGCAAGTTCGAACATACTCAATAATTAAAAGCCACTTATATTGGGACACTTATACTTATACAAAACTCAATATTATTTTAAAGTACCTAGTGTCCGACGCATAGCTGCCGTTAAAGAAATAATTTTGATAAATGTTAGTAATTATAATTTTCGCGCAATTGCAAACAACAGACTGACAGAGTTTTATAATTAATATAAATTGCTTAAAAAGTTTTATTTGAATTTAAATGCAATGAGAAATTTAATAAATGTTTCTGCCTATCAGCATGTCGAGTAAAATTTGACACCTGTTTCTTGAAACCATACAAAATGTTTTCAAAAATCAATTTACACAAAAGCAAACCGTTCTTACTTTAATTGTTAACAAGCAAATATACCACGTAGGTACGAACACCACGGCTTTCCAAGCTGACATCTCGTCAGGTCCTCGCAACAGGGAAACGAATTTATCGAGAGCGTGAAAAATGATGCGAACTAGTAGGATACCACCCTTATAGCTATTGTGGAGTGCTATGGAGGCATTTATCGAATAGAGATGTGACTTAAAAGTAATGTTTGAAATTTGATCTAGTTAGTAACTAATTCGATCAAATTAAACTAATTATCCATGCTTTAGGAGGTTAATGTTTTTCGGTTATAAGCTCATCCCAATCGATCTGGTTTCCGAGGGAGACAAAATACATCTTAGGCACAGGCGAAGCCGGAGGGCACAGCTAGTAATTCTTTCGCTTATTATTATTGTGAAATTCACGCTTATACTCGTAATGTTATGTCACGCTGGTTCCTAATGAATGATGATTCGATGATTTCTGATGACCGTGTTAAGCAGAGACTGCTGCAGTGCTCTCCTGCAGTCAATAACACTAACATAATTATTATTGAATATTGGCCTTTGCATTCAAATATAGTAAAATAACAATAGTAAGTATAAAATCATCCATCTGTAAGGCATAAATATGAACAATTTCGCAAATCAAACAGAGCTTGTATATCACTCTCCGATATTCTGGGACATTAATATGGCTATCATTCCGAAAGATTTCACCCCCCAGTTCTCACTCACTGTATAACTACGTTGACGCATGCGTGGATACTGGCGCCATCTAGTTGCAGATGTAGACTTAGACTCTATAGAAAATAGTCTATAGAGTCTACTAGAGAGAAATAGAAAATTACATTGATTTATTAATGAGTCTTCACTCAAACGCTATTGGAATACTGTCGTATTGATCGAAAATGCATGAGCCTTATAACAAGCCTTTCAGTCTATGTATAAAGGAAAGAAAAATCAACAAGAAAAATATATGATTAAAAAAAAAAAGCCCGCCTGCCTAAAACGACCTGAAAAGAAAGAACACTTTTTTTTTCGTATCACGAAGACGCTACATTGCAAAATTATATACCCTTTGTCACTCATACAATTAAATACAAAAACATATGACACCTCATATGTTAAAATCCATTAATTATTCCATTATTTAAGTAGTGGAGCGTGCCAAACAAATAAACATACATACATAGATATATGTCGTGTTGTATGTTCGAAAAGGATTACCCTCCTTGTCTTCGGCAGTCGGGCAAATATAGCATTATTATTTTGCATTCTGTCTTTTTCTTTTGTACTATTAAAAACAAGGATAGAGACAAATTAAGGTTTTAATACGATTGCTATGATATTGTGGTAGAGCTCCTGTTCATTTTCTTGTTAAAACTTCTACTATAGTAGAGGAGAATAATGTACGCCTTTTAAATCAAGCTCAGTAGAGATATACATTACGATATCATGTCTTTGTATTAACTTGTCTCAAAATCTATGGTAACTGTTTACCACTAGACAGACAAAGCGCCGCAGGCCTAATTTCCCTCCTCCTTTCCTTTTTCCTTACTTCCCTCAATCCCTTCACCTATCCCACTCCCTTCACCGTAGGCAGCGGCTCCTCAGAGTCCCTGGCATTGCGAGAGCAATTAATGCCAGAAACTCTAAGCCGTCCATGAGCGACAGTTACCACTTACCGTCGCGTGGGCTGTTTGCTCGTCTGCCACTGTCAGTAATAAAAAAAAAGACATTGCTTTGTCTTTTTATACATTTTTTTTATTATTTTTTCACTAATTGAATTCCAGAAAACTGAAAAAATCCATCTAAAAGTTACATAACTCTATGCTAAATATCTGTCGCCTTTACCATTGTTCTTATTCACTGAAACATGCCACAAAAAACAATACTGTCCGTGAATACTTTATTACAATGGAATAGGGCCTGTATTTGTTTGTTTTATATCATAATTTGTAATATTTGGGGTGTAAGTCAGGGAACTAGTGCCCTTCGGTAATGAGCCGTTATGAAGGAAGTGGGTTCAGTTCGTCATATTTTATAGGACAGTAAATTAATAGTAATAGACTTCTTAACATTCATTCATAGTAAATGTAAGTATACTTTAAAGCGGAAGAGTTTTATTTGTTTGAATGCGCTAATCTCTGGAACCACTACACGAATTTGAATAATTCTTTTTGCGTTTGATAGCTCAGTTCTTGAGTAAGGTTATAGGCTATATTAGATCACGCTATGAGGACCGGGAGTAGAGCAGTTACCAAAAATGTAACTTGATGTGGGTGAAACCGCCGTGCGGAAGGCTGGTGAGAAAGGCGAAGGTGTTTAACACTCATGCTTCCCTGTTGCCGACAATACTGAGAATTTCACGACAGAAAAACCTAATATCACACGACCCGAGGATCGAAGTAAAAAATTCTTGCGTGACAGTCCGTATACAGTACCATCGAATCGCCAGAACAGTCTCATTTTAATAAGTAATCGTATTCAATAAGGTAAACAAAACAAGGGAATAATATTTGCTACATTATGACAGTAGCCAAAATATTCATGATACAAAGTAAGATTGATTACACAGAAGATAACTTCGCGTTGTAATATCATCAACAGCGAACTTCAAAATTGTTCAAATTCCATATTTGAACTCCTGAGAATCATCCTCTGATGGCATATTTCAAATAACACCCTGTAGGGGGCGCTCTGGGCGCATTTCCGGCTAATGACAGTGGATAAACGACGTCACATCCGGTTAGCTTTGTGCCCGATCGCTCCATTTCCCCGCGATGTAGACTTTAGACAAGTTTAATGGGACCATTTGATATTTACAACGAGAATTTTATTTGGTTTCTCTTCATTTTTTATCGAAGAACATTCTAGATTTGACAGTTTTCGTGTTACTTCGAAGAACTTCGCTTATTTCCGATGTCAAAGCGTAAAAAAAATTTATTCATTTAATCCAGTAAGCTCTGTTGTCACTTAAATTACAGAGATCAGAGAGGAGGTAGCTTATGTCAGTAGAGAAACATTTTTGGATTCTCTGTCTAAATCTTAAATACTAAATTGTTTTCAACTAAAAGTGAAGTTCTTCCAGATCTATTCAACTCATATGCTAAATACAGCTGTTATCAACAACAAGTTAGGCGTGAGGTTTAAGTAATAAAATGAATAAAAGAATAAAAAGTTTTTTTATAATACGTTTATACCTATTTTATAGTTACACAATTTAGAAAAATATATACTTTACATGTTGTTAATTACCTATTTACATAAAGCAATCTTCATCGTGATTTAGTTTTTATTTATGGATACTAATCGAATCGAAGTGTTATGAATACTGTTTAAAACTTTAATCGTTCTCTTAAATCTTTCTTTTTCACTATTATAATCACTTTAAGAAAATATTATAGATTTTAACCTTCTCGTTCTGTCCGTCTGTTCCTTGCTGGTTTCAACATGAATGAGCCGAATCGACTGGGGAAGCACTATCATCAAACACCATATTCGCAGGAAGTTATTCTTTTCCTTTCGTCAGGAGGCGCGATTTTTTTTTCACGGTCGGCAACGGCTTCATTATGATTGCATAAAGTTGTTTCTGTAAGTTTCTGTTTAAATTTAAGCTTACAGCAAACCATCGCGCTTGCTTTGAGCTTAATTATTGCATATGATGTTTATAACTCCATTGAGTAGTTAGTTCTTCGCCTTTAAAATTTACCCAAGTGGTAAGAAATCTACGAGAATTTATGTGATAAAATTGCCAGCAAATTATATTTATTTGGTAATAAGTAAAGCAGTACATACTTAGTGGGTACAAAATATGACGTAAGATTGTCTTAATACTCTATTTACCATCATTACCGCATTCTCGACGTCGATTCTTCGTTTCAAATGGACCATGTTAAAAGTCGACGGAGCCATTAAAACGTAGAATTGGCTCTCAAAGAACCTAATTATCGTCAAGTCGTTAATTTTGCACGAAATCAAGAAAATACCCATAAGTTACGAGTTGGAGGGTAGAAATAATTAAAAAATACAAAATGGCGTCTTTTAATGGCTCTCTGAAGTGGTAGTGGACTTACATAAACAGCTTTTATTTTTGTTTGTTTTGGAAATATTTTATTGTTAAGTTTAAAGTATTTTTAGAAATAAGTTTTCGTTATTTGATCAGATATTACCAATTGTCTTAAAAGTAAATTTAGTAAAAATGAATTAATTTCGCAATGTTTTTGACACATATCGATTAAGAATATGGACCTATGACCTATCAAGGTACGGACTTATCTACTGATTCTAAGAGAGTTATTTTAATTTTTCATGCCATTTTCATTTAACTACTTAATAACAAATAATAACGCATCCTAAAAAAATATGAATTATAATCGCATTTTCCATTGTTACAGGAACTTTTGGAAAAGCGTATTAAGCAGTTGGAGGCACAATTGGAAGAGGAGAAACGGAGAACGCAGAGGGAACGGATGGCTGTCACTAAACTGCAGAATAAACTTATAAAGGTAAGTCTAGGTGTTTAATTAAGGTTATGGTAGAAAAGTGTACTTGAACGATTTTCATGCTCAGATCGTAGGGTCTGATAAAGTCGTATTAGAACGCTCTATTACATTACAACTCTCTTTTGATCAATATCCTATTTTAAATGTCAGATTGTCTGTTGAATTTTGAAAGTCTGGACAGAAATTTGCAATAGTCACTACGCTATCGGTGGTTTAACCGCAGTAAGGTGATGTAGAATAAGATATAATAGTACGCAGAATTTAATTTGTCGCTTCCTACGACATACAAAAAAGAGATGAGATGCTTCCATATTCTTGTCCAGATTTATTCAAATCAATAAATTCTTATACTTGTCACCCCTATCTCCACCTGTTCAATCAATCATCTTTAACAGTAAAACAAAGAAATATAACTGATTGAAACCTTTCAAAGGATTTAGGAGCGAGAGGGAATGATTGGATTTTTCGTTTGCATTCACTGAAGGGAAGAGGTAATCTTAATGTTAAATATAACTAAGATTGAAACAATTATGTGACGTCGGTTTTGTACTACCTGGGTTAAGAAGAGGCTGTTTGAGTTTTTTTAAATAATAACTCTTGATGACGTAGTGGTTGAAACCAGGCAAGCAATAATGCATGAATATATTTATATTTAGGATATGTTAGTACAGTTGCTTAGAGTGATGTAAAAAATTGATTCAAAGTATTTTAAGTTGAATTGAAGATCTGATAAAAGTGTTGGATAATCGATGCACAAAGGATTGCTCCCGATCGGTCAAAGTGCTGCTTCAGGAGGTCTATATCCGACTGACAAAGACCTAATAACCGATTGATAAAAGTAAATTTAACAATCGCTTATTAGGTTTTTAATTAGTAGTTATACCTTACGTAACCATAAAGGTTATGTATAAGTTAAAACTATACATACTTACGAGGGTGCGTTTTTAAGTTCGCGGAATGAGAGGGTTGTGGGAGGGGGATTACACTCATTAGGGTCGTAACGTATTCAGTGACTCATAATTAGTATAAATACGAGGTTTCATTGCAATTAGACAATTAGTCTTTGAGTTATCTTCAATCAAGCAACATAATCGGGAGTGAAAAGTGAAATATGGAAAAAATCGAATATCGTGCCGTTATAAAGTTCCTTACCAAGCAAGGAAAAACAGTTGCGACCATAATGAATGAGATGGCATTGGTTTACGGTGACTCTTGTCCAGGAAAAACCATGGTCTACAAGTGGCACAATTTATTTAAACAAGGAAGGGAATCCATTGAAGACGATCCGAGGCCGGGCAGGAGTATCGAGGTGACCACGCCAGAACTTATACAAAAAGTTGAAAAAATTGTACTGGAAGATGCTCGACTAAAGAAGAAACAACTCGCAGAAATGGTTGGAGTATCCGATACAACCATTTTTAAAATTCTTCATGATCATCTTGGCATGACTAAGGTCAGTGCAAGATGGGTGCCAAGAATGCTCACGCCGCCCCAAAAACAACAGCGCGTAGAGTGTTCACGTGCATTTTTGAACCTCTGTAATGAAGACAAGGATGATGTATTGAGTCGAATTGTTACTGGAGACGAAACTTGGGTTCATCATTATGAACCTGAGTCGAAACAAGACTCCATGCAGTGGCATAAAAAGGGCGCAGCACCCCCTAAGAAGTTTAAGGTGTCACAGTCAGCTGGGAAAATTATGGCAACGGTCTTTTGGGACTCGGAAGGAATATTATTAATCGACTATAAAGATAAAGGTGTTTCTATAACCGGGGAATACTACGCTTCAATATTAGAGAGACTTAAAGAAGCCATTAAGGAAAAAAGACGGGGAAAATTGACGAAAGGTGTGTTGCTTTTGCACGACAATGCGCCCGTTCACAAGAGCCGCGTTGCGTTGGCTGCCCTGCATAAGGTGGGCTTCGATATTTTAGAACACCCACCCTACAGCCCAGACCTGGCCCCAAGTGATTATTACCTGTTTCCAAAAATGAAAAAAGAACTACGGGGTAAAAAATTTACCACCGATGATGAAGTCAAGGAGGCAGTTTCGGCGTATTTTGTAGACAAAGAGAAATCTTTTTTTTATGAGGGTATTAATAAATTAATTGAAAGATCTGAAAAATGTATTCGTCTTGCAGGTGAATATATTGAAAAGGAAAAATAATTTGGTTTTTTTATTTCCACTCTTTATCCCCCATTCCGCGAATATAAAAACGCCCCCTCGTATAACATAACCTAACTTCTATGTTTCTTACCTTAAGTAAATAGAATCAACAACATACAAATAACTGCTGACTCAACAGCGTACTACCAAACTGTTTAATGTTCAAGCAACAGTAAATGCACCTTAACAGGCCGACACTTGTCAATATTTGGCTTCTATTAATTAAACCTGCTCCCCTATAGACGGCCAATTCGAGGAATCTCGTACCTTGCACCACATACTAACAATTGCAGAGGTGTAGAGACGCCGTGTCATTGATATTGTCTTTGTTAGGTAGAAATTTATATTTATTTAATTTTATTATTATTAAATTACAGTTGGTTACTAAAGTAATAGGTGTTCATCAAAAATACATGTTCAGGAACATGTCTGGACTAAAGAGAAAACTAGCAAATAAAAAATATTCAAATTAAGAATATAGTTGTACTCTGCAAGAAAATTAAGTATAACTTATATTTGTAAACAAATTGTGAATTCGATTGTTTTGATACATTGTTTAACAATATTTTTTTTGCAAACATAACTTGATAATTACTCGAAATGCATAACAGTGGATTTATGTATTTTATAAAATGTAATTCTTAATTCCTACATTAGACTCATACCACTACCATAGAAATAGTAGCAATTACAAACTAAAAATAATACATGGACAATAGGCATAATGTTAACACACCTATATCTTTTATGTTCCTTGTAATCTGTCTGTCGTATTTTTTTACTCATTTCGCATGCCAATCGATTGTTTAATTCAAATTGGTAGGTATTGGTAAAATTCAGCAGAATATTTTTTGTTAAGTAGGTACACTGGGCGTTGGGCAATGAGTGGAAAATTCCGTTAATGCTTAATTTCATCGAATTCACACTGGTATTTTCGGGCATTTTACAAACAGGGTAATAAGTATGGAGTGGAAAATTATATTAGGCACTTTGTTCGTAAATCAGCCTCTAGTTTTTTTAGGATTCCGTACCCAAAGGGTAAAACGGGACCCTATTACTAAGACTCCGCTGTCCGTCTGTTACCAAGCTGTATCTCATAAATCGTGATAGTTAGAAACGTGAAATTTTCACAGATCATGTATTTCTGTTGCCGTTATATAACAACAAATATAAAACAGAATAAATCACGCTGGTTTCAGCATGAATGGGCCGGATCGACCGGGGCAGTACTACTCTCTCATAGAAGATCGATAGAGGTCACCATACCAGCAGTTTAAGACGATGGCTTTTGGAATGGTGGTCACCACTTCTGGATTCCACTGACTGCTTACCATCAGGCAGGGTGGAGTCACTTTGGTAGGCTACAATTAAAAAAAAACTTATGAGGGCTCCAATACAATACAATACAACAAACATGTTTTTTTCCCGTTTTTGGATCATGGTACGGAATCCTTCGTGCGCGAGTTCTGCTCGCACCTGGCCGGTTTATTTAAATTACCTTACGAAAGTGACTCGACTCTGCCCGACAACGGTAAGCAGTGTGTGAGTGAAGTGGTGGTCGCCATTTTGAGTTTAATAATGTGATTTTAACCTACCTAAAGTGATATTGGGTTTTTCTGTCAAGAAATTCTCAGTATTAGCCCGGAGTTTGGAATTGTGCCCGATATATGGCAACAGGCTCGCTCACTGTTACATGGGACCCAAATATAAAATGGCGAAACGTGGGTGGTTAAACAGCTCTGCAAAGAGGGTACCTCGAAGGGGTAGCCCTTCGAGGATAAAAAGGCGTGAAGCTGTATGTACGTTATCCTACCTAAAAAAAAATTCCACAAAAAAAAAGTCGCCTACATCGATTGACAAAACGAAGTAAAACGAACAAACAACTCGACGAGCCAATCAGCGGCTGAATTCCCAATAGATTGATCACAACAGCAGGCCTCAGCACAAAAGTACCGCGGACGTAATAAATGTTAACAACTGTGTATTACAATATAAGGGTTGTTCTTGGTTTTATATGCAGATAAAGTTGTTAAATGATTTTGGTAATTCTAACAGTAGTTGCTCTTTTATTATGATTTAACAAGCGTTTTTCTTACCTAACCACCTACAATATCAACTTCAAACTATTTTTTTTTCATTTAAGTAGATCTTTTAAGTGATACTTTTTAACGTCAATAGTATACCTACAGGGTCACAGTCAAATCGCTGATCAGCTACAACCGCTAAGAAAGAAGTTCTTCTCACTTTAATAGCCAGATTATTACAATCTTTTGTGAGTCATGTTCAAGTTGCATACAAAATGGCATAAAACTCATGAAGTTAAAAAAACCGTTAGTGTTTAGTTTTCAAGATCAACACTAATAGCGCTGTTCACTTTTAATCCCATCCACTCAGCGCCTAAACGGCTGTACCGAATTCGATGAAAATTAGTATGTAGATAGAATTGGTGCTGGAGACGGACTAGTTACATACGAAAATCGGCCTGGTTCTCGAGAGAGTCAAAATATATTTTAGGCGCGGGCGAAGCCGTGGGGCACAGCTAGTATAAAATATTTTACATTGTTGAACAAAGCCGCAGATCTAATTAGCCCTGACATTTATACTTCAATATTCAGCTTTGAGTTTAAACTACAGTTTAAGTGTGCATTAGTTGGTATAAAACTTCAAGAGTGTCTGTGGCTTCAGGCTCCTGGCACAAACAGCTTCTGACGTTTGTCGTCTGTCTGTGTTTAGTTTTGTACTGAGACTATGCTTCGGTTAGTTTGTCTGGAAATAGTTGCTATGAACGTTGAAGTTAAACCATTTGGTAAACTGGCTAGCAATAATGTGGCTAAATATTAATAATTCACATTATAAAACCTAGTGTTTTAGTCAATATCTATACTATTATATAAAGCAAAAGAGTTTGTTGGTTTGAACGCGCTTATCTCTGGAACTAGCAGTTGGATTTCAAAAATTCTTTTCGCGTATGATAGCCCAGTTCTTGAGAAAGGTTAAAGGCTATGTATCATCACGCTACTGCTGACGGGAGCAGAGCAATAAGCAAAGAAGCCGGTGAAAACGCCCCGCGGGAAGCTAGTTACGTGATACATATAAGTTTAAACACCAAGAATACACGGTGCTCTATAAGTAATCAATGAATGCTGCTGTTGTTGAATTTCAGCTTAATAATATTCCTTAGGCTCAGCATTTCTTTTAACTGATTATACATATTTCAATTGAAGACGAGGTTTTTGTTGTTACTTTTATTAACAGACTTATTTATTGTAGGATAAGATTCGGCACAATACCTATACGTGGACTTAACACTAGCGAAGAGGAGACCAAACTCCATACCACACGTATAATCCAAACTGCATCCATATAGTGTTGTCCAGACTACTGAAATGAAATCACGGCGTAACCATAAATCTCTCTTAAGAACTAGTATTTGTAAGTTAGTATGCAAACCCCTCAGACGATATATGGCGTGAAGTTTGATCGTTCACACATCTGTATGCTGAGCGTTTTGTTACTAGTTTCAGCATACAGATGTGTTGTCTAGACTTGTTCTAAACGACATTTAGTAGTGCTTAATTAACGATTTTAGATGTTTTTGTTGTGTTTTATTGTGAGATGTGACAGAATATTTTGCTCATTTCAATATACATAGATTAAAACTTACAGAGATTCGAGTTGGAATATCGCATCTCTTTTTAGCTCTTTTCAACCTTTACATTTACAAAGATGACTGCTGCGAATGACTGCCTCCTTGGTCGGGTAAAGTGAAAGTGATATTGCGAAAAATCCTCAGTATTAGCCCGGAGTCTTGCAATGTGCTCGATAAATGGCAACAGGTTCGCCCCCTGTTACATGTGACCTAAAATTTAAAAAAAATGGCTAAAAGTGGGTGGTTAAATACTTTGCCTACCCCTTCGGGATAAAAGGCATGAAGCTATTTGTGTATATAATATAAATATGTATTTACAAAGATCTAACGCCGATGCTTGGCCGGTAAATTAGTGATCGTAGTAGCGATAGTATTAATTGACGCTGTGCTGTTACCCTTTCTGTGGAGCATGTGTCTTGTATGGTTTTCTTGTCGCCTTCGGGGTCGTTCGACCTGCATTATTCTTGTTGACGCTGTAAAATTGAATAATGGACGGTGGAAACGTTACTTCACGATGCCTTGAGTTTTTTAATAAAAGACAATTTCCTTAATAAGAAATGACTTCAAGCATTAGCCTGGCATTATGCTGAACCAGATCCTTTTTAGCAGCATTATGTGACCATACCACCTTGGTACTAACATACTTGTCTGTCCTTTGTGTTTGTTAAATCTACTACTAAATTAATAATGTACCTACTCTTTGCCTTATTTTTTTTTCTTTATAATGTATCTCATGTGTGTTGCTAAATAAATGTTTTTCTTTCTTTGTTTTCTTTCTTTATTTCCTTATACAAATAATGATGAAGTACCTATTCCTTTAACACTTTGTAGCAAACAATTCACAGTATTGAAATAGATGTAGAATGTAACTCAACAGAAACAGTGTTACATACTAATTAAAGTTCCGATCCCTGTCTGCGATTTAGCTCAGTCACAGAACATTGTTTACGAAACAACGACAGACGAGATGAAGCAAGACGTTTTATAGCTGACATTCTTAGCGTAGCCATCTGAATACATCTAGGGTTGACACTTGATATTGATTAAACTGGAATGTTGATAGATAAAGATGAACTGTATACAGAAAGTATATTACTATAGGCTGATACCTACACTAGTCTTATTGATGTTTTGAGACGTTTAGATGTTAACTTTCTAAGCTTGTCTTTTCTAAGTTGATAGTCGCGATTCCTTGCCGTAGCAAAATCTAGTTTGTTATCAAGTTACTGAGCCTCCTTCTCGAGAAAGTCTTGTCGTAAATCTGAAGAATCGTCTAGATTTATTTCATCTTCAAAGCAGATTTTTTATTTTATTATAAACCAATTAGTTTGTGATCATTGCTAGCCCTAGCTATTAAACTAAAGTTTGCTATGTAAAATGATTTAAGTTTATTCTTTTATAAAAATAATATTAGACTTATATTAACACCAGTAATCATCCTGTCATTACCCTCTACAAGCACGCGCCGTAACAAATCGTTAAGGAAACATATAAATGAATCAATCTCGATCTTAATTAGCCGCGAAGCCGCCGGCGTGCGCGCGCCGCAAACGCAAGTAAAGGAATGCGCGTGACCGTTGCAATTAGCTACTCCTTTGGCCGGATATTTGTGCCCTTTAATTGAATTACTTACGAAACGACGTATATCAATATTTTGATGCAATTCATTATCAAATTTATCTTTATCATCATAGAGAGCAGTTTCATTTACAGATTTTACTGATGTTTCCAATTTTAAACAGTCGTATATGCTATTTTTGGTCATACAAATTTCAGTTGAATTGTTTTTTTATTACAATTGATTTTGTGTTGCACTTGGTTGCCAATTACATTGGCTGTTGTCCAGACAAAATTCCTTACCCAAATATTTGCAATCGTCTTATATTTTGATTACTCCGTAGTGTCACCTGTGGGCTCTCATCTTTTTTGATGTTGTTATACTGTTTCAATTACTCTGTAGCTAAAATTAAATGATTATGTATGGTTTTATTTTGAAATATGTGCAATACAGTTCCTTGACTAATTGTCTGTCTGACAGATGTCTATCTAAAGAAAGAAACGTTTAATTTGAAAGTACACTTTTCAATTGCTCGTGATATAAAATATTCTCGGGCGATTTAGCATTTACGTAATGTACTTTAGCAACCAAAAATGACGCTTGGCCTCCGTGACATATATTTCTACAGGATAAATAACCAGTATACCTAAATACGGACTAGATGTGTTGCCGAAGATCTCTATTTACCTGGTGGAATAGGCTAGCAAAGACGTCACAACTGACTATGGTTATGATGCCATCACCAACCACTAACCACTAGATAGATTGCTTGATGTAGACCACAACAAAATGATAAATAAAGTTGTTTTCTTAGAAACAATTTAATTCAGTTATGACATTAAGCCCCCATAAATAAGGGTAACTAATTAAATTCCAGCATATCTCGCGATCGAGTATGGCAATGATCGTTACATGTCTTAGCTAATCAAAGTTGGGGGATTCAATTAGAAGGTTGGATGACCCGACACCCTTGTTATAGACAAGATCTTTATGTGTCTGCGACCCTTCTTGAGATTATTACGCACTAGCTTGCAGAAATGCTGGCGGTCGACGACGGCGTTCTTACAAGTTTTATGTTATTTATCTGCCACAATGATAATTTTAACTACTAAGTACGAATCTTTGATGTCTGATGCTCTTATTGGTTAAAAGGAAGAATTTTTTTTTAATGTTTTTTGCACAAAAGAACGGTGTCTGTGTCACTTGAGTTACAAACTCTTTTCAGATTTTGGATACCACAAAATTTTGACACATTTAGGAATTGAACGAATAACCTCTTGCACAGCAGCCTCACTGCCACGTATCACTTGATTCTCCATCCAGAAATATTCTTTGCAACAGCATTTGCAACCGGTAAACAGCCGCGGTTTCACACACTAGTGCGTATTCAGCTCCTTGTCAATTGTGATCTTAAGCACGTATTTCTGCTCTTGTAATTGTTTCTTATTCCTATAACACAATGACATTAAACGATACAGGAGCCGGCCGTTTCGCTGCAAGCAATTATTCTAGAACACCGTTATGGATGTATAGGGAGTTATTAAATAGTTCTGAATGATTGATCACTCTACAGAAGTTTATTAGCTTACCTCTCGAAGATAAGCATTTTTACACAACTTGGTAACAAACAAGCTTATGGTCAACCTGACGTAAATGGTCACCATTACCTATAATAACCATGGCTGTGAGTAGTGCAATAATAGCAATATTAAGTTATCACAGCCAAAGAAAAAGAAACATGAATGTAGAACATGAAGAGTAATGTGAACATGTTATCGATGTAGATAGATTAAAGAACTTTTATTCTATTCTATCTAATTTGCGAGAAAATGAATATTCAGAATACCTACTTCACAAAATTTATTATAGAATTTGCTTAGTACTTATTTTGGCACAGATACTTACAGTTTACAAAGTGTACGTTTTAAAAGGCATTTTGTTTTTTACATTTTATTTTGTACCTCGGTTAAAAATAATGTCATTATACTGACTTTTCATATTTTATATTTGTAGATGCTTTCATTAGACAAATTAAAAATATCACATAAAAGTCAGTTCAAATATTCCGCTAATACCTCGCTTACTGACTTTGCTTTGTCCAGCTTTAGGTCAAAACAGATTAAACTCAGAACCCGCTCGCACGCTTTTAGCTAAATGATTCATTGTACCAACGACAAATGCTGTTATCGTTTTTCTAGTTATTCGGATTTGCTTAAGAGAAATTGTATTAGAGAATATTGTTGCTTATTCTGTTGAAGCATCTTGGTGTGAAGTGTGTATATTATTTGATTTTACTAGCGGCTTTATTCACATTACGATAGAAAAGTAATTAATGTATAATAAGTAATACTTGCACACACTCGTATTTTATTAAAGTTGTGCATGCTTAATATTTTATAAATTTTAACTAAAAATACATTTATATTTAGGCCAATACTTACTGTCATTTTTTCTTTATTTTAACAAAAGTTTTGAGTTCGAATTTGAAATAGACAAATTATACAATAGTCTTGTATAATTTCACGTCTATGTTCACATTTTCCATAGGAATGGACATATTTATCTTTCTACATAGAAACTATAATTAGATGGTTTGTTCGGTTCTTACCCGATGACCATATCGTACTTTATGTGTACAGTTGTCATTCGTTAAAACTATAAAATTTTAAGCATTTTTATCACTTCTTCCGGACCACATCAAAGGGCTTTGAGTAGCAAAATCAATAAACACTAAGTATTTAATACGGCGTTGTCTGCACCTGCTGTGAAACTTCTTAGAAGTGCACTTTAGAAACCACATCCGAGTTGATAACCCAACTGTATTGACAAATGTTGTTTTCTGAGTTTTATATATAAATATCTATATTGATTGCTTCGTTGGTTCAGTGATACTGTATGAACTTCCATGCAGAGATCTCGGGTTCGATTCTTGAGCCGGGCTAAATGATATTGTATCTTTTATTGAGAAATATCCGGTGTTCTTCTGGAGTTTTTTAATCGTTCGGGGTAAATAGACGTATTCTTTGTTACATGGGATCATGGCTGGCAAAACGTGGGTGCTATATACCTCTGTTTTCTGAGCAAATGATGCTACGCTTATTTATGTTAAGTAATTGTAAAGGATTCTTAAAAAATTAAAAACACTAGCGTCCCACGGTTTTGCCCGCGCGTATAATGTGTTTTGTATCCCTCGGGAACCAGACCGATTTTCGAGATGAAAAATTCCAAACTTATTTTCGAAATCGGTTCAGCCGTTTAGGCGCTGAGTGGTAACAAACACACACAGACACACACAAACTTTTGCATTTATAATAATGATAGGATCTTAAAATAATAAACTGTAGGTGGTTTTGTACGAAACATTTATTTCACACCTTTGCCTGGTCCTTCGGTGAAAAAAAACATAATACTATAGTCATCTATAAATTTCATTTTCGCTAATATTTTCACATAACTCGCTTCCTCATATCAGCAAAACAAATGACCAACCTATGTCTATCAAAACTAACTCGTAATCTAGACATTCCCCTCGATATAAATGTCCGTTCAGAGCGGTGACTAATGGTCACCATATATCACAGCGATTATTTCACCTACGATGATGGTCGCCCTACGTTTGTATTAGTGAAGGTGAAACATTACGGGATTATATCTGTTTATGACAAGTGGGTAATATTCTGAGATAATAATGTTTACTTATTAGTTTTGTGATTCATTTGAGCCGTAAATATTAATCATCTTTATATTTTGGCTTTTTAAATAATAAAAAGAAAATTAAATAAATAATTTTAAAAATTATTACTTACTGAAATAATACATTTATTTTTGAACAAGAATATAATATATGAGTTTTTTTTTCTTTCTGTACTGTTTTTCTTCTAAAATAGTGGAAAACTCTATTAGGTTCGTATGGGCTCTAAAATAAATATTTATTTAATTTTTCTGGATTCGTACCTAAAATAGGTACGAATGGGCTCTCAAAAACGGGTCGAGTCTACAACTTTTAATGCAGGTTCAAATCTTTAGGGTCGAATGGGCTCGTAGCCTTTCTTACAAAGCGTCTTATACCAAGCCTTCAAATATCCTAAAATCCTCTAAGAGAAAAAATACACTCAAAATCTTTACAAAAATATTTTTCTCTCACATCCGAATAATTTCACGGAATGGGCCCAAGATTTCCTTAAGTTCATGTAAATTCTCAACACTACTAAGTACTAGTAGGTCTTGAATTTATTCAAAGACTACGGTTTTCATATTCAAAGGAGAAATGCAAATCCTTAATGTTTATAGCACTGAGGTTTGTGCCTGTTTTTGTAAATGTACGGTCTTACGCTGAACCGCTTTCTTGAAATCACTTTTGGTCTGTTTTGTGTAAATTTTAGTTTTAAAACATTTTGTTTCTTTTTAAAGTGAACTTAATAAGTCTAGTATCAGAGTGAACTGATATTATTTATTTTATAGCAAAAATACTGCTGTTGTATGAGTAAAACCTTTATACTGCAATGGGAATATAATAGACGACTAAACAATTAAAAAGAAAGCACAAAGTTTACTAAGTAAATGCAACGATTGTTAGTATTAATTCTTTTTTATTTATTACTTTATTAGTTATAGGTATTTTAAACTGCCCACAAGATATTATTACTCGCCATTATGAGTGAAACATGTTAAAGCCTCAAGCAAATAAGAGAACTTAAATTTTAATTAATAACATTTCCTCGCTCACGTATTTCAAAGAAACTTTTCCATTCAATATAACTTCCAAATACCTTTAAATCTGTACCAAAATGTTACAAATTCTATGAACTCTATTTCATAAACAATAGGGTTTAAATTTGGTTGTAGTTTTAAAGGTATGTTTGTTAAGAAAGGGCAGTAAGAAATTATTTGACGTGTCCCGTCGTTAGAAATCAAAACATTAGAAACTTTGGTAAGAAGTGTACACCAAATTGTGATACTACGAACAACGTGGTAAATGACAATTAAATTTGTATCAAGTATTTACTATTTTACCATTTGTAGATCAGTAAAAATTATGCTTTTCAACGTCAATGTGTGTTTAAAGGTAATCTTAGATATTACTGCCATACGCTGACATACCTTAGAAAAGTATCGTGAGGAAACCTAGACAGTGAATCTATACTATTTTAAAAAGCGGAAAAGTTTATTTGTTTGTTTGTTTGAACGCGCTAATCTCTAAAACTACCAGTCGGATTTAAAAAAATATTTTTGTGTATGATAGCTCAGTTCTCGGGGAAGGTTATAGGCAATGTATCATCACACTACTGACGACGGGAGCAGAGCAGAAAGCAAAGATGTGGGTGAAACCGCGCCACGGAAAGCTAGTAACTATATAACTAGGTTTATTTACTAAAAAATATTTTTAAATATCTGTGCGCACAAACTTCCGATTAATTTTTTACACTTCAAGTCCATATAAAGATTGTCTGTAAGATTTTATCGATAAGACCGTCCATTGTCAGTTAATTTTTACCTCATTTTCATTATTCGATGTATTGTCCTCTCCTATATCTAGTTTCTAGAACTATCATAACCTACCGCTAATGAAGTGTAATTCTATTTATTATAATGTAGGGTACTTATTCATGTGCGGACCATTAAAGTCTAGACTTCAAAGAGTTGCAGCTGACGCACTCAACGCAGATATATTGATTCAAAAACTTGAAGAACAGTATGTTATCTATTATTTAAGCTTAAGTGCAGTTAACTAATAAGCATCTCACAAGTGAGACAATTTTCTGTGATAATAACTAAGATGAAGACCTCCAAGTCAATATCAAGGCTTTGACCAAAACAACATAACATAAATACGCAACATAAAAATGCATATAACATAGCATCACGCTTTCTTCTCTAAAGGAATAGACAGAGTTGTATAACACCCACATTTCTACAGCTAATGTTAGGTCCCATGAACAGCGTACGAGTTTGTTACTATTTACCGGGCACAACTCTAGACTTCTGACTAGTGAGAATTTCTTGACACAAAACAAAAAATTACGAACCCGAGACCTCTGCGTGGCAGTCTGTACAAAATAAATAATATAATAACTCAACATTATGAAATAAAAGATAATAAAACAAAACAAAGAAAATTATGCTGATGCATGATTTACAACAAAAATACGTTGGTGGTCACTTAATTTAATGCTGTGGCGCAGAGCGTTCAGGAACGCTGATTTTCACGGACCACCTAAGTTGATGCAACGTGATCGACGTATTATATTTCTAAGAAATAACGAAGGAAGTGTATGTCACATAAGTTATTGAATAAACGCATTTAAGTGCTGATAAATTAGATTTATTTTAATGAATTTTTAAATGCATTTAGTGGGGGCAGACTGTGCACTTTTGATGTGCGTAGTAATTAGTAAGAAAAATTTGGCTTTATAATAAGTCATACTCGAGGCCAGACGAAGTTAACCAAGTTTGCCAATGACTTACATTTCATATTGTCCTTTACAACAAAAGTTAGTTAGTTGCCATTCGTGTTATTTTTTTATATTAGCCTACCATAGTGACTCCACCCCACCTGATGGTAAAGAGTCAGTGGAATCCAGAAGTGGTAGTCACCACACCAAAAGCCATCGTCTTAAACTGCTGGTATGGTGGCCTTCACTATGGTTGGGAATCGGGTTAGGGGAAGGGGATGAGGGAGGTGAGGAAAGAGGAAAGGGGGAAAATTTAGTCTCCGGAACTCTCACTCAACGAACGAATCGCAGTAGTAAGGATACTACTACTCTTACGTCGATTTTCTATGAGAGGGTAGTATTTCCCCGGACGATCCAGCCCATTCATGGTAAAACCAGTATGAATGGGCAAAAATCATCAAACGCCAAAATATTGTAAATTGTAAATGTCATTTACCACGTTTTGATATTCATCCCTATCTACAAAACACGGGAGTTATTCGCCATGTATAATTGCGAGGTAAATGAGCGTGACCGAAGGGTAGCATCAACCCTTCTGTACTGTTATTATTTTAAATAAACTTGTAAACAGATACATCTTATAAATGCAAACCTTTTGAATTTTGTAAAAGTGGTGAATTTAAATTGAATTAGGTTTGAAAGAGTCTATTCAAATTTACATTAGATTGTTATAATAGATAAATTTTTAAAAGACCACTCCCTCACATCAAGCCCAGTAGTAGAGGCACAGTAAGAGCGACTACTGTGCATGCATTTTTGAGTTTCGAATACGGACATAGACCAAAAACTTTGTGTGATCTGAATACTTTTGGCGAGTATAGTTAGTTAATAGCAATATAGAGCTTATTGCAAGAGTTGTTTTCTAAATGGGTAATAAAATATTATCGATAGTATTTTGGTAACACCACACAGCATGAATCATGTAATTCTAAATATTCGGCAAAAATGTGAGGTAATGCTGAATTTTCCTTACTCGCCCAAAACAAAAAAAGTATTTCAAATGACCCACATACCCACATTTAAACATGCTACCGTTAAATAGCATCCCATAAAGTGGCAATGTCACCAGAGGTCCGCAATAAACAGAGTTATACCTCCCACAGATTTAGACAATTAATTTTACAAATTAATGAACCAGGGGTCAGTTAATTTGGTACATTTTACTTGGTAATATGTAAAATTTTGGCATACCCGCCTGTTTTAGGTTTATGGCGGTATATTGTGTTGCGGGTTTTATTTAAAACATTGAATTTTAAATGTAATAGAATGTAAAAATATATACGTAATTGTGTAACTTTTGTCTGTCGTGCTGACGCAATTTTTTTAACGTGGCAGAGATATTACCATCGGGACATCGACTGCTACACATAGAGAACGCAATAGGGGTTATTTTAGCCTTAGTGGCCACGAAGGCTGACGCGATCGCTGTAGCTGTAGTGTGATAGGCGGAGCTGCTAGTCTTACGTTGGATGAAAATGAAAAAGAATAAATGAAAATGTTTATTCATATAGGTTAATTAAATTAACACTTATGAACGTCAAAGTTTACAAAATGTCAGCAAACTAACCTACAGCCAGTTCGCTGACGAAGTAGAGTCATGAGAAGAACTGGCAAGAAACTCAGGCCACTCTTTTTAATCGCCAGGTTATTACAATTTTTGTAAGTTACAATTTCAAGTAGCATGCAAAGTGACACAGGCATTACACTTGATGATTTTCCTATTAATGTGCTAAAAACAGTGGTAGAACCACGCTGGTTTCAGCATGAATGGCCTGGATCGACCGTAGAAGTACTCTCATTGAAGATCGACGAGAGTAATAGTAACTATACTATTGCGTTCGGTGAGTAAGAGCGCCGGTGATCTAATTGCCTCTTTTTTCTTTCTTCACCTCCTTCATTCCCTTCACCATTCCCAGCTGCCATAGTAGGGGTTTCAAAGAAGATCGCTTTTGGAATGGTGGCCACCACTTCTGGATTTTACTGACTGCTTACCATCACACAGGGTAGAGTCACTTTGGTAGGCTAAATATATAAAAAAATTGTTTCGTTTCGTTTGCCCGATTATGAGTATTTGTTAAAAAGGATTAATTTATCTTTTCTTAAAATAAATGAGGAATTATGATTACAATACGAGTATAAATTTAATTTAAGGACTTTCGAGACGGCTCCCGACGGGCAAATAAAGTTTTCATTCTTACTGTTCATCATGTACGTACTACTGCCACCTATCTAAATTTATATAATAACTTTAAGTCTGTTTTTGTTCCCAGGTAAGGATTCTTCTGATATTTACATGGAACAGTTGTGTGGTGATGTACCTATTTCTAAGAATCCAATAACGTAATTTAATAGCGTCAGCCTTTTATATAGATTAACATAGTTATCGAAACGTGGATTATAAATGGCTCTGCCTATCCCTTGAGGGGAAAAAAAAGGCGTGATGCTAAAATATGTACCATTGACGTTCCCCTCTGACGTCACATATCCCGTATACATCAAACTAGGTTACTTACACGTGTCGTATCTTTTATTCAAGCGAAGAGCTCCCTCGATGTCGTGTGTGGCCTTTAATTAACACAACACACCTGTTTTAATCACTACCATCATAACACGCGTTTGTATGCTGGTTTAATAAGCTTGATCCTGACTGTGACGATGTGTGATGGAACAGTTGATTGGCTCAGGGCAAAGTAAGTAAGGAGTTTTAAACCTTTAAATAATTTATGGAAGATCACACCATAAAAAAATGTTAGGTTAATAATTTGAGTCTTTATTATCCGCTCAAGATAGGTAGGTATATACTAATTCATAAAAAACATTATTTCGATAACTAATAATTGAAAAATTGACGTAATCCGCCCAGAGCACCTGTCCGAAGAGCACCTATCAATATTTTTGGCAGGTTTTTGACAGGTGCTCTCCGTGGTAAAAAATTTTGATAGGTGCTCAACATGGACTGGGATAGGTGCTCAATGCGCAGGTGCTCTTCGGACGGGTGCTCTGGGTAGACTACGTCAAAAAATTGATTAAGTCATTACAATAATAAATATGTCGCAAGTTATGTTAAGTTATCAATAAAACTGTTAAGCCTATAGAATCTATATTAAATTTTATTTTTAAAATATTGCGAGACAGAAATTTGGGAAACGTACAAAACATTTACAAGCAAAATATACAGCAATTTAGTGTACTAAAATGTCGATTTTGGTACCTAATGTAAAAAATATTAAGTCGTAAAATTTTGCACCCTCACAAAGTGAAAAGTTTTAAAATAAAATTATAAATGCACATGTCGATTTAAAATGATGTTAATATATATTTTATGGGATATTGTTGTGTACATCTGAGGCCCGGGCAGTGACCGCTTGAGCGGTGGGGTGACGTAGGAGCTAAGATGGCGCTTATAAGCAATGAGGGTAGTAGCCTATTGTTTGCCCACGTTCTTTGTAGTAAGCATTTTTTAATATCTAAGCTACGCGTTTGATGGTTAACATATTTAATTTATAATATTTTGTTACTTTTTTAAATATATACATCTTTGGTTTACAATCTAAGATTTTTTAATACAAATATTTTGAACTTTTACAACCTTGACGATTTTAAAGTTTAAAGAATTTTACGGAGTCGGCAAGGCGCAAATGATACTGATATTGGAAGCTTCCATAGGCAACAGTAACGGAGGGGGAAGAGGGGGGTCAATGCTTCTTAGCCACAAGTTGTACAAAAAAATGCTTTATTTGGTAATGAAATAGAACCATAATAATAATGAATTTTAAGTAAATTGATAAATTTATGCTACCTGTAAGGAACAAAAAAAAACAGTTTACCTTACACCATTTTAGTAACCTTCGTAACCCGCAATCCAAATATTAATTTATATCGCCCACCTCGCGGTCAGTGGACGCAGGTGCGAATAATACCCTTACAAATGATCCCTTCCGCAAATGACAAGTGACGCCGGTAGCCCTGTTTGTATAGATTCTGCGTACGGACGTTAAAACGCAACCTGTATACAAATGATGGATTATTGCATAGGTATTTTCACCGGGTGTTCAGTAAAAACAGCAGAACAATGCTGAATCTTGACAAAAAATTTTATTGTATTTTATATTACGTTTTGAAAAAGGCTAAATCATCATCTTTGGGTCTACCTATTTCTGTTTTATTGTCATCAGCATCAGCCTTCGGTAGTCCACTACTGCCACTCTCAAAGCACTTTGTCTATTTAGGACATCAGTCCTATTCCACCCATCTTTAAAAGGCTTTAAATTCTTATTGCATTTCTTCCTACGCGTTGTTAAAAACTATCGTAAATACTAGAAATTCTAAAATGAAAGGTCTAAAATTACATCTCATACGTAAGTTTACCTTCTATGGGATTAAGAAGAATGCTAATGATGCAAATGCTAAGCCAATAAAATTACGTTTTTCTTGATGAATGATAATATTTGGCGAAAATTATAAGTGAAGGGCTGATTAAGGTTATTTGTACATTTATTTTTGTAATCTCAATTTAAAGTAGGCTTTAAGGTTGCTGTCTCTTTCTAAGCTTCAAGTTATCACTTGGAATTCTAATTACTCTATAACAGCACCGTGATCAGAAACTTTGACGTCATTAAACACTGAAGGTATTTAACAAACATTACCGTTTCTCGTTCGGATCCAAGCTGTAACAATTTCATATTTCAGTTCCTAATTACAACATTATTACTGTAAAAGCGCTTGTGTTACCAGAAAATGAGCTCTTTTTGATTTATGGTACAAATGTGAGCGATAGGCGTTCATTGATGTTTAAGACGTATTTTAATTATTTAACTCCGTATTCGATAAAAATCTTTCTTTTAACATTTTACATGTTATATCAAAAGTATTGGAATCTTGCGTACTTGTAGTCAACACATGCAAGTTTTAAAGTTATAATCTCTGCTATTTTGCCAATATGTTCTCTTCCATTTTTTATTACTATAAGATCTATAAGCAATTTAAAAAGATGTAATACAATTTTTTACAATAATGATCTTAAAATTTTAAAGCAAAAAACGAAAAGAGTACCCAAAATAATTTCTCCGCTTCATCTCATAGCTTAAATCAACAATTTTACGCAAAATTAAATCTGTGCGGTTAGAGTCGAACATTAAAATTACATACAGACATATCCGAACGTGTGCACCATTGTGTTAAAGGTGGTGTTGTAATATATTATTTTCATATTTCGTATTGCTAATGCTCGTAACATTGTAGATGTGTAAGGTTGAAGTAAATGCCGTGAATGTACGTTAATTTATTGTCCATTAAGTAAAAATTCTGACGTAAAAAATGTGCAGTTAAGTTTGCTTAACTTTTTGAACACAGCTAAATTTTAGGACATTTCGCGCGCAAATTGAATGGGATCAAAAGAAAGAAGCGTCAGTTAGGGCGCTTCTCAGGTCCATTAACATTTAATAATACTTGTAGGTCTTTCAGTCATCTTTGATTCTGATTCGCATGCTTTGTATGTGATGATGTGTAGCGATGTAAAGACTTTTGGTCACAATTGTATTAGTTGTCCTTCATTCAAAACATTGAAATTGGACAAAACATTCGTGCGTACTAACACTTCTAAACGAAATAAATTAAAATGCAACAATGCAACCTATACTTAAAACAGGTATATTCCCTAAACGAATATACTTTATAGCCTTATAAATTTCTCTACCACCTATCATAAACCGTATTCCATTTGAATAAGGGTGAATATTGCTTGTGAAAAATTAACTAAATTCGACCAAGTTTCGAACGGGGAGCCATAAAATGACGCTTAGCTGTAATTGCTTCTCTACGTGAGTTCTATTTGATTAGTAGAATTAAAATGTGTCTTTTTTTACATGTTTTTGCATATAATGTTCGCATTTATTAATTAATATATTGTGGTTAATTGAATGGTACAATAACGTTATCATATTTTATATTTATTAGATATTCTAAATATAATGGTAACGAACTGCCCACTATTTGTCTAATCTTTTGCAATAGTAGTGAGGTAACGTAGATAAGCCCAGCTAATAGCCACTTAAATTATCGCCATCAGTCTTAAGTAAATAAAAAAATAATACAGCTCTTTGATATCATTTAAGCAACAAACACACGGACCATTATGATGTTAAGTGGTAACCGTAGCCTATAAAAATGACTGTTCTAAAGGCTCGCAGGCCTCGCGTCCTTAGTACATTTTATAATGTTCTTTGACGCAATTTTGCAATAGTATGGTGCGCTGCTTTCGTAGTTATTCCAAAAAGAATACTAAGAAAATACAATCAGTGCTTCGGCGATCTCACTTACTGAACGTCACGCCATAATATGAATATTACTTATTGCTAATTTTACGTCGACATTCTTTTACTGGTTAAGTAATAAAAATGAACGTACGGGACTGAAGTTTCACCCTTTCACAGTAGAATCTGAAGGGTCTCGAACCAAACGGTTCAGCACTTCATACTTTTGTCGCTCAATTAAAGCCTTTATCAGCTTTAAGAACTCTTTATCAGTGCATGTGTTCCCATCTAGTTATGATCCTGGGTTTTTCGAGTGAGGCGTGAAAAAGCATCTCACTTAGCCGTCATAGTGGAGGCCACCATACCAGTAGTTTGGCTTTGGCGTTTTAGATTGGTGTCCACCACTTCTGGATTCCACTGACTGCTTACCATCAGGCAAAGTGGAGTCACGTTGGTACGCTAATATAAAAAAAACTAAGTTTAACTTTTATTAGACCAAAAAGGAGCCTCGATTTCTCCAAAAAGCACTTAATCAAACTATTTCTATTAACGATTTATCCTATGCAATTTTACTTACCATGATTACCTGGTTTAGGTTCCATTTATTACACAAATTGGCTCGCAAATGAGTTCGCCGTTCCCTTTGAACACTGTTTCAGTTGCATTTACCGTACGATAAATTGAGCTGTGTTTGATGTCGACAGTTTTTAAACAACGTGCGAAATTCACCTTGATGTTTTTCAAGGTGTATTTGTATGAAAATATTTACTATAGATCGAGCTTTTTATACATTTAAGGTATAACTATGTATTCTGTTTAACGAAAATTTATTCCGATAAAGAAAATATTACTGACTGAGGTCGAAGGAACGTGTCGTACTTGCTCAGGTGCTGTGTGAGTTATCTGTTAAACTTGCATGGTTATTTAATAATAGTGATTTATTATGAAATTGAACTTACTAATCTGAAATGAATATGTGTTATTTTTTCGGCCTATTGAAATGGTGTTTACCTGGAAAAAATGCTGCAATAAATACTGCAATAAAGACTCTGAGGTGTAGTATGGTTGGGGAAGGTGTATGCCCAGAAGCGAACGTATTTCGGGGTGAAGATAATTAATTAATTAATTAATTAATTGCACGGTTGATTGTCTAATGTCAATACTATAAAACTCATTGGTGATAGAGAGTTAACGCTCATTTACATTAATCCAGCGGTTGTACCAGCATTACTGGATTTTACATTGATACAGTGCTGGACTGGATTGAAACGCTTACATTACTGTATTAATGTAAATAAATTAACACAAATTCTATCTTTTGTTTTTATAGAAAAAACAATGTTGATTTAACAACATTGAACACAAATTAATAGATAAGCCTACTAGACTTCAAAACCATACTTCTAAACCACAGTGCAGTTAAGACCTTATCACACTAACAAATGTTTTCAACTCCGTAACGAATTGTTTGCAAGTTTTCATTCGTTCGCAAACATTACCGTAAGATTTAAATGCAATTTTCATTCAGGTTTTAATTCTAGTACTTACATAGAATCAATTCTGAATTGAAATTTGTAATAGCCTTCGAGAACTTATATTGACTGCCTCGGTGGTTTCGTGATACTGTGTACGTACTGCCACTACTGCCACGCTCTCGGTATTAATGCCCGGGCCGGGTGAAATATGATGAAATTCTGTGTTAGCCGGGAGCCATGTCACATCTATCAAATCAAATCAAATCAAATCTAAGGTTATACAACTCTATCTTTAGGAGAAAATGGTGGCATGCTGTATTATGTTATGTTTTCATTGTAAATTTTATTTTTTTATTAAGAGTTAATACATATACTACTTCTAAATGCAGTCAAATGCATTGTAATCTTGTGAATACCCAATGTACTGTAAGTTGGGTATTCCCATGGCGCTAATATGATAAGTCTCTAAGACTTAGGTTCCAAACTCGTCCATTAAAGCAAACTAACGTCCAAGTTACACCACACAGTTCATGTATAGACCAATGCAAAAGTTGGAAGTTTCCAAACGACAACATGAAAGCAGGATATATTGCTGATTTATTTATAGTGTTACGCTGTTTAGTTAGGGTGTAGGCAGAAAAGTATTTTATATTTACTAACTGTATTATAATTCATGTAGTTTAGAAGAATGTTTTTATAATCAGTGATTATCACAGATCACTCAATGCCACTATGAAACAATACTGGCGAGTATCAAACAAAACAATGTGTATTATTATTAAAAACATCTGCTGACCCATTTTTCAACAATTAGTTATGTTTTGTACATCACGAAGTACCTACGAACCTGGAACCCTTAATACGATGAATTAGGTACTTTAATCATTCGAATTTCTTCTTCAGAGATGATCACGGATAATTCACAAAATATATAGCGTATTCAATAAAAAAGAATAAGTAAGGAAAATTGAACTATCAAACATTGAAAATAACAAATATCAAAATAAAAAATAAAATTAATTCTACAATCTTCTTTCTAATAAAATAAATTTAAACAAAAAAAAACAGACTTCAAACGGGAAGGAACCTAAAAATTAAAAAATAAGTTTACTTAGCAGAAAGTAATTCGTATATTGATTTAGTTAATCAGAATTTTGAAGTTGGTGCCAAGCAAATACTATAAGAACCTTATTACAATATCAAATTAGGATTGATTATACCTATATTTTTAGATTTTTAGACTGGCCTGTTGGTCTAGTGGTTAGTGACCCTGACTGCTAAGCCGGAGGTCGTGGGTTCGATTCCCACCCAGGACAAACCTTTGTGTGATGAGCATAATTGTTTGTTCTGTGTCTGGGTGTAATTTATCTATAATATGTATGTATTTACAAAAAAAAAATGTATATAAGTAGTATATCAGTTGTTTAGTACCCATAACACAAGCAAATATAATTGCTTAATTTGGGGCTAGATGGCGCTGTGTGAATGTGGTAGAATATATTATATTATTATTATATGTACCTAGTTATTATTTTACTTGGCACCAACTTCAAAACTCTGATTAACTAAATCAAAATACGAATTACTTTCTGCTAAGTAAACTTATTTTAACTTTTTAGTTTCCTTCCCGTTTGAAGTCGTTTTTTTTTTCTTTAAAATTATTTTATTTTACGATTTTCAGTGATGGGTATACCTAAATCTTGATTAGGTTTTATTTTTGTACGAACTAAACATTTTGGAATACTAACCGTATGAAGTAAGCCCAATATGACTGCTGTTAAGGCATTCCCTCGACTGTCTATGGTCACCTGTAATGGCACTTAAAACCCGTATAAATCCAGTGCAAAGTTCTCATCATTAGAAATGATTTAAGTCCAAACACCAAGTAATTGCTGTAAATCGTTGTCGAGTTCCCTCGACTATCTTTCGGCTCCATCATCAGATCGACTCCAAACTTTCACTAAATAGTAGTGCCTTAAAATACTTAATGAAAAAAGTAACAAATGCACTAGTCTTTAGTACGATTTTCGAAAGTTCCTTTCGATTTCCCTGGGATGCCATCATCAGATCCTGGTTTCCTTATCATGGTACCACACTTGAGATATCTACTTTCTAACAAAAGAAGAATCATCGAAATCGGTTCATAAACGACGACGTTATCGACGTACACACATAAAATATATATATATATATATATATATATATATATATACGGTCGAAATGAGAAACCTCCTCCTTTTTTGAAGTCTGTTAAAAATCATTTTGTATTTTTTTCTTAATCTAAGTACTTACATTTATTTTATCGAAATTAGTAAATTATGCGTTTGTTATTGGGCATAGTAAGCAGGCAATAAATGATATTTTTCGTTATTTTGTTTCTTAACACAATATTACATTGTCTTACATTAGATGTAGGTTGTACAGAATTGCCCATTACGTTAAATAATTACAATATATCAAGTAAATTGCTTATTTGTTCAGTAAATTATTATCAATAGTCGTGAATCATATTCGCCCTGGTGTACATCATAGAATTTTTCTCTAATAGGTACTGAGAAGATGGCGCCTTAAGGATAATTTTCATTGATACAGTAACTGGCGACAACACCACTGGATCAGTCCAGCATTCAGTGTTTCAATGTAAAATATTGTATTTAGTGATGCTGGCGCCAGCTACTGGATCTATGTAAATCAGCCTTTAGTCTTCTTATTAGTAATCTGTGGTCTTTTGTTTATAAAAATAGTCAAATCGCTTCAACTTATATTTATAGAAGGTACTACTTCATATGTGCGACATCAGATTAAAAGGAGCCAGGGCATGATCTATCTGTATACTACTATTATCCGTCTTAATCAAAACTTACCTATTACTAAATTATCAGTTTGCAAATATTGTAACCAAACGCCTATTTTGCCATATGTTGTCAAGTCTTCGGTAGTATAGTGGTCAGTATCCCGCCTGTCACGCGGGAGACCGGGGTTCGATTCCCCGCCGGAGATATTCTTTTTGTACATTAAAATTTAAATTGCATAAAAATATTGTACTGTAGTTGTTTTTATATCGTTAAATGAAACAATTTGTAAAAATATTTCGTTTTGATTACTTATATTTATGAGAATATTTTAATAGTTGTTACCCTCCCCTAATATTACCACCATGAGTTTACAATAAACGTCTAACACGTGAAGAAATGAATAATGTATGTGAAAATAAACGAGTGGTTCGTACGTAGCTCAGTTAACGAGTTCACAAATTCATTGTTTATTAACTGTACAAAATGCGATTAAAGCGGAAGGTGGGTATGTATAGGTGGTTGTTAAAACGCTTTAGGTAAAGTATTATTTATGTACCTACTTATATTCGGACACACAGATTTTATGTTTTTTAATTTTTTTTCTAAATTAGCCTACCAAAGTGAATACACCTCGCCTGATGGTAAGCAGTCAGTGGCATCCAGAAGTGGTGGCCACCATGCCAAAAGTCAACTGCTGGTGTAGTAGCCTTCACTATGGCGGCTGGGAATGGGGTTTTGGGAAGGGAATGAGGGAGGTAAGGAAAGAGGAAAATGGGAAATTGGGGCTCCGGCTCTCTCGTTATGCTGGATATGGTATAATGTTTCAAAATTTTATTTTTTTTTATTTTTATTCGTTTCACCAATGTCAATCACCCATCTACGGTGTGACCGCAATATGTACCCTTAGTCAGATTTATCGACTTAAAATTATCACTTAACTACTAGTGCTGCTAATACTTCAAAATTTATAATAATAACTAGCTGTTGCCAGCGGCTTTGTCCGCGGTAGTTGGTATAACTACAAAAAAAATAGCCTATGTATGTTACTCGCTTATATTGTAGCTTTTTTTATGTGGAATATTTTTTTTAATTGGTCACATACATCTTGTGTTTATGTTTATCCATAACAAACATACAAAAATTAAATTTTTTACTTTTAGAATATTAGTATTAGGTAAGTATTTTTGTTTTTTCTTTTTAGGCGTGGTTTTTTTTATATTCAACATCAAAATCATCACGCTTGGCAGTTTAATTGGTGACCAATTTATGATGATATTTAGTAAAGAGATAATTATAAGAGGAACCATATAGTAAACAGGTAGGAAGGCACTATTAAAAACAAAATTAATTTCTTAAACAAAACTTATATCAAAGATTGCAAACAGCCTGTATGCGTGATGCAACGGAAGGGTGGTCGACATACATTCGTAATGCGACGTTGACAGCGAAATTGAGCTTTGATGTAACCGACGAGTTTCAGTTAACGCGTCTCGCTTAACTGTACTTACGTTAAACTTGTGCTATCGACCATTGTGCTGTTTTGTTGTGTGGTGTTTTTAGTACCCAACAAATACCGAAAAGTGTCAAACGTTTGTTGATACTTTTATCACTCAAGCAAAACCTAAGTTTTTTTGTAGGAGAAGTGAAAAAGCGTTTTATAAAGCCGCTCTAGTACTGAGTGAGAAATATATTGTCTACACTTTCTCGGCCTCACTCATCACTGACTGCTGACAATTAATAAATAATTAATTATGGTAGGTTAATAATGTACAAAAAAAAAAATACCGTGATGAGTTTGTCATAGCGAACTTTTTAGCATGCTGAGAACGGACTTTCGACTCTTAGAATGTTGTGTGTAAGGTTCAAAACTTAGAATCAAATTAACTTAATATTAAATTCGAATTGAGACTACATAGGGTTAAATTCTTGCACTCAATACTTTTTTATTAATAAGAAATCTTGCAGCCCTAACTACACAACATAAACAACGATATTTTCCTTGGAAACCATATAGCAATAAATAATTGATAACCTGAGCTCATCTCACCTTGAGTAATGGTGTGTGAAAGATATGACGATGTTGACGAATGGACGCGTAGGAAGGTAGCCTTATGTGGCACAATCCTCGGAATATGGTAGCTTGAGGGAGGGAGCTTATTAATTGTGCTCGGTTTAAGACATGAAACTTCTATGTATGTAATGTTGGCCATCCTGAAAAAAGAAAGTAAATAAGCTAATAGCATATAAGATGATTATTTTTTTTTTATATATTGTAGCTTCCAAAGTGACTCCACCCCGCCTGATGGTAAGCAGGCAGTGGAATCCAGAAGTGGCGGCCACTATACCAAAAGCCATCGTCTTAAACTGCTGGTATAGTGGCCTCCACTATGGCGACTGGGAATGGGGTTAGGGGAAGGGAATGAGGGAGGTGAGGAAAGAGGATAGGGGGGAAAATGGGCCTCCGGCGCTCTCACTCACCGAACGAAACGCAGTAGTACGGATACTACTACTCTTAAGTCGATCTTCTATGGGAGGGTAGTACTTCCCCGGACGATCCGGCCCATTAATGCTGAAATCAGCGTGGATCTATTATAGATTAGTATATAATGATATATTATGTATTAAACATGTAGGAATTTTAAAAGAAGGAAACTCACTAAACTGCTGGCGTATTACTGTCCCATTGCACGGCATAGGTTTATAGCCGAGAAATCTGTAAATGAATGTCAAACTTAGATACGTGTATTACATTATAAGTCTAGTGCTTGACAAAATATGCAAAGAATAATTACCAAACTCACATACCTTATGAATTGCAAAATTAATTATTTATTTCTTTTGTTACAAGTAAATAAAAAATAGTGTGATGTTACATAGCCTATATATAACCTTCTTCAAGAACTGGGCTATCATACGCAACAATAATTATTCAAAGCTGACTGGTAGTGCCAGAGATTAGCGCGTTCAAACAAGCAAACAAACTTATACTTTATATAATAGTAAAGAGTATCCATTTAAGAGAATAAAAGCTGGGCTACTATACCTAAGTATGTAGTAAATTTTATTATACCTTACTTAATACAATATTTATGTGATTCGTTTAAAGCACAATTTCCTTCTATAAAATGTTCTAATGCATGCGAGGCCGTTTATCTAGGTCCGTTTAATAAAATTACATGCAACCATGCTAGGACAAATTGCTAGCCCGCCCACGCATGAATATTTCGTCGCATATGCAAATGTATTTCGGAAGCGTGTAGAGCGCCTCCCGCCCAAAGATTCGTGTCTACTTCCGGTTGTAAAGTAGTCGCAGAAAGTCAAATTGGATGTGTGTTTGAAATTTTAGATCGTTGTAAAATAAATATCTATCTATTATAATCATTACTGTCAGTCTGTACACGTTTATTGCAGGGCTTAAGGCTCTTCTAACGGGAGTTCCTATAGTCAGTACTTTTGGCTGGTGCATTAGTAACTAGCTTACCGCAGTTGTTAACCCGCGTCTTTGCTTACTGCTCTGCTCCCGTCTGCAGTAGCGTGATGTTACATAGCCTATAACCTTCCTTAGGAACTGGATTATCATACGCAAAAAGAATTATTCATATCCGACTAATATTTTTAGAGATTTGCGCGTTCAAACAAACAAACCAAAAAAACTCTTTCGCTTTTGATTGCGTCAAGATGATTTGAATCTTTTTTTATTGTGTCTAAGAAGTCTGCCTGCCTCGTGACTGCTTCGGTGTTCCGGAGGTATTGTGCAATCTGTAAATTGCTACGCAAGAGTCTTAAGTTTAATTCTGTGGTCGGATGAGTTTTTCTATCCGAAATTTCTCGGCATTAACCCAGATCTGGAATTGTACCCGGTGAATGACAACAACCTTGCCCGAAAAAATGCGTGATGTTTTTATGTCAAAGAAGTCTCAGCCTCGTTTTCCAGGCTTTATAAGGTATCTAGCTTTCCGCGGCGTGGTTTCCCCCGTGTCTTTGCTCACTGCTGTGCTCCCGTCGCCAGTAACGTGATGTTACATAGCTTATAACCTTCCTGAGGAACTGGATGATGAACTGGAGATTAGCGCGTTCAAACAAGCAAACAAACTCTTCTGCTTTATATTGTTTATATGTTCTGTAAACTAACTTGTTGAGAACAAATAAATGTTTTTCTTTCTTTCTTTCTTTTCTTTCTTTCTTTATATATCAATATAGATTATTGAAACGTTTAGCCGAAACGACTGAACTTTTTCAGGTTTTTTAAGGTGATTCCGCAAAGATGTAGTTGTTTTACTGTTCCGAACACGCAACAGATCCGGTCACAGGATGTCCGGAGCGCGCATGCGAATTAAGTCCCCGCTTTTGTCGATCTGAATGCTTTATAGCGCATCTTGAAAGGGTTGCCGTACTCACGCTATTGGAATAATAAAAGGGATTTAAGCACAGATTATGTAAATGATAAATAAGAGAAGTCTCGAATTAGAGTTTTTTTGAGTTTAAGTAGTAAATTTTATATCTTTGGGCGGAGTTGTTTGTTATAGTAGGTACTTAATAGATAAAAGAATACAGTTATAGCCTACAACAAGTATTCTACATAGTTTGACAAAATACGAGTATCAATGTGTATCTACATAATTCATATTTTTCACGAATCTATTTTTTTATTACCTATTCTTATTTAGGTACTTTCAAATAAAAAGATTTTGATGAGTGTTCTTCAACTAAGTGGAAACTAGAAATTAAAAAAAAGTCAGAGTTAATCAACACGTTTATTTGAATCATTAAGTAATATCAAAACATTGAATATATTTTAATATTTGCACCATCGTAATTGCTTACCTGACACATTGATCGCGTGACAGTTTTTTTTCCTGCCTACAGTGTCAGACGAGTCAACAGCCCACCTGATGGTAAGTGGTAACTGTCGCTTATGTACTTCTGCATTGCTAGGGGCTTCGCAAAGCACCTGTCTACAGTGATATTAATGCTCTCTTTAAACCTCGTTTGAAGAAAGACATAGCATGTCTTGTCAGCTCTTATTATTGCAGTTCTGCTTTGCAAGATGCTTCTTCGCGCTCCACTAAAAAGATGCGTAAATTAGCATCTCACTAAGCCGTCATAGTGGAGGCCACTATACCAGTAGTTTGGCTTTTGGAATGGTGTCCGCCACTTCTGGATTCCAATGACTGCTTACCATCAGGCAGAGTGGAGTCACTTTGGTAGGCTAATATAAAAAAAAACGCTGGATCAAATTCAGCGCGAAGTACATGCGCTGGTGAAGAGTTTCAAAATGCCAAGCTTTTTTGTGATAATTTTTTTATATCTAGTAGGTATATTAGAAGGAAACACTGACACACTAAAAATGCAGTATTTAGCAAACTTATTCACACAGAAGTTTAGTGATAATGCAAGTATAACAGAACGCAAAGTCGTGATTCGTATCCCTAAACATGTACGTTATTTATAAAGTGTTTATTATCGATAGCTGCCCTTTCGCATCAATAACTCAAGGCGAGGCAAAAAAAGACACTCGCGAAATTGCCCGGCTCGGTGGCGCCTACCAGCTCTTCCTTGTGAGGATTAGTAAAAGCTCCCTGACAAACAATGGTCAAGAATATGACGTATGGGATTATATTTCATTGTTTTGTTGCTTTTTCTCGAATTGTGTTGTTATTGTAAATATTGTTTCGTAATATAAACGCAGTCAATAAATTGTCAGAAAGATACATGTGATTAAGGGGACTTATTGGTTAAAAGCATTTATCTCTCGTGCATAAAGGTGTAAATAAGAACCAATATTTCTGTTCTTTTAGTTCACATTACGCATTATTGCCAAGTATGACTATGTAAGTTTGTTTTTTCATTTTAAATAAGTTTTATAATGAAACATGACTTCTCGTATACGAAGAGAGCTATATCATGCAGTAAAAAAAAAAGAAAAATCGGTTTAGTAATTTAAACGGATGTGGACTATAGCCTTTCTCATCAGCATTAGCAACTCTTTTAGTACAAGTACAGTTAATGATTATAGCGTGTTTAATATAATATATTTTTATATCTGCCTACCTAAATTATTCTATTCTGCTTGTAGTAGAATCAAGGAGTTGCGAATTCCATACTAATCGGTATGATGGCAAATACAAAGCATAGGTAGTTCACGCTTTAAAAACATGCTTTTGATTTAAAGAAAAGATATGTTTGAAACCTTTTCTATTGAGAAAAGTAGCGCTTATTGTACTTTTCCACAACCACCATGATTTATACCCAACATCGTTCAAATTCGTAGCAAATTTGCGAGACTGTGCGAAAATATTTTCCATAACATTATGTATGTGAAAACTTATTTTTCAAATATAAAAATAGTCTACCAATTTTCTATGCCATATAACTCGGTTTTTCCGTTCATAAAATACCAATTTCAACCCTCCCGAAATTATTCGTCAGCGTCTATGCATCGACGGGGTGCATAAAAAATGGCATGCTATGACGACGGAATGGCGCCGAAGATGATTTACCATCGCGCTTAACCCCTGAGCGTAGGCAGGGTAATTAATGTTTACAGTAAGTGACTTGACCCTTGACTGTTAAGATTAGACGTCTTATGTGACTATGAGTGAACTTTATTAAAGGCATTGTAATCCTTAATAGGTACTAGTATTGCAGAATTTGAGTATAACTTGATTAGTATTTCTTTTGGTGGAGAACTGACTATAGTATTACTTTTGTATTTATTTATTCCAGTCAAATATACAATGTAATTTCCCCTTTTTCCTTTTACCTTACCCCTTTCATTCCCTTCAACTACCCCACTCTACCGTGTAGTAGTAGTAGTAGTAGTCTTTTACGTTTTATCAACGTTTTATCATTCAGAATTTTGTCCCTCAAATAATGGTTGCAATGATTGTTTGAATGACTGCCTCTGAGGTTCAGTGTACGGACTGCTACGCAGAGGTCGCGGGTTAGTATATCTACTATTTCGTATAGTACTATTTCGCCAAACTGCTTAAGAGTTTCTTGGCGAAAAACTTACGTACTAAAAACTCATCTTCCTGCGGTCACCAATCCGATCCCGAATCCCGAATCCCGAATCCCTCCGCGATAGGTTTTAATATATTTTAATAACATTAAACTCTTTACAAGCTTGAATGCTAAAAATGTAAACGTGTAGACTTTTTAATAACTAACGCAGTCGAATGAAAGCCGACCTATCTTTGTTAAACCTGACTTTGAACGCCACCCAAACGGCTACGATAGGCCACATTGTCCATAAAATATTTAGTCCCGCCAAAATCCCGTACAACTAAAAACAATACAAGAGAAAAATGCCATAAAATGCAAGGTAAACCCATTATCGGTGCACTACCGGAAATGCGGCCGACGCCATTTTTCATCGCTACCGGATGTGACGCCAGTACACGTCAACACAACGGGTTTTTGCCTGGCTTTCCATCGGAGAATTATTTAAGGTAATAATAGGTAGCTGTGCTGAAAAGTGAAATTACGCGTTATTACATAATTTGAAAGGAAATTTAATTTTCATTTATACACACACTCAGACACGTTCACAAGGCCAGAACAGAGACATTTTAAATGTTTTTTAAATGAATATAGTCGAATGTTCTGGAAAAAATCAAGGGATTAGCCTGCTGCATTTTACCCAGCATAATTACAAACATCTACAATTTTTTTCTTATAGACAAAATCAATAACACTTTATCCAAACTGGAAATTGAACTCTGCAATCCATACACAGTAGCACTATAAAGACAAGAAGCTTATTTTTTTTCTCTCTTTATTTAAGGACTTTTATTCAAAAACATGTCAGTCCTATAGTATCAAAAAGATAACTTTATCTACAAAATATAACCATAATACAACTAAAATTAAAAATAGAAGAGTTTATGACATAATACGAAACGTACTTCACGCTTCATACGACCATTTCATAAACTTTACTCTTCTTGCAGCGTCAGAACTAGAAAGAAAGAAACGTTTAAATGAAGAACTAGGTTCAGCTTATGTACTATTAACTGAACCTAAGTTAGCCTTAACAAAAAAAAGAAGCTTATCATATTCCTAACAAATCTAACCTATATTATAACTGCGTAATACGCTATCATTGTCAATAACGAATTCCGTACATTTCCACACCGATCAATATAAGCCTCTTCTAAAAATAAGGTTCCTAGTTCACGGTTCAGTTCAAATATAGCCTGAATAACCCTTACAAAAATAAACCTGTGTTTTCAAGGTATCACATCCGAACCTCGACCTTGATGTATTGATTGCAGACTCCGAGCCAGCTCTCACTTTCAACTGAATTAGCTCCGCGTACGATAATGGTTATGCTACTTGTACTATGTATAGAAGGACTGTCTTTAAGCTCCGGGGGTATTGTGTACGGACTACTACTTAAAGGTCTCGGGTTCAATCCCCGGTTAAAGTGATAATGGATTTTTCTTTAGAAATAATTACTATAAAGCAGAAAAGTTTGTTTGTTTGTTTGCTTGTTTAAACGCGCTAACCTCTGGAACTGCCAGTTAAATTTGAATAATTATTTTGGGTATGTCAGCCAAGTTCTTGAGAAAAGTTATAAGCTATGTGACATCACGCTATTGTCGACGGTAGCAGAGCAGTAAGCAAAGATAAGGCGTAGCCTTCGTCGGGGGTATTATAGTTTGAAAAAGGCTCGCTCCCTGTTACATGGGACCCAAAAAGTAACTATTAACACACCTCTATATGTCATATATACATTTATATAATGTGTATAACAGCTATTATATAAATGTATGTAATCGATTAAATGAACGCGCATGTGATGTTGCAAGTTTTCCACTCTCAGGGCTACTGTGTTTGTCTGTCTCCTTAGTCAAAAAGTTATGAATAATATAAGCGCCATCTATTCTATACATGTTACGGTCGTAAGAGGCATCTAAGGAAAAAAGATATCAGGCAGCAACCTTACCTGTATTTAATCAAAGCGGTCCCTGAGCCTTCATAATTGGGCCTTTGGAACCCTCACTCAACGATAAATACGCAATAGTGTGCAAACTGATCGACTTAAGAGTAGTAGTATCCGTACTACTGCGTTTCGTTCGGTGAGTGAGAGCACCGGAGGCCCGATTTCCCCCCTTTCCTCTTTCCTCACCTCCCTCATTCCCTTCCTCTAACCCCATTCCCAGCCGCCATAGTGGAGGCCACCATACCATCAGTTTAAGACGATGGCTTTTGGTATAGTGGCCGCCATTTCAGGATTCAACTGACTGCTTACCATCGGGCGGGGTGGAGTCGCTTTGGTAGGCTTAATATAAAAAAAAAAAAAAACAGATTGATTTTATATACCCTATGTCACTCCCACAATCAATACGAATCTAATGACACCTTTTTGTTAAAATCCATTATGCCATTTAGGCTGTAGAACATGCTAAGGAAATAGACATACGATAACAAACATATATAGGTACATACGCTCGAAAAACATTACCCTCCCTGACTTCGGCAGTCGGGCAAAAAACAGACAAACCTTGCTTTATAAATCTAACCCATTCATGGCATCAATAATGATATACTAGGTACTTAGATAAAAGCCAGCCTTAATAGAACGATAAATAATAAGACGTATAGTCAACATACACAAAATCGATTACTCAGAAATTGTATCCGTACTATCAAAACGTCCATTCTTGACAAATTATACCATTTACATCATATAACAATGTTTTCTTGGCGAATCTCCAAATCTTTTACGCAGTCTATCTGAAAACATTAGTTCTTTGACCCGCATTGACCTTGTATTTACTAAAATTGGTTGTTTTGATAAAGGAGATGAATAACTCAGCCAGAAAAATTCCGATGCCATGAGGAATTACAGACGTGAGTTTTATACAACCACACCCGGTCTATGTATGATTGTAAGTAGTAGAAAGATTCTTCATTTTGAGAGTGCCGAAGGTCCAATTTCCTGCCTTTTTTTTCCTCACCTCCCTCAATCCTTTCATCTATCCTACTCCCTTCACGGTAGGCAGCGGCTTCGAGGAGCAATGCTAGGGACTCTGAGTCATCCATGAGCGCCAGCTACCACTAACCATCACGTAGGCTGTTTGCTCGTCTGTCTCTGTCATCAATAACAAAAGAGTAAAAACTTCAAAAGCTGTATGGTCGAGTACTATCGCAGTACCATATTCTGTCGCTGAATATTGGTGTCAACCATCATTTAAACGTAAATATTTCTACTAAGAAAGACGAAATGGCCCTGTGGATAGGGCACCTGATTCGTAAACACGAGGTAGTGGGTTCGAATCCGGGCAAGTACCAATGTGATTTTTCAAATCATATGTACTTTCTAAGTTTATCTTGGACATTTCTGACTGACGGTGAAGGAAAACATCGTGAGGAAACCTGGACTTAAAAGTCTGAAATTGCCAATCCGCCTTGAGCAAGCGTGGTGATTAATGCTTATTCCTTCTCTATATGAGAAGAGGCCTTTGCCCTGCAGTGGGACAGTAAACAGAATGGTATTATTATTTCTACTTATAGATATAGGCATCTCTGAGACCACAATAATACTTTTCGTTTGGCTGTGATTTAACTAAAAGTCATATATGCCACTTCTTAGTATTTCGTAGGTTTTCTGAATCTGTGGTAATTCATAAACAAATTTTGCTCAGTATTTCAAACATGTCCTTATCTCATTGCAGTCTAGATTTCTTTCAAACCTCAAAATCCAATTGACACTTATATCAAAACTGCTTACCCTTCAGGAAGTAGGCATGTAGATAACTAGAAACCTTTGTGCTATTTAATATCAAGCTGTCAGTACCTTTCACTTTTGAGCCCCCGTACGTTTCGGCGCCGTAGTGGCGGTAAGGCATAATATGGATACGACTGCGGCGGAAATAGGGAGATTTTATTGTTTTACTGTGTTTTTGAAGGTTTCTAGGGTATGGGGGCAATGAATTAGGTATGTAGGCAAGTATTGTGGCTTCACAAATAGATCGATGTTGTTGATTAAATTTATTTGAAACGTTCTGTAGAGATTCATATTTTTTTTGGAATATCTGCCAGAAAGATACTGGTCTAGAAGTAAAATAAAATACGTGTTCTTTTTTAAATAGACTGTTTTATCAGTGTTGTAATGTGGATACCGACCAATCAAAAAATAAATACCTTTGACAATGCTGTTATGCGCTAGAGAACATTAGCGAGTGTATAATGTCAGAAAAGCAGCATTGGTACATTTCGATTACAGCGTTTTTAAAGAGTATGTCAGAGAAGGCTGACCACACCACATTAGAATAAGACTAACTAGGAGAAAGATACTGTTATGTCAATATACGTAATATATATTATACTTTATGCTATTAAATAAAGCTGAAGAGTTTGTTTGTTTTCTTGTTTGAACGCGCTTATCTCTGGAACTACCAGTGGGATTTATAATTTTATTTTTGCGTATGATAGACCAGTTCTTGAGGAAGGTAATAGGCTATGTAACATCACGCTACTGGCGACAGGAGCACAGCAGTAACCAAAAACGAGGCTGAAACCGCTCTGCGGGCAGCTAGTATATTATGTTATTATTATTCTGGTGAATCAGCAACTGTAGCCCAGTGTATATTAGACTTGTAATTGCTTACCATTAAGCAAGTATTTTTATGCCAAAATATCATGTGACGTCATTATTGAAGGCATGTCAGTAGATGAATTCGTATAATATTCGTGATACTATATAAGCAGAATTGAGCACAACAATTTAGCTTATCATATCAACTATAAATCTTGTAAACCACGATAACCCATTGCAAGATATTAATGAATTATACAAATCCAATTCCACATTATTTGTATGAAAATCGTTACCTACAGGAAGCATTGATTGACGCGACGCCGATAAACAAGCTTGCCGCCCGGCGCCTCTTTGTTCACGTTTGACACCGTGACGTAGGGACACCGTAGGGTGGTTCTTGTTAGATACGGTGTGGCTAAATTAATGGGTTGTTTGGTTGTAGTCGTATGTATATTTGTTGTTTGCTAATTTTGGTTGTAAGCATATCGTATATTTTATATTTATATAAAATTATTTTTAGAAAAAAAAAAATGAAAACCGACTTCAAACAACACCCACATGTTCAATCCTTAACTAAAAAGTAGAAAATAATATTTTAATTACTTCATAGCAAAGAACATTAAAGGGGAATCAACGCAATCCTTGATACCTATAATACTTTACTATTTATAGTTTTTAATCAGTTATTTTGGAGTCGGTGCCAGCCAAGAAGGATCTTTAATTCTGGCTTCGCAACAAACTTTTGAAATGCACGGGGCGGTAATGGCACGAGTGGAGGATATGCCTGAGTGCACTACCCGAACGCGGTTATACTCGTGAACGCAGACGTCATTGATAGTTGTGTTCAGATATACATAAAAAATTTGACGCGCACTTAACAGATTCCGTTCGATTTCTTGTATTAAATCTATATTTTTCATTCATATATTAATAGATTAATCAAGAAGGTTTTTTTTGTTAGTAGGTAGGTTATTTTTATGAAGGTCATTATGATTCTTCTTGGCTGGCACCGACTCCAAAATAACTGATTAAAAACTATAAATAGTAAAGTATTATAGGTATCAAGGATTGCGTTGATTCCCCTTTAATGTTCTTTGCTATGAAGTAATTAAAATATTATTTTCTACTTTTTAGTTAAGGATTGAACATGTGGGTGTTGTTTGAAGTCGGTTTTCATTTTTTTTTTTCTAAAAATAATTTTATTTTTATACATTTAGTGGGAAGTAATTGTGTATAAATATATTCAATATGGGTAGACCTACTAAACGTGCTACGCAATCGAGACAGCGCCGCGCCGTTTGAAAGAAAGTATAGACGAGAGGTAAGATTGTAAATAGAGATATAAGGTCCTTATCAACACTTTCTCGATCGCTAAACCCTGAATCCCAGAAACCACAAATCAAAACAAAAAATGATGATCTACCAACAATAAACAATCATCAAAAATCATAATTTAACTGACCGAGCAATCGCTTAACAGATATACAAAAAATAAACAGTGGTGCTGTAAAGGCAGGTTTAAGGCCGCCCGTTGATGTAATTTCTCACGACCATAAGACCCTCCAACTTGGCTTAACGACTACCAAATTATAGTGATAATCATAGTCTACTGCTTGTAAAGAATGAAGACGCTGAAAATGAAATGACGCATATGGTCACTCATCCAGGGCCACTTCGTTTCTAACAAAAAATGAATTTTGAAAATCACTTCGCACTTGTAGCATGGACATGTCAATGTCAGATAATTCGTCGCAAAAGACATCGACGTGTTGCTTTACACGTCTTCACTTCTTGCAAACGTTTCGTTACAAAATATTAAATTGAAGCCAAACTACTAAATCATTCCTTATAAAAAAACATGGGACCCCATTTCGGAGTATACCCTTTCAAATAAAAGAAGAATTTTCCAAATTGGTTTATAAATGACCGAGTTCAGTTGTAACAAACATACAACCACTGAACCATTTTTTATAATAAAAAAATAGGACCAATTTCAGAGTATACCCTCTCAAATAAAAAAAAAAAATTTCAAATCGGTTCATAAATGACCGAGATATGAGGTAACAAACATACAAAAAAAAAAAAAAAAAAAAAAACATACGACCCGAATTGATAACCTCCTCCTTTTTGAAGTCGGTTAAAAATAGATTTCGTCACGAATAAAATAGATTTTAAAGAAAAATGATTATAAGTGCAAATAGCGGTCATACACGTAGGCATGTCATAAAATTTGTAGTTTTAAACACATAATTGTGTAAAGTCCAGGTATCAACAAACATATCTTTGTAGACTCTTGCAATATAAAGCTTCTAGAGCAGGTGTATCAATTAAATTTATAAAAATAACGTGTTCTTAATTTCTTCAAAGCTTAATACTCTTATAATGATAGTATAGTATAAGATACGACAACGAACAAAGATACTTAATTTGCTGTTCACAGGAATTTTTCAAGTTTCTTCCGACCGCGAAAGTATATGCATTAAAATGTTTGAAAATTTAGCTCGCTTCTTCCATAAATCACTTAGTACACAGCACACGTCCATATCTGTTCACTTAATATTCACATAATTTAAATAATTTATACACGAGTGCAAGTCGTTTGCTTGTCTAGACACTGATTTTTGGCAAAGTCAAGGCTAAGAGCGAGTACAGTCGACGCAGAAAGTAATAGAACAATGCAATGAAAACTTGTAGGTTGAACAGCTCCAAATATAAAGTTTTATGGCTAGTAAATGGGATAGCTATTGAGATGCTTTTGAATCGCAATCTCGATTCTTCAGAATCTAAACTAATATTATAAAGAGAAAAGATTTGATTTTTGTATGTTTGTTTGTTATGGATAAACTCAAAATCTACGTAACCAATTTAAAAACTCTTTCTCATTATAGAAAACTACAATATCAGCGAGTAACATAAGCTATATTTCTTGTGGTATTTTTGTGACTTTGCCCGCGTAGGTAGGTACGCAAGTGAAGCCGCTGGCAACAGCTAGTATTATATTAAAACAATATATTAGCCGTGTTTTACTCAAGTAAATTTTATAGAGATTGTTGTTTTTTATTTCGTGTAATTAATAATTTAATGTGTAATCTGCTGGTAAGCAAATTTGAGATATTTGTTCATTTAACTGCCGTAATTATGTAATAAATCTATAGAGTTGCTTACAATTTGCGTGCTAATAAGATGTTCATCCAGCGACACCAGTCACACCAATATAAGACCTAAACAACCATGTACGTACGTAGTGAGAAATATTTCAAACATTATTTAAGACTTATGCAAGAAAGTCAAAGTCAAAATCGTTTATTCACATAGGTTCATTAAATTAACACTTATGAACGTTAAAGGTAGACATTTTGTAATGTCAGCCAATCGACCTACAGCCAGTTTGCTGACGAGGTAAAGCCATGAGCAGAACTGGCAAGAAACTCAGGCCACTTTTTTTAATCGCCAGGTTATTACAATTTTTGTTTGTTACAATTTCAAGTAGCATGCAAAGTGACACAGGCAATACGCTAGAAACTAAGCCAAAGTACCGTGAAGCTTTAAACATTTTATAATTCAAATCATTTTTAATATTATCCTATAATATTGGTAGCGACTGTACTGTACCAATGAATAAAAGTGATCTCGCATACGTTGGTGCACTTCCAAAATAACAAATTTAATGCTACGGGCTACGGTATATTGTATCTTGCTACACAGACAAGTTATTTTGTAAAATTAAAACATATTTGCTCTGTAGGTACTGTTTACTGAAAATCTATCTATAAAAATATTTATATATATATATAGAATATTTATCCTGTCTTGTTTATTGCAACGTGTATTCTTCTAGACTTATCAGTAGCTCTAACGTAATGGGATATTGTATATATATTATATTTATATATATTATATATATGTTAGGATTATTATTCATGTCTGATTAACTAAATTAAAATACGAATAACTTTTGCTAAGTAAATTTATTTTTACTTTTTAGTTTCCTTACTGTTGAAGTCGGTTTTTTGTTTGAAATTATTTTATATTAATTCAACATTTATCATCGGTCTGGCAGAATCTCAGTTATATTTCCATACTCCAAACTATATTTCTGTGTCCAAACCAAAGAACAAACATATACATAGGTGTCCGGGAACTGCGTACACTCTTACTTGAGGTATTGTTGTCAGTGCAACAGTAATCCCAGCGACGGAGTTATGAACGATATACTCAGTTTTGTACTCTAAAACGCATTCAAGCATTCGTTATCATTTCTCATATTTGACACCTTCATACTGCAGGTATTCTAAAAACATTTTTTGCTTTTCATATTAACGATTTGGAAAGAACGTCATTTAGTCATGAGTGTTCAGTGAAATGTTGATATTTTTAGAAGGGATTTAGCCGAAGTTGAAGCGTCGATTGTGATATCGGTCACGTGTACTAAGCTGCTGATTAATACTACTTATAGGATGACAATTCTATATTCGCGAAACTCGTTGATAAGATACATGGGGCCATCTTTTGTTTTCACGGAAGATGGAAGTCATTTAATTTCATCCACATTTTATATATTTTACCATTGTAATATACCATTATTATCATCAACAAGATATATTCTACACTTGACGATGGCAGAAATAGCTGACACAAATCGTCGGCTCTGTTGCCAAAAAATAAAGGAGAAGAAGAAGAAGAAGAAGATACATGGGTTTTTACACGAAAATTAACTCCGAGAAGAATGGCCTGGCAACATTGTATTTGCTGAATCATTTGTGCTAAAATTAAAAAACCTGTACTAAAAATAAAAAATATGTGATAGACAATGAGCACGGTTACTTTCCTGTAAATAATTGTCCTTTAAAGCTCATGATGAGAGCTTTAATAAATTAATTATACAAGGTCCTGCAAGTCTCTACGAGAGTCTAGTAAAATATCGAAGCAGAATAGAGACGATCCTTTTGGCGATAACTTTGTTCATCTACATGAGTAAATGTTACCGATATAGCTTGGCAGATTTAAAAAAGAAACAAGAATTTAAGAAATTTTGAGAAATTTACTTTTAACAAACTGAAATTTCAATGGTTCACATTTTTGTTTGTTCTGTAATTTAAGTAAAAATGTCACCTAAAGTTTAATATTTTAAGAGTTACGAGCAATATGCTAAAATAATGTAATAAGTCTTGGTTTTGAAAAGGTTCCTATACTTTGTTTATTTGTACACATTTATTCTAAATTTAAAACACTTACAAAATATTTTTCAGACCGTTAAACTGAATTTATTACTAGACTTATCATATTATTACACTATCTATAGTTTAAGACGAAGTCATCAAACTTTAATATTCAGATAGCCAAACTTAAGATTGCCTTATCAAACCACGTAGAAGAGAAGAGTCTTCAATATTCTCTACATTGTCCTTACGTTACAAAATTATAATATTTATACACTACATTCAAGTCATTAACAAGAACCATAAAGTTCTTTTAAAATAAGCTTATTGCGTCTTTTTGATGAAATATTATTTATAACAATAGTCGAACTAATTTATTGCTATCGTAAAATAAAACCAATAAATATGATTCAATTTGGAAAGTAATATAACGTGATTGCATCATTTGAAACATTAAACAGTTTTGCCAATGAAGGATATGTAATATTATGCAAATAAACAATTTTAGGTTTTTATGATAGCAATAATAAAATAAATCCTCGTAAATTTATTCTTTAATAATCTCATACATCTTTCGGAAAAACATCAGTTAAATCTTGTGGACTAGAAGCATACACAAACTTGGTCTCGAATCGTGAATCAATATTTAAGCACAGTCTCTTCAAATCCACATTAAAGTTTAACATATTAATATTATGAGTTGTATCTAAATCCTTAATAATAGACATTAAATTAAAAGCCGCCGTATAATCCAGCTTCTTTAAATTTACACCATTAAGAATAATTGGAATACCAGTCACATCATAAGAGGTAGCCTTAATGACTTTTTGACGGACATGTTCAGCAGCGCAGTAACACACATTCTCACTTAAAGTAACTACCAAGAGATCTCCTTTCGGACATTTTAATAACTCAACAGCTACCGATGGTCTAGCCACATTGTATAGCAGCAACAAAGCCTCAACTAGAACACCGGTTATAATACCGTATTCTAAACCAAAGAATAAGCACGTCAACATAGTTACTATTAATAATAAAAACTCTCTTAAAGTATTTCGCCACAAACTGATAAATATCTGATAGTCCATCATTGAAAACATAGCAGTGATAATAAGACCAGCTAAAGACGCCTTAGGTATGTAATAAAATGTATCCGTGAGAAAAGTCAAAGCCACAAAGAGTAGTAAAACTTTGGTTATCCCTCCAGCAGGGGTCTTCACTCCAGAAACATGATTCAAAGCAGTTCTTGTGAAGGAACCTGTGATCGGCATACTTTGTCCAAAAGATCCAACGATATTACAGAGTCCAATAGCAATCATCTCTTGTGTGGCGTCTATTCTACCACCATCAGCAAAAGCCTTACCTATAGCTATAGTTTCTAAAATCGCTATAAATGGTAGCATAATGGATTGTGGTCCTAAAATTTGCAGCATATCAACGAAGTCCAATGTTTGATTTCCTACAGTAGTGCTAAATGGCGGCCAACTAAACTTTGGCAGACCATTGCCGATGTCTCCGATCAAAATTAAGGGTTCAGAATCACGTGTAATCTTAATAGTGTAAGCAATGACCATACCAACGACCACTACGACTGCATTTCTTGATAATCCGATAAACCACCGTAACTGCTTAATAAAACTATCCGTACGTTTGCAGCCATCTGCCAGTTTCTTCAATAATATCAACATGATTATAGTACATGTAGCAAGAATAGGCTCCCAAAGTTTTGCTGTTTTTATATTAACTATAAAATTATACACTGATTCCGAAAAATAATTGCCTGATGATCCTTGCAATCCAAAAAACGGTTTTAATTGTGAAGCAGCAATTTGAAGAGCAGCAGCATTTGTAAATCCACTTATCACTGGCATCGATATAAATTCTACAAGAAAACCGAGATTTAAAACACCAAGTACTAGTATGAACACACCGGATAAGAAGGCGGCTAGGATGGCGAAGTCAACTGAATAATCGACCACGTATTTTGCAGTCATTGCGGCAATGATGGCTGTAGGTCCGACAGTAACATTGTAACAACTACCGAACAACACATACACAATCCCAGATGTTAGGGACGCATACAATCCATATTCCGGTGGTAGTCCTGCTATGACTGCGTATGCTATGCCTTGAGGAATAGCGGTCAGTCCCACTGTGATTCCCGCGATGATGTCTTGGATGATGAAGTTTTTTTGATATTTCGGTAGCCATTCAATGATTGGAAGTCTTTTCTTTAGCATTCTTGTACTACAGGTGTTCTGTAGGCATTGTTTTGTTTTTCTTTTGATCGATTTGTTGTTTTGTGTATCTTCGGTAGCGAAAGTCATATTGCAAACGTGTTTGACGCACGATACTGTTTGATAAAATGATTGTGGTCCTCGAGACACAGACATTTATCTGAAGTTGTCGACTTGTTATCTTTATCGGTCATATCAATAAGAGTTGAATTGGGTATTCCGATTGCGAGTACATTTTTAGTTCTTTTGTAGTTTACGTTTTGGTTATGTGGGCCTCGATAAAGGTGGTATTCTTCGTGAGTATAGATAAAAGATGTATATCTTGTAGGTTCAGCGTTGTGGATGGGCTTTGATTTATTACCAAACGTTTTCGTTTCGTTTTATGACGATGAGTGTTTTGACAACGCTGTATGATTTGATATTTGTACCTGATGTTGATGTTTGCATCTATCAGCAGAGCATTGTTTTAACTGATTAAGCATAACATTATCTTGATATTTCATTATAAAAAATTGAATTACGAAATTTCAAGCAGTCTACTTACTACACTCACTACAATTAATTTCTGCAATTTCTCTTTCTTTTGTTAATTTTATCTCTGAATTTATTTAGGCACTTTCAATTTCTTCTTAAATTTATGTCTTCTATTTAAAGTCTGTAATGATTGTTTGCTTAATACTAGCTCTTAACTGACCCTGGGTTAGTGTACATATCAAAGAGCATCAGCATCATCAATAAAAAATCCTACTGCAGAAAAAGGTCTTTCCTTAAACTTCTCAAAATCTCAATATTATCACCATGCTTGCGGGTTGCATTGACTGCCTCTGTAGTTCGGTGGTACTGTGTACGAACCGCCACGCAAAGGTCGCGAGTTCGATGCCCGCTCAGTGCAAATATTTGTGTGCATGAACATGTCTATTTGCATTGGGCTGGGTGTTTCTATGTATAATATGTATGTAATTACAAAAAAAAGTATGTAAGTATGTATATCCGCATTCTAGAACCCATAACACAAGCTATAATATTATATGCTTACTTTGGCTCTAGATGGCGTTGTGTGTAGACGTTGTGATAGTATATTATATCATTATGCTCTTCTTCACCGTAGAGATAAACTTAGAAGATACATTAATTTGAAGAAGTCACATAATATACATTAAGAACATTTTAAATAAATAATATTCATATCGATAGATAATCCCGCAGATTACTTATAAGAGGTAATGTCAGATATTCAAAGTGCGATGTAATTCATGTTATCACACGAGTGTTTTCTGAGATGCGTGATAATTTGAAATTGCAACGATTGCCGGTCACATGAGATAGAACCTTGACTATGATAGTGAGATCTGGACCACCGAGGTTATGAAATCAGAGTGGATAAGGAAGGTAAACTAAATGACTACAAAACATCCAAACGAACGAATTAATTCTTTATTTTTTATTGTGCACAACAGAACTACAATTAAAATATATTAAAATAATAATGTACAAAGGCAAACTTAACTTAAAGTTGAGTTTTTTTTTAAATTAAAAGATTTAATATAAACTAGATTTCACAAGATCGGAATAAAATATTATCACATCACATCTTGAAAACTTCCACTAGACAAGAGAAGGGAAGAATACCTGATTTCTACTTGTAGAAAAATATTTTAGAATAGTTTTTTAAAAATGTTTTTGTTTCACATTTAAAATTCAGTTCAATTTAACAGAAAATTTGATTTTTATTGTGGTTTAGTTGCCAAACAATTTTCATAACTTCAAGCAGTTATGAAAATAACTCGTTTTCACATATCTGCATAGTTCGTATGATATAACATACATTTATGTAAGTTTCTTTGAGATACGTTACATTTATAATCTTCGATTTGTTACACAGGAACTGAACTTAAAATCTACATCTTAATTAAATTTCTTCATTTATGATTAACAGTAAAACCCTGCCAAAAGTGTGGTATCAAATTTAATGTTATCATAAACTGCGGCATGCGATTCGATCAGTGAGACACATTCGATAGATAACACCGTAAAAGTCGTTCTAATAAAGCGACCGATTTTTTATGGAACTAACTTATTTTATGATAACACATTCTTTGAAATACGAGGTGAAGTGATGGCGTCTCGGCTATGATGCTTTTTATAGTTATAACGTGATATGTCGCTATTCGATTTCTGATATTTAGTTATTTATAATCCGTATATGTGTCGGCTAATGGTCCAATTGCTCGACTGCACACGGGTGGTCGTATAGCCACTAGAACTACTCTTTATACCTATACAGCTATAGTTATGCTACTATCTATTTCAAGAGCCTGGGTACTTTGTATTCGTTAATTGTAATTTCTTATAATTCTTTGAGAAAGTTAAAAGCCCAATTTCCCTATTAGTTCTCTTACCTTCTTCCTCATTCCTTTCTCCCTTCACGGTCGGCAACGGCTTGGTTGTATGTTCATAATTTTTTTTATGCAACTAGAAGACAAACAATCATACATACGGCTCGCCTGATGGTAAGTAGTTACCGTAGCTTGGACGCTTGCAACACCAGGAGCATCACCAGCGCGTTGCTGACTCTGTTTTTTGAAGAACTCCATGTTGTAGTCTCTCAAAAAAACCTCGACGAGGAGCTCATTCCACAACTTAATCGTACGAGAGAGAAAGTTTCTCTGAAACCTGACTGTACGGGACCTAAGAGATTCTAAGGTGTGAGAATGAACTCCCAGCCGAGTTGTTTCTGCAATACTTAAAGACCACATCCATTCCCATAAGATTACGGAATACACTTACCAACAGGTATACCGGCCGTATGTTTGTTTGCTACCTTATATAAAACGCAGATTAGGTTCAATTGTTTCACTATTTGAGTTCAATTGAAGTCTTAAGATTAAAAGGAATAAAGTCGAATGATTGTCTTAAGAGTTTTCTTTGAGCAAACTAAACTGTTTGGGCTCCGTGATTGGTGTCAAGAATAATCGAGATGTAGTAAGTATCTAGACATAATAGTTCAAAGAACTACTCGTATGTTCACAAACGGAACAATGTTCAAAACTGTTAGTTGTCGACTTGCTGAATCCAGCAGTACCTCGACTCGTAATATACCCGGATAGTTTCTCGGATATGTTTTAAGAGACCTGCTGTTCGATACTTATAGAAACGGCTCTTTCAAAATTTAAAGGAATAAAATTGCTTATTAACCTTCCAGAAAAAAATCAACGACTGTTATCAACTTGGTAACAACCGGGACCGACTTTTAACGTGCCCTCCAAATCACGGAGACGCTAAGATCAAATACCACTATGCGGTCACCCATCTATGGGCCAATTGCACTTTATGTTGCTTAACCCGCAAACCATTTACCGATCAGTGAGTGCAACGAGTTATGAGCGCTTCTTATTAACGATATAGTAACAGTATTAAAATCTGTTGCGTAGAGTAAAAGAAGTAATAACAGAAACTGCAGAAAACAACAATTTTACTTATTTTGACAAGAGATAATATTAACCTGAATTTATTGTGCCTACAAATAATATATGTGTTATATATTATATTACATAATATTCAAAGCAGCATAATTTTGATAGACGCTTGCTTCTATGAATACATAATTTTCAAGTGTAACATAACCTTACATTTTCTCTTTGATCTTCTTGAGTGACAGAATTTCAGTTCAAATATTTGTTTCCTTAAATAATTTAATACAATAATTTACAACCTTACAGTATGTCTAGCACGGTAGTTACAGAATACAGTTATTTATTACTAGCTTGCCGCAGCGCGGTTTCACCCGCGTGTTTACTTACTGCTCTGCTCCCGTCGCCAGTAGCGTGATGTTACGTAGCCTATAACCTTTTTCTGGAACTGAGCTATCACACGCAAAAAGAATTAACCAAATCCGACTGAAAGGTCCAGAGATTAGAGTGTTTAAACAAACAAACGCTTTTACTTTATATAATTGTATAGAGTATTGATGACGAATCATGACGTATTTATGTGTGTACTAAATGTACTTAATATCAGTCATAAATAACACACAAACACAAGATAAAAGATTGTAAATAGTCATGATGGTCGTGACACGTGCCTCTTAAACACGAATTTAAAACCGGAAAAAAATACCAATATGATTTTCAAATTCATATAAATGAGTACTTTCTAAGTTTATCATAGTCTACAGCAGTGTAACTGAACGAAACATAATAATAATGTCCGATTCCGCAACCATATTTCGACCCCTTAGAAACATTTCCTGAAAATGAATAAATACACCAACATAATAATACCTACAAATACCTATTTCCTTAAACAAACACCAGCGGTTCCCAAAGCCGTAACCCTTAACTAACCGCGCGGTACTTCCGACCCGCTTGGTACAAACACGGTATTAATTCGATATTATTGGCTGAGAATTAAGCCTTGGATTAATGGAATGCGTATGATATATTGAAGATATTTGTTGATGTCAAGGTATTGAAACGTAGATTATCGATTAATTTACGGTTACATGCTGTTTATTTACTTACTTGGCCGACTGGTTGGCGATCGCAGTGACGGTCAGTCTATGTTTCGTCTACCGTATCACAGGAGCTTACTGTCCTTAAGACACTGCCTATTCTGTATAATAAGATGGTTTTCTTGCCGCATTCTTATATGAGATTACGTTGTAAAAATATAAAATACGTTCATCATCTAGAAAAGTGTTTAAATTTATAAATACATAACTATATTTTACAAAATTATACCATTAATATACAAAATCTCGAGATTTTTATACATCAATATATTGAAATAAAAATACTAAATATGCTTGTATATTTGTTTTTTTTTTTTTTTTTTTTTTTTTATATTGTAGCCTACCAAAGTGACTCCACCCCGCCTGATGGTAAGCAGTCAGTGGAATCCAGAAGTGGTGGCCACTATACCAATAGCCATCCTCTTAAACTGCTGGTATGGTGGCCTCCACTATGGCGGCTGGGAATGGGGTTAGAGGAAGGGAATGAGGGAGGTGAGGAAAGAGGAAAGGGGGGAAATTGGGCCTCCGGCGCTCTCACTCACCGAACGAAACGCAGTAGTACGGATACTACTACTCTTAAGTCGATCTTCTATGAGAGGGTAGTACTTCCCCGGACGATCCGGCCCATTCATGCTGAAATCAGCGTGGATCTACTACCGTGAAATGTTGCAGGTAATTACACCATAAAATAGCCGTAACAAATTAGTAGTGAGTGCCATAAAGTAAGATCTTTGATTTCACTATTAGGTAACATGCATTTAATCCCCGGGATCCATACAATCTAAACTTGAAATTTTCGTAACAATAGATTCGACGAAGACTTAAGTGTAAGTGGGTATTAATTCAGCCATATATCAGATGGGATAGTTTGGCAGCTGGGTCTTACCGACCCCTCGAAGAACAAAGGGTTTAATAAGATCGGCATGCAGTGAACGGTTAACTTGTTCATGATTTAGTCGTTCGTTTGTTCTGGAATGTTTCATGAATGTTTCTTACGGATTTTGGAAGTTGTATAAGCTCTTGTCGTACAAGTTTAGTCATGAATACAGATTTCATGTAGGATACGTAGTATGTTGTAATTTGCTCAAAACATGTCATTCAATTTCATAGTTGTTGTTTGAAACCCTTAATAAATTAACAACTTATGTAAAAAAGAAAGAATATTTTTTCAAATAAAGTACCTAATAGACAATTTCACAGAACCAACGTTGGCAGATACTCGCCATTAGTTCAAATAATTTCCAATTACAATATTTTGGCAACTAACTTGACAACTTTACATATTCCTAGATTGGTTAAGAACATTGAAACAATCTTCGATTTTTATTGCGTATGTAGGGCTGCTTGTTTAGACAAAGCCTTATAATTATAAGTAAACGATTTAGCGTACCTAACATTAAAGGCTCCAAAATTCAAATAGTTATGCCGTCGGGCGGCGCGTCGTCTGTAGCTGCCGCCGTTGATAAAAAACTGTACTTGAAGCTTGAATCTCTGAAAACCACAAGTCATCAAAATGAAGAAAATAAGTAAAAACAAAATAAGATACAAAAACTCAAGTAATTATTATAATGATGTTAATAAAAGCGGTTCATAACACCCCTAGTCTGACTCCTAATGATGATTGATCATTGACAGACCCTTAGTAATTATCACTTTATTGACTATTAACTGCGCCCGTTGCATAAACTGGCTATTAAAAATAGTTGTTTAGTCAACTAAAGTTCGTGGCGCGGAAATGATTTATGCGATCAGTTTTAAAGCTTTTTGTGTAGTTTTAATTAAATTGATCCCTAAACTTTAAAATTATGTTGGCAAGATGACGTGTAACTTAATTTTGTATTATTTCCAAATTAGAATATAATAGTGTCTAGGGGGACAAACCAGAGGGACAGATGAGAATAATCCATATATAACGCTTTATTGAACATTTTTTTTATTTAGGTATTTATTTTTTTAAATATAACTGTATTTATTTATTTATAAACAACATAGTAACTATTTTTACAGGTAGTGCTTAACCTAATGCGATAGGTTTTGTTTTATGTGATTATTACTAACCAAAAGAGACCCTACCAAAGTACCACCCCGCATGATGGTCAGCAGTCAGTCTGGCTGGCTGGGAATGGGGTTAGGGGCAGGGAATGAGGGAGGTGAGGAAAGAGGAAAGAGGGGAAATTGGGTCTTCGGCGTTCTCACTTACCGAACGACACGCAGTAGTACGGATACTACTACTCTTACGTCGATCTTCTATGAGTGGGTAGTACTTCCCCGGACGCAACGATCCGGCTTATCCATGCTAAAACCAACGTGGATCTACTACCGTATTAAATAGTGTATTAGTGTACCACAATAACATAAAAATAACTTAATTTAACTTACTAACTACACTATAAGTGACCTTTGTGAATCCGTTCAATGCAAAAAATTATTACTACTATTGCTTTTTTAATTTGCCCACTTTTTTACTGCCGATTGTTACCGTGGGCAGTTAAAGCAAAGGGTGGGATGAACGTTCTGGTGAAAGTATCGGATAATTAATAAATGATTACAATAATTTAATAAATTCTGCTTGAGGGATGCTTATGTCTAGCAGTTGAAACTTTTCGGCTAAGATGAAGAAGTTATTTTTTACTGTATTGATGATCTATTTTTTTTAATGACAGGTACCAGAATAATAATATACTTTTTGGCCTGCAAAACTTTGATGATGATGCTTTTCACCGATTTAATTAGCGCATTATCATTTGTATTTGCTTTGTAAGACTACTCAAAATATTATAGTATTATAGAAACATGTTCATTGTTAATTTTTAATAGAACAAGTAACGGATGCGTCTCTATTGTCGGAAAACATATTAGACCTAAATTTATATTACATTAGGCGTTTTCGATAAAGGCTGTGTAATGGGATCGTTCTTTTATCTTGTTAAATCTTCCCATACATCTTTAAATCGTTTCTCATTTCAATATTATCTTACTAAACCTTTTAGAACAGCTTAATTGCAATATTTTACATAACACCATCCTTTCTAAAATTTATCTAAAAAATAATGGGTGAAGTAAATTGACAAATACTTCATTTGCAATTTTCAACTTTACTTTTACACAATAAGGTTGGTTTTTGTACAAATAAAAATGCTATGTTTGTGTTTTGTGTGTAATGTCGAGAACATATGCGAAGGCACGCGCACCTCCATCACGCTTATCAGTCGGGAGTTGAACCCCGACCCTATCGCTTGAACGCAGGCTGAAACGTCGATAACATCGCGACGTATGGTCTGAGCGGAATTAAAGAGTGCTTGTTTTATAATCGGTTGATATATTGGTTATCGGGTTTTGTAAGATATTCCTATCTATTACTAGTAATAAATCTTCTACAGATCACTATGAGTATTTCGAAGTCATACAAGATTTCTCTTGGTGAAGGAAAATTTGGACTACAATTGAGCGCGTAAGATCCTCAGTGTTGAAATGCTTGGGCCTGTTTTCATTTACATGATAATGTTAGGTACTTACTTGCCTTTGAGGACTTACACTTCTTAACGTCATTTCTTTAATTCTAGTTTTGCAATTTTTTGTCTGAAGAGTAATGTATCCCATTAATGGGGTAAGCAGAGACTCTGGTATCAGTGCTGAATATAAGCCTCTTCCTATAGAGATATGTTTGTTATAGTCATTAGTCATTCATAGATACCTATGATAACTATTTTGTACATTTTTTAAAATTATGACTTTCAATATAAAAATAAACTTATTTCAAAATGTGTAAACTAAATATTTAAGTAATTGATTGAAATCAAATCAATTCGCAAAACATAATTTGTGACTTTTAGAAGCATGACTTGACATAAAATGGGACAAATCTGCGTCTGCAACCATTCAATATCATCCCTCGAAGGGACAAGGGAGGCTTATCGAGAATTTGTGAGCCCCCCAATATTTCTACTGGCAAACGTGTCAAACAGGGGACATTTTACCAAATTTATTAACGTGAATCAGCGTTTTTGATTTATTTGTATGGTTCCGTTTAGGTTTATAGTAGTGACGGTGATAACCAATGTCTATTAGCAGCATCAGGGGTCAATCAACATCGAATGGAAGATGACGCTTTGCAATATGTGGAAAATAGTGGTCAATATCAAGTTGAATTTGAACACGTAAGGTGCTGTTATTCTTTTATGAAAGTCCCTATAATTTAAACTTGTAAGACAAAGTCAATCTCACGCATAGAATCATGAGAAAAACTGGCAAGAAACTCGATAATTTTTTTTAATGTTCAAATATTAAAATCTTTTCATGTGAGTTACAAATTATGGTAACTCGCGAAATACCATAACTATAAATAATTGAAACAGAAAGATATAAAATACATGTAATTTATTTATAAACTACATCACCAAGTCATTAATTTTAGACAGCAGAACATAAGTAAACCATAAGAAAATTGCCCAAGATATGACAGATGATAAAACGCGTGCATTTGCCCTGCCAGCAGCAAGCATGTTAATCTAATGTCGTCTGCAGCTTTACCCTATTTATTATAAACGCTATCGTCTAAATTTTTCATCGGCTGTATTTTTGCGGAATTTTTCGGTGTTGATCAGCGTTGGTGCTTTTCTAATGATGTTTGTTGAAGTAAAAGAACTTTAATTATTTAAAGTATTGCATTTCAAATTTAAAATACTACTAATTACTCGTCGATAGATAGAAAAAAAGACAGCTGGCTAGTATTGAATAGTAACTAAATTATAATAAGAATAAAAACGTATAAGTAACAAAGTAAAAACGTATATGTAACTAAGTTGTAAACATGTAATGAATGTTTCAAAACATGTCTTTGTCTAAGACTCTAAAATTAAAATAACAGACAAATTTAATTTCCAGCCACAGTTTATTCTTGTATGAAGTATGAAGGTTAGGTTAGGTATATGATATTCCACTTACTTATAGTCACTTTAAAGTTAAAAGTCATAAAACGAACACAATACATTTCACCAGCCAGTACCTATTTTTTTAAAATTATCTCACATCCATGGCATTGACACATCTAATCATGTAGAAATAATGGTTGAATAGGCACATCGTTGTTGTCGCATTCGACCAGCATACATTGACCTTTCTCTACCCTCCCAATTGCACAAAAAATTAAGCTCTTCGATGTTAAGTTGATACATTGAGAGCTCAAGTTAAAATGGTGTTTTTATCTAAGAGCGTATCTCCGCAGGTTTTTTGCAAAAATTTCAAGCTTCTGAATAGAGAATAGTTTACAGATGATTAACTTTTGTGTTATGTGCTGATTTGTAGGGAAATACGTCATCTGTAATGTTTGATATGGGTTGCATTGTAGAATTTCGGTGATCGCTTGATATTCGGTTCTTGGTGCATTTATTTAAGATATTAAAGTCATAGCTTAGCTGCCATTTTCATTACACCTTTGGTTAAAGACATGTATACTGAAATTTTCTTAGCCAGTCTTATCTTAACATATTTTTAAAGTGACTTTGATATCGAGGGATTTTCCAAACAATGATATTGTATTTGTCAAGTCCATTGTTACCTAACGTGTCTTTTAGTGCATGATCACTACGATTTCTATGTTGTAAAATTTAAATAAGAAAAGCTAAATGCACATTTCGTTACAGAGTTTTATTTGCCAACCAATCCATTTTTAAAGTATGATAACAAATGAACGTAAGGCCGTTATGTTTCAGTAAATTATATTATTGTTATGTGCTATTTCTCAATTAATTTCTCTGACAGCTAATCAATAATCCGTTCTAAATTTCGCACTCAAATCAACCGTAACATACAAGTTTACCCCAAATAAATCTGTTTCACGTTAAACGCCTGTATAATTGAGGTCACATCAAAAACAAACATATTAATATTAGTATTACCTAAAGATATACAACAATTAAAAACAGCTTAATACACATCTATGGAATAAATAATAAGATCCAAAATCGCTTGTGCAAACTTTCTTTCAAAAATCAGGAATCTCAAACTTAACATACAAATTTAAGATTACACCTATAATACCTTTATCGCTATTAAAATAGGGTTTATTTTAACTTGAATGGGTTGTGAAGTACGTTGGTGAAAGCTAGGGTTGTTCGGCCCTCGTCAAATATGGAGCTGGTACAGACAGAGGTAATGAAATAGCTAGGAAATGAGGCATGAGTTGCCAATAGCAACGTTTCACATCATTCATTTGTGAAGTGGCATAGTTTACAACATATTATATAGGTATACATATCGCCTGAATATTTAATATATGAAACCTCACCTGTCGGTGTATCGGACTGTAGGGAAGGACGATATGTTCGAGTGAATTATTTAATAATGTTCAATACTTCTATTGTTAGCTACAGGGCAATATTTTTTTGTCTCTGTGGCTAATCATGTTAACGTTTCATTCTAATATAGATGCCCTACATACGGAAAAAAGCGCAATCCTTGTAGGAACTAAGTTGTAGTTACTCCTTTTTGTACAAGAACTTCTGTGTTTGATAGAGTACCAATGTGACGTCAGGTTCTTTCCAAGATTATCTTTAAAGCTTCAGAAACAACGAGAATACTGCCTGTCTTTAGTGGTTCTGTTGACGTTCTCTAATTTAGATAAAGTGGTAACTATAAAATTATTCTGTCAAGAAATTCTTAATATTAGTCGTTTATTACGTCCGGTAATAGATTAGCTGCCTATTACATGTGACCTAACAAAGCTGGAAACTCGTAGATAATGAACACCTTCGGCTATCTCTTCAGGGAACAAGCGAAGTTTATTATTAAAAAACTAAAAGCCCGACTGCCTAAAACAAGCAGTTTTTTTCGTGCAGACGCTACTCAAATGACACCTCTTATGTTAAAATCCATTAAGCCATTCAGACTGTAGAGAAATAGACATACATACGCTCAAAAAACTCTTGACTTCGGCAGTCGGGCAAAAAGACGTGACCTTACGTTTGTTTGCCAGTACTGTGTAATCGTATTCACCGATACATCTAATGTAAGACTTTCCATATCTAAGACATCGCTGTACAAAACCTATTCCGCTGTCAATAATATCTACACAACCCGTCTGAAGAAGGGTATAGTCTGCACAAAAGGAGGGTATTCTGATAAATGTGATGCATCAACAACACACATTAATATTGCCTTTTGTTTACGAACTATTTTTTATCTTTTTATACTTTTCATAATTTATGTGGACATTTTTAACCTTTGACATGAGGCTGAATGCCCGGTTTGCCCGGATGGATAGTAATGGAAATTTTATGGTGCTTTTTATGGGTTTTCGAGGGTTCCTTCGCGAAAAACTGTGTGTTTTTGTTAAAAAGAAGCGTTTTGAATAAAAATGAGGGACTGCGGTGACGAAAACGTTCATGGGATATTTTATGGTGTGGGTAAGGATAGAAATAATGGGTTTATGTTTGTTTATGTTATGTGGTGCCGTGAGCGTTTATCGTCTGTTTGCAGAGATACTTCAACGAGTTCAAGTGCAAAATATCAATGTTTTGATTTTTAATATTGAATATATTTAGAGTATTGTTGATCCGTTAAAAATACAGAGTGTGGGTTATAAAATAATTTATCTACAAAAACAAAATGTGGGTTCTTGGGTTAGTAAAAAAATTGGTTACATTATTTACTTTAGACCAGTAAGTGCAGTAGTAATGTGTATCTATTATATTTCTTGGGTAAATTATTTTAAGATTTTGAAAATGTATATGAATTTGCTTTTTTTTTTACTTTAGTTTAAGTAATTTAGGAAACTCGTATATCACATATATATCACAAAATAATAAAACTTAACCTTAAACTAAAAATGTATGCATCCTATTACAAGTTTGTACAAACACTGTATATAAATGTAAGAAAGAAGTAATACCTACTTTTTAACATAAATAGTCTCGCCCGAGATATACTGACGCTTCAATAAAAATATTACTCCCACAATAATGTACGCGATACAGCAACTTTACACACACTCTTACTATTTGTTCTCACTTAATTATCACTTGACTTGTAAGAAAAGGTAACTTTTAGAATTAATCAAAGACAAAACAGGAGTAGTTTTCTCGTCGAAACTATAACAAGTTGAAGTATAATAATACAGAGATCCTAATTTTCCCAAGAATCGGTATAAAACAAAATCACTTCGTTCAACAATCATTTACTTTCAGTAAGGCTTAACAAATACATTGAATTTTTAATGAAAAAGAGCATTACGATTATTATGTGTGTCATTATCGTCGTCATTCAGGCTGTGTTCATATTCAGGTGAACCAAACTTCTAGCATTCTACAACTCCCTGAGTATGTGGTTGATGCCATTCGGTTAGTTAATAGTCTCGTCAGCTCCAATAGCCAATAAAAATAATTCTGGAGAAAGTTTACTTAGATTTGAAGAAAACTGGAAGTACCTGTAAGTTAAATGAAAAATGTGCCTATTACATTAGACACGGAAAAATTAAAATATATACCAAAGGTCTCGTTCGTGTTTCTAAAGCTTAGTAGAGGTGCAGTGCAAGGAACATTAAGATAACTATAACAAATCACCTGGACGGTGATTTTCACCTGCAAGACAAGTTCGTACCTTTATTGTGGTAATATACAGTACGTATTTTAGTAAACAAATCAACAAATTTTGTAGTTATAATAATAATAATACTTCAACAACTACACACAACGCCATCTAGTCCCAAAGTAAGCATATTATATGCTTGTGTTATGGGTTCTAGAATGCGGATATACATACTTAAATGCTTTTTTTTTGTAAATACATACATATTATACATAGAAACACCCAGACCAATGCAAATAGTAGTTCATGCACACAAATATTTGCACTAGGCGGGAATCGAACCCGTGATCCCTGCGTGGCAGTCCATACACAGTACCACCGAACCACAGAGGCAGTCAGTTTGTATGTGATTACTAATAGTAAAAGATAAAATTTTATGTATTACTTTAGTTACCAGTTGATTTCTAAATGTCTTATGCAAGCACTATTTGTCATCAGCCTCGGGATAGTCTAAAATAAACTTAAAAACATAGATGAATGTTCCATGTCCCATCATCGAACCTCATCATCAATCTCATTTTTAAGACGGACTTCTCTATTATGACCTTATTCAGCACATGTGTTACAACATACCTTATCCCACATAATGCTATACATGTCAGTGACTTTTATGTCAAACTTCTGACTTAAATTCTTTATTTAACACCCTGTAGTTTGCGGCCATTGCCCGTCTGCCTCATATAATAGGTATGCGCAGATTTGTATGGCATAGCTCGCTTTGTGCTTACCTCCCCTTAAACATTCCACTCCTTTAGTCTAGACTCAATGAGGTTTTATATTGGACTTTGATTAGACGCTTTAGGCTGAAATTAATATTAATTGAGACGAAGAGAATCAGTTTCAAAACTTTAAAGTATGTTGGAGTAAGTTCATAAGTATTGATTTAGCTGACGTGAAATATAGAGGATATTCGCAAGGACTAGCTGAATATTTTATCACCTTACTAAATTTGTGAGGCGTAAAATATTTTATTAGTATATTATGAATAAAGTATGATAACGTTGAAGTTTAAAATATTGGTTCAATAAAAAAGCTATTTATTTCATACATTCTAAATTAACGATGGAACAATCTTAGAAGTGAAAGAGAAAATTTGAGTGAAATTTCTAAAAATTAAAAAGTATCTAAGTTAATAAATTTAACTAAACTAAATCTAAAGAGAGTTAAGAGGTTCATTTAATATTAGTTATGTGAACATACATATTTTAACAAACAAATAAATATATTTTACATCACAAAACATACAAATCATTGTTTAATTAAATTCATTTAACAATTACATACTACAAAACCGAGATACGTTCGAGTATCACACTCGAGAACTCATAGTATCCCAGGTGTCATAATATGACGTAGCACAGAAATGACATTTTAACTGAACCCACTTCACATTGCTGCCGTTTACATTACAAATGTCATGTTTAATTAAATACAGGGAGAGGGAGACAGGTACCAAACAAGAGAAAGAGAGAGACAGCTACAAAAACAAACGACGAAGTGAACAGCCTCGTTTTGCGTCGACTGGCATTTTTGATCGGGTTCAAATTCGATTTCATTTAAAATTTTCATATTTATCTCTTTAAAAGCACAATTACTACACTACACTAGGAAACAGATCCCACATAATAATATCTATTATTTTATTACCTCTATGGTTTAAGTTAGATATATTTAATCGCCAGTAGTATCGTAGCAAAGGTGTCAAGCCTACTTCACATTAACCAAACAAGATAAATCCGATGGCTTTAAACGTCGTACGAAGCACATTGTCAAACAGCAATGCTGATTCAATTCCATTTCGGTCGTCTCTCATCGATTCACTACGGTCCCGTTTTGCGTTCACTATTTGTTGAAGGTGCAAATCCTGTGCTGTATGGGACCGAACAAATAGCTTGCTACCAAATGTTAAATGCACTAAAGCAAAATGTACAGTACGCATTCCGAAATTTAAGTAAGGGGTCGGCAGAAAGAGTTGAAAGAGCCCGCTAATACCATTTTCGTATATATTTAAAGAGGCTGAAGTCATTACAGACTTATGGAAGTAGACAATTATTTATAACAATAACACAACAAGAACTTAACAGTATTACGAAAAACACTACATGAAAATCAACTATAACACAGTTTTTGTGTTAGACACAATTTTTTGTCAGTGAGACACAATTTTTTTATTGCCGCACCTTTTATCTTAGAAGAATAACCCACCAAGATTGACACGAGTTTCGTTTAAAAACATGAAACGAGGAGAATTACAAAGCGATCTCATTACTCCCAGCCAGCATAATGCCAGTAAATGGCAGTAAGCGAGGTGCCAGTTGATGGATCGGCCAGTTTGCCTGGCATCTTTACTGATAATGAGCGATCCGGCTTTATCTCGTTTGATTCTTGATGGATTGCCGGTGTTGATGGTAGAGGATTCGGAATTTTGTGCTTACTTTACCCGCATTGGGTATATAGTAGTTTTTTAGCGCAGGCAGGTGATAAAGTATTAAGAATGGAACGAATGTAATGCATTTATGAATACACTAGCTTTCCGCGTGGCTGTTTCACCCGCGTCAGCTTACTGCTCTGCTCCCTTTGCCAGTAGCGTAATGTTACATAGCCTATAACCTTCTTCAGGGACTGGGCTATCACACCCAAAAAGAATTTTTCAAACCCGACTGGTAGTTCCAGAGATTAGCGCGTTCAAACAAACAAACAAACTCTTCCGCTTTATATAATAGTATAGATATAGATTTTATATAACATATGCGCTGTTAAGAAAAAACAACGTATGTGCATAAAATAAGTAACAGAAAACACACGTAGAGCATTAAAATTTTAAACCCATTTTATATGTTCCACAATTATGGTGTTATCACTAGGACGCGACAGAAGACGTCTAACCACGTTTACCGAGACTTGAAAATGATATGTTTATAAAACACATTTCGAATAACTACATCTTCAATATGTTCACCAAGACAAATGACACAATACAACGTTTAAAAAAACAATTCACGTACATACATTAAACTAGACTTAACAACATTGGATATTTATTTAAAATTTTAAAAAAAGTAAGTCGACACATGTTAGTACGTACTACATAAATTATGATGGCGCGCTTTGTGGGGGGGTTCCACTATGGCCGACGAGTATTTTCGTCAAGCTTACAGCTGCCGATCAAATTCCGTTTGTCGGTTTGTCCATTCATAAATGAAGATATTGTGAATCATTGTTTTAACATGTTGCATAATACTTACTGTAATGTGCTAAGTGTGAAATGACTACCTGCGCCCGACGGCTTCGCCCTAATGTTCAGGATAAAAAGTAGCATAATAATATGTCCGTCTTCGGCACCAAATCTATCTACGTACAAATATTTTCATCGAAATCGGTTTAGCCGTTTAGGCAAACTTTTGCATTTCTAATATTAGTAGGATTGGTAGAAATATGCAATTTAATTGTATTAAAACTTTACTACACGCATAAAGCTGTGTTTTAGTACAGTCAACAACAGTTCTGGTCTACCAATCAAAATACAAAAGACCAATTTAAGAACCAGCAATAGTAATAGACTGTTTTACAATTTACCTCAGGATTCTGAATGAGTACAGTGACTGTACTGCTTGTTTAACGGACTGCTGCGAAATCCCTAAATGCATTTTCTATATTTTAGACTGCTGTTATTAAAGACAAAAATTCAATTACTGATTAAACCTATAATCTCAAAGTCTTGATTTATAAACCTAACATTTAAATCGCAGGTAAATAGTATATAGGTTAGCTGAAAACGAATTTGGCGATACTGTCGAATTATGGAGTTTATCCGGATAAAGTCGAGTTAACGACTTAAAAGTGTACATTAGGTCAATTGAATGGATTAGTTCGAGCAGGTATAGTTAACTTAAAATCCCTGAAGGCGACCAATTAAGCATAAAAGCAAATTTATTGAGAGATCTATAGTTTATACTGCATGTGACAAGAAATAATTTTAGTTGTCTAATCTTTTTTAATAGAGTGGTTAGTGGTCAACTTAGTGTCAGGCTTGGTTCAGGTCACCCGTAATTTATTATAGAAGCATGAATAAAATGTTATCACTTTTCAGACTGTCATTATTGATTTTGTACCATCAAAAGTTTGTAGTACAAAATATTTGTGCAGCATATTTTTAATGGAGACCACACGGCTTGTGGTGACAGCTTTATAATTGTGCCTCTATAAACATGACACAAACTGTTTTGTAAAACACTGACGGATTTATTAAAAATGTAGTGAATATATTTTTAACATGTTGTTTTTTGTTACAGGTATGTCCATCATAAAATTAAATTATATACGAAATACTTAAGAGGTAAGTTAGATACATATAACTATGTTATGGCGGCCTAATTATTATAATTTGAAGTAAACATGCCTAAGTATCTTAAATATGGGTACTTACATAAAATAATTTCAATAGATACAATTTCTAATAGCCATCAAATGCGATAAGTGTAACATTTTTCATGCCCTATATTTCCATTGTTTTTCATATTACTTAGGTACCTAAACTGAAAGAAAACTCGTGAGAGAAAAGCTAAAATTTAATAAAAATCTATTACAAATAGGTACCAAGAATCAATCTAGCATTAAAACGCACATATTTTGAATCAAATGTGAATTTGAATTCTGCTACCGACGTACACTTAAACTAATATTCTCTGGATTCTTGATAAATTGAATCAGTATTGAATCATCGCGTTGTTGTTGTCATAAACAATGAGATAAATCAATCATAAAACAGCACTTTTTCTAATTTTGACGACCCCTGTGGTTCGGTGGTACTGTATACGGAGAGGTCGCGGGTTTGAATACCTCTCAGTGCAAATATTTGTGTGCATGAACATGTCTATTTGCATTGGTCTGGGTTTTTCTATGTATAGTATGTATGTATTTACAAAAAAAGTATTTAAGTATCCATATCCGGATTCTAGAAACCATAACACAAGCTATTTATTATATGCTTACTTTGGGTCTAGATGGCGTTGTGTGTAGTTGTTGTGATATATATTATATTAATAATGTATTTTAAAATTTACCATCATCATCATTTATCTACCAAAAAACGTCCACTGTTGGACAAGCCTACCCAAGTTGTGCCATCTATCACAATTGCTCAAGGCAGATTGACAATTTCAAACTTTTCATGATGTTTTTATTCACCAAGTATAAAGGTATAATATAATATTCAAAATGTCCCATTGGAAGTACTTGCACAGTTTGAACTTACAACCACTCTATCACAATATACTAAAATATTAAAATTTTATGTTTTATTATTCTCAAGTCGACGAAATGTCTCGTAGCATGTCACAAAGGAAAGTCCACCGTCTGCTCCTTGACATTACCAATTCTATTGATAGAAAATAAAACTAAGCAATATTTAATAGACTCTAGACAAGACTAAGAGCTTTTACAGAATTTAATTTAGTTTTAAAACTACTCTCGCCAATTCTATATTCTTAATGAAAATCGTCGTAACTGCAACATAAGTTTTAGGAAAATGTGTCTTATGCTAGGCACCTTACAAACGGTTTTCCGTCAGCTTAAATCAGGTTTATAAGCTACTATTCTTTAGTAGGGCAGAATTTAGATTCGTATTTTACGAGATTGTAAACATAGACGATAATAAACGTTGTTATAATTTTGTGACAGTCTGCTGAAATGTGCATGTAGTTTTATAAAATTTTCTAGTATTGTTTACTTTGTTTTTATTATCAAAGCTTTTGAATTTTATATGGTTTTGAAATTAGCTAGACAATGTATTGCCCCGTATGAAGTAAACAAACCAAGGTCGTAAACACCCATTATTGCGTTCATAGCAAAAACATGATAAATGTAAATCTGTTTGTCAATTGTCAACTGTCCATTGACCGTATGGAGATCGATTGTTATAAATCTAAGACTATCATTAAAGGTAAGAAATATTGCATAATTGGTCTTTTTAAACAATGAGCTACCGAATAACAAACATAATGTTTAATCCTATTATAGGTAATATAAATGCGAAAGTTTATTTGTATGTATCTGTGTGTGTTTGTTACCACTCAACGCCTAAACGGTCTAACCGATTTCAATGAAAATTGGTATTTAGATAGACTCGGTGCCGGAGACGGAGATAGGCTTTTTATCCCGAAAATCGGTCTTGAGCCCGAGGGAGACAAAACACATTTTAAGCGCGGGCGAAGCCGTGGGGCATAGCTAGTAGTATATAATGGCGGCATGCGATAAACACATACCTAATAACCACCATCAACCTAAAGACGTCAACTGTAGGACGTAACACAACAGCCCGTTAACTAATTTCTATTCTCTTCATCCAGTATCTCTTACGACACCATGGGCAGAGAGGGTAAGTAATACTAGAATATATCTAAATAAGTTAATTGTCATGAATGTGGTAAAGGTACGATAAATTACCCTTCTTGACTTCGGCAGTCGGGCAAAAGTGAAGCAACCCGTGAGCCACCTGACAAGTTCATCTAGGTAGACTACGGGTATTTGTTCTGACCCCTGGTACTCCTGAGAGGTGTTTTTCAGGTACTGAGATAAATAGATATCACAGCATTTGAGCGGTTTTATTCATTTTAGGTGTGCGTTACAATTTTACATGTCCTGTTATGGAAAGAAAGTAGAACAAAACTTGCTCCTTTGTATTGTTTCGGACCCTCTAGGATTACATTATTTAAATGAAATACCGATAGTTGAATAATTATAAATTATACTTCGTATCTCTCCCGAAGATGATTGTGGTTTACATGCAGCAGCACGCGAGATGATGCTGTCCTAGTCACACTTTTAAAGATATTTTTATTGCCTAAAAATATAATATTTTAAATAAATATAAAACAGTAGTGTTTTTGACTTTTCCCTCACCACTGCTCACGCCGCCATTGCCGGCACAATGCTAGCTGTGAACTCATTACGTGATTTTGTGTTGTCCGAGTCACACGTTATTCTACCTCGTCCAACAACTAAGTTCATTGCGATACATTATGGGTAAAAGGAAGCGAACCAATAAGCATGATAGTGATAATATCGAAACGTTACTGAAGAAAGTGAAAAAACTCGTAAAAAAACGAAGAAGAATCTCCTCGTCGTCATCGGAAGACGAGCCAGCAGTATCGTCTGCACAATCATTGCCACACGACTTAGTCAGTGATCCAGAACCACAAGGTAAGAGAATGCTTAAATTAAAATATAACTAGTTAATATTATCTCCACATACCGCCTTTATTTGCATCAACTACTTCATTATTTTTCATAAGATATCACTTGTACCTATCACAGTATAAACCTTTGCAAATATCCCGACTTAAATCGTGTGTGGATATTAAATTTAATGTCATAAAATGACTAAGTTCATTGTGATACCCCGACGTATAGCGTGTGTGGGTACTATGACAACAAAAAATTATGAGTTTAAATTACTTACTTTAACTGGTACTTACAATAGTTTTTCTATTATCCCGACGTAATTCGTGTGTGGATATCGAAATAGTGTCATAAAATGATTATATTCATTGTGATACCCCGACGTAAAGCGTGTGTGGGTACTATGACAAACAATTATATAATTCTAGCCGTGCCTACAATACTGTACGTCTCTTACAGACAAGATCCCATCCGTTGAGGTACCTTTCGACGGCGAAGGAACGGCTGATGAAATTCTTGAACTAGACCCAGAGATTTTACAATTGCTAGGCTCAGACCCTACACAAAATAAATCATTTGGTGATAATTTACACAAAGATTTGGCAACGCGATGGAAATATATCTTGGCTAACGGGTTGCCTAAGGAAGAAAAGGTCGAGCTCTTAAAGCAGTATTTACCGGCTGAAAATTGTACATACATGAGAGCACCCACATTGAATCCTGAGTTGAAATCGGCACTATCTGATGTTAACGTTAAGAGAGACTCATACAGTGAGCTGAAACAAAATCAAATGTCCAGTTGTATCTCTGCAATCGGGAAAGTGCTGAACGTGGCTCTCTCACAAACTGAAAATATCCCACAAGATATTATAAAAACGCTAAGCGATGCTGGCCGGCTACTATGTGACACGCACTACAGGGAATCTCTTTCAAGAAGATTCGCTGTCGCTAACTCGATAAGCAAACATAAACGAGAGATCGTAAAAAATACCAAAATAGGTGAATATTTATTCGGCCCTAACCTGTCCGAATACTTAAAATCAACCAATGCCATAACAAAGTCTGCATCCGAGTTGAGACCTAGCATAAATAATAGAAAATTCATCCAACCGCAGCGTTTTCACCAGAGTAGCTTTACGCAACGTCAAACTGGGTCTTTAAACGTACGGGGGACACCGCGGGCACCAGCCGCCGAGCCGCGTGTGTACCCCAACCAGACTCGGCGTCCGCGCCCGCCACCACAGGAACATCGCCGCGCGCCGACTGCGGCTCACCCAGCGACTACCAACCATCCATCTCGACGTCGCTAACTACACCATCACAGGTACATAACAATAACGTATCTATAGCTGGCAGACTTCAACATTACTATAAGGAATGGACTTGTATTACACATGATAAAACCATCTTGTCGTGGATTAAGGGGTACCAAATACCATTCATTCGTGAGCCCTACCAAAGAGGTTTGACAAAAAAATCTTTTACACCAACAGAAACTAAAGTAATCAATCGTTGCATTACTGAGCTTCTAGAATCAGGATTTATTTCTCGGTGTAACCCATGTACGAAACAATTCATTTCACCTATTTTTACAGTACCTAAGCATAATGGAGAACATCGTTTCATTCTAAACTTAAAAGAATTGAATAAATTTATTCATGTAAATCATTTTAAAATGGAAGACTACCGTACAGCTGCAAAATTAATCGATAAAAATAATTATATGGCTACCCTAGATTTAAAGGACGCATATTTCTTACTTCCAATTGCTAAAAGTGATCGAATTTACCTTCGTTTTAACTGGAGTTCTGAGCTATTTCATAATCAATTATTTGAGTTTAACGTTTTACCGTTTGGACTTTGTACGGCACCTTACGTATTTACGAAATTACTAAAACCCGCATTGCATTATTTACGCTCATTAGGTCATTTATCAGTAAATTATATAGATGATTTTTTATGCATTGGTAACTCATTTATTAGCTGTCGTAATAACGTTGAAACGACAAAAAATTTACTAATTAAACTAGGATTTTTGATCAATGATGCTAAATGTCAATTGAACCCAAGTAAAATGTGCTTATTTCTTGGGTTCATATTCGATTCTACAAACATGTGCCTGACATTACCCAGTAAAAAGAAAAATTGTATAAAATTATTGTCTACTAAGTTTTTGAATACAAAAAAATGTACAATCAGAGAATTTGCTAGATTCATAGGCTTGCTATCGTCCGCATGCCCGACCGTTAAATACGGCTGGTTGTACACAAAACTGTTTGAAAGAGAAAAATTCTTGGCACTTAATTATTCAGATAATTATAATAAAGTGATGATTCTACAGGATTATTTAAAAGATGATTTCGTATGGTGGAGAGAACACATTAGTTCTGCGTCCTGCTCGTTTCAAGCTAAAAATTATACACTCGTCATATTCACCGATGCATCAACTACAGGCTGGGGCGTAGCTTGCAACAATAAAACCGCTCATGGGCATTGGAATTATTCTCAATTAGCACTACATATAAACACTCTTGAATTACTTGCTGCTTTCTATGGACTTAAGATCTTTGCTTCACACCACAAAAATTGCAATATCTTACTCAGAATAGACAATACTACAGCAATTGCTTATATCAATAAAATGGGGGGCATACAATTCACACATCTAAATAATATTGCGCGTGATATATGGCAATGGTGCGAAAAGCGTAATTTATATGTCTTTGCATCTTATATACAGTCTAAAGAAAATTTTGTTGCAGATTTTGAATCTCGTCAGACATACAATATAGACACAGAATGGGAATTGGCAGACTATGCATTTAACCAAATAATAGCCTCGCTTGGCACTCCTGAATTTGACTTGTTTGCAAATTGTCAAAATCATAAATGCCACAGATATGCCTCATGGAAACTAGATCCAAACTCTGAAATTATTGATGCATTCACATTCAACTGGAATAATTTAAAATTTTATGCTTTTCCACCCTTTAGTCTAATTACAAAAGTCCCACACAAGATTAAATCTGACAAAGCCGAAGGGGTTGTAGTTGTACCTTATTGGCCTACACAACCGTGGTACCCGGTCTGGTCTAAGTTGCTTATCTCAAAAGTGTTATACTTCAAGCCTAACAAGGATTTGTTGTCTTCTCCTTTCTGGGAGGAACATCCACTCCACGTGGATCTTACCCTGATGGCAGGGAAATTATTAGGGAGTCGCTGCTAAGACGCGGAATACCTAACCCGTCACTCGATATAATGATGGCATCATTCTCTCCAAATACGCTTACACAATATAATAGTTCAATAAAATCATGGTGGCTATATTGTAATAATAGAGGGTTAGAGTACTGGAACTCTAACACTAATCAAGTTTTAGAATTCCTAACTGACAGATTTAATTCAGGTGCTAGTTACAGTTCGTTAAACAGCTATCGCTCAGCCTTATCTATTGTACTAGGTCAGGATGTGACTTGTAATGATTGTATTAAAAGATTCTTTAAAGGGGTTTATCGATTAAAACCACCAGCCTCAAAATACAATACCACCTGGAACCCCACTATTGTGCTAAATTACTTGACAAATTATTTTCCTAATGATTCTATTACACTAAAGGACTTATCACTTAAAACAATAACTCTCCTAGCTTTAGCATCTGCACAAAGAATGCAGACGCTAAGTCTAATCAAAATAAAAAATATTATATTTGATTCAGATAACATTAAAATTAAAATCGAAGACTTAATAAAAACTTCAAGGCCAGGTGCCTACCAACCGTTGATTCTGCTTCCATACATTATTGAAAACCCTAAAATATGCCCAGCTCTAACTCTTAAACAATATATTGATAAAACTAATAGTTTACGCCATCAAGAGGCATCCCTGTTTATAAGTTACCAAAAACCACATAAAAAAGTGGGCTCTCAAACCTTATCTCACTGGGTTAAATTAACTTTAGAAAAAAGTGGCATAGATACAAAAATGTACAGTGCTCATAGTACGAGACACGCATCCACGTCAGCTGCACATAGAGCAGGTGATAATCTTGAAATTATTCGTAAAGCAGCAGGCTGGTCCAATTCTTCCCATGTCTTCCTAAAATACTATAATAAAAATATATCTACGACTGCGGAAACTGAATTTATAGATGCGCTTTTTAGATAATTAACCTATATTGTCACTAAAGTCTAGAGCTATTTATTGAAAATTATCTGTAATACTTTGATTTAATAAATAGCACTTATCGATCATTATATTGTTTAATTTTTTCGATACTCTAAACATCTGCATGTAAACCACAATCATCTTCGGGAGAGATACGAAGTATAATTCGGAATCAAACGAACTTACCTAGTGAAGTTTGATCTCCAATTATACGAGTGTCTTGACCGAAGATGATTACACTCCCACCCACCCGTGGTATTCCCAAGTAGCATCGAAAAAATTGGGCTCTTAAATAATGAGTTCACAGCTAGCATTGTGCCGGCAATGGCGGCGTGAGCAGTGGTGAGGGAAAAGTCAAAAACACTGCTGTTTTATATTTATTTAAAATATTATATTTTTAGGCAATAAAAATATCTTTAAAAGTGTGACTAGGACAGCATCATCTCGCGTGCTGCTGCATGTAAACCACAATCATCTTCGGTCAAGACACTCGTATAATTGGAGATCAAACTTCACTAGGTAAGTTCGTTTGATTCCGAATTATATGAGTTTTCTTGTTTATAATGGTCTTAATTTTATTTTATATAGCACTTAAATTGAAATCGCTCGATTTGCTGACTGCCACTTACATAATTTATTCTGAATAGGTACCTAACAGTTTCCCCACTATCAAACCATTAACGCACCTTTCATAAAATATAGGGCAATATACTAAATTCAATATTTAACATTATAGTAAAAAGTGTTATCCTTAGATTATTTAGTGCTCCATTCTATTATGTTATCGCAAAACCGTAATAATTTACCCCTCTTAGGGACAACAAAGAGGCCAAATAACTTTGGCCCTCTGTCGAAGGGAGTGAGCGAGAGTTCCCAGCGTTTTCCGAGCAGTATGGGGTCGGAGCCCGAACTGAGTAGACGTGTGTATGAGCTCGTTGGACAAACGCTGGCTCGGAAACACTCAAACGCGGACGATTTAGTGACAAAGTGACCTTTACTTAGACTGTTTATAAACAATACGTGTATCGATTCTTATTTGTCGTAAGTGCTTTACCGTGCATCACGTGCTCGCTCTTATCAACTCGCGTGTATTTTTAACGCAAAAGGGCCGATAAGGAGTCAAAAATTATTTTATATCAATTTTTCAAGGTATTATTTATTATTTGTTTCATAACATTTATAATTATATTCTTCATTCATTTTCCTATTTCGGTTTTGTTTTTTTTATATATCATTTACCACCCACATGATACAATTGCACGTTTACTTAACAATTAGAAATAATTCAAGTAGATTGCAAGCTCATAAAACGTTTTACGTACCTCGTTAAAAGCACTCTTTGGTATTAGTTTTATGCTTTATATAATTTTGAAGACAATATATAATTAAATTGACTTGAATAATCCATAGAAAGTAATTTATTAGTGATCATCTAACTCCAGTCATTTTTGTTCAAACAACACTTTAAAACAAAAACTGTAAAATTCAATGGCATCTGTTTGAATAAATCTATTTGTTTTTGTTTTTATGCAGTAGCGCTATTGTTTTATCTCGGTCATTTGATTGTAAAAGATTAGTAGGTACTGGTAGTATTTTCAAATTCAATTTGTCTGTTATGCAGATGTTCATATTGCATTTTTACCTATATACATATCTAATTAAATGTACTGAAATAAGATATCTAAAATTTAAATGAAAATGCAACTTCTCCATCATCATTCATCTAAATAACTGCAAAATAGAATCTATCAAACATAACATCTATTAAAAATAACACCAGTTCATCATACTAATCCAAAGCGTAACTGAAACTTTAACGGAAGCCAAAATCCAGTACAAATACATTCGAATTAGACTTAAATTGAACTACAGAGCTAAAACTTTCATGGTAGGTAACTAAACTTGTTCTAGTAAATTCTATGTACAAATAATATAAAATAAATGTAACTAATAACGAAACTAAGTAAAGTATATAATATATAACGTTAAAAATAGCAAATTACTATACAATACAGGTTTTATTCTATAAAATAAAGATTTATTTTATAATAAAAATAAAAATATTAGTAGATTAAATATAAATTAACGATGTAAGAAGTATCAAATGCTTTACTAAAATCTACAAAAAAAAACAATCTGTTGGACATATTCATCTGGTCTGTTAAAAGTAATCTATAGTAGACAGTGTATGGGGGCCAACCCTTCGTTTGTATTTAAAACTAGCGATATCGATCTTTGTGCTGTGGTTTACAATGCTCTCGGCCACATGTTTGATAATGACGGTTTGGTTGAAACCAAACTGTAATATTCACATTACGTCATTAAATAGCTTAAAAGTGTGTAAGATTAGTCCCAATGAAAGCATTCGATAATGTAAGAGGTTGTATTTGTCACTACAGTCTATAAAATAAAAAGAAATAATTATTATAACACACACAATCTCGCAATAAGAAATCGGTTGCCTAATGCCATAAATTTAAAATGCCCAATACGAATATATGTCCAACAATATTAATGTCAAATACGATAAGCATATGAAAAAAATCAAAAGTTTTATTACTAACTAATAACAAATAAATACACTTATTGTTCATAAAAACATGTAACGAGTCCATTCGTTAGTTCTACATTAGGCAAGCCTGACCTCTGCATGCATTTATGGAAAGATAATAAATCTTCTAAACAATATAATTTAGATAGAAATAAAGATACAAATAATGATGAAACCAATAAAACCAAAATAGACACAGACTTAGCAAATCTAAAACATGCTAAGTTTATCGATTACTAAACTGTTGTTGAATGCAGGTCGGCCGATGACTCACTGGTTTTACTGCCTACCCTATATGTACTGACTTGGTAATGAGGGGCATAGGCACATTCGGACATGTCTAGATCGAAGATTAGTACACTTTGAATTTCAAATCACATGTTATGAATCAAGTTTCAACTTTACATTTAATAGTAAAATTATCTATGGCTCACCTTTTTTGAATTCACGATAAAATAAATATCTACAAATGTTTAGCGTGCGTATCATTTGAAGAAATAAAACCTTAATTCAAAAATAACGCAATAAATCGACAAAACTTTTTAAACGTACTTACCTTTACCTTTTTAAACTTGATTAAACCTAAATAAGAATATAATACACTCAAGCATGTTATATATTATGTAGTCATTTCAAATATTTTCCATTCAGACATATTTTGAATAAACGCAAAAGGGTAAACAATTTATACCATTCATGCGAGTGCAGTTGCAAAGTGAGAGTCGTCCATTGATTTGATACGTGCCGGTTTACCTACGCATGCAGAGCTTGAATGAACGAACTCAAGCCCTTTTAGATGTCGTAATCTGTAGCATTGACACATCTTTACTCCGCTATGTGGTAATGGTGATGATTTATCTAAATTTAAATATATTAATTTCTTATTTGTTGTTTTTTTATGTGCATAGTTTTTGAAACTATGCCAAAAATATTCAGTTTATATCTCGTTGATTTTAGTTTTATTAATATTGTTTTGTTTAGTTAATGTTGTAGTAAATGAAATAGCCTTATTTATACAAGTATATAAATTATTAATTTCCATTTCAGCTGTTCCGTGAACTGACTTGTACCAAAGTGGCTTTTAACTAACAATTAACTGCTAGACTGTGTTCAAAATTAAGACTTTGTGATTGTGATTGTCCGAGACATTTTGTGTCTTTAACTGTGCCAAATATTCTGTAACATTTTCAAATAAAATAGAATTTATGTGAATGAAGATAAAGTTGAAGTTTCATTAGCAGTTGTTGAGGGAGGACTGGCATTAATGGCTACGAATGGGCACCAACTTATCTAAATTGAACAAGACAAGAGTCTCCGGTGTCAATCATGTTAGTATATTTTGACTTGTTATTCGAAATTTATTTGCTTTTGACTTTCGATTTGCTTTTATCGTGTGCTGTTTTACTTTTTAGGTAGATTAGACATCATGAGTCGTTAAAAATATAGCTCTCATGTAAATTTTTATTAGCAAGTTATTGATTAATTTATTTTTCAAATAAATATTTCAAGCTTTTTAGTGTCATTAAAATATTACTATTCAACAATGGTGGTAGTGTTTAATATATTTATATAATATGTCAAGTACGCCAACAACTACCGCTAAATTCCTAAGCATTATGTCCATATTGCCTGAAAGAAATCGCTTTTAGCGATTGCCATTGTACTGTCTACTGTAAAACTAGTTTTTTAATAACATGTATTATAATGGTGTACAATAAAGTATATAATAAAAAAATAAATGGTGGCAATCCAAAAGATATTTAAACTATTATTTTAAATTTTGTGTGGAAACATCAACAACAACATCAACAACATTTAAATTTTGAAAACGGTACAGTAAATCAAAACATTCAAACGCTTGATGCAACTAATATTTCGAAACCCAAACAAAATCTATATATAACAATATCTAGTTCCTAACGATAACCTTTACCCATGTAAAATGTTATGACAACCATGAAACGTCTATAAGATGTCTAAATAATCCTAACCATGGTATAAATCCAGTTTATTGCACACATTTCCGCTACACTGATACATATACCATTAAAATGAGTTACACTGCCTTCATAACTGTGAATCACTGTTATTTGTCAAGAAATTCTTTTTTCGTCAAGAAATCTTTTTTCTTCAAATATAATTTTATTTTAAGGCGAATTCTTCAGCAATTGGTGGTACAGTTCTGAGAATGTTTGTCATTTTGGTACACTTATTTGCAAATATCCATTTATCTTTCTTAATTGATCTGATTTTTTCAACTAATTGGTCAGGGTTGTCATCTGTTTTTTTAAGTATAATTAGGCTGTTTTTATATCGTAAAAAGTAACTGAAATGTCTTCATTTTCAATTTCAAACTTATTTCATAATCTTTTGTTTTGTGATGACTGTTATTATTTGATTTTATACACATTTTTCCTTTTCATCATCTTTAAAATGAGTTATTCCGGTCTGACCCCCCAAAACTGATCCCCTGGGGGATAATTTTATATTCTATTCCGTTCTGATCCCCCGTGCAGGGGATCAGAAACAAAAGAGAAATTCATTTAAATATTTTATTCCGGTGAAGGAAAACATCGTGAGGAAACCTGGACTTAAAAGTCTGAAATTGCCAATCTGCCTTGAGCAAGCGTGGTGATTAATGCTCATGCCTTCTTCATATGAGAAGAGGCCTTTTCCCTGCAGTGGGACAGTAAACAGGCTGGTATTATTATTATTATTATTATTTTATTCCGGTCTATGAAGTAGCCGTTGCTTGCTTCTAGTATTTCAATAACTTTTTGTGAACCACGCCACGGTTTTCAGCAACGTTCAGAGAAATTCTTACAGAAGGTTTAATAGCACAATAAATGCATATTTAAAAAAAATATAGCATAGAAAACCTCGATAATTTTAACGATTTGTAATCATGTCGTAAAAACTTATTATTAGCCATGTGCGTTGCTTGCACAGGTCTCTGATATAAGTAACAGCGTATTTTGCGTGTTATATTTTTTATTTTATTAACTAGACTTAGCATTGGTCATGGCCAAACGCTACTTTATTAGCACGAACTTGGCACAAAAGTTATTACTATGCGTGCCTTTATTTATAGCATGCAACACTTAAAATTGGTAATACTTTTATCAAACATTAGTGAAATGCCAAAGGGTAATAAAGTTTAAAGAGTGTAAGGAATGCAGATTGCTTTACGAAACCTATAAGGCGATTTTACAAATTGCACTTTCTAAATATTTGTACGATCTTGAGAATCTTTTCTAAGTCATAATGGCACCCACTTCGTAAACACGAGGTCGGGGGTTCGAATCCGGACAAGAACCAATGTGATTTTTCAAATCGGAATTCTGTACTTTCTCAGTTTATCTAGACGTTACTGACTGACGGTGAAGGAAAACATCGTGAGGAAACCTGGACTTCTGAGGAAGTCTGAAATACACTCTTTACTAGCGCATGTCTTCCCATCTAATTATAATCCTGGGTATTTTAAGAGGGGCGTGAAAAAACATCTGACTAAGCCGCCATAGTGGAGGCTACCATACCAGTAGTCTGGTCTTTTGGAATGGTGACCACCACTTTCGGATTCCACTGACTGCTTACTATCAAGCAGAGTAAAGTCACTTTGGTAGGCTAATAAATAAAAAAATCGTAAATCCGCCTTGAGCAAGCGTGGCGATTAATGCTCAAAACCTTCTCTGTATGAGAAGAGGCTTTTCTCGGCAGTGGAATAATAATAAGCCGATATGATAAAATCTTTGTAAAATAAATTATCTGAATCATAGTAAATATTGCATCAAAATTCGTTGTCTGGAGAAGCAAAAGTAAGAATAAGTTAGCTTTGTACTATTATAAAATTATTTTTATCTTACTGCATCCTAAGATCAACTATAGATGTGATGTATTAAAAAATCAATAAATACAATAATAATCAATATTATTATTGTATTTATTGATTATTTAGTACATCACATATAAAAGTTGTCAGCGTGAAATGTGTATAAAACCGATTTATATCTGGGCCTATATTGAATAAAATTGTAATAGCTATTGGCGTACGCAATTCTACCCGTTTTATTCCGTCTTCGGCCATTACTGAACGCCATAATTTAGTTGTCTGGCAACATTTTGTACGCTAATCATGATGCCATACTTACTGGTAAAAATGGCGATGGTAATATTAAAGAAATTTACTATATGAATATGCATATTTTTCTTAAGCTGCTAAGTTATTGTGACTGTCGCATTAGTTTTAATTCTTGTAGTTTTAAAACTGATAAACATTTTTGCAGACTACTGTAAAAATTGATAATTACCATTAAAAACTCAAAACTCTTAGCTACAGCTAAGAGTTTTGAGTCTAAGTTTAATGTGATGAGGCGGTAAGTAGAGGTCAAGTAATTCTGTAATTTCCAAAATATACCGTAAAGTAAGTACGTGCATAATTATGACTTTGAAAAACTTGCATTGCTATTTGTCCGAATTCCATTCAAATCTGTTGCTTAATGCTTAAATGCTAATGGCAGATTGTTCTTTAGTATAAAAACAATATTTTTGTCAAGTCATGTCATGTCCCTACTGCACTAAACGCATCAACACAATTATCGCCCGTATCGCCCTACCGTGAAACCTATATCATTCATCAAGTTAGCAATTTGTGAAATTGCTTACGTCATCAGATGTGACGGTATAATAGCTGGTGATGTGATCTTGTGTATCAATCGTGATAATGTCATCAAATACAAACGATTTTTCATCTTAAACGAATTAAAAAACAATTTGGGGTAAAAGATTAGAAGTTTTTTTTTAGTTTTATTGTGAAGATAATGTGTCGCAGTTAATGTATCCATTTTGTCATTATTGTTATGCCAAAAGCCGTGGGTTTGATTTAAATTTTGAATATATATATATATATTAGCTATATAATGACATTAGTCATGAATTTCAAAATTAACAAAATAATGTTTAAAAATCTTTAAATTTCATGTAATACTTGTACTTTTAAATAGAAGGCCTATTTACATATCCGTAGATTAAGGTTACAAAAAAAAAACAACTTTTTATAAGCACGATATAAGAACATGATTGCAGTAACATGAAATAAAACTGATACAATCATAGTAAAACAACACATAAACATAAACTTACAAATCCAATGTTTGTTTACTTAAGACAAACAACTTATTTATAAACAAGATAAAAAGTATGGCGCCGCTCAGCCGGCCAATCGGATTGAAGGAGCCGCGACGACTTCCGGTACAGTGCGGGAAAATTCAATATCCGGGGTACGAGGTATTCGATCACTCGATTATCCGGGCCCGCAATACCCCGGTCTACCCTACGAAGGTATCTACGTTAAACAATAGGTTTCTTGTTCATTAAGACGAAATTAGAATTTTGCTGAGAGGTATCTTGGTTAATTGGTATAATGGTGTGTTCGAGGACGATAGTGGATTATGAGGTTTAAAGTTCGGTTTTTGTTTAAGTTAAAATTCGGTAATAATAACCTCACTATATTTCAAGTCCAGAATTAAGACAATTTTTATTGTCGTGATGGCCCGTGAACGCCAAGTTTATGATACTTACTCTAAAGACTATGCTTACCAGCGAAGTGAAAGCACCAAAAGATTAGGAGAGCCGATCCCGCATAACGGAAAAGGCGAGTGCAACGAAGATGATAATAATGTAATACGTACATAGAAACATTTACCACAGTTCACATGTTGCCTTTACCTTTTGTAGCAATATGCAAACTGAGGCAGCCTGTAAAGCACACATTTTACTTTTTATTTTTTCTTTACAACATAGAAAGCTATAATTAATTACATAAAGAGTTAAGTGTATTGCCTGTGTCACTTTGCATGCTACTTGAAATTGTAACTTACAAAAAATTTAATAATCTGGCGATTGAAAAGAGTGGTCTGAGTTTTTTGCCAGTTCGTCTCTATGGCTCTACTTCGTCAGCAAACTGGCTGTAGGTTAATTTGCTGACATTTTGTAAATTCTGACGTTTATAAGTGTTAATTTAATTAACATTACATTACATTTTCACGAAGGATAAAGAAAATAACTTAGACTAACAAAATCTGTTAAAATTGCCAATTCGTCTGAAGCAATTCTTTTGTTTGCTCTGTGTAAGAAGAAGTCAAGGACTTGCAACGAAACAATATCATTTTTTTAAATTTTCGAATCTCGAAAAGCTCTCCATTTTCATAAAAAACGGTCACCTTTATCCATTATTACATTTACGATTAAGCTTTTTTTATAAATCTGTGCGTCTGTTACTTAACCACCGCCTCACCTAACAATATACTTAAAATACAAACTAGGTCTTTAAATCTAAAAAAGGAATGAAGGAAAGACATCTATCTCGCCATCTGTTCACAAATGGCCGTTAGCTTTAAATGATTCTGTAATTTGTGTCTATTGTAACTCGATCTCGTTGCGTCGTTCGTATTCAGCTGGTTCATTAAAAACAGATATTTTTTTAGAATTGTTAGGCGGAAGCAATTGCAGGCTATTTTTGTTGCTACTAGAATTTTCTTTGAATTTGAAAGAGTGAATAAAGAATTTAAAACCTTATTGCTTTTATTTTTGTAATAAAATTAACAGTACCTATGTTATGCACCTCATCACACACTATTAATTATCATTCCTCCAACTCAATCTCAACAAGCCTATCGTAGTCCACAGTTGGACACAGAAGCAGAGCTGGGCGGAGCGGAGAGGAGAAGAGCAGTGAAAAGTGGCAAGTTTCCATTGACGCGGAGCTGGGTGGAGCTGGGCGGAGTGGAGAGGAGAAGAGCAGTGAAAAGTATTGTAGCGGAGTAGGGGCACCACAGTCCGCTCGACTCCGCTTGACTCCGCTCTGTCCAGCTGGGGGCCTCAAGATTTCGGGCATTGTGATTGACCAATACGGTCCGCTCCTCTCCGCTCCGCCCAGCTCCGCAACAGTGGAAATGCAGCCTAACGCTCGGTCCTCCGCCTTCCGCATAGCAAACTTTTTTAGGACGTCTGTCCTTGACTGGATCTGTTTGCTGATGAATGAAAGTTTATCTTGTCTAAATGAATGAGGTATTGCGAGACAACAGATTGAAAGTTGTTATTTTATGTATTTTATGTTTTTTTCTGTGTTATTGTTTAATTAGTGTGACTATAAATGAAGTTCTATTTACAATAAATTGACTGGCCTGTTGGTCTAGTGGTTAGTGACCCTGACTGCTAAGCCGGAGGTCGTGGGTTCGATTCCCACCCAGGACAAACCTTTGTGTGATGAGCATGATTGTTTGTTCTGTGTCTGGGTGTAATTTATCTATAATATGTATGTATTAACAAAAAAAAAAATGTATATAAGTAGTATATCAGTTGTTTAGTACCCATAACACAAGCAAATATAATTGCTTAATTTGGGACTAGATGGCGCTGTGTGAATGTGGTAAAAAAAAAAAAAAAAAAAAAAAAAAAAAAAAAAAAAAAAAAAAAAAAAAAATATTGAGTAAATGTTATTCCCGTTGTCTAAGTGTTAGTGTAGTATTCTATTGATATATTCCACACTGACGGTTTAACTTATTTGTATGTCCTATTGGTCTCAGCAGTACACTAGCGCTTCTTCACGAGGTAGCAAGAGTTGAGTATTCACCATTTTTGAAGTTTAAGCTTTTTTTAATTTTTGTAGCTTTAAAAAGCGAAATGAATAAATTTCTGTCATTATTTGGCAAGCTTTTCACTTCGACTTCATAAATGAAGTTAGTACTAATGCAGTAAATAATGGACATATAAAATAATAGATTTAGTAGTTTTCATGGGAATCCCAAAAACGCCATTTAATTAATTCTGCAGAACGTAAATTTAAACTTTTAGTTATTTTAAGTATCTGAAACTAAAATCTTGTGAGTTTAAGATCGGTAAAATGCGTTTTAAAATCTGTTGGATTGACAATCGGTATCAAGAATGACATCAATTTTGTTTTATTGTCTCAAGTAACAGACGAGCAACAGATACTACAATAAACCTTTACGTACGGTTGAGAATCAGATAGCCGATCTCTCTATTCATCGCTCAATTCTAGCAAATATAAATGTACATTAAAACAAGTATTCGTCTCATAAATTTCGTTCAGATAATACGCCTTCACGCATAAAATCTGACCATTGCATTATTCAGTCGCAGGCGTACATAAATCTAATGAAATAAATCAATATTTGCGATGGCGGGTAAAGGCACCCTTCTGTTTGTACAAATGCAATTCATTCGATTCATGATGCATCGAATACCGACTACACTACTACTCTTAAAGGAAAATAGACTTTATTTTCATAAGGTTAAAGGTGGCAATACCTTTGTGATTTGTAGTATGATGTTAAGATTATTTAATTCTAGTATTGTCAGCGGCCAATGTAAATGTTTAAAGTATGTTACATCGATATTCAGTGACTATTTGGCGACGACTCAAAGTTTCTATCAGATAAAATGTTTACTAGAATTTGTTAGCAAAATGGCATTTTAATTAAAGTTACGTACTATACTTATCTTGCTTTAACACTTTAAGTTTTGTTAACTGAATTACGAGACTCTCCTAACTAAGTCTTAGGTTAGAGCCAACAAGATTCAAATAAAGTAGTAACAAACTTCAACTGAATCAAATTACTCTTCAATAAACTTACACGCGTAATGAAATAAGACACGTGTGGCAGCCCTAATCCGAAACTGACGTCAGCGATGCGCCGTGACAGTTTATTAGTCGAGCGATGCTTTGATCTCGCCGCGGCCGTTTTCAATTACCAATTAGATGCGGCATACGATACGCGCGTTCATTTAGGGTTGGCAGTTTTACAATATAAATGTATGTTGATACTATCTCGATATTGCGAATAATGATGAGGTACCTGGCTAAAATTGTGGTAATTAAATACGGTTAAATAATTGTGGTTGCCATTAGGGTCTACATTTCATATATACTTTAATCTAGCTACTTTGCTGATTTATGCAGTCAAATGAAAAGTGTATAGAGGGCCGTTTTGAAAATTCTGATTGTTGTTTATATTTTGTTAAATGTGATAAATATAATAAACACTGTTTTAGGACACAAATGCATTTTGCATCTCATTTGCAAAAATACAGAGCTATGTAAAGTTTTGAATAAAAGCATTTAAAGTTAAATTGCTTTGTTGTGATTAGTCCATTTCTTGTTTCATGAACTTGTATTACCTTTCTATTTTTTTTATATTAGCCTACCAAAGTGACTTCACTCGGCCTGATGGTAAGCAGTCAGTGGAATCCAGAAGTGGTGGACACAACTCCAAAAGCCAAACTACTGGTATCGTGGCCTCCACTATGGTGGCTTAGTGAGATGCTCTATCATGCTCCGCTTAAAAGACCCAGGATCAAAGTTAGATGGGAACACATGCGCTGGTAAAAAGTTCTAGGCTTTAATTGAGCTACTAAAATATAAAGTGCTGAACCGTTTGATTGTTTGATGAACGCTGATTCTTAGGACGCGCTAGCAAGTAACTTATAGAAATGATAAGTAAGTAGCACTTTTTTATCATTGGCTTGTCTCCATCCTGTACAAAAAATCAAAGCTGGCAATCTATGAAACGATGACCCTTAGATATACTGCCAAGGCAATGCTATTCTTTATTATTATGTGATGTGTGTATCCAAACACATCTTCTATAAAATTAACGCGACACTTCAACCAATTCAATTTGAACATAGTTTGCTGCTGTGCCCTGTCGCCTATAAAACATTTTATATCGAATTTCCACATAACATCTTTATACAATCAAGGAAAATACTTCCGATCAAATAATGTACACTCCAAAAAAATCCTGACTCAGAAAAAAATCCAATAGATTTAACACCACTCTATGTCCGGTAAGGTGCAGTTTTTTATTTAATTCTGCAAATCCACCCTTGTTTTTGAGGGGTGCCATCTTTTTGGCTTAAGTGACGAGCGGTGCGCGTTTTTCGTTACCAGTAATACATGCCAAAAAATTGTTAGCATTAGATACTGGCTGATAATGTCTTTTATATTTTTTAATTGTATTCTTTTATAAAACAAATGTAAATTTAAATTTAAATGCAAATTCTTTTTGAAAATCAGTATTACAGACATTAAGAAACCAAACGGTTGTTTTTCTTGGTCTCAAACATTGGTGTATAAAATCGAAGTAAACTGAAATATAACGATTAAATGCATTATGAATAATACTGAACACTTTACAAAACTTCCTCTTTATAGCGTATTTCACAGCCTAGAAATTCTAAAACTGCTAATCCTACTTGAGTCAAAGTGCTGACCAATAGTATAGAATTAATTGCCTTTTCTTGTATGAGAATAAGAAGAAGCCTTTGTAAAGCCGTAAGACAACAATGTGTTAGTCTTATTGCTATATTAATTTATAAATAAAAAAATTTGATTTATATTTACGTCAGACTATCAATTATTTAATTTTGAGTTTCCGCTATTGACCAATGACTTGTAACACTGAATGACTTGAGGGCACTAGAAATCAATACTCGACAACTGCCGGTTTTGAGGCGTTTAGTTGAGAATTATTCAATTAATCCCCTAGAGGACTAATTTGTTTCTATCCAACGTTATTTGTCTAACTTTCACGTAATGGACATATTGTTTGATAGAAATTCGGTTTGGGTCCGACACTGATACTGACGCCTTAGAATTTAAGGGTACACGAAATGTTGTAGTTTGTTAGTTCTTACTTTATCTATTTACGGATAAACGGAATTTATGTTTTAAACCTTTTACCTATCTCTGTGCAAAATGTTACGATAAATTGATTTTGGGAGCTTGAAATGAAAATATTTTCAAATTGATTAATTGATAATGATAAGTGAACGTATTTCAGTCGAAATTATAATCTATTTTAAGTGTACACTTAGTAAGTTTAGCATCTAACAATCTACTTTTTTTCATTTCCCTACGTGTAATACTTGCAAGACAAATTCCGGCACGCTTTTAATCGACAGGAATACCTAACAAGACAGAACAGACTAGTTTGTTGAAAAGCGAACCTTGCTTAAAACAAAATAAAAAACTCTGCAGCGTTTAAACTCTTGTAAGCGAAACAAAATGGAGAATCTTAAAAAAGTAGTAAAGTGGTTTTATTCTGAAACTTCGACATACAACCTCGCTTTGATGTAAACATAAATATTGTGCTAGAGGTATTGTTATTACTTTCAATTATGTAATATTATGCTTACTTCTCCAACGTACATCAATTAGAAGATACAGTTATAATGAAAATCAGAGAGATGATTCAACGAGATTTTATTTGACGCCTTAAAAAACATCTTATATTGGCACCTAGAGTTCAACATATCAATGTTAAGATAACAATTGAAATGGTCACCACGACACTTGAACCCAACTGCTTACCAACAGACTGTCTATCGAGACCTTTAGGTAGGTATTTAATTACTAGACAAATGAATTCAAGTAAAACCAAATTCCAAATCATTACGTGAATGTTATCCTTACATTATAGTAACTATATGTTTTTTTATCATATTAATTTATTGTACAATGGAAAGTAATTGAATAAACCAACCGTTTATTTGCCGATAAATTTCCAATAAAAATGGCAAACGTAGCGAATTCTCAGTAAAACGTGCACAAGTAGTAAAAACGGAGGCTTTAGCACAATTATTTATTGCTTCAGTATTACATTTCTTTTAAATACTTACTGAAAATTAAATGCTTTGTTTGGTTTCTGGATATTTTTATTTAAAAGTTTTTTGTTTCGATATAAAAGTATCTAACTGTGAGATATAATAAATTTCGTTTCCTTTTAGACGTATCTATGTGTACTATGATAACAATTTTACTAATAGCTAAATTGTTTTGATGAAATATTTAACTTTATTCAACGTAAATATAGTCATACGAATTTTCAATACTGTTATCATGGTATCTCCACCGGTACAAAAACAACGCACTCAACATTCATGTATTACAATAAAATCGACAATATATCTTACTGCCAACATTAGATATATCACTGACAGCTTTATGGGTGTCCACTATGTAAATGTGGCAACCCCATGGTGGAAATTGGAGATTTATAGCGATTCTGGTCACACCACCGTGTGATAGAGTTAGTGTTTAGATTTTATTTGTACCAAAAAGCCATTGATTTGGACTTTATAAAATGAATGTTGCTATTTCAATCAATTTATTTTGCTTTATCAATTTTACACTGGTTGTCAATGAGAACATTTGATTTTCATTTTAATTTAGGTAATCAACAGGGATTAGGTTCAGAATGACTACTTATTCGAAATGACTACTTTTCCAAAATGTCCACTTATTTTCTCTTAATGTCATCTTTCCATAATTACCACTTTTTCCAGTTAGGCCGTTGTTTTGCTTATAATATGTTTGACAAAGGCAACAAGAATAAAATACAATTTTTACTAATACCTTTCTATAATTGAAAAATTTAAAAATAGTGTTACCACGTTTTCAATCATAATTTGCTAAAAAAAACTCAGAGAAAAAAAAACTATTCTTTCGAACAAGCGACACAATTTTTTTATTATCCCGTATCGCTTCCTCGGATCTTTTCAAAAAAAAAGCAAGTAAAATCATCAATTAGTATCCAAACCCGGATTGTCCCCGGTTTTCACTCGTTAAAAACGGGCATCGAACCGTGAGCGTCTCGCAAAGACCAAACTCGCCTTGTTTAAGCTACTCACAAACTTTGGATTATGTAGCGTTAGCAAAAAAAGAAGGTATTTAAAGTTATTTTAAGCGGTTTAGGTCAGTGTCTGTATGACAAGTTGTATATTCTTCCCTTTGACTGGTCTTGAGCCGCTATAATTTATTCTTCATTGAATTGTACTGCTATGTGGAGACCTGATCAAGCTGCGTTTTCCAGTTGGTAGTCGCCATTATCTATACTCATTTAATAAAGTATCAAATGCTAGGGGAGCTTGCCTATGATTGGCTAGTAGATATTTCTGGGCTGTGTATATAGTAATTACTAGTTATATATTATTAACTTTAATTAGTGTTCTGTTAGGATTTGATAAAAAAAAACATCATCAACACTGGCTTCATCAAGGGTGAATTTAATATTATATTTAATTTTAAGTAAAAATATTATTATTTAGAAAAATGATCTTTGCTCTGCTTTGCTCTCATGTTCTCGAATGTAGTTTATTACTAAACGAAATATGTTTACCTTAAATTGCCTTTGTAAAATCATCTAATGCAAAAATAAAATTAATTCTAATAAAACACAACAAGAAAACTGCATCACATTAATTCCACAACAGAATCATTACGCATCTTTGCAATCCCTACTCTCTGGGGATTATGGCCCTCAGAACTAGCTGCGGATTCTTAGTAAATAGTGTTGTACCTCCCTCTTTACTCTATGGTGCCCCTAAAACTGTGGGTATTCTACTGCAGAGGATTTACAAGGAAATGTCTTATGAATGAATGTTGTGGTGCAAAGATAATATTTATTTTTTTGACGGAGAACGTTGTTTGGAGATACGTTTGTCTCAAGTTCTTTGAAGATATTACTATGATTTCTGTCAGTATATGTCTGGTAATAAAATATTATTTTGAAAATGATATTGGGTTTAAACCATGTTTAGAGTTTTCGTCTTAAAACGTAATAACCGCCAGTCATTTATCATTAGTCAATTATCCTGAATATTCCATATCTTAATTCTTTAAGACCATGTATTAAATACAGACATTACAAATAAACTCGTAACAAAGCCACCCGTCAATAAAAACGTATTTTAGTTCTAAAATCGTCCTTAACCACAGCATTCCTGAACTAAAAACTATGTAACACAAAGCGAATGTTCTGAATTCTTGCATAATTTCGATGTAAACAGCCCTTGATAACGCAGGAACTGAGTTGCATAATAATAAACCACGGTTTTTATGTTCATTGATACTAGTATTCTAAATTGCGTACCACACGCGAAAGCTATGAAAAATTGTTTTATATTATTCACCAGTAACGAAGACCTGATATTTTAATGTAAGAAAAATGTCAGAAGTTTTATTAACAAACAAGCAATGGACTTAGGCTTAAATACCGTTTGCTAAGCAATCATGTCCATGCTCAGAGGGGCTTCTAGCTAAGTAATAGTTTTGCAGATCGATAAAGCTCTTGTCCAGGGCTGTGTCCTAAAAACTTAGACACCATTCCATACGGTGTCCGTAGTTGACGTGTTCTCATGTTTTAAATCGGAAACTATACGTACAAAACATATAATATACTACCTTTCCGCAGCGCGGTTTCATCCGCGTCTTCGCTTACTGCTCTGATCCCGTCGCTAGTAGCGTGATGTTACATAGTCTATAACCTTCCTCGAGAACTGGGCTATCATACACAAAAAGAATTTTTCAAATCCGACTGGTAGTTCTAGAGATTAGCGCGTTCAAACATACAAACAAACTTTTCCGCTTTATATAATAGTATATATTTATGCCTAGATTTACGTCAATTTCTTCTAACATTACAGTATAACATATCTCTGTCTTAATTTATGTATTTTCTCTAACTTTGCAATATCTCTACTTATTTAAAAAAAATTCTCTAGTCCGCTAAGCAAAATTGTCAAAGAAAACAGCCTATAATTATAATTACTTCATCTACGTCTGAAAGTTCCATCAAGGTTAGAAAGTAAATCTAATAAACCTTAGGGATAGGCCTCATTAAATCAAGCCCGTTCAGGAGGTATGGCGTTAAATTGATTCAATTTGATATACTATACATTTACCTATTACTAGTGCGGCAAAATGGTTTACTACCTCGGTGAAGTGTCAAGTGTATGAATGTATAGCGGTTTATAGGCTGTTTTAATTTTGCCAATATTGTATGGTTGAATTTATATAAGAAACTTGTTGTTGTCTACAGGTCCGCCCGCGGAATGTTGGTTATTATATTATTATACATTTATGATTTTTTATACAAATTTTCATCCCCTATTTCAACACCTTTTAAGCTATTTTTTCGCAAGAAAAATAGCCTATGTTGTTCCTCTAAGTCTAATCTATCTAAAATCGGTTCAGTGGTTTAGGCGTTAAAGCGTAACAGACAGACAGAGTTACTATCGCATTTATAATATTAGTGTGGATGATATAAATTATGAATAAAGGATAAAATAATGATAATAATAAAATAGATACATAAGCTTGAAGACTGTTACTGCAGTACACGAGCTGTCCGTCCCTCTCCTCTCCTTTTGTGGTGTTTACCATAAGCACCACGTGTTTGCGACCATTTTCAAATTGCAAGATATTTTTATCCATATACTGTCTTGATAAACGTCGTCTTCTAGAACAGGTGAGAGATCAGGTGCTTCTACGTTTTTTTAGGATTTTGAACTTGGCTACTTGGTAAGTAAAGATGGCAAATAATATTACGTAGCTCAATAAAATTTCAACCCTACAAAATCTTACAAATGAACCATCAACATTTGAACAAGCTTACACTACACTAGTCATACAAATTCCACGATAATTAGTCCTTGGTCGATTCAATCAAGGGTCAAAGGGACCCGTGCGGTTTGTCCGCTTGCCCGGACAAATTGATCCTACGTACCGGTTTGTACTTCTCATTTAGAATATTTCCGGGAGTCCTTCATTTCAGCGATGTATATTTCAAAATTAGTTGTGAGTGGTATTACTGTTCACAGTTCATTAATTGCTGTGGTTTAATTTACATTCAGTTTTCAGTTTTGAGCCAGTAATGCTCTTATTCATCTATGGCGCATAAACTTCATCAGTTACTATACTATGATATTCTATTAAAACTTCCATTATAGGTCCTCTTTACAAAACCGGTGTAGTATTATAATATACAAAAAACTTTCCGCGCTTAAAATAAAAGTTTTTAAGTGTAAATTATATGCCAGTTGATATTGGAATTCAATATAAAGTCTGGCATTGTATTTTAAACGTACGACTATAAACAGTTTTAAAGTTTTGGAAACGTTCTTGCGCTGCACCAAAATATTCATCAGAAATGTACAATGAACCACCAATCTCCATACCTATGAATTCTAACACATATTTGCACATCTCATTTGGTTCGGAGATGCATCCCTTTGAAAGTACAGTGTGCAGCCTGCAGCGCTGTTACAAAATGCTGCCAATGTTTTGACTACGAAAATTGATTGTTAATTGGCTGGTAATAATAATAGACGATGTTTTTGTATGTTTTATGTGTAGTTTAGCGTTTAGTTTGTAATGAAATGCAGCTTAATATTGATTAAAAAAGACTCTGTCAGAGTAATTTTGGAAAGCAAAAGTTTCAGGTTTAAGACCTAGCTCTTCTCAACAGAGAAGGCATAACAAAAGCATATGTAAAAAAAATAGGTTTATAGGACTATTTTTTTTATCACCTGTCATACCAAATCATACTGCTTGTGTAGCTGTGAACAGTTACTGTAAGTTGTTGACTATAACGAAAAAGAACTGCATTGGTAACGCTTATAAATTTTAGCTTGAGACAACATCTCTCTTTTCGTCCTTAAGGACATTTGCAATTCTTCAAATGAATCCAACTATGAGTTAAGTCTAATTGTTGATTCAATGCTACTACACTAATATTATAAATGCGAAAGTTTGTGTGTTTGTGTGTGTGTGTGTGTGTGTGTGTGTGTGTGTGTGTGTGTTTGTTTGTTGCCACTCAGCGCCTAAACGGCTAAACCGATTTAAATGAAAATTGGTATGCATATAGATACGGTGCCGGAGACGGACATAGAATACTTTTTATTTCGAAAATCGTTTAAGTTCCGGAGTTAAACACATACCATTTTCCGCGCGGGCGAAACCGCAGGGCGCAGCTAGTGGCATAATAATAAGCTGCATTAAGCTGCGATCTCCTTACCATCCAGCGGCTCTCCTGAATCCAAACAGAAATCCAACTTTAAGACCGTAGTTACCCGAAACTTCCAATACAGGATTAAACTAAGAAGATTACCATCTAAGTGCACTACACTGCACTATGAATTTAATTGTTTATTCAATTATTTATAACAATAATCCGTACAGGGGATGCGTCATTTTTGGGGTTGCAGGATTATAGTCAGATAATGACAAGGCCATGTTATTGATTTCGGCAGCTGTCGATTTTATTACAGTGCAACCCCTTTTTAGGTCTTTTTTGGGGCGCTTATGTGATATATTAAATTAGTAGCGTTTTTTTATATAACAAGTGTGCCTGCTCAAGAGCTTATTTGTGCTGATACTAATCTTAGCCAGATCTGGAGTAGTCATTTATTCTAAAATCATTTAGGGATCTAATGGATAACGAGGTGCTAAGGTTACTACTAAGGTTTTGTTGAGCTTTCCTGATACTCTATATTTAAAAAAGATAAATGTTACGTTACTTTTGTAGCATTTATTTTTACCCTAAATAACTGCAACTCTCTTCCAGAAGATTTTGGGAACTACAACATTTATACTACTGCATATTATTATATTTCAAAAGATTGTGATATATCTGAATTCTTTAGTAAAAGCTCTAGTTCAGTAGGACCGTTAAATTGCTTAAAAAAATTGCCTAAGCTTATAAATTTCACCGATGGAAAACGGTCACTAAGACAAACCCTTCAAAATAAAACACATTTTAATAAACTATCCTTTGTAATATACTTCGAGGGGTACAAAACTTAATTACCATCTATTGTAGAGCATCGTAAATCATTTCTCACGAACTAGCCGTTGATGACGTCATGCAAACAAAGCCGTATGATTGGTCCAAACGGTCACGTGGCGGGCACGCGCCAACTCGTTCGAAATTAGAAGCGGGGCGCTTTCTATCAACTGACAGCATTACACTCGATTTGAAAAAGGAATTTGCATTTTTAATATTTTCTTTTGACGGTACTCTAAAGGTGTAATGAAAGTTATTAAATCGTAAACGAAAGATTAAACGAGTCGTTTTGAAGCATAATGGAGGTTTTAATTGTATCAGAAAATTGGCCATTTAGCTCTAGATAATTTGGGCGGAGGTCACTTTAACGGTCTGGACTAATTTAGGCTCTTTCAGTGGTGCTAAGGAAACTTAAATAGATGGGTAACTATGGTTACAGATTCCATTGAGTCTCGTTATGAATCTGGAATAACTTTTAGTTTAATAGCTTTTATGTGAAATGTTCTGTTGTTTGTGTAATGATAAGATATGGATTTAATAAGACACTCAGTCAAATTTGGCTATGAACTAGAGCGTGTGAAAGAGATAACAATATGTTTAAGCATTCTGTCTCATAAAATACAAACAGTGTAAAATAAGCATACAACTGATTTGCAATACCGTGCCAATATTTGTCTACACTATTGGCGCCCTACGCACCCTTTTGAAGGGTTTACTTTAATACCTAACGCCTAAGCAAACCGTGTACAGGGATGTCAATAAGGGATGTTTGACGACGAATTAAGGGACGAAGAAAAAACGGAGAATGTTGTACTGACTTTGACATGTTATGGGATGACGCCGAATTTTGTTTGACATATTCGTGTGTTTTTGTCACATAATTTGACGGAAACGCAACTTATTTGATCTTTTGTTTTGAAGAGAATTTTTTTTTAAACTTTGTGTTTATATTTTATTTGTATTAAGATATAAACTTGAATTTACGTTCACTCTACCAACACAAGTCCGACTATTAAATAAATAGAAGTATAAATATGTAATGGCGATAGAATTTACGTAAATAGTCAAGACTTGTTTATTGTCCAATAAAATTAAAACTACATACAATCCTAAATTCGTTTAAATACGTCCATGTTCTTATCGTTCCTAAAGGTATCAATAAACGCAAGATTTATCATAAAAAACAATCATCTGATACTCTTGAAGACATCTTATAAAAACAGGAGTATATTAAAAGTAGACTTTTTATAATTTCTCAGAGATGATCAATCAATGTCGGCTCCACTCACAGCAGCCCTCTCAACGTGAAGATATTATTTTTAAACCGACTGTAAGTGCCTAATTAAAAAAAAATATTCGTCAATGTGATACAGAGAAGCTTTTGATATAGATTTGTTAAGAGTAAAATTAAATGGAGTCGTTTGTTAATGTTTAAGTAAAATGTCTATAAGTATATAGATGACTAACTGCGCTCCACAGCTTCGCCCGCGCGTAAAATATGTTTTGTTGTATCCCTCGGGAACCAGACCAATTTTCGAAATAAAAAGTATCGAAATCGGTTCAGCGTACCGAATCTATCTACATACCAATTTTCATTGAAATCGGTTCAGCCGTTTAGGCGCTGAGTGGTAACAAACAAACACACACACACAAACTTTCGCATTTATAATATTAATAGAATGACTGTCTTTTACTAAAGTTTCGATATCCTCAGGACTAATCACAACGAAATTTACAAGAACATTGAAAAATATGGTAGTAAACACAGCTAGTATTAAATTTTTTTTTTAAATATCTACCAAGTATAGGATTTTTGTTACTTTGAAGGTAAATATAGAAATTCACTTTAAATCTTTATTCGACATAAAATATACAAAAAAAAAAAATTACATTATTTACTTTATCAAACTCAAGTTCCATTACCGATTGTCACAATATAAATGAAAATACAATAATTTTAGGACACAACTTCACTAGAGTGCAACATTCCACTTGCACCTATTTCCTCATTCCTATGGGAATGCGAGTGCATTGGCAGCCGGTTATGGTAGGTGCACACTACACGACGGCTACGTGGTTTGCGCACTAATGGGGATTTCAAGTAATAAAAAGTACTGGCAGGTTAAATCGTAAGGAGGATATGCTTGCGGAATTTCATATTTTACTGGAACTAGGTACTATAGGTATTTATTAGTAGAGATAACTGTACTTAAATATGAAGTTTACCTTAATGGTATCGATTAACACAAATATCAGGTCAAACTAAAAGAGTCTTGGTCATTTTGAGAAACTTTTTTGCTACTAGGTTTATTCTGTGATCCTTAGACCACGTAGCCATAGAATACCATAATATAAAATACGCTATCTTCCTAAATAACTGCTAGTTTCTCGCGGCGTGGTTTCATCTACGTCATTTCTTACTGCTCTGCTCCCGTCGCCAGTAGCGCGATGTTACATAGCATATAACCTTCCTCAAGATCTGGGCTATCAAGAATTATTTAAATCCGACGGGTAGTTATAGAGATTAGCGGCTTCAAACAATCAAACACACTCTTCCGCTTAGTAATAGTATAGATTACAAATTGCTCGAAGATGTAAGACTGTTAGTTTGTAGAACTTACCACCCCTATCATAAAAAATAAATTCGCATTGTTATTCTAACATACAAAATCACCTTTAAAACTTCAACATACAACAGTGTATAACAATCGTAATTTACTCTGCATCAGTGTGAAGTGAGCGTTGTGTGTCGCAACGTTCTCGCTGATAGATCGACGGCACAGAAATGAGCTTTAAATTACAAGTTTCCGTTCAAAATTGAGATATATGTGCGATCTGTTTTCGTACGGCTTTTGTACAGCTTCCGTGTTCACTGAAAAGCGTGACGAGGTATTTTATATACTAGCGACCCGAGCCTGCTTCATACATAGGTACATTAATACTTTTTACGATTACAAAACGTTGACATTCTAGATATTTCTGTATTATAATACGCATGTATTATACCTATAAGTCAAAATGGCCCAATTAATAAGGCACCCGCTACATAAACACGAGGTAGTTGGGTTCGAATCAGAGCAAGTGACAATGTGATTCTTGAAATCATAGGTATGTTCTAAGTTTATCTTGGACATTTCTGACTGACGTGACGGTAAAGAAAACCATCGTAAGGAAACCTGATCTTAAAAAGTCTGAAATTGCCAATCCGCCTTGAGCAAGCGTGGTGTTAAAGGCTCATGCCTTCTCTATATGAGAAGAGGCCTTTGCCCTGTAGTAGGACAATAAACAGGCTGGTATTATTATTATTTATTATACTTACAAACCTTCCATAAGAAATGCTCTAAAAGCTAATGAAAACCATATCAAAATCTGTTTGGTTTAGAAGAAGTTTGTAAAGAAACAGACAGAAAAAAACAAAGTCTTTGCTATTTAAAGATGCTCTCTCCGGGTGTATAGAATACGAAATAATTACATACGAAAACGTCTACAGAAACGGCAAATCTGTGTGAACGTGAACCACTTCAAAGTGCATGTTGGGGTTTCTTATTTGAGCATCTGTAAAACGATCTCGTGCGATTTCATGTGAAATAAGTTTTTAGCAAAGTTATGTGAAATGTATGTGTGTACAACTACTGGTACTTGCTACCTTTAGTAGTGCTGTTACTTAATTAGAAAATCTTTTATTTGAAGTCTATGAAATGGCAGTAATATACACAAGGTCGTAAATTAGGTACTGCCTTTCTATGAGGGCAAACATCGTAAGGTAACCGAAAAAATAGTAAAATTGACAATCCGCCTTGAGTAAGTGGTGAATTAATAGATTTATAGAAATGTACTCTGCTTGTCAAATGATGCTATGATAGAAAAAAAGTAACACTGGTAAGTTGTCAAACAGTTCCTTAAAGCTCTCTTTATATAACTAACTACAAAACACACAACATCCAAATAGTGCTTAACACCATATGCACCCGAAGCATTTTCGACCAAAGTAATTGATAAATATATTTCATCAAGTACACCATACAAATTGAACACTGTTTACCCACACTTTACCAACGCCAAACACTCGTGAAGTTGGCTCAAGGGCGTGTCAAACGTGACAGTTGACAAGTTGACATGCTGACAGGTGTGAACCTTACGGTTTTGACAGTTATTGAGTGGAGCGTGTTATTGTAGGCGAAAATAGTATAGTTGTGAGTTACACTGGACATCGAAATTATTTATTTTATACGAAAAAAGTTACTTTAAAGAATTATGACAGCTTAATGGTAGTAGATCCACGCTGGTTTCAGCATGAATGGGCCGGATCGACCGGGGCAGAACTACCCTCTCATAGAAGATCGACGTAAGAGTAGTAGTATCCGTACGGATACTACTACTCTTACGTCCGGAGGCCCAATTTCCCCCCTTTCCTCTTTCCTCACCTCCCTCATTTCCTTCCCCTACCACATTCCCAGCCGCCATAGTGGAGGCCACCATACCAGCAGTTTAAGACGATGGCTTTTGGAATGGTGGTCACCACTTCTGGATGCTGCTGACTGACTCACCCTGACTGACTGCTGCTACCATCAGGCAGGGTGGCGTCACAAGTCAAAAAAAAAAAAACAGTGAAACTATGATACAAAATTTGATGCCTGAAAAATTGCTTGGCTGTTATTTCTACACATGCCTCATTCCTTACATTTATTACTTAGTTTTTAGAGATTTATTATAGATTTTAATAAGTCAGTTAACGTTTTAAACTGTATTATATTCTAAAATTAACCACAATTTTTGTCTAAAATAACTTTTAAAAAAGTGCTACAAAGTTTAACAAAACAGTTTAATTTTGACTGAATGAAATTTGATAATAGTGCAAACTAATCTGTATTATGTCTTCTAAGATTTAATATTAATAATTCACTTCTGCATCATTCCTTGTAATTATAACAAAAACGGTTTACCATACTAAATTATGAATTCCAAATTAAATTAATTAATATATAATTTTCTTTTAAAACCAAACAGTGCAGCCATTTCTTAATTCAGTGAAACGTTTCAAAAATACACACCTCTTCCAAATCGCCCAAGCCGAGTGGCGACGGAAACAGACGAAAATAACCGAATCAGACTATTTCCTTACACCTTTATCTCGGTCTCTTGAAAAAAGAGCTCTTGTGAATCGTCACGGGTTGCTTGTTTCACTAATTTGTAGTTTTCTTTGCTAATGAACAATATTTAATCTTTTAAAGAAGTTTCAAAAATTTCAAATTGATCTGCGTTTTGAAGTTAATTGGCTTTTACGTGTTGTTAACCTTTCTAGTGAGAGGAAGTGACAAAGTGGTTTTATTGTATTAATAGTTTACAATTGGCAATGTGACATATTTTACTGATTACAACTTTAAAACTATAAATAAAAATCAATTGCTTGTATGACGGATTATATCATTGTAAGAATGGTTCGATCTTATTTCTTTTTGTTGTGTTTCTAATTGTCAGGACTACTCAGGACAAGGTTTATGAGGAACATAATTTTTAGAAAGGCCATCGTAAAAATTCATCCAAGAAATGTTAATCCACAGGTTATTTTCTTTATTAACATAGGATTGCAATACTTCTTTAAGGTGGAGGTTACTTCTCAAATCAGACTACTATGAAAATCCTTGAGGATCTTAACTTCTCTCTCGATAACCTCAAGTACATGAAAAGACTTTTCATCAAAACCGTAAAAATCACGGACAAAAAACAATCCCTCGTACGAAACCAATCAAAATCTTTATTACCCCACTTGTCTCGTTCTCACTTTAATACATAACTATGCAATCAAAAGTCAGTTTTAAACGAGAACAAATGGTTATTACTTCTATTTAAGTGCTGTTTAATGCAACTACACATGTAACATTCTCCTTACTAAAATAGATCGGTAAGGGAACTGCGCTACAGATTATTTTCATCTCTATATTTATATTTACGTTCGAGATGAACTTTCGGTTCATATGGGTAAAGACATCATACTTTGGTGTGTTTTTGATATTTATTAGGTTGTCTACTGACTATATCTCGATTGCCAGCACTAATTAATTGAGATAAGTAGTCTAGGCTACCGTAATAAATTAAACATTTATCATAAACACATTATATCATGGGCCATGACTTTACTATGAACTATTGGGCGTTTGCTTCATTGCATGTGACAGCTGACAACGTAAAATATTTGTGTTTTAGTTCGCTGAATAAAATTCAGAGGTGCTTTTCATTTTTTAAATTAAGTTTTGGGTATGATATAGAATTGAATGAATGCTGTATTAGTAGGTACTTCACAAACATGCTATTAACACCACCATCAGTTTTACTAGAATAATATTTCCATTAGGTAAATAGCTATTTATTTCACCCAATCTATTCATTATATTCATTCAGCATATCTCCAAAAGTTGACTCTAAAGATAGTCATTTCAGTTTTGAAAGGGCATTCACAAAACGGCCAGTCGGCCCCTTTGTCCCTTTGTAAGTTTTGGATAAGTATCTTATCTGGAAGTGCAGATTTTTGCGGGCGTTGAAACAAAACTTAGTCTGGCCGGCTTGGCCCAAATGAACTGGAGCCAACAAGATACGGCCAAGACTAATTTTCAATTAAAACTTCATCAAAGTTTAAGTTGGTTGGAAAGTTTGGGGATTGGCCCAATGTAGAAACAAACAATGCTTAGTTTTAGATCATATTCATTAATTCTAGCTGATGTAGGAATTAAGACTCCGTCATCTCATTCTGTGTGTGTTGCAATGCGACAATGAAAATGTCAGGAAACAGGCAACAGCGTTTGCAACCAACACGCTGTCAAAGCTTAATGTTGATGGCAAACCCTTCACTGTAGGAGAAGTCTGTGTCCAGCAGTAAGCATCTTCAGTAAGATGAAAACGATGAAGTCATGCTTTATGTGTATACTAGCCTTCCGCAAAGTTACATCTTTGGTTACTGTTCCGCTCCCGTCGCCAATAGCGTGATGTTATATAGTCTATAACCTTACTCGAGAACTGGACTATTAAACGCAAAAAGAATTATTCAAATCCGAATGGTATTTCCTGAGATTAACGCGTTCAAACAAACAAACAAACTCTTCCACTTTATATAATAGTATAGATTTTAGTTATTTATCCCCCTTTGTGTTCTGATTATTACGATGGTCAGGCATCATCAGGTTATGATCAATGATTTATATACTTCGAAAGCTATTGCTGCAGCCTTACCTCCTATCTTTTGAGGGATAGAACAATTTCATGCATTCCAATTTGTGATTTCTAACGAATTGAACACTTTATAGTTATTGTTATTTGAATAAAGTGAGAAATGTCTTATGAAAATACACTACGCCTCGCCAAGAGATCGCTTGCAGTGATAAGAGCGCCTATTGTATTTACCGTAGATACAATAGGCAGTCTTGTCTACCAAATGTTATTTGTTTTGTAAATATGTGTGTAATAAATAATATTCTGTTCTATTCTACGCCTTACTTCGTTTGATTGTTTTTTTAAATAAATCGCTTACTGTCATTCTAAGTGAATCTCCTCCACTTATAAATTGCACTACAATAAGATACTATCTCTAAACTAAGAGCAGGTAACTGAAGTACGGTTAGTGGCAAGCGTTCGTGTTGCTACTTATACTCATTAAATAGTTGCTTAATACTTTACAATACTTCTTAACTAACTTAAGAGACGCATTAAGAAGTTTCAGAGGTTATGTTTCACCGCTTTTGTTCAAGTAAAGGATAAATAAATAAATTTTAAATAGACTGAAGAGATTTTATCGGCGTGACGGTTCTGTGTATTGTACGGACTATCACGTAAAGGTCTCGGATTCGATGCAGCTGGTCGGATAATATATCTTTGAGTTTTCTAATTCTCAGTCTTAGTCCGGCGTTTAGAAATGAGCCTAATGACAACAATCTGGCCGCATGCTATAGGACCCAACATATTCGTACCTGGCGAAACGCGTAATATATCTCTGCCTATCCCTACGGCAAAAAAGCGTGATTGTATGTTATGTATATAAAAATTACAATGTAAAAGTTATTAAAGTGATCTTCTGTACTTTAATCTACCAACTAATAAGTAATAACTTGTTCCTATATTTCTCTATAAAATCTATAAAAGCTCAGTTTCAGAAGTGAACTGTCGAACTGTCAACGAACGAGATGTTCATTTATCTCCCGGATGCTGCAAAGAGCTGCTTTTGAAACAATTTCAATTTCCGTGAACGAAGAAAATTTTATAATATTCAATGCAAAACTTGTACGGAGATGATTTAGGGTGGAATAGTTTTGTGAAAGTTCCGCCGCTTTAGTTATTGTTAGGATTTAGTTTTATAGCGGATTATTTTATGCCTTTAGTATTTTTATTTATTGTATAAAGCGTAGAGTCTGATTGGAAATTTTTAGGAAGATTACTTGGCCAATATTCAATTTAATTTCAATTTATTTATTTAATTTATAAAATAATTTTTATAATTTAAAAATGTATAATTAATTAGAAATATTAGAACAAATCTTATGATTTTTAACTTTCATTCTTTTTAATATAAATTAATAATAATAATAATAATAATAATAATAATCGTCATCGCCCTGGTGAATCCCTCAGGCATATTGTTTCTGGCTGTTTGCGTCTTGCTAACGGAGAGTACTTGCACAGACATAACCAAGTAGCCAGGATCATCCACCAACAAATTGCTCTGCGATACAATCTTTTGGATGTCGAGGTGCCGTACTACAGGTACGACCCAGAGCCAGTTCTCGAGAATGGTCGCGCGACATTGTACTGGGATCGCTCCATCATCACAGACAGGACTATTATAGCTAACAAGCCTGACATTGTGGTGGTGGATCGATCTGAACGCCTTGCAATGATAGTTGATATTACCGTCCCTCATGACGAGAATCTCATGAAGGCTGAGAAAGACAAGCAAATAAAATATCTTGATTTAGCCCATGAGATTGTTGACATGTGGGATGTGGATTCTGCTGTCATTGTGCCGATAGTCATTACTGTAAATGGTTTAATAGCAAAGAGCCTCGACCAACACCTAAAGAGGCTCGCATTAGGTGGATGGGTCAAGGGCCAGATCCAGAAGGCAGTGCTTCTCGACACGGCACGTATTGTTAGGAGGTTCCTCTCTCTGGAACCCTAACCGCCAGTAGCTTGGACTCTAGTCTCGTTGCCGGTGGTAATCTATTTTTTATATTTTTAAATGTGTATTTTTTGTTTTATATAAATATATACCTGTTTAAAAATGTAATTAATAAGAAAAAAATATAAATAAAGAGAATAATAATAATAATATTTCAACAACTACACACAACGCCATCTAGACCCAAAGTAAGCATATTATATGCTTGTGTTATGGGTTCTAGAATGCGGATATACATACTTAAATACTTTTTTTTTGTAAATACATACATATTATAGAAACACCCAGACCAATGCAAATAAACACGTTCATGCACACAAATATTTGCACTGAGCGGGAATCGAACCCGCGACCTCTGCACATTGTAATTAATTGTACATTTATTATGGTTTTTAAACGTGTTTGTAACGCTTAGGACGTTCCTCAACAAGTTTCTAACTGATAAAGATGCTAGATACAGGCTTCCACTCAGCATCTTTGTACATCAATGATGGATACCACAGAAATATATCAGGATTTGCTACTGTAGTGGATAACTATGAGCAGCTGTGGACATCAACAATAATGATGACGATGATGGATCAAATCAAATATCGAGTGGTTAGTCAACCTAGTATCAGGATTTGTTCAGCTAGCCCATAGACGCATTCGACCTGACCAAACTACTGTTATCAACGATGATGGATGATGGATAAATATATAATATTTTTGTTCGTTTTTCTGTTTAGATATTCTGATTATTTTTAACCGACTTCAAAAAGGAGGAGGTTATCAATTCGGGTCGTATGTTTTTTTTTTGTATGTTTGTTACCTCATATCTCGGTCATTTATGAACCGATTTGAAAAATTCTTTTTTTATTTGAAAGGGTATACTCTGAAATTGGTCCCATTTTTTTATTATAAGAAACGCTTCAGTAGTTGTATGTTTGTTACAACAGAACTCGGTCATTTATAAACCAATTTAAAAAATTCTTCTTTTATTTGAAAGGGTATACTCTGAAATCGGGTCCCATGTTTTTTTATAAAGAATGGTTTAGTGGTTTGGCTTCAATTTTATATTTTGTAACAAAACATATGCAAGGAGTGAAGACGTGTAAAGCAACACGTCGATGTCTTTTGCGACGAATTTTCTGACATTGACATGTCCATGCTTCAAGTGCGAAGTGATTTTCAAAATTAATTTTTTGTTAGAAACGAAGTGGCCCTGGATGGGTGACCATTTGTGTCATTTCATTTTCAGCGTCTTCATTCTTTAGAAGTAGTGGACTATGGTTATCACTATAATTTGGTAGTCGTTAACCCAAGTTGAAGGTCTTATGGTCGTGAGAAATTACAACAGCAACGGGCGGCCTTAAACCTGCCTTTACAGCACCACTGTTTATTTTTAGTATATCTATTAGGCGATTGCTCGATCAGTTAAATTATGATTTTTGATGATTCTTTATTGTTGGTAGATCATCACTTATTTGTTTAGATTTGTTGTTTCTTGGATTCAGGGTTTAGCGATCAGCAAAAGTGTTGACAAGGACTTTATATCTCTATTTACAATCTTACCTCTCGTCTCTACTTTCTTTCAATCGGCGCGGCGCTGTCTCATTTGCGCAGCACGTTTAGTAGGTCTACCCATAATGAATATATTTATACACAATTAATTCCCACTAAAAGTTTAAAAATAAAATTATTTTTAGAAAAAAAATGAAAACCGACTTCAAACAATACCTACATGTTCAATTCTTAACTAAAAAGTAGAAAATAATATTTTAATTACTTCATAGCAAAGAACATTAAAGGGGAATCAACGCAATTCTTGATACCTATAGTACTTTACTATTTATAGTTTTTAATCAGTTATTTTGGAGTCGGTGCCAGCCAAGAAGGATCATAATGACCTTCATAAAAATGACCTACCTACTAGCAAAAATAACCTACTTGATTAATCAATTAATATATGAATGAAAAATATAGATTGAATACAAGAAATCGAACGGAATCTGATAAGTGCGCGTCAAATTTTTTATGTATATCAGGGGGCTTACTCCGAAAATCGAACGTCGAAGTATCGAATCGAAACGTAGTAACACCGAACGTCGAACCACAACCCTACTACCAAGTTACTTCGGATACGAAAATTGCGTTCGGCCGTCGTTTCGAATCCATAGACAACCAATTGAATGAACATAGTTTGAAACACTATTGAATGTCAAATTGGGTCTTTTAATAAAGGCAAGTAAAAAACCGGTAAAATCCGACAAATCAATAATAGTACGTTTTTTTTTAAAAAAAAGCTATCTGTGTATCTTAAATTAAATGTTTTGTTATTATTCAAATAATTTATACGTAAAACTAATTAATCTGCTTGAAAATGAGACTTATTTTGAAGTGATGACATTTAAAAAACCTTACGTCGTGCTGTTGCTTTCTTATTAATCTGTGGCAGTATTTTGAAAGCGTTGATTCGCGGCTTGCGGTACTTTTGAATTTCAAAAAGGATATAATTTTATTTCGTATAAAGATCTTTAATGTTTTTGCCCTTGTATCTTTTGTATAATATATTCGTCATGTATTTAATTTGTAGTTTGTTTCGTATTCTTGATATGAAATTGATACAATCTGTAATTTTACGATTTCTGAATATTGCAATATTGTTTTCTCATAGTAAAATGACGGCCACGAGTTCACAAGTAGAGGCTCTTTTAGAATTTCTATCTGAGCATCCAGACCTAGCCCGTGGCCTCATACACGACATAGAGGGGCGGGCAAAAGCAAAACGGCGGTATGTGTGTGGAAACTCTACATACTCAGATAATTATTTTTATATCACTGCTTACCTTAGTTGTAGGATCAACACCTCTTACATTTTTCTTTTGAGGAAGTAAGGGTATTAGATCCTTACAAAGGTCAGCGTGGCATTTAATCTATAGTGAGAGATAAATTCCAGATCGGGAATTTGTTTCTGAAAAAACTCTTCGCGAGGTCGAAGACGCCTCCGACTGCGCTCTTGTCTTTCTACGGCTAAGGTCTCCTCATAGAGCACAAAACGTGCCATTTTCGTTCATAAAATTAAACGTAAAATCTTTTTACGATAGTGAAACGAAAGCTAAGTTGTTATCGTAAAATTGGAGGTTAAATTTACGATCAAAGTATTGTCAAACAACGATAGTTAAACGTCAAAAATCATTTCGGAGTAGCGTCAACGAAAGCCAAAACGTCAATTCGCGATCTTCGGATTCGAAACATTTCGTGGTAGGTAGGTGTACGATCCGTCAGTCGAAAATTCGATTTTCGGAGTAAGCCCCCTGAACACAACTATCAATGACGTCTGCCTTCACGCGTATGACAGCGTTCGGGTAGTGCACTCAGGCATATCCCCCACGCGTGCCATTACCGCCCCGTGCATTTCAAAAGTTTGTTGCAAAGACAGAATTAAAGATCCTTCTTGGCTGGCACCGACTCCAAAATAACTGATTAAAAACTATAAATAGTAAAGTACTATAGGTATCAAGAATTGCGTTGATTCCCCTTTAATGTTCTTTGCTATGAACTAATTAAAATATTATTTTCTACTTTTTAGTTAAGAATTGAACATGTAGGTATTGTTTGAAGTCGGTTTTCATTTTTTTTCTAAAAATAATTTTATATTTATACTGTTTTGTTTTTCGTACCTGTACAAAAATATTCTAAACGAATAAAACATATTTGAACTGTGAAATTTTATTCTCAGTACCGATGAGGCGTACGTGAAGTATAAAGTTCATGGGATAAAAATTCAATTTAGATGTGTCCGGTAGTGACATCACATGTGTTATGACGTCACTTCCGTCAAATGCACATGGCGCTTTGATAGCAATCTTTCATATTGAAAATTGAAGAAACTACAACTGGGACCATATCTTAGATTTTATGACTACTGAACCGAGAAATGGTCGTCATATTATTACTATCGTGAAATTTCTGCTGCCTGTATTTTCTTAAATCACTCTCCCTCTTTTAACTTGTTTTGATTTTTTTTATCAAGATATAAGTACTTTATTTAACTCAATAATGGTAAACGATGTTTTCACGTTAAGGGCGTTCCGTCACATATGACCTTGAGCGTTTCGATTCCTCACCACCCCGCGCCTCACCCGAAAAAAACATTGCGTGCGAGTCCGCCCTCTAGCGGCAAGTAGCAGTAGCTCAACTATAAGACAATGACCTTACTTGTCCGAAACCGCAGAGCTAAAATCTGATAGACGCGAAAATAATGAATTATTTTTTTAGTATCTTTTATTATTTCGTTTAGTAAGTATGTATATTTTTTAGTATATATTATTAAAATTTATATATTTATTATTTATATAGTAGCGAAAGCAAAGATGAGTGTTTAGAATCATTACGTTTGTTTAATATGTATGTAAAATTGTAACTAAAATGTCGGTATAGCACATAATGTCAATTTAGCTTATCATTAATACTTGTGGAACTACCTCATGTTAAACTTTAGTGTGGTTAACGTCCGTTCACTGCTTTTAAGTCTGGTAGTCTATAAATGTGTTTAAATAAGAGTACAAAACTTGATTCATTGTTACACTTAAACGCGGTTAAACTTAAAACCTTATAGTTTAACGGCATTTTAACGCAACAGAATTATAAAGTATTAGATCATTATCGATCAAACTGAAGTTAAAAGTTATTAAAATACACTCATTTTTTAAACTTACAACTAACACAAAACTTCCCTTAAAACAAGATTATAGGTATCACATCAATTATTATAAATTTAAAACATGGTTTTTATAAAATTTAAATTGACTTACAAACCACTTTATAATAAAAACAAATGTAGATACTAATAATAAAAATCACAAGTAAATTTAACTTACACTTTAAACTAATAAGCATAAAAAAACAATTGGACCTACATATGCAAAAAGGAACCAATCCACACATATGCCAAAATTTAGATAATTAAACAAAAAGCATAAAATGCACCTTATAACTATAATATAATAATAATATTCTACCACATTCACACAGAGCCGTCTTAGCCCCAAATTAAGCAATTATATTTGCTTGTGTTATGGGTACTAAACAACTGATATACTACTTATATACTTTTTTTTTTTTGTAAATACATACATATTATAGACTAGCTGTTGCCCGCGACTTCGTTCGCGTGAAAATTCAGATGGGTGCCAGATTTTACGGCAACCGTACATTGTATCAGTAATAAATATCAGTATTAATCATCTCTATGGCGAATCCCATTTAAACCCGCTACCGCTAAAACTGATGAACCACTTTCACACAAACTTCGACTCTTATTTGCTCACTTAATAAGGGTAGTTTCTGAATATTAAAAAAAGAGTATTTTCTAGTAATTTGGTAATCCTACTATAAAAACTATAGAAGTTTCATACAAACTTTGTCACCCCTTTATACACCCATAGAGGATGGATTTTGCAAAATCCCGTCTAAGTGAGCACCTATATCCTAATAGGAACGATCATGCAAAGTTTAAGATTCCTAGCACTTATTGTTTCTGAGATTTCGTGATGAGTGAGTGAGTGACCTTTTGCTTTTATGTATATAGATAGCTTTTGCCCGCGGCTTCGCTCGCGTGAATATTGTTTTTTCCTATAGACATTTTTATATTGTTTAAATACTGTTTTCCATAGTATTTTTAATCTCCCATTCATACAAACCCTCTTTCACCTACCTAAAGATATCCCTCGTAAAAAAAAATACAATACACAAAGGCAAATATTTACTACAATAACTTTTCCCTTCCCCTCCTTCCCTATCGCCCTTTTTCTCCACACTCCACAGTTTCCGCTTCTCTCCTCACCTCCCTCTTCTCCTCTTCACCTCCTTCAGCATCCCTTGCCCCTCCTCGAGCATCTCTTGCCCTTTCCTCCACTTCTCTCTACCTTGCCTCCTCGCTTTCTCCTCTCTTCTCTAGCACTTCCCCATTTCTTCTCCTTCGTTCCCCTCATTTTCTTCTCCCTTCTTATCACTTCTTATCCCTTTCCCTCCATTCGAGAACTTCCTTTCCTTGTCCCTCCCTCCTCTCTTCCTCTCCCATCTCCCTCACTTCCCCTTCACTTTTCTCTCATTTCCTCCAAATTTACTCCTCACTTTTCCCTCACTCCTCACTTCCTCCTCACTTCCCCCTCACTTCCACTCACTTCCCCTCACTTCCACTCACTTCCCCTCACTTCTAACTTCCCCTAACTTCCCCCTCACTTCTCCCGCACTTCCACCTCACTTCTCCCTCACTTCCCCTAACTTCCCCGTCACTTTCTCCTCACTTCCCTCACTTTCCTCTCACATTCCCCTCACTTTCTCTTCACTTCTCCCTCGCTTCTCCCTGGCTTTCCCTTGACTCCCCCTGACTTCTGCCTAACTTTTGGTACTTTTGTAGCAATATCCAAATTGAGGCAGCCTGTAAAGCACGCATTTTACTTTTTATTTTTTCTTTGCAACATAGAAAGCTGTAAGTATTTAATTACCTATAGAGTTAAGTGTATTGCCTGTGTCACTTTGCATGCTACTTGAAACTGTAACTTACAAAAATTGTAATAACCTGGCGATTAAAATGAGTGGCCTGAGTTTCTTGCCAGTTCTTCTCATGGCTCTACTTTGTCAGCGAACTGGTTGTAGGTTAATTTGCTGACATTTTGTAAACTTTGACGTTCATAAGTGTTAATTTAATTAACCTATATGAATTTAAGAAACATATTTTCATTTTCCTTATTTATTTTCGGTTCATCTGGATATCACAAATATAACTTCAGTAAATCGTTCTGTATATTGTATAGCCAGCAAAAATTTTACGGAAGTAGATCTTTTAGAATAAGCGGGACGGTTTTTCTGGAGATGTACATAACGACGTAAAGTGTAAGTTTTGTCTGAAAGTCAGTGGTCCGAAGGCATAGTTACCTCCTCGGTCCTCTTTATTTCCTTTTTCTCCCACAGTATCTTTACTCTGTACGGCCACCACTGCACTGAATTTGAAACAGCACCATTCACCAGCAAAACTGAATTCAAATGACGGAGCTGATAAGGATTTTCAGTTACACATGCTTTAAACAAAGCGTCATCATTCCTATGTGTATATCATTATTTCTATAGAAATTGATATTTTTCAATGTACCCTATCAAAATTCAAGGATGTTGCACAAAAATGTATAGTATTGGATAAGTAGATATATTTATTTAGTAATTAGTGTTTTTAATTTTAGGTTTTTTATGATATCGTATTGGGTTTTTATCTGTAATGATATTGTAAATACTTTTTCAATAAATAAATAAATGTTGATTATCTTCTAGTAAGTGCCCGTACGTAAGGTACACAATATCATGTACCCTTAGCAAAATAAGTAACACGAACAATTGCCAAAGTAGACGCATTGTATGGGTACAATGCGTCTACTTTGGCAATTGTTCGTGTTGGATAAGTAGATATATTTATTTAGTAATTAGTGTTTTTAATTTTAGGTTTTTTATGATATCGTATTGGGTTTTTATCTGTAATGATATTGTAAATACTTTTTCAATAAATAAATAAATGTTGATTATCTTCTAGTGAATGCCCGTACGTAAGGTACACAATATCATGTACCCTTAGCAAAATAAGTAACACGAACAATTGCCAAAGTAGACGCATTGTATGGGTACAATGCGTCTACTTTGGCAATTGTATCACTCAAACAGTGGGCTGTTTGAGTGATTTGGATGTACCGTGAAAATTACCTCGCTAGAGATTCATTATAAGTATAGATTACTTCAATATGTACATACAAATATATGTGTACATACATATATTTGTATGTACGTACATATTGTAGTATTGTAAATGTATAATATAATGCAAAATCGTAATGTAATATTATCGCTAAGTAACGGATCCATGCGGACGACGTCACGGGGTAGTTTTACAGTACATACACTTATAATATAATATAATAAAGATACATACATACATAGAGTGCTAAAACATAATTCTTTTGCCTTTACCTAGTTAGGTAAAGACTGTACAAAAAAGAGTAGAATTCTTTATACTGTGCCACCGTGCCGGGTCTATTACTTTCTACATACACCTATCACTCGAAAAATACGGTATTAGTTTTGTTATGTCCAGTAGGCACTCAAAAATATATTATTTAATTTTAGGATTAAAAATTCATATAGTACGATAATAAAGGAACAGAGAGTAGGATTTTTAATTTACCTAATTGTGATAATTTCACAGTCTTCAAATATTTTAGTTTGGTTAGAGACTAAGACGTTTTGTAAAGCCTTTTTTCTTCCTTTCTTGCAATCAAATAAATAAATCAAAATAAGATGCATTGAAAGTAGAAGGGTAGGTATTTACTTTAGCCTAGTATCTTATCACTGATTTTATCAGCTCATGAAAAAAAATCTAACGAGGTAAATACTTGAATATTTTATCGGTATTACTTACCGATAGAATATTCAAGTACACACCGTATGTATATATAGAATGTATAGGTATTTATGCTCGTGCAAGATAACGTAGATAGTTAGGTAGCTAACAGCAGCGTGTATGGTTGTTTTGTGTAGGTACCTAACTAGGTCGCAAACCGACGCATGTCACGTATAATCATTGTAATTTGAGTTCTATGCTAGTTGTACGACCGACGCCGACGTTCGTGTTCCTACCGAAGCACCTCGTACCTACGCCGGCGTCGCCGTCGTCGCGTCGCGTCGGTCGGAATCGGAAAGCGCCCTTGCCACATGAGTAAATATCCAAGTTAGATATTTTACTCATGTGCCCACCTACCACACACCTAGTTCGAAATGATAGTAGACATAGACAATATTGTAGCAAGCTCATATTCATACCCCTAGGGTATATAACAGCAGGAATTTACTGATTCTTGAGGCCTGGTGTTGCCTTGATCTTATCACGAGCGACAATAGGCTCACCACCTGTTACCTAGTTTACGTGGAACTAAACATAATTAAACGATATCCTAGGTAAGTATCTCAAAGAAGGTATTTTACTAAAAATATGAAGGTAGGTATATACCTACTTACAGGATATTCATGTGTTGAATCTTTTGCATTTGTATTTGTTTCAGTCGTGAAATTTTAGTCATTTTGATGAAAAATAATAATAAATGTAGGTAAATACCTACGTATTTAATACACTAAAAAAATGTAAATAACTAATCTAATTTATTTGCAACACTAAATCTATCCACACAATATTTTTTTTTTTGATATTATTTATTTGCAATTATTGAATTACGTAAATAATTTTTAAAAAAACCGCATACGTCCGTCCGTCAGAAGGGCTTGCGCCGCTCTGCCGTTCTGCCTCCCGTCGCCCGCGCAGAGCCCCTGCGACGCTGATTCAGCCAAATTATCAATAACTATTGAAACATTATCCTAATAAATGAAATAAACCTACAGAGTTGACATTTGGTTTATTCCGGTTGATTCAATATAACTTTTATATTTATAACTATAGTAATTACAAAGTAATATTTCGAAATAAGTGAAATCACGTTGTTTTAATATCGTTGGTATAAGTTATCTAATCAATTATTGTAAATAATTCTTCTACTATTCTAAAGTTCATGAATCAAAGTATATTGTTGGCAAAAAAAAAAGAATAAATAGCATTAGAATCTACTCAATTATCGAGATGAAAGTCGCGGATTTCGTCGAAATTTCGTCGGAACCACCTTAAGTGACTAAAACAAGTATAAGTCATGTGTATAACCAATGCTGTCACCTGTGAAATCAGCTTCCAAACTTCGATATGCCGCATACGCACAATCATACATAATTAAAATTGATTAATTTTAAGCCCTCGGTGGATAAAAGCCGCCCAAGACCGGAGAAAATGGCGAAAATTGAGGGAGGCCTATGTCCAGCTGTAGACGTTTTTCGGCTGATATGATTATGATGAAGAAGCCCACGATTGAACATTATCGTTTCTTTGTAGTTTCTGTGTTTTTTTTTATTGTATTATTTCGTTGTTGACAGCGCGAGGGTGCCGCTCGCAGCGATGCGGAGCGCGAGAGACGCGCGCGCGGCGACTGGGAGGCGCGGGCGCGAGCCGCCGAGGCAGATGCCGCGCGCCTCGCCGCGAAGCTGCATGCAGCCCAAAGAGAGATTACCAGGTAATACTTATAGAAATATCTCATATAACCTAAGACTGAACACTGTTGATATAGGACTATTATGAGATATTTGCAAATGTCAACACGCAATTATTTTTTTTTTCAATTTAATTTATTCATGAACAATTTACATGGTATTTGAACATAGACAGCATAAAACATGAACTACAAATTGATACTATAACGCTATTATGCAAGTAACGTTAAGAGTTACCTAAGTCCTGCGACATTAATTAGGAAGGGGTGGTTTTTTTACTCTGGTAGATATGAAAGTTGAAGTTATTATCATCATAATAACTAATTTATATCCAGCCATATCTAAGCATCTTCACTTTTAGTTGGTCGAGTTACACCGGCACGAATAACACCAACTAATAGCAAAACATAAATAATTAAAACCCGATTAACAATATGCAACTTATCTCAAACAAGCAACAAAATAGAGATGCATCTAGAAATAACTGAAACATCGATATCAATTAACAATAACATCGATACAATAATTGAGTACGAAATAAAAGTATCAAGTGTAAACAACCACTAACGAGATTGCGGACACGTCAATGTTATTAACGCACAGACGCCACCAATTAAAATATTGCCCTTTACAAACAATCGTATGTCTGTATATTAGGTTCGTTAACGAGCAAAACCAGTTCAGTCTACAGAACTCGCTGTAATCACTCCAAACTTTTGCTGTTTGATCAGGGATGCATTTGATGAGTTGGTTTATTTTCTTTTTTTATACAAAATAATATATATAAAAGTGAATGCAGGATGATCTGGATAATTTTTTGAGGAAGTAGAGAAAGAAGAATACCACGATAAGAAGAAGGGACGGATGGAGGCTTTTGTCTAATGGTGGCACAGTAAAGGCAATATTTCTTATTGCCTTTACTGTGCCACCATTACATGAAATTCTTAAAAAAAATGTTGGTCATTTTAAACATTTATTTTTGAGAGAGTTTATAAATACAATTTTCATGTATAAAATTTGATCATATACCTACATAACCATTTTACCATATACATACGCTAAACCTTCCCATAAACATAAATTCTCGATAACCAAATATTTATGGAATAGTGTGTGTAACACAAGTACAATCCACACCACAAGTGCAATCAAAGTCAATTTATTAGATACAAATATGATTTATATCGCCACGAACAGCTAGTTCATGATAAAAATAAGTAGGTATTGCATTGCAGTCCCTCCTTCGTCTTTCTATTCTGTCAGTAACAAAATAACCGAATATACATGACATAAATTGACATTGATATGACATCAAACTATAAGACAGTTGCCGTTTCTTTACACGCACACTTTAAACGCTTAACGCTTTAAAAGAGATGACGTCATAGTTCGTTTACAGTAAGTCCAAATTAAAATTATCATCTGTACAAAGTTAATGTACTAAAAACTTCGAAACAGAAACCAACTCTCCAATTAAAACAATGATAATTACTAAACGGCGACCTTGAACTTAAAAATACGATAACAGTACTATTAGTACCTTCATAATACTTTATTTAACTACTGAGGTTCGCAAAATGGACTCTTGAAACCAACGGTAATTGCAATTGCTTCGTTTACTGCTTACACTTGTAAGTTGTTAACGTAAATTTTATTTGGAAGCTATTTGGCATTTACTAGCCCTACTTAATTTCTTCTATAAATGTTGTAGAGAATATAGGTAACACAAGTATCTTATAAATATATCTTATTTAACTAGATTATTATTTATATACTCTAGGCGTAAGTTTTACAATAATTATTATTATTTTCAATTTTGTAATTTTGATGCTAGAAGCTCGAAAGAAAGGTAATGTTGATAAATTAAGAGCCAAAATAAAGCTACTTCCGAAAAGTCTGTCATTAAACTCATTCGTCAGCAGGAATACGCCACTATATGCCAATTATATTATACGACCTTTGCTGTCAAGTTAAATAAATAAATTCGAAAAAGAAATTGCTGCGTTCTGAGTTAAAATTTAGATACATTTGGATTCAATTTATGCACGAAACCTTACTATGATCTTTGGAAAGACTATACCCCTGACATATCACGAGTAGCTAATTTAAACGTCAAAGTTAGTCACATAAATTATGATCTGATTACGACTCTGCAGTCTGTTGTGTAAATTGATGGAGCCATACCAATTCGGAGGTAGAATCGATGCCGTACCCACATCGATATTATGGCACTGTTCGATTTAATGAGTCGTTTAAATCGAGAACTGCAATCGATGTTATTGCGAAATTACGCTCTGCCGCTATCTCGATGTTTTTAAATGCCACTTTTGGATAATGGCTCAATTACATAATTAAGAGTTTTCAATGTCAGGGCTGATGTAAACATTAGCTTTTATTTTATTGCGAAGTTGGTTGCTCGTTTTATCTGTAAGCGGACTCGCATAAGTAGTAATTACATAAGCTAAATTCATATATTAGAAATTTAGGCAATTACATATTTCCAAGATTTTTATTAAAATTTGTCTGCTTTGAATAACATATTTAAAATTTAAAATCCTTTCTGAAACTCTGGCAACAATTTCGAACAAAAATACATAATTCTAATTCGCAATAATTTAATATCGGAAATTAGAATCGGTAGAATCCATCGAGGCGATGCCTATCGAGCTCACTTTGATAATTAACAAAGTTGAGTTCCATTTTCGAATTTACGGTACGGTACGGTAATCGGCCGGTGTCACTGGATGGCGATAAGCGTTCGTCCGATTGGTCGATCGACCGTAACTTTTCGAAATACGAACTTCAGGATTTACGTTCCAAAGTCCGTTATGGATCTGACCCAATTTGTTCGGGACGCGATTGAAATTGGATTTTTTGGACCGAGCCACCTATCTATTTATTGGTTATGGAGGTCTTTTGTTGACTAAAAGGCACTTTGCACTGTGCTTGTGTCGTCGACGAAAGCTAGCCGGTGTCAATAGTTTTTGACTGTCTTGTATTTTTATACGATTTTTCTGTTACTTTTTTGGCACATGAAAGTGTTTTCATGTACGTATACATTTTAGTGTGCCATTTACGCTGCATTGGAGAGCGTTCTTAAGTGTATTATTGGCCCTGTGTCTTAGCAGGAGCCACGATAATAACTTATCTAACAGCGTACTATCAGGTAAAATCAAGTCAATTTAATAAGCTAGCATTACTAAATATAAAATAGAACAGTCAGAAGGAACAAGGAACCCACACTTTTGTGTATATATTTTTGCAACGCCAATTCAAGAAATAAAACCTATTTACGTAACAACTGAACCATACTGAAAATATATGAAACGTCAATCAAATACCGTGAGAACCAGCATCTGTTGTATAAAGACCTCGGGGGTAACAAATTCGATTCCTGAGTAGGGTAGTAAGAGGATTATTGCGGTCTAAAAAACACTGATACTGTTTTATTCCCGTTTGTTTCGTTTGCAAAGGTTATTTTATTGTTGCTTATTGTATCAATATTTGGAAGCAGAGTTGACCTTATAATAATAAAAAACCGACTTCAAAATTTGTAATATGTGCAAACAGGATTTATCTCCTAATTTTCACTCTAAAAGCGCTTATCTGCTTATCAACCTGAAGACACTGCTAAATACAAACACCACGAAATAATAGTTTGCTGTTAACACGAGGCAGGCGGAGTGATGATCCGTAACGATGACCGATGACGGGGGTGAGTACTTCATAATCGGGCAAGATATCTATTGTCGATTCTACTAATTATAATGTAGATGACCTTGACTGAAATGACAATAATATGTCTTCCTAAACTACATTTCTATCTATAAGCTTGTATTGCATCAACCAGTACCCTCTGATTAAATAAACTCTCCCTACTTTTACACAGTAAACTGTTGTTATAAATTATCTAATCTCCCTATAGATATTGTACTCAGGTCACGTACTTGCGGCTCACTACTCTGCCCCACCTCTTATTTGTATGAGCGTGATACTCCATCGATTTGTTATACGCTATCGTGATGCTCGATGATCTGTCTGACCCTTGTTTTGAGTAATGTGATGACATCTATTATGGTTTATAAAACAACATATACATCGTAGAATGTTAGGAAATTTTTATCTTATGCTTATTAAGATTTAAAGTTGTTAAAGGGTTTCTTGTGTCACAATTCCTTTTTTGATTGGGGATGCGATATAATGCTTAAACAAAGGCGCATTATTTTATGTTTTAAATGGATACGTATATTAAGAAATACCTCCCAATAGTGACAGACATACGAGCTGTCATCCTAGTAGAAATGCCTTCAAAAAATGCCACATACACAGTTAGCAGTATTGGGTTTACAATTCTACCCTGAAAGCTATTAACATTTTAAACAACCACAATTTTCATTTAAAATTAAATTCATACAATCAATATGACAATACAAATGTAACTAATAAAATTTATAGAACTGTAAATTCTATTCCACACGTAGTTATCGATGAATCGATACAAGATTACCGATTATGAATATTGATATTCAAACATGGTGTGTTTGAGGATCGACGCGGCGCCGCACGGACGTGCCGACGTTTCGTAAACAAATATGTACATACTCATATGAATTTTATATTCAAAAATAAATGTAATTGGTAATTTTTGGGTAATTTATTGTTATACGATAGTTTATGGTTTAAATTCAATGTTTTTCGCAATCGTATAGTATTAAAGTGTAGGATTAGATTTATAGACTTCTGTTGTGTAAATTCTTAGATGTGATAGCTTATTATGATTCCAAAGTAAAGCTCATGTGATACTAAATTTTGTTAATTAAATTATTTGGCGAAAGCTTCGTCGTTTGAGTTTTTTAAGCCAGTACTTATTACAACTCTAACCATCCAACTTCTGTTAACGAATGGGCTGACATATTTTTGAATAAGACATAAATAAGTGTCATGCATTGATCTAAATGAATAATGAATTTTTTTATAAAAATCAATAATCATGCAAATATTAAAAATATTAGCAATTTTACTTCTTTTCTATGAGCAAATCGACTCAATATTTGATGAACCGCTTCAAGATAATCGATTATGAAAATGGATGGCGTCACAAGGCGTGTTTACAAACAGCTCACGTTCGATACCTCAATGTATTATCGATATATCTCAATTGTGTCGATGCGAGATTTATTGATATGTTTACCTTTATGTAGTGTTAACTATCTCTTGGAGTTCAGAGATGTTGTGATATTGATTGTTTTGTTTGTTATAAAAGTAGGTTTATTATATACGTATATTTCAATATCAATTATATATTTTAAAGGAATTTTAGAAATATTTAAGATGTTCCACAAACCTATACGCTTTTAACCATTTATATTTTTTGTTCTAAAGCTAGCAATTCAAAGTGACCTCAGCGTTTCAAAATTCATATTTATATAAAGTGGTATGTTTATTTATTCAATCTACTCGGTCATACGACAATGTTTTAGGGTGTGGTCGCCAGTCTAAAATATTGTAAGAAGCGATTAAGGTAATACCAGAAAACGCGGTCATCAGCCCGCTAGCAAACGCGGTGACGCAAAGTCTTCCTTTTCAAAAATGTCTAGTGGACGATGTGCCGCTAACGATCTGCTAACGTCAGCTTTTCACACCTCTCAGATATACATCGTAATATGTAATACTGTAAAATGGTATGACTAACTAATTCAAATATTATAAATAATTTACAGCCTGTCTAGGTAAGCAGAATTTACGTACATTAACAATGTATATCGATTACATACGGAATTTCAGCACGAAAGCTATTCGCAAACACACCACGATTCGGCATCAATATTCATAATCGGTAATCTTATATCGATTCATCGGTTCTCATATCGAGTCGCACTTGCGCCATTTGCAAGTCAATGACGGGTTAAAACTACTATATTTTGCAGTTAAATTATATTATGGTAATTATTATTTGTATTATTATTGTCGTTTATTTGATTAGTATCGATTTTACTATCTAAATGTCGAATCGCTATTGTATTGCGTTAATTCGCATATTAACTGTCTTATTGTTTTGAGTTATATTAGCATTTTCTTATTTAGTTTATGATACAATAAATTATTATGATTTTTTGTAAAAATGTAGTTAGTGGTGTGCGTATTACACCACTGTTTCACCAGCTATGCCTACCTGCTTATAAGAAATAAAATTAAAAGAACTCCTAAAATAGACATATACCGACTTTCTTTCATGCGAATGTGTTAATGAGTCTTCAATTTCTTACTGCCCTATGATGTATCCTAACCTAACCCGCTACCGGGTTAGGTTCTCGGGAACAAACCTAATATTCGGTAGACTATTTGCTCTAGTGTAGCATAAATAATCAATAATCTGTGATGGGTATTTGCTTCGACGGTAGAAACTTATCTGGTGTGGACGTTTGATGATGACTCATTCAAATATTCAGTCAACACAAATTTTAAAAAGACGTAATTAATAGCTTTAACACTAAAATTTTTTATTTTCCATAACATATTTTCTCCATATAGTCGTAGTATAGTTAGTAGCCATGAACTTCAGTATAATCCATATTCTATTTACGTCCCCTAAGTCGTAAAACTTATAAATAATAAACCAAACAGGGGTTGGTCGAATTCTTTGTATGAAGTATTTATTTTTGATGCCTTTTCTTTGTGAAGGACTTTAATCTACTCGTTGGCGGCGAGTCAAAAGAAATAGCGTATTGAAACGTTATAGAAAAATGTGGAGAATAGTTTCACATCATATATTTTGTAAATATCAAAATGTATAGCTATTCGAAGTTTAAATTCTTCTGACTTTCTGACCGCTGATTGCTGAATAATAAAGACTTTTTAGTCCTATGTCTACCAGTAAACTTCAATATAATAATATAATGGACCTGTGTTGACCTAGCTCTAAGCATGTTTATATGCTACGGTAATAACTTTACATCAGTTAGGTCATATGTTACCGCCATAGTTTTAGATTTATATCAAAAACAGAAAAAAAAAATTTTTTTTGCTCCCTGGATATAAACATTGAATTTATCTTTATTAATCTATTAGTACAACGTCTAAACCGATCTAAATGTACTGTAATCCCAAAAACACTAATAAAAAATAATGTCTTACTTAAAATAAACTATTCCTAACCTCGGCACAGCTGCCGAGTTTATGTGATCGCTATCTCATAGATCATTAGACATGTTCGCTTTAAAATCTTTACGATTGCCCAGCTCTGGTATACCCTTATCTGAACTATAAAAAAGTTATGTGTTTAGCTTAGGATTGATGGTAGGGATGAAAAATATTTTTATGACAACCTTTTTTTAGGATAAGTGTTTTTTTCAATTTAGATTCAGAGTGCATTATTCTCACTTCGCAAAATAATTTAATCCATCGGCTATATTTGTCAAGTTATTGGTCTAAGGTTGCAAGCGGCCTGCCCGCTTTACGTATTCCGGTCTTAAGACTGATGAGAGGATGGTAAAATTTAAACTTTACCGTGTCATATGTTTTGATATTATTTTACCTATTTGATAAGAACAAGAACCACCAAATATGACATCGCAATATCATAAAACAACAAAAAATTTAATGTTTTATCATTGAAATGTTATTAACTTTCAATCGATAGACGCACTTTACAAAACTTACTGTGTATTACCACAGAATAGATAATTAATTACTACAGCATTTTACAGTCTTAAGATAATTCTCTCAACTACCTAATCTTTTAAGAAATAATGAGAATTAATAATAATGCGAAGAAAACAGGAACTCGTTAGATGTAAACAGGAAGCATTCCTTGAGTTAAAACTTCCCTATGACCACAAGTGACCTTCTCCGTACGTATCTTGTTCCTCCATCAATTACTAATTTCCGTCAATTGTACATTGTAATTGACGACAATTAACGACATGGTGGCTACTTAATTATTCAGCTATTTTCTTATATGGATACACCGTTTGAAATAGTTTAAGGTCACTAATATGACTGACTGAAATATTATATATAAAAATACTAAAAAAGTGTATATATGTAGTCAGTCAATATACTAAGTAGGTATCGAAAAGGTTCAGTAATACGAGTTTGTTGTCTGGCAATGCATCCCGTATTAACTGTATCTCACTTATGCATTGTTGTGTCATGTTTTCCATCCAGAAAACGGTCAGTTGCATAGTGCACTTTACCTACAACAGTTTTTGAAAATAAATTTGGCTGTGCAACTTATATTCGAGGCCACTGGAGTTGACCGGGTTCGAATTAGATAGACACGTTATGAACGAATACAACACAATGATGTCTGAAAACAATATTATTAATAAAAGTAAAATATAAATTTTAATAATCCCCTGACACATTAATCTTACCATATACTTTCAATATTATTGAATTAACACGGTACCAAATTTCGAATCGATCGGACATAAGGAAGTTAGTCCGAACCCCTCATCAACTAGAAAAGAGCTGATGATCTTCAAACGACTAAACAGATTTTCATGAAACATGGCTAGAAACACTCGGAATAAAATTATCTATGACACAAATAAGAAAGTTAGTCAGATTCCCTCATCAACTAGAAAAGAGCTGATGATCTTCGAACGGCTGAACAGATTTTAATGAAACATGGCCAAGAACACTTGGGATAAAATTATCTATGACACAAAAAAAAAAACGAAACGAAAATCTGTTCATCCGTTTACGAGCTACGATACCACAGACAGGCACGTTAAACTTTTAATACCCTCTCTTTTTGCGATGGCAGTTAAAAAAACTTTTAGAAACATGAAGTACCTACGGAGCCTCTCATTTTCTAATTGAAGTGCTATTACTGATACCCTACAATTAACATAAGTATATATCAATAAGTAGTAAGAGCTATAGTGCTATACGATATTTGAGTTGAAATATTTAAGCAGCTGTCTCTTCAAACGATGAGCACTCGACTAAAAATAATAAGACACCAGACACTACGAGCTACCCCTGAAGGGAATTTAATACTGCAATGGTTTTAAATTATACGCTACTTTTATTTACTTCTGTATTTTTCTATTTGATTTTTGTTTAGTTTATTTATTTTGAATTTTGTCGCGGTGGTAGTGAATAATTAATAGGTTGAAGTCCTTTTTAAATTTAAAAAACTTACAGCTTTTGTAACAATAGTACAGCAGTTTAAGTAAGGTACACATAAGAATCTGAGATTGCCAATACGATTTGCGCATTTTCCCATCTGTTTATCCTCAAAGACGGTTTGCTTAAAGTAGGATAATAATAAGCTTGTACTCGCATTTCGATAAACGAATAAATCGTACCATTACTGTAATAGAAGTCTCAACCAATAGTTTATGATCAAGTAGATAAATCGAAATGACTCTGTGGATAAGGCACCTGCTTCGTAAACACGAGGTAGTGAGTTCGAATCCGGGGTACCACTGTGATTTTTTAAATCATATGTACTTTCTAAGTTTATCTTGGACATTTCTGACTGACAGTGAAGGAAAACATCGCGAGGAAACCTGGACTTAAAAAGTCTGAAATTGTCAATCCGCCATGAGCAAGTGGAGATTAATGCTCATGCCTTCTCTATATGAGAACAGGTCTTTGCCCTGCAGTGGGACATTATCAGGCTGGTATTATAAGCAGACAACGTTTTAATCTATGCTGACAATCGTAATGTTAGAAGCTACACATTTTGTATGCATGTATAAAAGACATTCTAACTAATTGAAGAACCATCTTTATAAACTCAAGTCTAATATAACTTCTTGAAATTGCTCGCGTGAAAAAACAAGGGTGGCATCTTATGTCGGGTGTCGGATAACAAATAAAACAGACAATTAAAGGATGGTATGCGGAGGGTGTCGTTTCTTGCCCTTCATGTCACAGTATCGAGTTGCAATGACATCTTAATTATATCGAGTAGACGTCAAGTGCTTGAGTGTTCCAAGATTAAAAAAGTGAAGGTATATTTTTTATTGGAGTCGTGATAATGCTTTGCCAGTTGTCTACGTATAAGGCCGATTTTTTTTGATTACAAGTATTTTTCTTCTTCAAAATAGGCTTCTCGCGAAGCATTACAATAATTACTATACTTGGCAGTCGAATTGTTAACCGTAGTGTTGGCCGTTACGTAGTATTTTCAATTTCGCCTCTTATGACACCCACTCCGACAATACTCCTTAAACTATTTCTTACAATTTCTTACGATATTATGTACTTAATGTCCATACATACTTAACATCTTAGAGTAATTGAAAACATCGTTTATCTGCTACCTGTATTACTATTTGTTCTGCAGTAATGAGCAAAGAAAATCTATACATATAATAAAAATGTAACCGATCGCTGTCTGTACATGGAAGATATATGAGAAAAAAAATACTGGGGCCTTTATCAACGCAAATAGAACCCAAAACAATGATTGTTACAATTTTTGTCTGTTTGTCTGTTTGTCTGTGCGTTTGTTCACGCTAATCTCAGAAACGGCTTATCCGATTTAGATATGGTTTTCACTAATACATTGTGTTAAGCTTCACTTAACATTTAGTGTTTGTTTCATGTCAATCGGTTCATAAATAAAAAAGTTATGCCAATTTAAAGAATCACGTCGAACATTTTCTGATAGAAACAGAGACTTTAACAGGTTACGGAATAGCTGATAGCGTTTTTATTTTTCGGATTCCTCTCATTCTAAACAATCTTCCGTTTAGAGGAAAGGAGGGGAAAGTGTGAGGAAAGAGATGGGGAAGTGAAGAGGAAGTGTGGGGGAAATGCGGGCGAAGTGAGGGGAAAGTCAGGAAGAAGTCAGAGGGAAGTCAGGGGAAAGCCAGGGAGAAGTGAGGGAGAAGTGGGGGGAAAGTGAGGGGAATGTTAGAGGAAAGTAAGAGGAAAGTGAGGAAAAGTGACGGAGAAGAAACGGGGAAGTGAGGGGAAAGTGAGGGGGAATTGAAGGGAAGTGAGGTGGGTGAGAGGGCAGTGAGGGGGAAGTGAGAGGGAAGTGAGGGGGGAGTGAGGGGAAGTGAGGGGGAGTGAGGGGGAGTGAGGGTTAAGTGAGGGGTTAATGAGGGGAAAATGAGAGAAAGTGAGGGGGAAGTGAGGGAGGCAGTAGAGGAAGGCAGGGGGAAGGGAGGGGGAAGGAACGCGGAAAAAGGAGTTTACGAATGGTGGAAAAAGGGAAGGGAAGGGATAGGAAGCGATAGGAAGGGAGAGGAAAGGAGGAAAAGAAAGGAGTAGGAAGAGAGAAGAGAGGAGAAAACGAGGAAGCAAGGTAGAAGGAAGTGGAGGAAAGGGCAAGAGATGCTGGAGGAGGGGTAAGGGATGCTGAAGGAGGTGAAGAGGAGAAGGAGGAGGGGAGGAGAGGAAGGAGGAAACTGTGGAGAGTGAAGAAAAAAGGCGATAGGTAAGAAGCGGATGGGGAAAGTTATTGTAGTGAAAATTTGCCTTCGTGCATTGTATATTTTTTTTACGAGGGATATCTTTAGGTAGGTGAAAGAGGATTTGTATGAATGGGAGATTAAAAATAGTATGAAAAACAATATTTAAACTATATAAAAATGCTATCTATAATACATAAAAGCAAAAGGTCACTCACTCACTTATCACGAAATCTCAGAAACAACAAGTGCTAGGAATCTCAAACTTTGCATTGTCGTTCCTATTAGGATATAGTTGCTCACTTAGACGGAATTTTGCGAAATCCCCTAAGGGGGTATAAAGGGGTGGCAAAGTTTGTATAAAATTTCTATAGTTTTTATAGTAGGATTACCAAATTACTAGAAAATACTTTTTTTTTATTATTCAGCAACCCACCTTATTAAATGAGCAAATAAGAGTCGCAAGTTTGTGTAAAAGTGGTTTGTCAGTTTTAGCGGTAGCGGGTTTAAACTGGATTCGCCATAGAGACGGATAATACTGATACAATGTACGATTGCCATAAAATCAGGCACGCAATATTCTCACAGAGGCACCCATCTGAATTTTCACGCGAACGAAGTCGCGGGCAACAGCTAGTTATTAATATACTAGCTGACCCGGCGAATTTCGTTCCGCCTAACAGTTGATCAACATTACTTTATTTCTCTAAATTAAAAGAATTTTCTAAAATAAACGTAGCTTAAGTTACTCCTTATTACATCAGCTACCTGCCAATAAAAGTCCCATCAAAATCGGTCCAGCCATTTTAGAGATTAGCCGGAACAAACAGACAGACAGACAGACAAAAATTGTAAAAAAAAATATTTTGGTGTAGGTATGTACCGTATACATATATATATATATGTAGTAAAAAACGGTTATTTCAATATTACAAACAGACACTCCAATTTTATTATATGTATAGATTAGCATAGATATAACAGAACATATTATGAAACTTAGAACAAATGTTTTAAAAGCTTCAACTAAAACAAACGTCTATTGCCGGCTACACTATAAAAAAAACAAATCTATGTCACAAATTATTACTATTAAAATCATTTTACATTAATAAGCGCTCAGACAGTCCATACGTTATTTAAAACACGCCATTAATATCTTTACATTTAGATAAAGATACAAATTACGCAAATAACTTGCACCGCTTAACTATTCAGGTAAACTAAAGAGTAAGATGGGGTAACATTACCATTAAGATTATAACATACGATTTATAACTGGGAGATAAAACATCATACAAGTACGTGAACCTCTTAAGATGTAGTTAATGGTGAACATGTGTACCTACTCTCCCGTACCTACTCTCAGATAATAGCTTGAATTACGTGTTCTAATAAGATTGTGCTTAAGCTTATTGAAGCTGGGCTCATAATACATCTGCGTGGGTTTACGTCTATTGAAAAATAGTCACGAGTTTAGTATCAAAATTTATTAGACGCTTTGTTTAATAAAATACTATAGATAAGTGAGTATTAAATAATACCTCTTTAAAATAAATATAATCTTTTATAAGAATATAAAATGCGTATGTGTATCTACATATGTATGAAATAGAGATCACAGTCATATCTATCTTTTAAACATCTTTTTAACACAAAATCCATTTCTAAAATATTGTGAGGAAGGAAACGCAATAATATGAGTACTTCTTCAGTCAATCCAGTCCGTTTCAACCATTTCTGAACGATATTTCTATAAAAATTCCACAGACTGCTTACCATTAGAAAAATGCAGTCATTTTGGTTGGCTCAACGTATGTAATTATTATTATATACATTGAATTCACACACAGATAAAAAAAATATAATTTACCGTCGATGGTTAAAAGTATAACCTTATAAAAACAAAATATCTCTATGAATAATCATTTCTTCCCTCTCGTTATAAAATATTTATGTTCCTCATTACTTATACATAATTACAAACATATTGTTGTTCCACTTGCGTCTTGAACTATTCCCACTATGATGACTGACGGCGATTTATTTTTGGACCTGTCTTCGGCCCCTCTTTCTATTTGTACCAACTATTTATAACATAAGCCGTGGTTTTATTTGGTTGGTATGTCAATTAAATTGTAGTATTGTATTATTGATGTTAAATAGGATTATGTTACAGTAAAATAGAATATGCTTTATTGTACACCACATGTAACTTGCATGTACTTACAGTACTATCAGTTTCTGATGCTACGTAAAAGCTACTTTATTCTACCTGCCTAGAAATGTAAGATGAGTATCACAATTTGCTTCTAGCACGATATTTCTTTATAGCAAATAAGCATTTTTTATTAGCCAAGAGATGTATCCCACTGTTGGGCAAAGCACATAGGTTAAAAAAAAGAGACATTGAGGATCGTATGACTTTTAACTTTTCTCTTATTTAAACGCAATAACTACCTAGTTTTGGATATTTTATGCCTACCACCCTTTTCTATCGGACTCCTTTGTGGTAAATCCATCAATGTCCCAAATTCGCCTTTCGCGTACACTGTCGAAAGTAGTAAAATTGGAAGTGGACATTTTTAACGGCTATTCTTGAGAAACTATAAACAAGAAAGAACCTGGCACATTAATAAATAGACAAAATATTAAATATTTTAAACTCACTCGATTTGTACACATAACTATATTTATAAAACGGGTCTACTCGTGTAACGTCGGGTAAAGAGGTATGACACCTTATAATAATTTTCTAACACGAGTAGACCCGTTTTATAAATATAGTTATGTAGACAAAATATTATTTCTCCTTTTTTTATTCAACGGTAAATTTGACTGGACAAGAAACAAATATATACCATTCGCGGTACACATGTATAGATACCACTCGCGAATAACATACCAAACTATTATTTGAAAACATTACCTGTAACTGCAAAATACGCCATAACACGTCAGTAAGTACTGATATACGAACCGTGAAACAAGTATGAACAAGGGTGAAAGAGGGTTGGCAGACACTGCAAAACATCTGCAGCTCTATATTAGCCTTACTGTTTATTGTATGTGATGGGGTACGTTGCAGTGCAATTTTTGTTTAGAAAAGAACATCGAATTGTCTTTTGTTTTCTAAATTATAGCGTCTCTTGAAGTGCAGTTATGGTAGTTATGGTATGTGTATTTAAGGTTCAAAATTCAATAAGTTTTAACTATGTATGATGGAATAGCTAGAGTCGAATGGTGTCTGCGGTAAATAAAGAAAAATAATATTAGAATATTATATTGTGCTTGTATTTGGCACCCTATTCTTGTACTATATTTTTGAGCTTGAGTTGGCTAAACAGATACTCCTTCACGACTTGCTCTCTTTAAATATCCTACTTTCTTTTTAAAACAAAAGCACACAGTGTCGAAGTCAAAAATAACCCGTGCATTCGACATGACACCAGTTGTCAATGAAAATGAAACGGAACGCAGCCCCTCATCTTGTCACATCTCTACTACCTACATTCTTTACTGTTATAACAACAAACTAAAACAAAAAGCAACTCTATTCTCTTTGTTATAAGACATTAGTTGTCACACTAGTTTCTCCAACTGCATGTGTAAATTGGAACACAAAATTTCGTATTTTCAGTTGCTTTCAAAATGTTCATTTAAAAATAGATCTTAGGTTTTTAAGTTAAGGTTGTCTTATTTCAATTTTGGATTGCAAACTATAAGAGTTAAGTTTGTACAGTATGTTTACCTACGGCCCGGCCTGCCATTCCTGTGTTTGTAGCGACAGTTCGCAATTAGCCCTAAGAGAGGAACGGAACAGTTTTAATAGATGTTGTGTTTCTTACATGTCATGTGACGTCACAGGCACGGTTTTTTAATTAAAAGAAATTTTCTGAAAATGTGAGTTGAGTAAAAATTATTCAAAAGGTTGTGGCCATGACTACAACTGGTGTATAAATTTGCTATGTCAGACATATAATACGTACATTATACATTTCAGTTTTAATATTTGTGTTATCCTCAGAATATGAAGCGATTTTGGGTGCATTTTGAAATAATCTAATAATAGGTTATTTACGCTAAAATAAATACTAAATTAGGTTATTGTTTTTATGCAAGATATTTATTGGATTTAATTTTTTAAGTGGAAGCATTGTTATTGCAGAAATAAAAAAGCCATTCCCAAAATATTGTAATGCACATGATTTACTATAAATTGGTTTTTGATAAATAGATGCCACTATATTTTCTTTCCTTTAACTGGAGGGTAAACATATAAACACCCCTGCAGGGGTGAACTGCATTTGCATTGAAGTAATTTAAATTTAAACTGTTCCCAGTTTACATAAACTAAAGCCAATTTTATTTTATTATGTTTTCGTATATTTGAATGGAAATTTGGCATTACTATTTTACTTGCTAGGTAATAGGATTAGTTTTGAGCTCAACGTACATCGACTAAATTTATTCAAGACTAAAATGTTTATTGAATAGAACGAATTCTGCATATATCTGAATCTGAAAAATCTGAATTTATTATTATATAGAAAATAATGGAATAAAGCACAAGAAGCACATTGAGTTAGTCCATATAAATTTCTGAACTAAGTGTAATTTCAGATTTTTTTTGTCAATTTAATGTTCCCCTTGTTCGTTTCTAATCAGATGACGTTACACCTATTGGGTGTGAGTTATATTCTGTCAAGAAATTCTCAGTATTAACCTAAAGTCTACAATTGTGCCTGATAAATGACAATAGGGTCGCCCCTGTTACATGAGATCTAACAGCCTTACCTTCAGGAAGTGAAAATCTCAATGCCCTAATAAATTAAATTAAATAAATTTGATAAAAAGCTTAACCAAGAGAGTCATAATTATAAGCTAAGAGTAACATCTGCTAATTATTACTATATGACACGCCTACAATCTATCGTGATACAAACAATTACTGGAACCAAGCGTCTGACCTGCGTTACCCCTACTAATGAGGAAATCGATACTTGGATTACGTACGTGGTGGGAAAAGCAGGATTTTTCTAACAATTCATCAGATGACGCAGCGAATAACTAAGAACAATATGAATGTTGTTAAAGTATTTATCTTTAAATTCTTTGGAAGATAAACGGCCCGGTTCTTGTAGTGTAAATTACAGTATTTCTAGTACGCAAGTATCTCTAATCTATATCTTTATATCGGTAGCTTCTATTTACCTATAACAACGATTGCGATTTGTGTAATGAATCAAAAGTACCTTTTATGCACTTTTAGTAGCCTACCAAAATGACCTCGTTTTGCCTGTTAATATAATGGATCTAGGATTAGTGGAAACCGTCCCAAAAGCCCTTGTATCATCAAACTTTTAGCATTATGCCCCAATATGGCTGATGTGAGATTTCACGCTCTGCTTAAAAAAATCAACTGAAATTTATTTGCCAATATTATTGATGATTGATTTGGGAATGGAATTGGGTTAGTTCGTGTAAAATCTTTTTCAGCTTCTATATTACTATAGAAAGTTCCAGACTCTCCAACTCCATGATTCGTTGCCAGACAGTTTCCGTAGTGAACAGACTGATATATGGCCAGCCCCTAATTTCTATTCCGCTCACGTTTGCCGCGACCTACCCTGTTACTCGCCTTGCGATCGATCCCACCTTTTTTTACTTTTTAAGGGAATCCCTCTCGATGACCTTCGTCGAAGTTCGCGGTTCTGTTTTGGTTTTTATTTTTGGAGAAAGTTGTGTGAAGAGATATGGTGGAACTTAGGATATAAATGTGTAGAAAGGTTTTATTTGTTAAGAATTTTATTGTCTGTTGTAATAATACCAGACTGAACTGTGAAGGAGTCGTTGCTTTGATTATGAGGATTAGGGTAATGAAGAAGTTAAAGAAAAAGGTGACTGGGGAAAGACTTAATGGCCTTCCAGCACTCACATTCAATGAAACGCAAAATGACGCCTATTATGGGACCATTAAACTCACATACTCATTATTGTGACTCTTATTAGAACTCTTATTAGCTATGAGTTTCAGGCATTTCGGAGACTGCTAAACCTACTTGGACTAGAATCCAATCAAAATTGAAAACATCAACTACAGATAATTAAGTGCTAATATTTTACGTCAATTTTTCTCACATAACTCGATGACTTAGTTTTACGTCTAACAACGTCACAATATCCAACAAAAGTACCAGGCAAGCAGGATATATAAAGAGACTCGCAGTTTATAAAACAGAGGCTGCGTACACACCAGATGTTACCTCAACGATATTGCTGTTACGTTCAATACGGTGAATAACTCTTTTATTTGTGATTATGGAAGTTAGCAAATTTGATAAGTTTGACGTTTATTGTTGAAACTTTAGGAAATATTGCTATATTATTACCTTTCATGCTACGAAAGATGTCACGATATTCATCCTGCAGGGTGGAGGCCTTTTCACACACAGAGAAGACATAAGCTTAATGAGTGACATTGATCACTAAAAGCCATTTGGCGATTTCAATTTCACGAAGTGTGAAAGATGATTACATCTTTAAATTTTTCTTAAAATAGGAAATGCTGCTATTCAAGCTGAGAAACTTTATTAACTAAAATGGAGAATTTTATTTCATTTTGTGAGTAGTGTATTGGCAGCGTAGCAGAAATAACTCATTAAAATTGTAAATGACTGCCAATAAAAAAAATATTCTAAGATTCTCACCAGCTCTTCTAATGGCTCCTTTTTAGTCCGCTAATTTACTGTAGGTAAAAAAGCTGACACTTTATACTGGTTACTATTATTCAATATGATCTAAATTATTAGATAAATAAGTTTGAAATTAAATATTGATATTAGTTCTAAATATGTATGTAAATCAACTATTTCTAATTAAAAAAGAAATACCTATTTACTTCCATCATTATTTTTTGTTAAAATCTGTACTTGTAACATGGATAGAGGTACTAGGCGCGCACGATATGCGAGGAGTGACGTCTTGACTGCAGTGTTGCTAACGACGAGCGTGACCTACGGATACAGTGTTTTGTATAATGACAGTGTTTCGCCTCCATTACACAATGTTGTTATTCTTGTAGGTAGAAAAGAGAGAATAAGCTACATAACATGTGGAGATTTTCTTGACCTGTTTCAGTAATAAAGGTAAATAGCATAATCGGCTTATCACCAGTCAAAACAGAAAACAGTTTGATAGTATATTTCTTTATAACAATCAATGATAACTAGAAACTTTTTATTTATGTTAGAGTGTTAGTTCTATGAAACAGTGTGTGAAAACCCCAATATCATTTTGCAATTCGTATCGTAAAACATCACTTTTAAAACAAATTACAACCAAACTTTAATGTCTACCAGGCAAACATAACCGCAAAAGAGTTTGCATCAACTAATTATTACTACGGCACTTTCGATGAAAACAACCCGTTCAAAGGAACTGCTGAGGCGTATACGAACATGGAAATAGAAACTAGAGATACTAATAATACCTTTGCAGCACACGAAAGATTAAAAGGAACCAAACTCTATCTTTTTAAAAGAGTTGAATAGTGTGAAGTTAAAGAAATTGCTTTCGGGGATTTAAACGCTTTCAGTGGGTATACCTATTGCTGTTTACAGACGATAAGAAGATAGAATTTGAAGTTTATTCATGGCTCTCACTAGCCAAAGGTTAATCTCTACTTTCATATGCTTTTTTTGACACATACCTACGTCTAAATTTTAATTGATAGTGTATAGCAATAGTAGAAACCATGTCGAATCTACTACGCGTTTTAATTATAAAAAAATGGTTTAGTCTTTTATTACTATTTATTATTCAAACCACCAATATATTCTTTTATTCTCAAGTCCAAAGTTTTCTGCTCTTAAATACGTATACTTAAAAAAATAATACTCGTATACTTGATTAAAATAACAATTGTAGGCTGTTGTTGTTCTTGACTTATCTAAATTTAAAATCAAAGATGCAAAATATAAATTAATAAAAGTAGAAGAGTGAAAACTCATCTTTAATTTTCAGCTTCACAAGCGGCAAAACAATAACAACAATGTTAACTTAAACACAATATTGTTACTCTTATACTAAAAATCATCTTTCATCGCATCAAATATTCCCATCAAACCTTCAGCCGACAATAATCTTATAAAATCCACTCATTTCTTCACGTTATCTGCGAGGAATGAATGAATGAATGGTAATGAGTGTAGGAATGAAGGAATGGCGTTGGAATGAAAGGCAAGAATAATATTGTGACGGGTGGCGTGCTTACCGTTACGTGACTATGGTGGACGGTTTTATGTAACACTGAGATATTTATTATTATTTATATGGGAAAAATATTATTTTATTGTTTCATAAAAGAAATTGGTTTCATAACATAGTTTTATTGTATTTATTTTTGATAGCGATTGGCCACGCGCGATATTTACTCTTAGTATTGCAAGCGTCTATAGGCTACGGTATCTGCTTACCATCAAGTGGACCGAAGGCATCTTTGCCAACAAAGTTGATAAAAAAAATTAGTAAAAGTGCCAAACTTGTTTTCATATTTTTCCCTATATCTACAGTTTCCCATAGTTAAGTTGATAAAATTCTGTACAGGAAGTACAGAATTTTATCAACTTATTATGAATTAAGGTCACGTCTGATAAGTAAAGCGAGTTCACATTTTGTTCGTGACGCTATTACTTTCTGATATTATTGGAGCGGGACTATCGCTTTCAGCTGCGAGCTTCGATATCTGAAAGTAACCTTGAAGTTGTTTAGTTTGAGCGTAGTCATTTGTTAAAAAATGGTTGATTCTTTTCAATTTGAGAACTAGTATGCTAGCCACGGAACATCGCTACTTTTGTTTCTTAGGCAATATACACAGTTTCTCCCAGGGCCTAGAAAAGTAGCATGGATTTATATTCTAAAAAATGTATGGGATTGACATAAGCTAACGCCAACATTGTCGTTAGCTTGTGCCAATCCCTTACATTTTTTAATCTAGTCAATGAATAGAATAAAAATCTGTGCCACTTGTCTAGGCCCTTCCTTCTTTTAATTTCCTTTACTAAAACCGAAACTGCTTTTACTATCCTAACTCTAGCTTGAAAACGTTCACTCTTTAGAATTTTCCACTGACAAAGGCAGAGTAGACACCTGACGGGTGAGTAACCCGCAATATACTATATAATATTCATTTACCGGTATTCCTTGATGCCTCTTACGATTTCCATGGAAAGACAAGTGTTTCTACAAGTATACTCTAAACTAAGAACCAAGCTATATATTCATAAAGAAATGGTAGTTTAATTTTTCTATAATATATGTAAAAGCATGTCCATAAATCATTATTATCTAACATTTACGATGATATTAAACCACAAATCCATTAAGCACCAAAGAGTCAGACACCATAAAATATACCATAAATGACACAAGTATATAAATAAAGATTAACAATTATTTCTTATAAATAAACAAAAAGAGCTGACGGTAGAATGCACCCTTGAAGAAAATCAGAGTTGCATCCCCTACTTTTTCCAAAGATATATGATTTTAATAATCGCAAAGATTACGTTGAGAAGGGACCCGAGACCTTTGAGTGTCCCTCAGAGTGCTGTCTGTCTTGAGAAATTGTCCCCATAGCTATTTTCATTTGTAGGGCCACTTGATATATGCCAACTCTTATGCTGTATTCAAAGAGCCTTATTTCTTGTCGCGGAATTCTTTTATTTGATTTTGGACAGATTTAAGGAGCGTCAGACTTTGATTGAAGAATTTTTGGAGAGGCCTTTTTGAATGGTAAATTTTCAATAAATTTATAGTATTTGGGCAGTTTAAATTTAGGAATATTTAAGTTAGTTTTCAGTCGATGTGACTGCATATTTATATTTTGAAAACAACATCAATTCCTAAAGAAATGTCAGTAATTTACAAACATACAATAATTATTGAACACAAAAATTTATCCACATAATATGCATGGTTTTGATGTTTAGGTTATTGACTCGCGTTGTTACTAACGCCAGCTTTTATTTGATCTGAAGTTTAAGTTTAATCTTTTACCGACTCATAGTTATACAATATATATAAAAATGAATCCCTATTTCCCTTGGTCATGGCATCACGCGTGAACGGCTAGATCAATTTCGTTAATTCTTCTTTTGTTGTGTTTTTTATTGTCAGGAGAAGGTTCTTATGAAAGAAAAACTTAGAAAATTGCGCGGAGATTTAGAAAGTTTAAGAGTACTTAACCACCATATTAAATTTGAACCGCTAAACCAATTTCGATGAAAATTGGTATGTAGATAGATTTGGTTTCGGGAAATAGGCTACTTGTATCCCGAAAATCGCTCTTTCCCGAGTTACATTATTAAAACACATAGCAATTTTCGCGCGGGCAAAGCCGCAGAGCGCAGCTAGTACAATATAAATATTGTTTATCCCATGCGATACAGGCTTGATTCCTAGAATGGTAATTGTACATTAACAAAACGATCGCCACATTATGTATTAATATTAAAATCGTGAACATACACCCAAATTGGGCCAATTGTTATCTCAAAATTATCATCAGATTAAATAATAATTGATATTATTATTTAATCATCCGAATCAACTCATACAATTGGCAAGTTGACCACTTGTACAACGACATGAACGTTATAGCAATAATTTATATTGGTTAACAATTATTGTATTTTACCTATAGCTTTAAATGGATTTAACTGATAACAGTAGGGGTTTTAGCACGTTAAATTACATGGACGTAGGATTTTTTAAAAAACGGAAATTAACATACTCCCGATGCGGATGGATTAAAGACCACTGCCTTTTGTGAACTGTTCGTTTATTGGTATTAGTCGATTTACATGCTAGGCTACGGCCAAATTACTACATATTATGTTTGACCCAAAATACTGTTCCTAAGACAATAAATAATAGTACTCTCTTGAAAGTCATATCATTTTAATTACAAGTACATTACACTCGTTGTATACACTCGTTTTACTGACAACATTTTGCTTAATATAGCAACATGGTTTAGAAAACCCTAGTTAGTACAAAATTTCACTAGCAGCAGATTATTACACTAGAACAAATCAACACCAGATGCTTACGACGTTAGCTGAAGTAATAATTAAATGTGATACGTTTATCTCGTGCGAGTTCTTTACATCTGGCAGCTGTACAAGAGATGAGCGGAGAGGTGTAAAAGATAAAATATGATGCTTTATTATGATGATGCTAGTTAGTTCTTGATGTGTGAGACTATATTTTACTATTCCAGCGATTTTTTTGTAGTAATAGTTTTTTAAATTTGATGAAAGGTACTGTCAGTCTAGAAGACGTTGCTAATATAGGAAAATTTGATACCTAGTGAGAAAATTACCTAAATAAATTCCTAGTACTTACTCTACAATGAATGATAGTGTCAGAGGATTTTTTCTTGTAGCATTGTGTAACTCTTCTGCTATATTGAAGTTAAACTAATTTTACAGTATCAATATGAGTTAAATCAAAACTACACAAATTATTTGACAGCTAATTTTGCAATGTTTCAGTTAATTCGCTGGTTTAACACATAGTTCTGACTGTCACTTTTGATGACCTAGAGTGTCATGCATGAACCTACAAATGATATATTTTTTATTTTTGTTTAATTAAAACAACAATAAAGTAAATAATAATAATAATATGTACGACAATTAATATAAGAAGCTTCAAAATGACAGGTCTATTAAAATGACGTCGCAATATGGTGGCAACCGCGCGACTGACAAGTACGTTATTGAGTGCAGCGGATGCAGCGGTTTCTTAATTAACGAGAAAAATTATTTATTTTTGTTTAATTTAAGCGATATTACAGTTAATAATAATAATATGTACAACAAATACTCAAACTTAATGAAGCTTCAAAATGACAGGTCGTTCAAGATGGCGGCGACCGCGCGACTGACAAATACGTTATTGAGTGCAGCGGGTGCAGCGGTTTTATAATAAACGACGCAACTTATTAGTCGTCATACGTATGTTACCAGTTTAATTTTGATGACAAGTGTTGCTCGTCATAAATTTTAATCAGCGAATTATGATTTTAGAGTGTAAGTAATTTGGAGACATCGTGGCACCCTTAGTAAATTTGATTAATTGTTTTATTACAATTCATAGTTTAATATTAGATAATAAATTCAATGATTTTTAACAACTATTGGATAAATAACTAAGCAGTAACAATTTGGCATCACTACAAAAAAGCTGATTTAAAAAAAAGTAATATATCTCTGGTAAACAAAATTCACAACAATGAATACGTATAAAAACCTAAGAAGGAATTGGTGATGTTCAAGTATTTTGTATATTTTTGAGGATGAAACTATTTATGTTAGTTTCTTCTATTTTTTTTATCTTCTTATATTTGAGAGTACAATAAACTCAGTTTGATAGGATATTCTTTTCGTGAATCCTTTTCCTTTGTCGTCGGATAATAAGCGCAGGCTGCAAGTTTAATTGAATTAAATATTGTCTGTTCGTCTGGCTCGGTTCGCGTGCCTTGCAAACTTTCCTTCATTTACAACAGACGAGATATTACAACAAATAATTCATAACTTATACTACGAGTTGACGATAATGTTTATAAAGTCTGTTCGGATTGTTTGTTTTTGTTAAAGCAAATAATCGAGCAACAGTCAAATTGTTTTTTTTTTAACATTTACGGACTGTGGTACAGTAGGCATACGTGCAATTGCTGTTTAAAAGGTTAAGGGTTAGTTTCAGATTCGATACCGGGCAAGACATTCTGTGTACAATCAATATTTCTATCGAACATAGTGTTTGTAAGATTCCTCGCAACACAACACTCACACAAAAAATTGCTCCATTAAACTAATTCCGCAGAATGATTCGAATAATTTATTTTCTTTCATTTATCTTTTGTCAAATAAATAGCTGTTCATTATAGAACTTAGAAAATGCAGTTAAGTTCATATTTTCTTTCGGCTATGTCATACCAGCCCATTATATTCGCACTACAGGGTGAAAGCCTTAAAGATAAGGCATATAATAGTTATGTAATCACTTACCAACAGGATGTACCTTATACATGTTTGCTTAATTAAAAAAAACAGTTTTAGACCAATTATCTCCTTCCAGACACCAAAGTATAGTGTTCATGTTATTACCAAGAAGCGTGGTTGGTAAACTAATTTATCCATCTCGGTAGTAGTCGCGCTAATTTCATAACGCCAGCCAGAGCTCGGCCATCATTTATAATAAGGGTAGCTGTAACTGTGAGCTTGTCTCTGGTGTGTTCTTAGTGAGATTATAAATGGATAATAGGTTGGATGGATGGATGGTGTTTTGGTCTATTTAAACACTATTTTCATTCTGCTACTAATAGTTTTATAATTAATGGATGTTAAGTATGCTCAGACTCTATGTTTTGATGTCCTAGTGAAAGCATTTGCCTTTTAAACACGAGGTAGAAGGTTTCAAATCAGAAAAGTGTTCGGAAAACTTGACATAAAGAAAGTGATCACGTTTATCGATAACTGCTATTGTCAATTAATGTTTTTTTATTACTGAATATACCGTTGGCGAAAATTACACACTAGGTATAATTGGCACGCCTTGAGGGAGGCCCATGTCCAGCAATGGAGTGCCGTAAGCTAATGATACACAGTCTAAGAATTGTTTTAACTACGTATTTTATAGATATTTTCATGTTACATTACAGAAGATTTACATATATTGCAAATTCTTCCAATAAAAAATCCAAATAAATACAAAAAACTGTACACAATAATGCATTTAATTTCCCCGTTTGACCCTCCGGTTTCGATACACAAACAAACAAACTAAATTTGTTAACCCTGCCCTTGCCTGGGGCCGTACGAATGCCTAGGGTGAAACATTTGTCATAGGCCAACGAACAAAACTGACAAATGAAAGTATTGCGTGCTGGGATTCTAAATTCGAATGCAAGTTTGTATGCAGAATGTCCTAGTTACAAATATGACTCTCTGTCACAGGGTTGTAAGTTATTTATTTACCTCAAACCAAATAAAAATTAATTGACTTTAACTTACGTTAGAAAAACAGATTTTTGAACGACAAGCATATTACAAAATTTAAAATTCTTCTAATTAGAAACTGTCTTAATATTATAAACCAACAGTATTGTTTTGCATATTATTTTAGGCATATTTTACGAATAATAAATAAATAATTTACTATTAAATTTAAGTTTTGTATAATGGACACTTTAATATTCACATCATTAACAGTAATTTGAACCAAAGTAGTCATACCTTTATAATGCTGGACATTATTATGATCGAAAATACAATAAAATTAGGTAATATTCCCGTTGAAATCAACGGTTCATAATAAGGGGATGTGAGGGTGGAACGGAACTGCGCCCACTAGCGCCCGCTAGCGGTTTGTTTTAACACAATTGTCATGCAAATTTCAGAATTAATCGCACTCGCTTACAGTTTTAGAAGTTTTATGACCTTTATTACCATTGCATAAGTGTTATTATATTTAAATTCAAATGTCTCCTTTTGTTTGAAATGATAATTGTTAAAGTGCAGGGAAAATCTTGGGATAGGAGGCTTTTATACGTAAATACCGGAATTATATGTGACGTTTCGCTACGGAAATGTTTGTAATTTATTTTGTCATAAAATTTACTACCTCTGTTTCAAGTGTATTTTTTTTTACAGAATAGGTAAATGCTTTCCTACCAAATTTAACATACAAACACTGCATTGGAGAATAATCTCATTTACACTAACCACTAAAAACTCATTTTTCATATTAACAATAGGTGTATTAGGTACCCTACTATATTTGCTTATATTGAGCTCATTTATTGTTCTAGTCTAGTAATATTTCTACATTATCTACACCATTGCTTAATAGACTTTCGCCCTCAAAAAATCAAACAATTCATCAGATTGAAGTTCATAAAGGTCCCGAATGCTCGAGGCGCCATCTACAAAAGAGTTTAAAAAGTTTGATCCAATTAGAAGCGATATTTTTGAATTTCATTTTTCGAATGTCCCCTTGAGCGTTTGATTAACAGCCGAATTTATCATGACAGCCTGTGCTAAATTAAAAAAGTAATAACTTTAATAAGGATAATTCGCGTATATTACTTTACCTGCCAGTGCTTTCAGGCTTGAAGAATTCGTTCATTTGTTTTTATTATGAGTAGGGCAAATATTTGAAATGGGAATGAACGTGTGCGTTGAAGTGCTATCAGGGTTTATGACAAAGCTTTAGGAGAGTTTTTAGCTTTTAGTAGATATAGGTAAATAGTAGATAAATATTATGAGATGTAAAGGTAATACATAAGTTGCCGGCCGTAAAGGATGTACTTACTCGTAATTGGGTGCCCCACTCACTCGCTGAGCGAAACACTGGACTTAGTTGATACGGAATAGTCATGCTGAAAGCAACTAGAATCTGTTGCCGTAAAAAAAATATCCTAATTTTTATTCATTATAATTACAATATTTATAGTAACCATAAAATCGTTTGCCTAAAGACTTTTCCTAGTCAATAGGGTGACCATACTCCGTCAGGTGTGCAGAACTGCGTCCCTACTGTTTATGACGGTCATATTTCAGCCCCTGAAAAAGACGGAACCCCTGTTGATTTGCATTTGACAACGATGCGTAATAACTGGAGGAACCCTAATTTTAGGGGAATAGGTGATATGCATAGGTATTGTGATTTTTTATGGAGTTTATTTTATTGCGTTATAAGTGATAACTGTGATAAGTATGATAGCGTTCGCTGTTGAGAAGGATCTTGCAAAATTTGATGCAAAGATGTTTATAGAAAATAACTGGAATAAATATGCGTATCTGTATTCTAGAAAGTTTAAAAAAACAACTGTCGAAACCACCATTCTTTTTTTAAATGCTCTGCTAGAAGAGAACGGTAGCCAAGTACTGGTACGATGATCTAAGTGAAGTTCTAGAGTGGACTTTCAACCAATCAAACTATTTTGTCAAAATGTCTTATGAGATACTGACTGTATCTGATCTTTCTTAAAACATCACGTTGTTTTGCCGGAGTTGCACCGCACGCAAAGTCCAAGTTATTAGTTACATTAAATTTATTCATTTGGGATAATTGAATTAACGCATACGAATGTCACAAATTATAAAATGTCAGCCAACTAACCTACAACCAGCTCATTATTAGTCAGTTAAGTTCCACGTATAAGGAGTTAAACGTTTTGAAGAGCACGATTTTAAGACTCCAAATTAAATAGTTATAATAAGCAAACTCAATAATTAAAACTTTATATCGTACCAAACCGAAACTTCAACATAATTATCGTTTATATAGCCATCGAATCCTTCCAAGATAAATGCCAATATTAAGTCGTGTTAAATCGTTTTTCATTGTCTACTTAATCCAGTGACCAACTAATCGCTAAAAGAACAAAAACACTGGATCCTCCACACACACATCCTGTGACAATTTGCCGCAGTAGCCCACCCGGAGACTGCAATTGACCACTTAAATGAATCGCCCGTTCCACTTACAATTATCGATTTAAAGATGTTAACCTATTGTTAATATGTGAAAGATATATTAAACTTTAGTTGAACTTGAAGATATGTTTTTTGGCTAATTATATAACCTAAAAACAAATCTAAGGATATTTTTCAATTAGTTTTTCTTAAAGAATATGACTTGAATTTCGTTAGGAAATAAAAGATACTTAACCTATGATATAACAAAAGGCTAGCTTTTTGACTAAGATAGTCAACGAACCAATAATCTTATCCATTCACAGCAATTAAAGAACCAATCTATTCCAAGTTTAATTCAGAAACTCGCTCGTCATGAACACCAAAGATCGCTCGAACACACATTAATTACTCCTTTTATATTGCATTTATTGTCTGAAATATCGTCCTTCATCACCAACAAGGACTGTAGTTTTTTGCAAAAATATACAGCACCCAAAGGCTCACAAAATTCATTCATTTCAACAGCCTTTGATACGAAATCAGCCGCCGGCGAAGCAATACGAAATTCCCTTTACTGTTAAATCTCTCCGAAGTGAACCTTAGGGTATTGGAATAAGAGTTTTTATAAACTTATATATGTTGTTGTTTTAAAACCAGCATACATCTCCAACTAAGTAAAGTGATTTTGCACTTTAAGACGTAGAGATAAGAGCTAGAGTGGCTGTAAAGGACTTGATGGCTTTGGAAGGTGGTCACAGCTCTCATAACGCGTCGAAAAGAGTGCGAAATGGAAATATTTATTTCACATGTTTTTCAGACTATGATTGGCAAGTTCGAATATATTGTAGGTTTATTTTTATTTAATACGTTTTTATCCTGCAAATTTTAGGTACTATATCAAGTTCCTTTTCATCACAGGCATAAAATAAAAACTAGTTTATCTACATTTAGTATTTGTTAGAATATTATTTAAAGTAATCTTTGTATGTCGTTTTCAATTTCAAAGATGTGTTTATTAGTTTCTTTTATACTTTTTATTAAATGTAGAAATATGTTTGTACAGTCCCCGACATAAGGAACAGGCCTGTTAAGTGAAGTATTTATAACACATAGACCCCAGTGCATCCCGATTCCCAAAAAGTATTTTTTGGTCACGTAATTATTGCTCTCTGATAGTACAGTAATCGACTTTATCACTAGAAAATATCTTACGCAGGTATACCTAATTTATTATAAAATAATATTAATTACATTTTTTTTTTTCAGGTAAATACTGATGACATCCAAGAAATAATTCAAATACATTGTAAGTAGGTAGCTGTTAGATATTTATTCAGTACACTACAAATCCCGTCCGTCACCGTAACTTCACTAAGCCGGGATTAATAGTGAAGAACTCTTGTCAACATTAAGCTGTGATACTCGAGACACTTGGGTAACTAAGCCCACTGTATTGACTAACCGTATTAAGCCTTCATTAAATGAAAATATGGTCCAATGAGGATGATAGCAATTATATAAATCGTGAAATCTTTGTCAGATCTGTATTTGGGCCTTAAGCTAAACTAAAACGCAATTGTAATATTACTACTAAGTACGTCTGTAGTTTATGAGTAGGAAGATACCGACATACTTTTTTGGTGTCTTCGGAAACAAGGATAGATCTGCTACCGATCTATAAAAATAACATAACTATTGCTGATAGACGAGTAAACAAAAGTTGAAAATACGCTAAAATAATGACTTAAAAACTGCACATAACAAAATAGCGAACTAACTAAGCGTTTCCTTTCTCCGAATAACGAAGGGAGCAGTAACAGAAGCGGAGGATAGGTAAAAAAATACTTTTGTACCCTCCTAACAAACCCACTTTAAAAACTTTTTCGACGACAGACTGTCCTTTTCGTCTAGACATTTTAGGTGTCCAATATAAAAAAATCTAGAACTTTCTTCCAACAAAGATTCCCCCAATACTTCTACTTTTTAAACTTTTAGAGCGGTCAAATTTCTAAATAACTTGTCTTGTTATATTGATCGTTGTAAATCAGATGTTAGGTTTGGAAGTTTAGGCAAACTGCTGCTGGCATGATAGCGCTCACCCTCACAAGAGCGACTCCGTGCGATGCTTTTTTTTCCGCTTAAGTCTCGATAATAAGTTGAGCATTTATAAAAAACAAAGCTGAGCACTGAATAAACAAACCTTTATACTTACTTTCATCATGTTGTACACCTCATTTAATATTGTAAACGCAAAAGTTTGGTCGATGAATGCTTGTTACTCTTTTACGCAAAACTACTGAATGGGTTTTGATAAAACTTTACAAAAAATAAGAAATAGGCTATTTTTAAATTCATAAAGATATTGTGTAAATTTTTAAGACACGTAAACAAAGCTGCGGGCAACTGCTAGTTTTGAATATTATTATGAATAACCTTAATGAAAGAAGAATCTGTGTTAATTTATTGGGACATTTGCGTATAGAGTTGTACATTTGCATTCGCAACGGACACAAAGATGAACGTGAATAGGGGAAGGGTGTTCAAAGTTTAAAGTAAATACCGTTTGTTTTGCTCCCGAATTCCTAAACGTTATTGTTTAGTTAATTGTTTCGTTGGACTTACGATACAATTCCGCTTTATTCATTTTGAGTGGTTTCCGTAAATGTTTCAAGTTTGAATCAAAAGGAATGATTATATTAAGTTCTTTTGGCATTAATTATAATAACTTAGCTAACAGTAATATTAGATAAAACCTACAGGCATGCTATCATAAAATTACATTAATAGATATACAGCTTTCACCTAATTCTAGCATATAGACAGAACATATTTACATATTACACATTACACACTAAGTTGCGATATTGCCACTCATGACGCGTAAACCCTCTTAAAACATGCTTTTTATGTAAAATTTGCATGCCAGTAAGGTAGATCAAGGAGAACTTAATCAATGTATTGTTAACACCACTGTATTCCTTTGACCAGCAAATATATGTTTGATTTAAATATTTAGTGAACGTCTTCTCCATCTTCTCTGAAATTTATAGAAACTTGTCTCCCCTAGACAAAATCTGAAGAAATAATTTATTCAAGTCTACCTATAAATTGTAATAAACAAGCGTTGCCGGTGCAGCGTGCAACTTGTTATCATTTGCACCCTTCCATTGTTTGCATAAGTCACTAAAACGCACCCCTGCTAATGAAAACCTGAGGGAAAATTCGGGAAAACTTCATAATAGAGGGGCCCAGCCTGGGGTCGTATAGGCTGTCTTTATTTGTTAAAAATAATAAAAAAATGTCGCGTTAACCTAAAGTTACAGAATATGGGATGGAAAGGTGTCTTTTTGAAAAACAAAATATGCGATGTATTGATTGGCATGACATGGGCGAATTCTGAGTGTTCTAAAACGTTCGAGAATCTTTCAGATGTTTTTGAATAAAGTGGTAACGACTTTGTATTTAGTATCTTTAAAATACTTTTAAACTATTAAAACTAAGTTATTATCACCTATCTGAAGACGTTCACTACTGAAAATAAGCCTCTTAATACACCCATAGTAAAAGATGGTGTGATTTCATATTTTAGATTGGACATTATAATAGTAAAGATATTTTCCACATAAACCTATATATAAATAAATTACGTACTTAGATAATTCAATAAATAGATGTCGATGAATTAAATTTCATAATAATAATAAAATGTTAAACGAAGAATCCTTTCACAACCACCTGTATACGGATAGATATATTCAAAAGGCCTAACTCAAATTGGGCGAAACTCAAACTTATGCAGATGTCCGACAGATGTCGCTGTGCTCCCCTCCGATTATCGTATGCAGATTAAGTGGGAAAACCCCTCTATGCACCGTAACTTAGTTTGAAACCCACCTGTTTTTAAAAAATAGCTTTTAGAATTTTTCATGTATAAAATAATGAGATTTTCTACAATTGGATTCAAAGGTTTTACTTTGTTTTAACGTTTAAAAAGTACCTATATGTAGGTAGGTATATTAATTAAGAATACTTTATTGCAAATGCCCTATAATATACAAATATACTGCATCAAGTAAATATAGCCCTCCTACGGGTGTGCTAAGTGGGTTCGTCTGGATGTACATTATATGGATGTTCTTTATGGAATACCTGTCAGTTGAGCCCATTGATGGTTACCCACCACCCAGATATGGTGCAGCACCATTTTCATTGTATTGTCAATCGTTTATAGTACACGATATAATACGGTAATAAGTTGTCACCAGATGCGTCTATTTAGATCCTATTAATATTATAAATGCGAAAGTTTTTGCATGTGTGTGTGTGTGTGTCTGTTTGATACCACTCAGCGCCTAAACGGCTGAACTGATTACGATGAAATTGGTATGTAGATAGATTTAAAGCCGGAGACGGACATAGGTTACTTTATATTCCGAAAATCGGTCTGATTCCCGAGGGAGACAAAAAACAGTTTATTCGCAGGCGAAGTGGTATGGCGCAGCTAGTATAAAATAAATATAAAAATATCTTTACATGCTACTTTCCTAGACAGTAAATGCAATATATTAATTACTTCTTACTTTCTTATGACAAATCATTAAAGAATGTATGACGTTATGTGTCCCTAACTTTACCCTCTGTTTACACATACCTACTAACTTTAGGGTGTAGAGTTTGTATCAACCATCAAAACCAAGTTTATAATCTCCAAGCTATGAATAACTTAGGTATGTAGTAAAATCTCGTGTAGGGCTACCTGTAAAGATAATTCGACTTTCAGACGAATTTGAAACTTCTTGATTGAACGAGATGATCGAGGAGATCATCTCGTTCAATCAATCTCGTTCAAAATATAGCAACAGAAACCGTCTAACATACACATATTCAAAATATTTGATATTTTTATTTTAATATATGGCAAACAAACGGCTTGCTTTATATATTTTAGCTTAAGATACAATCACAAGAATCATTCACGCGTTGCCGACTCAACATAAATTTTATGGTTTTAAAATGTCATGTACTCGTGTGTGGTCCCTGGTCTAGGAAACCATCATCTCCTGATGTGGGTGTTATTAAGAAAGGACCTTTCCTTACCAATTTGTCTGCTAAGCATTGTAATTACGGTAAACTTTACCCTTGAGCTTATGTGTAGTGGTGGACATCGTAATATAATGTCACCGATTGACTCATATCTTTAGAAAATCTTGTGTATACCTCCCAACCCTATTGGCAAAACAGGTAAGTTTGTACTCATCATTTATTTATGCGTGCGTAAAACTCTCCCCTAATTTGGGTAATTATTTGAGCAGGGAATCTGCTATTCAAATATTGAAAGTGTAGTACATCCCTTTGAAGTAATGGCTCAAGTTTCGCAGATATAATGAGTTGTAAACTGTATGGGTTTGGTCGGTATTGTGTGTTTTTGTAAGGGTGAATCATTAGAAGGGATTTGAGATTTTTGCTTTTTATACGGTTAGAAAGTTTTGCTTCAATATTTAAATAAAATTTGTTACGGATTTGTGATTTCGTGTTTTCAGAAATATTATTTTATATCTGTAATAGCGGGTTTAAACGAGCATGTCATAAATTTGAAGCCCTTCGTTTTTTGATTAGTTAACTCGCAAACTAATTAATCTACGTTATCGGTATTACCATACGGAATTTATTTCGATAAAATTTCCGATTACATGATGAATATGATGATCTAGGTTAAAACATAATAATAATAATATTTCAACAACTACACACAACGCCATCTACACCCAAAGTAAGCATATTATATGCTTGTGTTATGGGTTCTAGAATGCTGAATTCTGAATGAATACATACTTAAATACTTTTGTAAGTACATACATATTATACATAGAAACACCCAGACCAATGCAAATAGACATGTTCATGCACACAAATATTTGCACTGAGCGGGAATTGAAACCGCGACTTCTGCGTGGTAGTCTATACACAGTACCACTGAACCACAGAGGCAGTCAAACATTTATAGTCTCAGCACACTTTCTATTGCTATCCTTGTACAACTTACAGCCGTCAAGTATTTCCTGTACAGGACCCTAAAGGTGCTCTCTCACAGAGAACATTCATCTGTAATGTTATGTAACGTTTTTTTGTCAGGTTTGGCTCGTTTTTACAATACAATTTGAATTTTTTTTTTTTTTTTTTTTTTTATATTATAGCCTACCAAAGTGACTCCACCCCGCCTGATGGTAAGCAGTCAGTGGAATCCAGAAGTGGCGGCCACTATACCAAAAGCCATCGTCTTAAACTGCTGGTATGGTGGCCTCCACTATGGCGGCTGGGAATGGGGTTAGAGGAAGGGAATGAGGGAGGTGAGGAAAGAGGAAAGGGGGGAAATTGGGCCTCCGGCGCTCTCACTCACCGAACGAAACGCAGTAGTACGGATACTACTACTCTTAAGTCGATCTTCTATGAGAGGGTAGTACTTCCCCGGACGATCCGGCCCATTCATGCTGAAATCAGCGTGGATCTACTACCGTCATTTTTTTTCATTGAATTCTGGAATGTTACATTACCAGCAAATGCTCACGGTATAGGAGCACCATAACCTTAAAATTAACAGAATACCCTTGGTCCTTTCCTAGTTTCGAACAATTTAATTGATTTAAATTACCACATTTCTTCTTTGAAATATATCACCGTTCATTCAATTTCAATATAAAAGCGAAACGTACCAGAAGACTAATGAAAATGTTTACCCTTATTTGATGTTTAAAACCTTTTGAGGAAATCCAAAATTTCCGTTTGAATGGTGTACCTGTTACTTCACAGTCAATATATACCGTGTTAAGTCCAAAATAAACACACCTTCAACCCTTTAATGCCGCCGGGGTACAAACGACCCGATTTCACGCTCGCATTATTGACGTCATTCAAAGAACCATTTAAAGAAATGTTGACGCAAAGAAAATTGAATGAACACGAAATTTAAAATAAACATTGTAGTGTTTGTTTTATTTATTACGGCCAGTTTAAGTCTGGTAGACTTAATAAATAATTTTTGAATTTTATTTAGCTTAGCAATGTCTCAATTGTTTTTTGGTTTTCCAAAAATTTTAGCATTTTAGAATAATATATGTTGCATTTTACAAACACACAGAAGCATGCTATTAGATAGTTTTTAAATAGATTTGATTAATTTAATTTTTTGGTTTCAATTTTGTAATAATATCTTGAATTTTTTCTGCATTGTCAAAAATTGGATGATGAAAAACATAAGTTTTCACAGTTTTACTGCAGAATTGGTGCATGGAAATGACGATCTCTGCTTTTCGCGTTCTGGCATCAATATTCTGAACTATTTTGCTGGTCTTTGTATGGCTTTTTTCTGTATATCAGTTGGAAAGAAAGAAAGAAAGAAAAACATTTATTTGTTCTCAACAAGTTAGCTTACAGAACATATCAATAATAAATAAAAAATAAAAAAGTAACAAACTTATTGAGATACAAAATGGCCCTAACTCAGCTTTGTGCCACTTTGCAAACACAAAGCAGCGCTGTTATTCTGTTAGAGCCAAGATGGATGGTATTCTGTTAAGACAAGACCACGAATTGATCAAAGAATACCCTGACGTACAATTTGTGTAGATTAAAACAAAATACTTAAAATAAATAAGTAAATATAATAATGTTCTTATAAAATGTTTAAATATATAAATCTGTAATATAATTATAATAATATAGTTATTATTTAAATAGTAATGTAATGTAACAATAATTTGTTTCATATAATAAAATAAAACGGAACGGAGCGCAAACTTTCCTATTGGCTGTGACAGCTGGCATTACCACACCCATTAGCCAATAGCAAAGATCAAGAGAAGGCGCGGAATTTAAAAATAATACAACTGACGCTTTGATGAAGTTTGGTGTAGTGAAACAATGTGAAAGGTTGAAAAACTTAAATGAAAATTCGTTTAATTTGTAAATTATTGTTCATGATGTGTTTAAGCTGCAAAATAAGTGATAATGATTGTTGGGAATTGATTGTGTGTTGTGTTTGTGTGTGTGTATGTCATGTTACTTGGTCTGATGCCACAATTCAGTTGATGACCTACATCTTGAAAACTTGTTACTGCTGGTGGGACGCTTGCTCGTCTCTACGCAAAGACGTGGTGGTAAGTTCATGTTTGGTGCTTCTGTTCGTTCAATAAATACTGTTTATAATTCTTGCTGAAACTTTGAACTGTCCTTAGATTACGAATGGGCGGCGGCAAGTTGTTCCAGCAGCGAGTGGCAGTCAACTTGAAACTGCCACGAAAAGCAGCAGTTCTATGTTGTGGTGTTACAAGAAGATATGTAGACGCACGAGTGTTGTGCTTGTTATGAGCACTCGACCAGATAAGTTTTTTATATAAGTATTCGGGCCTTTCATTAAATATAACGCCAAAGAGTAAAGTGGCCAAGTGAAGTCTTCTGCGCGTCGACATCTTCATCATGTTTCCATTGTTGATGTAGGGAGTAACATGTGAACGAGGCGGTACATTGAAGCAGAATCGAGCGCATGCATTTTGAATCCTCTGCAGTAGCCTTTCAGTCCTGCCGTGGAGGCAGGGTCCAAACACTGTATCAGCATAATTAAGCCTTGACAAAATCAGCGATTCACACAATGTAATACGCATGTCTACACTAAGGTGAGGACGGATCCGGTATAGCAGTTTTAGACGGTAGAAACAGTGGCGTACAGCTTCTAGTACATGAGTCTCAAACTGTAACATACCATCAAGAACCACCCCCAGGTTACGAGCCTCCAGTACCTGTTCTATTGGTGTACCCTTGATCCTAACATCAGGCTTGTTGTCTTGCATTTTCCCAATGATATCCCTCGAGCCCATTATCATAAACTTAGATTTACTGGGGTTAAGTACTAAAGAATTTCTATGAGCCCACTCTGAGATCTTGTCTAAATCATTGTTCATGTCATTTACAGACTCGAGACATTCACTGGGAGAAAAAGAGATATACAGCTGGAGATCATCAGCGTACAGATGATAGTTGCAGTTAGTCACGGAGCTAGTTATATCTGCTGTGTAGATGATAAACAACAAAGGCCCGAGGACCGAACCTTGTGGGACGCCGCGTGCTACAGGACTGAGAGAAGAGGTCATACAACTACCATCGACACCGCTCTGCAACTGCACAAATTGAGAGCGATTGCTCAAGTAGCTATCAAACCAACGCACTGTCTCCGTGTCACAGCCATAGTATGCGAGCTTGGATAGTAAAAGAGTGATGTTTATAGAGTCAAATGCGCGGGAGTAATCAAGCAGGGTGAGCAGTGTCCCCTTTCTCTGATCTCTAGCCTCCAGGATGTTATCCACAATATCAATCAAGGCAGTGGCAGTACTATACCCTTTGCGAAATCCTGATTGTTTCTCCGGTAAGATTTTAAGATGTTCTATATAATGCCTCAATTGACTACATACAATTTTTTCCAAGACCTTAGATAAGCAAGGCAGTAGGCTTATTGGCCTGAGATCTTTATATGAGATGGGATTTGACTTTTTAGGGATAGGTGTCACTCTAGATATTTTCCACAAGTCTGGAAAAACAAAGGAGGTCAAAGATTTATTTATGATGGCAGTAATAACTTTAAGTGTATGTGGTAGAGTCATAATAAGCATCTCTAGAGATATGTCATCAACACCTAAGGCATTGGACTTTAGATTTTGTAGGACTTTTAAAACTGTCACTTCATTAGTTGGTTGAAGATGGAAATTATCTGAGCTATATTTGCCAAATTCGAAAAAGGTTAGATCTGATATGGTAATGCTTCCACTGCCAGGCACTTCAAGGAAATGTTTATTGATAGCCTCAGGATCTCTACAAAAATAAGGCAAGTCATGTTCCCTATTATTTTTATAAGAAATAACAGACTTAATGTTATTCCACAATTTTTTGGGATTGCCAATATTCTTATTAATGTGACATTTAAAATAAGCCTGCTTTTCACTAAATATTGCAGCTGTAACTACACTTTTGAGGTTCTTATATATGTTACAATAGGAATCAGACCTGGTAACCTTGAAACGCTGATGATATTTGTCCCTGAGCTTAATCATATCTTTGACTGTATCAGTTATCCAGGGGCATCTTTTATCTTTAATTCTAACCTTCTTGAATGGCGCATGCAGGTTAAATAAGGTTAGCATATACAAGTTGAATGTATCCACCATGGTATTGATATCACCCAAATCTATAATACAATCCCAGTCCATTCTGCTTATATCTTGATTGAAAATATCAGGAAGTATATCTTTCAGTGGCCTATAAGTTATCCAATAAGGAGTAAATTTCTCTGTTTTAAAATTAAGTTCCACTGCAATCATGGCATGTTGGCCGAGCTCAGGTATGTGTAAAACAGAGGTTTCACATATCTGGGCATCTGTACAGACCAAATCAATAAGTGTTTGACTGTGACTTGTGAAGTGCGTAGGTTCAGCAACCACATTCCTAAGACCTGTGTAATTTAGAAAACCATTCAATAGTTTAGTCTTGTTCTCCTCCACATCTAGAACGTTGATGTTAAAGTCACCAAGCAAAAGTATCTTGTCAGCGCTGCTAAAGGAGAACAAGGTATCGGTGATTGCATCCAAAAAAATGTTGACATCTAGCCAGGGTGGTCTGTAAGCTGTACCAATAATCATCGAATTGGAATTGCGTACAAGTTTAATCCACATTTGTTCAACCATTGGTGCATGTGGATGAGGTACAGTGCGCACAGTCAGGCCCTTACGCACGTAAAATCCCACTCCTCCGCCGCGTCCCCCGCGCACAGCACGTGGTCGCGGCGTGTGTCGTAGCCGGTAGCCAGGCACCGCAGGCGCGCGGCCCTCCTCTCCCTCCCTAAGCCATGTCTCGTTAATTGCCATGATATCAACTGCTACATTCTCCATTGCCACAAGAAATTCCTCATGACACGAACCAAGTGACCCTGCATTAAAGAACCCAATACGCATTTTTTTATTATTTATCATCATTATTATAATTGTTTGCTATTATGTGATTTTTATTAATGTATGTGTGGCATATGTAATACAATTCAAAATGAGGGCAAATTAGTATGAAGTTATTAAAATATGAACATATAAGAGTTGTTGTAAATGAACATAGTAATGTATTTATTATATGAATATCAGGAGTAAATTTAAGTAGGTATTGGGCATTGATAGTATATATATATAATTGTTTATAAATATATATATATACTATTTTGTTTATTTTATTAGTTGATACAATAGCCATACTTAATCAAGCAACCCTTTCAAACGACATACCCTACCGATAAACATATTCACGTAGTCTTAATCTTCGCCTGTTTAAACTGTGCTATCTGGCGAACGACTTATTGTGTTCTTTGTACCGGGTACTATAGACCCCATTAGCGTTTAAGGGTTATCGCCTTTCGTACCTTGGCTTAATCGGTTTGTGGTTGCGCTTTGAATGAATTTGATTCCACGTGCCGTCGATACGTTTTACTTTGAAGTTATGTTGTTTTGGTTCAAGCGATAAAAAAACTTAAGAAATAATTTGTAATTTCGTTTACTTCATGATTCAATAATGTAAATATGAAATGAAATGAAATGAAATGAAATGAAATGAAATGAAATGAAATGAAATATATGTTTATTCATTTAAGTTAATTAAATTAACAATATGATGGGGAATGGGTTCTGTGGCTCTGGTATGTCTTCTGCCGCTGTTACCATATAAAATAAATAAAACATTATTCTTCCACGAAGGTAGAAAAGTGCTTGTTTCAGGAGAGTTATAAACGAACACTATGGCGGCAGTCTTGAAAACGTTGGCGTCTTGGAGATACTTCCTAAAAGTAATCTCTCTGAATCTCTTCTATCTAGATCCTTCCTTTAAAATAATGCTGCCACTATTAATACTCTCAAATCAAAAAGAAGAACTGATACATTTCTTCGTTGAGTAAAATAATGACAATAATAGTATATCCTATTCAACTCGCGCTATCTTCAGCACATACAGTATAAAATCTTAATAATACTTTCAACAACACAATACAACAATACATGAACACTTTATTAAAACTCGTGGCTTCCAATATGGCGAGCGATTGTTCTGTCCATCGGACGCTTGGTAGTAAATAATATTGTATCGATATTACACCTTCGAGTGTCGTTGTTGTTTTAAGTGCATGTACGTGTCTTCAGTTGAGGTTCAAACAATCGATATTAAAAAAGAATTGAGAGGAAATATAAATGCCATGATGAAGTTTGGTGTTGAATGCTGTGATTTTAAAAAAGGACTTTAAGGTACGTTTATATAGCACAATTTCTTGTGTTACATACATACATAACTTCACGCCTGTTTCCCATTAATGGGGTAAGCAGAGACATGAAGCATGAGCATGTGTCGTGTTTACATGAGAAAATACAAATAGCATCTATGATTATACAGTTGTGGATTAAGAAAGTAAAAGTTATGCTAATAGAGTGATAAAATGTTTCAGATATAAAATTATGGATTGAGTGTTACATGAAGAAGGTATCAGGTATGGAGTACTAAGTCATAAAACTGATTTTCATGGTAAGTCATTTTATTCGTCACTCACTGTCATTAATAAAGCATGAATAATTAGTTTAATTTGATCTAGTTATTAACTAATTAGATTAAATTTAACTCAAAACCCATGCTTTTAGAATTCTTTTAGGTACTACACATGAGATTGAACAGGTGATTAGTTATTTTTCCTTGATCTGGGGGTCAGATTCTAAAAATCGCCCTTGCCACATTTTTCGGACCTGATCTTGAATCATCTTAAATGTGTCATTCTTTAGGGTGATTCACGCCGAAATGACTCACCTTTTGGTATACATCCTGCCCATGCATATAGATACTGACCGATTACTGTCGAACTTTTTGAAAGATTTTAGTATAATGATTGTATGTTAAAAATTAACCATGCTTGTAATTACATACTAATCGAATTAATTTTTCTCAAAAATATTTTACGTTGTCACCATGGTACAAGTCTTGAGTAACAACTTATACATAGATACGAGCTGTGCATCATATTTACCTCATAGCTACGATAAAACGTTTTTTTTTCACTTCTATCTTCGCAAGCACCTCTAACTTGTAAAAAGCCACAAACTTCCCTTATGTCTCACATTGTTTATAGCAAATTAAAACAAGTACACAGAAGCAGGTGTCAACTGCTCATAGGCCCTCCATCAACGACCCCTAGCGATAAATTGAGGGCATCAGGTGTATCACGATACGTGTTGTTGTTTTTTATACAGTGATTTTGTGAAACTGCTGCTTTGGGAGAGACAAGTTATTGTGAAGGATCGAGTGATATAAGGATGTACGAGTATACCTATGTGTCCTCATGTTGTCCCTTAAGTGTAGATATAAACAGTTGAAATTTCGAGTAGAGTCCTCGCCTGTATGTCAGACATAAGTAAGATTATTGACATAAGTCATCTAGGTCTAAATATTAATTTTATATCTATCATTAGCTATACCGAAAATACTTTCTGTGATTAGCCGTAAATTTTCTTTAACTGGTTCTTAAGAGAGAATTTACGGTTATATTTCAGTGTTCTAAAACAGTATTGCAGCTTGAAACTGTCGCAATAAAGATCTCAGTTTGAGATCTATTCCGACATAATAACAAATTTCAATAACTGGATTTTGGTATTTGTGCACCATAACCACCATTTCCTTATTTCTTCCTAAACGACGTAAACGTCAATCATAATTAAAGAAAATAGATAATATTGAGAAGAATACCAAACGTATTAATAGTTTTATGACCAACTGATTGACTTAATAAAATTGCAAAGGCTGAAGACAATACAGTAAGACATTATTCCTTCATGCCTTTCACTCATTAACGGGGTAAGCAGAGACTATAGAACGCCACTTGCTGCAATCCAAACATACCTTCTTTGCCTCTTAAATATTAAATAATCCTTCCATATACACACATCGGTTACCATATGTATAAAGCTCAATAGTTGTAGCTCGTAAACTTTAGAAACACGAACAATAAGATAATATATCAATAAATCCCTATAGAATCCTAATCATCATTTACAGCCCACATCCAATTTATCCAATACTCAGCGTCTCTTAGTTTACCAATCTCCACGCTCTTGTGCCGACATAAAACATACTCAATTTCTTAAACTCCAAAAAGGTGTTCTATCTCCTAAAATCTTTCGTTCGTCTAGTGGGTGTCGTGTTTCAGGTCTACTTTTGTTTACTCTATTCTTGGCGGTATAAAATCTAACTTGGGCTGTTAATGGGAGCGGTGAAGACCGGAGGGTTCCGCGATTTATGGTCGCTCTATGACGATGGTGCGAGTAATGAGGTATAAGCGAATTGGGGAATAAGGATAGGTAGTGATTGGACATGTCAAATTAACCTTACACAATTTTTTGTCTGAAACTGAAAGACGTTCACTGTCGAAAATAATTCTCCCAAAACATTTTTACATAATATATCTACTACTAACATACTTATGAACGTTGATTCACTTGCAGGCTTATTCATAGCTTGCAAATTCGTTCGGGTTAAGCACGCAAAGGCGAGAGTAGTTGGACAGAGGAGTTTTAGTTGATATTTTGGCTGCGTACCATTTCATTTGTAAAGTGGCGGCCATGAACCGATAAAATGTCTGGCTTTCGGGTAGTGGTTGCCACTCAAGACAAGAGCACGAGCTACTCACAACTACCTATTAGGTGGTTGGTAATAGCTAGATGAGGACGGCTTAAGTTTCACAAAAGTGGAGATGCTTTGGAAAAGCCTACATTTATTCGCAGACATTTACTATTTCTATATTTGAAGTCTCTCGATCTCCCACCTTGTTCCACCAGACAAGTACAGTACTAGGGTTCCTTTGGCGGCAGTATAAAACGCACCTGTTATACAGTGGGCGAGTGTGATTGCTTCGTGTAATTGAATTACTGACTCAAAGATATACGGTTTCATTATGCTAGGTGCTGTTTTACGACTATACATAACTACCCACATATATTTTGAATATATTTAATTGGAGATTTTTTTAATGTAATTTTATAAGCTGTGGCAAGTGAACTAATGCAGGAAATAGTATTTGTTTCAAAAAGTAAATAGAACTGCAGTATAGTTTACATTTTATGCTCTTAAAATATATTACCAGTATCCTGAACTGAAGAAAATACTATGCTTTAGAATATTTTAAGCGAAAACGTTGCACTTCCAATATTTATATTTCAACCAATTTATTTCTCAAATACCATTTTGCAGTGTCTAACTATATTGTAGTCATCTTTCAGTCTAGATGAGCTCAGTGTCATTTGACATACCTATTATGTAATATTATACCCTTTACTAGCTTTTTGCGTCGCGGTTTCACCCGCGTCTTTGCTTCCTGCTCTGCTCCCATCGCCAGTAGCGTGATGTTACATAGTCTATAATCTTGCTCAAGAACTGATCTATCATACGCTAAAATATTTTTCAAATCCGATTGGTAGTTTCAGAGACTAGCGCGTTCAAACAAACAAACAAATAAACTTTTCTGCTTTATATTATAGTATAGTTATAGATGTGTAGTATACCTACTATTGAATTTGGCCGAAGCGGTATTAATTGGTGTTTAGTACAAGTTGTTTCGCAGACTGCTGGCAAACAATTATTATCTTTAACATTGCGAGAATGATCAATCTGATAATATAATAATATATAATAATATGTGGACACCATCACACACCGTCATGTAGTCTCAAGCTAAGCAGAGCTTGTGTTTTGGGTACTAGCTCTCTGAAATATAATAGATGTACATACTTTTTTTTTGTAAAATAAAAAGGAAAAACCCAGACTGAAGAGAAGAGAATAATAAATATTATATTGCCTGTGAAAGAAGTTTATGCTATCATGATAGAGACTTTTTGTTTCAGAATCAATCTCAGACAATTTGCTAAGTGCTTTGTTGCAATTGTTTGAATCCATTAGCCCTTTTTGTTTTCTACTTATTTAGAAACTTTGAGCAGATACTGTTCACCGTTTTGAACTTTTAGAAAAGCATGACTGTCATGTAGTCTGTATGCTGGTTTCAGTGTTTTTCTTAAGTATAATCTTGAAAAAAAAAATAGCGAGATAAAGCCTGGGTTGAATAAATGAAGAAAGCATAAAATATACTTAGGGTTCCTGCTACTGAGTGAGCTACTCTTAAATTCACAATTGATCAAAAAATCTACAAATAATCATAATTACGCCCTATATCAATACTAACCTATAGGTACTTTTATGGTTCAATTTAAGATAGCAAAAGTAACCATTAGTAAAAACTATCAGTACAATTCAGTTCTTCAAGGAAATTTCCCAACTTAACATCAATTAAAAATTAAAACGGCATGTTAACAAGGCACCTATTTCCCTGAACATGAAAGGGTTAATTTTAATGAGCGTACATACGCCTAATGCGTACAACAAACATTTGTTATGCAACCAGTTTAGAAGATCTCTGTAAATATGATTATTGTACAACATTCTATATAAATTGTGAAGTTTGAGAGGTCATGGTTAACTGGTGGATGTTATAAGATATGTATACGGCCTCATTGTCTTTTGTCCAAACAATTCATGATTGAGTGGTGTTAGTTAGTATTTGATTAGAATGCAGACTGAATTATTGTATGGCTTGGAAATATTTGCTTATCAATATTTGAAACTTAATTATCCCATTGTCATTGTAGCTTTTGTGATACCTTGGTGACTGGTGATGCTGTGGTAACCTACAAGCCGTCGTAGGTATTACATATTTTTAAGTCTGAATATTATTAAGGTTAAGAAATCAATGTGTAATTGATTTTTGGTTATATTATCATGCTTTGTTGATATTTCTTCGCTTTTCAATGCTAAGAACTTTACTTATGCTAAAACTTACGTCCGTGCGCGGAATTCGCTTAAAAAGGGAAAACTTTATCTTCACGTATTAGTATCTAAATAATAATAGATAACAGAATATTATAGCTCCACAGTTATTCTCTAAAAATAATACAGAGTAGCTTGCATACTTTCGTGAAATGCCACTATTCGAGCAACGGCACAGCGCCTAACAAGCGCACTCTGCAAATTGGCCTCAACGCAGTGGCGAACTGGCGACGCGACATCGTTAAGCGAATTTAGCACTAATTGTGTTTGACGGAGCATGCAGTGTGAGAGCATTGTCGTGTACGCCGTTTTGTCCGTACTGTTCAACTTTTGTGACTTTGTTAGACAATGGGGAAAAATACACGTAGGCCTTGTTTTTTTTTTGCAAGTAGAATTTAGGTTTTGTTCTTCGAATATTTTGATGCTTGTAAAATATTCTCTTCTTTCCTAACTTGTCAGTGTAACATGTCAAGAAGCTCAAATTCAAAAATAAATGGCATGTCTTTTAACTGAGTAAGATCCTTTAAATGTTTCACGGTCATAGAAGACCATAGGTATCCGAACCACTACTACTATCCATCCACAATGAGTCAATGACAATATATTTATTTACACAAATTGGTATATTGAAAAAAAAAAAATTCAATTCTTAAAAGTTCTTATTTGTTTATTATACAACACAAGCTTCATTTTCATCGTGATTAATTATCATAATCTACACTGATATTTTAAAACGATTAATTTGTATTAACAAAAATGTTTCATTAAGTCAGAATGGTAGTTAACTTTATAATCTTTCAATCTTCGATCTTTTAACACAGATAAATCAACGTTTCCAATTTTTCTAATTTAGTATCCATCAACTATTTTTCCCTGTTTACACTCTACGCACATCCAAATATTGACAGTAACCGAACACCTTAAAACAGAAAAACAAGAGAATCATCAAAAAACAATATCGGATGTGCACTTTCTGTAACGGTACACCCGAGCCACTCAATATTCTTGTCGTGTTCACCAATGGCGTGATTCCCGCAAGTAAATAACACTCGGAGAACAACCGACTTTTATTTGCACTGAACTAAGATGTGCTCAGACGGAAAATTGATTGTTTAACCTCAGATTATTAGGGTTTAAGAGGTTTTTTATATTGTTTTAAGTGTTAGAGCTAATTTTATGGCTCTGAATTGATTATTTAGGTTTTATAGAGCTTTACGATGTGTTTGCTGAGGTTTTCTATTAAATATAAACGTAAATAACTGTCTTGTTACGATATCATAGCAAAATGATTGCATTGAATAATTTGTAAACACTATCTAGCTTGAAAACAGAATCGCTTAGACATCAGCAAAACGAACACTACAAACGGTGAATATTCGAATAAACAAAATATCAAATTTAATTGTGAATTCCATTTGATTTATAAGTTATTGATATATTTAATTCTGGGTATTACTGTACTGCACTGTAAATGAATGAACCTTAAAATGTAAAGCAAAATCATGTCTGTTCCTCTTCTGACATACTTACTTGAGATATTTATCATAAACGCGACAATATTCTCATATTTATTCCTGTACGAATTCACCATCTTTATTTGTAAATATTCTCCACATTTTCAACATTTTGTTTCACAATTTTATCCGACATAACAACATTAGAAATGATTCTGTTCATCGTTCATCGTGTACAAGAAACGGAGCTCAGGAGCTCAATAAACCTTTATTACACAGTCTACAGAGATTTTACTGCACAAGTGATTTTATTACTTAGTTAAGTCCGTCTAGTTACTGCTTTGCATTAACTTTATTTAAATTAAACGCTCCTTTAAATAGTAACTATTTATAAATACATCTATACTTACCTACTGTTTCATAATACTTTCTTATACGACTAAGATGACAAACAAGCTTAAGGCGCGCCTGATGGTAAGCAGTAACTGTAGCTTATGAACGCTACCAACACCTTTTAACTCTTTCTGGCTTTCTCCTGCGTCTTTGCTTACTGCTCTGCTCTCGTCGCCAGTAGCGTAATGTTAAATAGCCTATAACCTTCCTCAAGAACTGGGCTATCATACGCAAAAAGAATTATTCAGATCCGACTGGTAGTTCCAGAGATTACTGCGTTCAAATAAACAAACTCTTCCGCTTTATATAATAGTTTATTATTTATTTATTATCTTCAATAAGATTAAGTTTAATTGTATTTGTAATATATTTATAATAATAATAATAATAATATCAGTTAATGGACTGATTCCTAAGAGCCTCCATCAACATCTCGCGAGGCTCGCGTTAGGTGGCTGGATCGTGGGCCTGATGCAAAAGGCTGTGCTCCTTGATACGGCCCGCGTTGTGAGGCGGTTCCTATCTCTGGAGCCCTAACCACCGGTAGCTTGGTCCCTGTACCCGATATCGGTGGGTCTCCATATTTTTATATTTTTAAATGTATATTTCTATTATTTTTTATATATATTTAAAAATGTAATTTTATGTGTACATAATTAAATTTTATAATAATATGTGGACACTATCACACATCGTCATTTAGTCCCAAGCTAAGCAGAGCTTGTATTATGGGTACTAGATAATTGAAATATAATACTTATACATACTTTTTTTTTTGAAAATACATACTTAGAATACATAGAAAACACCCAAACTGAAGACAAATACAAATGTTCATCACACAAATATTTGCCTTCCGCGGGAATCGAACCCACGACACCCGGCGTCGCAGTCAGTTACACTAACCACTAGACCAACGGTGCAGTCAAAGGACTACTGAAAGTTATACTAGTGTGTAGTTCATTTAGATGCAGCGTGGGTTTCTACTACGTGAACCGATACTCTGATAGCAACTGGTGGATAAAGGCAGGATCAGTTAAAGTGAAAATACTTAAGAAAGACTAATGTTTGGAAATAAAATATTGGCTGGACTGATGATGATATTATTTATAAAATAAAGTATTGCAAGTCGCAACAAAGATTTAACGTAAATATTAGTCAAATACGTTCAAGACAGTACCTACTTACCCTGGTATTTTAATCAAACTGGTTCTTTGAGAATGAAGAAAGAAAACATGCATTTTACCTCGTATTTTTTAATATCTACCTACAGGGTCTAACTGAGATAAAACAGCATTATTTCTCGAAATATTTAACCCTGCAACCGTCTATTTCCCCTGTCATTCTAAACGTTTTAATCTAAGTCTCGAACGAAGCTGTTCGTCTATTGGATAGTCTGTCTCGAGGCGCCTCACGATCTCAGACCTAGGATTACCTTAGTTATCATTACCGGATCCCTTCAGGCTCTCATAGTCTAGAGTAAACTAGTATTGAGTAAATATTTGATAAATTATCGCAAGGTACAGTGGTATCATGATAAAACTTAGACTATCAGACGCTTCTTTTAGACGATATCCAAATTAGTCTCGGCGTTCACAAATTACGTATTACGTAATTTAATAAAAAAAAAATTGTTTATGAATCATTTATCCAGTATCTATTATTTTGCATTATAATGTGTTTCAAATATTCTGTTTAAGTATTATTTTTAGTTTAGTTAAGTGTAGGTATGTTTTATTAGTAGTATATTTTTTACTCAATGATGACCCCAAATAGCACTCACTGTTGTAAGCAATCTTCTCATAGTGTAACTTTATTATGCTTATTATTCGTCAAATTTCGTTACTGGTTACGTAGTCGAAAATTGTTCACCATTTAAAACACTACAACAAAGTTAGCAGCATGGGAGGCTATTGCTTTTTCACTTGCCGCTTTTAACAAAGAACTCTGAAACAAAATTAGAAATGAAAACATGCGCTGGTCAAGAGTTTCATTCGGGTTTTAGTTGTGCAAGTGTATAAAATGCCGAATCGTTTGTCCGAAACCTTATAGCACAGGATGGTACTTTAGCTTTGCACATATTATTCTTTTCAAAAATTACTAAAATTCACAGGTATCTTGCAAGTAAGCACAATATTTTTGCACACAAAGTAAATATTTGCACAATTTTTGGTGCAAGACAAAGGTGAAATGTCACGTGAAATTCTAGTCACGTACCCGCAAGAGATTACGCGGTGAGCTCGGTCGGCCCGATCACGCACGGACCGCCGCCGTTTTAATTTGCAACTGTCGAAAACTTGTGCGCCGTCGACGGTACCGTCACGCTGCGTGTAAAGGGTTAACGAGAATTTTGTTCATATTTTTATTTTATTTTTGCTGTAGTAATAAGTAAATAAGCTGTTGTTTTGGTAGCTTACACGTTATTATGGCTATGGCTATTTCTGATTAAGTAAAGTTTAGTCCATTTATCATATTGCAGCTTTTTCCTCCTTGAACTCGGCTGTTTTGCATCATACATATCATAAAATCAACATCTATTGAACAACCAGTGGTTGCAGCAGAAGGCGGTGGCGCCAAGGCCACGACCAAAAGTGATTTTAGTTATTTTAAGACCTAAGAGCTATGATACCTTCAACTAGTTAGTCTAGTTCATCAAATAATATAGTTTATTGAGTCATGATCTTATGACATGCCGGTAGAATGTAAACAACCATGACACTTAACAATTAATCGGCCACCAACCACCTGTCTTTACCCAGTCACCATTATAATGAAACTACTTAAAAACAGCGTGTTTCAAAAACATTAGTACCACCTAATTTAGATTGCAGATTACCACCAAAGTTAATGGTTTTTTGAACCCCTGAAACTCATAACTGTCATGGTTTGATATACTACGTAATTATCATGTTTATTGGAACACCATATAATTTAAATTTAGTTTCCATTTTAACTACTTTTACCCTTAGCCAGTTAAGTAAAAATCTAAATTAACTTGGTAAAATAAATTACGGAGGTTGATGTTTGTCAGTTAAATATTATTGAACTGGTGACATATTCACATATTCGAAACCCAATGGTTTTTAGTGACCAGTTGACCACTATTAAATTGTACCTAACCACGTAGGCACCGAAGTATTAGCACACGTTTGCATTTGCATATTCCAAGATTCTTTATCCTACACTTTACGTTAGACGAATAGTAGATACATACCTGTATAAAACACCCAAATTCTTTATCGTGACATTTTCAATAAAGTGTAGTGGCTTGGACAGCGGCATTATGCGCGTCTATGACCAGGCCCCATTCCTCCCTTGCCTTTTTCCTCAGTTCCCTTAATACTTCCACCTGCCCACTCCCTTCACGGTAGGCAGCGGCTTCGCAGAGTCTCTGGCATTGCATGAGCAATGCTAGGGACTTTGAGTCGTCCATGAGCGACAGTTATTACTTATTATCTTATTATATTATAGGGTAATGAAAAAAAATTACCATTCTTCTCTTTAGACTAGCAATAAAAGTTATTATGACGATGATATTACACTGCAGTCATATCGTTTAAAAACAAAAAACCGTCACTTTATTAGTGATTTTAGAACAACCAAGTTGACATAACCTTTTAGCTCTTAATCTAACGCTATATTAGACGGAACATCGCGTGACGATGCCTATAAACGTGTTCAAATAATAATAGGTGTGTTGAAAATCTATGGTGGTGTAATACATATATCATTATAATTATACACGCTTGAATAGAAATATTTGATGAATAAAAATAAAATTAAATAATGAAATAAGATGAGTAAAAATAAGTAAGTAGGTAGGTATTGCAGTTTAATTTACCTAGTAAGTTAATTATGTTATTTAAAATTTTGATTTTAAAGGACTCGTTAAATGAATAAGAACAAAGATTTGCATAATTATTTTTTAGTTAATATTTATTGATTTTTAGATTTTCCTATTTTTTTGTCATTTTGCTTTTGTTTTTGTGACTGAAGGTATCTAATATTCTTTGTCTCTGTGTCTGCAATATGATTGCGTTGCTAGATAATTTTCACGATAATTTCATTCACAATTCAAGTACTTTAGCGTCCAACGTCTAGTCACATCAGTGGGTAATGTCCAATACAATATTCTGGATCTTCTTTAGATGACCGTAGAGACTGTCCGTCTGTAAAATAAAAATCAAGAAATTATTTTTAATTTTGTACAAATATATTATCTACTTAAATTCAACCAGATGAACACGTGCTGTGATAATGGCGATGTAGATGTCGCCACGGTCGCGTCGTAATGGCGTCTAGACGGCGATTATTGAAAAATTGTTTACTATCACGTCATTACCGAATCAATTTGTTGGGGTTAAGTGTTAGGGAAGCGTTTACCGTGTTTGTATTGTCTATTATGTATCGATGGTTTGTTCAGGTTGTATAAAGCAATAATGTATTTTATAGACAAGCTTTTTAAAAAACAATTTATTAAACATATAGATACCTATATTATGAATTTTAACAAAATGGACAGATGAAGATGGACACAACGTTAAATTACTAGGTATTTAAAGTAATAGAAGACATTTAAAAAAATATTAATATTTTTAAAAAATTATATAAATACTAAATTAATATTAAATATCTGTCTGGAATAATGTCTGGAAGAAATCGCTTTTAGTGATATTGTACATACTATTACTGTACAATTACTTATAAGCAAAAAGTTTCTAATGGTGTACAATAAAGCATATAATAATAATAATAAATAAATAAATAAATAAATATTAAATACATAACGAATTAATATAAAAACACAACATACATACATACAACATAAAAATTATTGTCTTACGTAGTGTTTTTTTTAACAAATCGCTAGTTTTGATAAAAAAAAAAGATACACACATTCTATGATATAGCTAGTAACAGTAATGCCAGATGCTGTCCACTATCAACTAAAAAGACTATAATAGTTGAGTAAAAGAAATGCTTTCTTTTGTCCCAGAACTGTTTAATTCGTAAGTTACACAAACGGTACCTTCATCTGGAAGTCTCGACAAGCTACTGGTCATTTAATACTATTTAACGATGGCAATATTTTTACGTTATCCTAGCATCTATTTAATTGACAAAGTGTTTCTGAGTAATCATTTATTCAAGAAATTGAATTACATATTCGTTTTAATTATTTATTATTCGTGCCATTATGAACACATGTATTAGTTACCTACTATATTACATTTACAACAACAAATAAAATGGAAAAAAAGAAAACGCTAGCAATGGAACACCATTTTCATTTTAAGTCACTGAGATCCTAATGACAGCCCTCTAATATGTATATTTATAACAAACGTAATTGTACTAAACTTAACAATAAATTAAAACGCAAACATTCAAAAACAGCCAGCCACAGTGAATAATTTAGCTGGATTAAAACGACACATAAATTAGACAGGTAACAGAAATTACGCATGCAAATTACTTGACGCCAAACTACTCTACGACACAAATAGTTTTCCCAGTACTCTAACGATGCAACTAGATGCACAAATGTATATCTATCTCACTCTGACATACGTGTATTCGTTTTCATCTCTTTCCCACGTCATAATTTTATTGTAGATTTGAGGTCAGTTGCGTAATAGTGAGAATTGGCGCGATACCTGATGGTTTAGGCTTAGGTGAATGATGCAGTGCTGAAATTATATTGCAGTTCAAATGAATTTCAGTGTGAAATAATATGGCTGCCGTTTCATAGATTATCTATTTTCGTGAATGAAATAAGATAATTTTTCTAAATAAATGCTATCTATAAAAAATATAAAAACGTTCAGAAATAATATATTTTCATTGGCTATTCATAATCACGTAAGAAATAAACAAATATTTAGTTGTCATAGGTGGCATCTTAATGTATCAACACTGTACTTATATACAAACCAACTAAGCATCAGTACAATGTACTGATATTTACATATCATACGTATGAATATTTCATCCAATCGATCTTAATCACGGAGTCTAATATAAGAGGCTTACTACAAATCAAATTACTGTGCAACATAATTCGATGGTGAGGCAAGTAGTCAGATTTCTGCGGCGTCTGACTCGCCTATAACAATTTTAGTAAATATCGGTAGGTAAGTATTATCAAGACTAACCTTAAAATTTTCAACCATCCACGTGCTGACTGTAATAAGTATACATTAACCTTGCAAATCTCTTGCCAAATCTGCATAAGAAACAGACAAAAAACCTGGAAAGTGGAAACCAATCTATCAATATCACAACAAAAAATCACCCCTCTGTTTTTTATGTCAGAATATTTATTACCAACTTAACAGATTAAATATTTTACGGCCTTTTTAAGTGGCTTCGCAGTTATTCGATATGCGTTAAGCTTTGGCTACTGTAGCAACGTCAAGCTAAAGGCTATTGTTTGAAATGTAACACCTACGATGGTGTTATGCTTAACACATAAATCATGTTTGAAGTTTTCGATTTTGTTTTCGTTGGTCAGATTTCTTATATTTGTTTCGCTTTTTGTTTGTGTTTTGGTGAAACTTGGTAATTTGACGTTTCGTTTTGTTCGTTTTCTCGTGAATTTAATGAAATATGTTTTGTATTTTGTTTGGTCATTTTATAAAGACAAAATTTTAATTTTATTTTGATGACAGTAGGGATATTATTGAATGCAGGCTGTAATCGTCTAGTATCTTTGAAAATCGTTTGAGACAGCTTTTTTAGTAGGATATCTTATATTGACGTTAATGACTATAATACAGCTAAGTTCAAATATGTTAGTAATAGCTATGTTTGCTATGAATATATTTTATGAGATAATCATGTTATTATTAAGCACAGTTTCAAGCGAGCACAAAAATATTTAAGAACCCAAACTGAGAATGCATGATTTATTAGTTTGCATTCAAAACTAGAGCCAATATCAAAACCAATATTACATTGCAGTAGATACTGTAATGGTACAGTTCCGAGAATGATCTAACTCTGTAAGCTAATACGAAGCGTCCGTCAATCAGTCAGCCTTTTCAAAATCAAGTGTCAAAGCAAACTAGTGAAAACTTGATATAGTCAGATAAACCGAGTTAAAAGTGGACGAGTTTGGATTGGAGTTTGGATGAATTCAGGTGTCGGCTATCGCAATTAACTGCTATACCCAATTTACATGTCAAAAGAATCACTTTTTGATTAAGTACGGACAACTTAATCAAGTTTGGGAAGAGTTTAATTCAGTTAAGTAGGTGCTAATAGATTTTAATGTTAAAAGGCTTGAAATTTTATTTTAAAGTTCATGGTTTTTCGGTCCGACGTGAATATTTTTGAAATACATCTAGCGCATTTACTAGCTTGGTAAAACAGAACACTTTACATACAATCCTTTTTTTTTATATAGAGAGTGATGGTATGATATTAAATGCAATTACGTATAGTATGTGACATTATAAAGCGAGACAAAAAAATCAACTAAATATCTTCATGTGAGTTTAAAATATTTAATCTTCAATAGTTTAGACACAGGACTACTTTTTCAATTTCTAATCACTCTGTAAGTACCACCAAAATTGCGCTTGCAAATTCCTTATTACTTCCCATCCTTGATTATGCGGACGCCAGCTATCCAGATCTTACCGAGGACCAATTAAATAAACTTGAGCGACTTCAAAATGTTTGTATACGATTTATATTTGGTCTACGCAAGTATGATCATGTCTCAGAGTTCCGTAAAAAGCTCAAGTGGTTACCAATACGGCTTCGCCGGAATGCTCATATCCTTTCGCTATTATACAATATACTGTTTAACCCGTCAACACCTTCCTATCTTAAAGAACGTTTTGAGTTCTTTTGTGACACACATAAGAAAAACTTACGATCGTCGGAGAATCTAAAGTTAAAAATGCCAATGCATTCTACGGTCTTTTTTGACCATTCGTTCACCGTTTTGGCAATTCGCTTATGGAATGCATTGCCACTAGAAGTGAGACAAGCACAATCGTTAAATATTTTCAAAAATAAGATCAAAAAACATTATTTGACATTATCTTAACTATCCATATTAACCTCTCATATAATATGTATTATTAAACATATATTTTTATTTATTTATTAATTGTATTGGTATAGTTTATTATGTAAGTATATACAGAGTGTATACGACGGTATGACATTAAATGCAATTACGTATAGTATGTGACATTATAAAGCGAGACAAAAAAAAATCTACTAAATATCTTCAATAGTTTAGACACAGGACAATTTTTTTAATTTCTTTAATTCTAAATTAACACTATGTAAGTACGTCAAACGGTCACTGACTTAAGTCATAGTCCACGTCGAAGGATAAACGTTGCCGTTCATTACAGTTCAGTGAACTTGTCATAATAAAATGGTGTATTACTTCGTTACTATTAAAATATTATTTATTATATTTTAATAGTAACGAAAATTATATAGAAAATTTCAAATTTTTGTTTTTCGTCAAATTACTTTTGTGATTAATTAGAAATCATTATATGAGCTAGTAACACCTGCCTTTTCATTTAATGTCAAACCGTCGTATACACTCTGTATATATATTTATATTTATGTATAGGTACACTATATATATTATATTATTATATTTTATTTATGTTGGAATGTTGCTACAATAATATACATACATATTAATCCATCATTACATACACCATAATCTGCCGATTTCAACCCCTAAGTCCATCCAAAGGTTGTCTGGAAGAGATCGCTTTTAGCGATAAGACCGCCCATTGTACAACTTCTTTCTATCTTCTGTGTATGTCTCGTGTAATGTTACTATAAACTTGTAATTGGTGTACAATAAAGAATATTCTATCTATCTATCTATCTATCTAAGTACCTACGTCAAACGGTCACTGATGTATGTCATAATTCACGTCAAAGGATAAACGTTGCCGCTCATTACAGGTTAGTGAACTTGTCATAATAAATGGTGTATTACTTTGTTACAACAAAAAATTATTTATTTGGTTAGAAAATTTAAAATTTTTGTTTTTCGTCAAATCATTTTTGTGATTAATTTGAAATCATTATACGGACTAGTAACAGCTGCCTTTTCATTTAATATCAAACCGTCGTATACTCTCTGTATACTTGCCTACCAAAGTGGCTCCACCCCGCCTAATGGTCAGCAGTCAGTGGAATCCAGAAGTGGTGGCCACCATACTAAAGCCATCGTTTTAAACTGCTGGTATGGTGACTTCCACACTATGGCAGTTGGGTATGGGGTAGGAGAAGGAAATAAGGGAGGTGAGGAAAGGGAGGAAATTAGGCCTCCGGCGCTCTCACTCACCGAATGAAACGCGGTAGTACGGATACTACTACTCTTACGTCGATCTTCTATGAGAAGGTAGTACTTTCCCGGTCGATCCGGCCCATTCATGCTGAAACCAGCGTGAATCTACTACCGTAAGATTTAGAAATACGCCCTTAACTTAGAAATTTATTAAATAAAATTATAAATACGTCTTTATTTCCAGCAGTGGATTAAATTCGGATAAAATTTGTATGACGATAATAAATACATACAATGCACCTGCTTAGGTAATAAAAATAAAAGCCACTGCTAAACATAAAATCTTTTCTAAATGCATCCAGATTTTGTCTACAGTTTATTATTAATAAATTAATTAATCATCATCATCTTCAAACCTCACATACAGACCCTAGTTCCCAGACTTCGTAAACTTATATATATATTTAAAATACTCCGACATTCCGCGCATAAAACGACAATCAAATGACCTACTACGCCTTATGCCATTCTTTAATCGACTATTGCATAACTTCTTGGGGAGGAGCTGCCAAAACGAACTTGATTGAAGTGGAGAGGGCTCAGCGTGCCATCCTTAAGGTTAGTGCTGGGCTTCCTTTTCAATATCCGACTACTGGTCTGTACAGAGAATGGGATGTTTTGACTGTTCGGCAGACGTTTATCCTACGTATTATATTAAAAAGCATTGTGAGCTGCACTTTGACCCAAACCTCCTAAAACAACGTAGAGCCAATATCTGCCCCTGCAAACGGGTTAATAGAAAGTTCTCTCAAAAATTCTTTGATTTCTTTGGTGCCTACTTATATAATATATTAAATACTATTCTTAATATATACCCAAAAAATAGATTAAATTGTAGTAAAACAACTCAAACATATTTAAAAACATGTGATTATGATCATACAGAAAAACTATTAGCAATACTTTCATAGACTTTCTATCCATCTTACTACATTCCACTCGCATCCTCCATCACACAACATTCTTACATACACAATCACTCACACATACCCCCATCATAAATCATATTCACAGTAATTCTGCATTTTACTTTTATTGTCTTATTCTTGCTTTTTCTACCTTTTTTATCTTTTTGTTTGTCTTATTTCTCTCACAGGATAATATCTAATAAAATGCTGTCAAAATTATAACCGAGGTTGGGGCACTGGTGACCTGTGACACAGGTTTTTATACAAAACCTACTTCAGGCACCAGTCTCTCACTTAGGTAAAATTTTTTGTAATACCTGTCTGCATACTCTTTTTGTAAAACCTTTGTGAAGAGAAAATAAATGATTTATTTATTTATTTATTTATTATCAGCCTAAAGACATCCACTGCTGGACCTAGGCCTCCTCTGATTTTCGCCACCTTGGCTGATAGTGAACCGCCCTCATCCATTGGTTGCCCGTCACACTAATTAAATAATGCAAACGTATTACCTAAACGAATAAATCTTATAATAATATATAAAGCATTTGTAATTTATTCAACAACACTTCTGATTTAACAATAGCCAATCATTCAGTTATATAACCGAGGCACGAATTCGAAACACATAGTGAACCACATCATATTATTACTATTGATCATAAACCACATCAATAGCCAACGATTTTCGTTTATGCTGTTCCACGCTCTTCATAAATTTGGTTTGTAACGCGACTCACCTATGATTTATGTTTGGTCGCACCTATAAACTCATACGATGTACCGAACACGATACTATCCGATAGCATGCATGTTACTTGTATATCCAAAGCCCTTTGATCTTTGATCGTTATCTGCGACGCTTAATATCGTAGTTTATGGGTGATAGTAATAAGAATTACTTGATTTGAGTTATGTTTATACGTGGTTTTGTTTGTTGCAGGTATGTACATATCAAGGCAATATTCAACTTTATATTTAATTGATAACGGATTCAGTAATTGTTACTGGTAAGTTGTAATAAAATACATTTTTGTTAAAAAAAGTTCAGTGAAAACTTAGTGATAAAGACCAGGTTTTGCATAATACACAAAAAACATATTCGGACAACACACTTGGAATCGACATCTTATTTAAAGTTATCGAACGAAAGTTACTTTCATTACATCATATTTTTAGGTACCAGCCCAATAAAAACACATGTAGGTAATGCTAACGTTGAATATTGGATTTGAATTATGTTCCTTGCACACTTTTTTATTAAATGTAAATGTAACCAAATTTGAATATCAGGTATTTTCTAACAATCGATACTAGATATCAGACAGCCACGGAAAGGTTCAATTACTTATTCAATACGTACATTATAAAATATCTATGTCGCACACGAATCTAATAAAATAACTTTCACTAACAACAACACTAAACCCACCGATCAATAGATAAACCTATGTATATTAATACATACAGTCACTATCTACATATAAATAACCACCAGATAAATCTCAATCCCTCGGAAGAGGCCAAATGTCAAATGCCTTCGAAAGGTACCACAAGATTAATGCACCATTACAAGCCGAGCGAAATAAATATATGATATAAATCCGCTACCCCAGTCGAGTGTGTTCAGACTACCACAATAATGTGGCTGAATATGAAATTTGAATTCGCTTCAAGTAACGTTGAAACATTTTTGAAGAGAAATATATCGTGTCTAGTGTAGGTGCACTTACATAACCTTGTTTTAGCGTTTCAAAAGAGTGAATATTTTGCTTGAAAAATACATAAAACAAAAATATGAATTTATATAACGTATAGTATTAAAATCGATATAATGAGTACGTTTAAAACATCGCGCAGACAACTTAGAGTTCAATGAACCTCTCGATTTGTAGAAAATTTATGTTACAAATATAGAGAAAAGAAAATGTAAGGACCACCAATATCAGCGGACAGGTAATCTTAGGACAGATGACAAAAGCTTGCCGACAGAAAACTAATAGAATTCCTGTCTAAGGTATTGCTACCTTTAAAATAAAATCTTGGACTCTGGTGAAATAATTCTCCCAGGGCAAGTCAACAAACAAGTTAATGTAGACGTAAACGTAAATAATTTTGCTGAGATTATTACGTTCATCTTAATAACCAGCTTGTAAAACGAGATTATTATCTGTCTTATAAAAGATTAAGTGTCTTGTAAAATGACATCGCAAGTCCACAATGTCGTAACTCGAAAAATAAAGAATTTGCATACTTAGGTGGAAACTCAAAAGCTGCGAATATCTTCATTAAAGCAAGAACGAGCAAAACTGACTCCAAAGAGATCCATTTCACAGACAGAAACTCTGTTTACTTTTTTTCTTTTAACGCCGACATTAAACTTGATGATCCTTATAAAGCTCCTAAAATATAAGGGTTGAATTCTTTAAGTTGTAAAAGTTGCAAGTTTAATTATGTAATACAACATCCTGATGATGAAATTTGGATTTTGTAACATGAAAACTATTTGTATATTCCACTAAGTGCTGCTCAATATGATTTGTTTTGAAATGCCGTACGATCTTTCCAGCTTTAGTAGACAATTTTCAGCTAACCACAACCTACTTTGAAATAATTATCCCAATCAAATATAATATAACAATTATCATTGTAGAATCTTTACAATACAGTCACAAACACATTTCGCCAGCACAACACTAAGTTTTCATGGCTCTGAATGTACGGAGTCATGGCTGAAATTTAAATCAGTTTAGCCGAGTTTCGGATTATGACGGTGTGAACCCCCAGGCCGGCGCTTTGACGCCATCTCCATGCAAATTGAGCCTCGGATATGTAGGCCGTATTTCCAGTCCGGATATACTGGGGTGGATTTAAAAATTGTTTTTTGCTACTTTAGTATAATTCGCAATTTGTTAACTTTATCACTATTCCTTATGTTTGGGTGTTTTCTTGCTATATTGTAGGTTTTTGCCCGTTATTTTCTTTCATTTGCAAATCAGCCTCCGATTCGACTCAACTTAGCGTCAGATTTAAAATATTCTATTCTTGGCTCGTAATTTCAACCAGTGCACTGCAAATATTTTTATAGCACTGTTAAAATATGAATCTTTACTTAACTGTCACTAGCAGAACTAACAAACAGTAGTAAAAGCTGAATAAACATCTGCCGGGCTCCAGTATCCCTTTATTTATTTTTAATGTGCCGAGCCTTTTCAAAGCAGATTTATATCAAAATCTTTGCTGTCACAGCCAGTGACTGCGAATTACATTTTTTTCATCTTTGTGTTTAACATGATGGAGCTTTCCATTAGGTGGATGATTTACTCAGAAATATTTCTTTATTGGTGTTGCGGTTTTGATTTAATCTGGGGTTTGATTTACTGGTTATTTAAAAAAAACTTAACTTTGTTCGCTTACGTCTGTGTCACCTATTATATGTTAAATTCATATTTTAGAAAATCAACGGAGCAGTTACAGATTCAGCTAAATTTTTTAAAAAGATTAATTACCTAATTTATAGTATAAAAAAAGGATTTTTATAAAAGAAGAAAGTACGACTTGCTTTCTTTGCAACCATATAACAATACATTATATAAGCAAAGTTTTTGCTTTTTTATAGCATTAAAACTTTTTCATATAAAAGCAACGTCGCATAGTCTAATTTATATATTATTATCATGACTGTTGCCACCATAACTAACGTTACACGAAATAGACACGATTCTTTTGACAACAACAAGTAACAACATTCGATGTGCGGTCATAAATCAAATATAATTTCCAGAAAATTCACCCACTAAGCTTGTTCCTACAGACTCTGCACGGACTATTACGGATATAAATGTAGAAATAGTGTGTAACAAGCAACATTACGTTGTTTCAAACTACCAAGTGTGATTGGGAAACTTTTTTATGTGTACCATGTTTCGGGCTCGGTGTTTCTTCGATGATTTATTTTATTGTAGTGCAAATTGGTTTTGGAGGCTGTTCGTGATTCATTGTCTTTTCCAAGATTACGTGCTGATTTATAACATAGACGCTAATTGTGTTGTTCAAGAGAAAATATACGGCTAACCATTATAAATCATATTTGCCTAACGATGTTGAACATATAAGAGCTTCGTTGTTTATTTGAGAATTTTTTAAGTGATATACACTTTGAATTTAAATAACCGTTATTGCTGTATATTATGCCTATCTACTAATTATTTGATCATTAGATTTTATTTTTATTTTCATGTGCTTATTAATATAGAATTGTTGTTTTTTTGTTACTATTCGTAAAATATGCCTTAAACTAGTCTTAGCAATAATAACTATTAATTAACATAAAAATATTACATTCTCGTCTTTACCAATAAAAACTAGCAAAATATCTATTATTAAAACTACTAATTATTGCAATTTTGGTTACCGTACAACTTCCAAATTTGCAACACAGACACTATTAACCTAACATCAAATTCACATAACAACTGAATACGTCCCGTTACAGTTATTTCTCCGATCAAGTTCGCATTCAAAGAAGAACAGTTCTAAGTTCTTGTACAATCTTGTGCTATTCCAGCTATGTTCAGCTAACACCAAGCTAACCAAACTCTAGAACCTTTTTGCAATGTTTGTAGTAAACTTTGTCTGCTTGTATTAGAATATTTTTCTCGTTTATTTTATTATGTTTTGCAATGTAGTTGCTTGGACACAACAAGGTTCTGTTGCAATGTAGTTTTGGCTAGCGTTTGCATTTCTTGGACGATGTGTTTGTGACTTTATTATTTGCTGTAATGTAAATATTTTGGTTATAGCATGCAATCGATTTTTCTGAGTTTTTGCAGTTCACTATTCTTATTTGCTTTTCTCTGTTTGCATTTAATAAAAAAGTCTTTCGCTGCCCGCATCCAGTCCTTTTTCAGTTCGCCGGTTTGCATAATCAGAGAACAATCTATCGTTTAAATTTCAATGAAACTGATTAAACATTCACCTATCCTCACACAGCAAAGAAACATACAAAAATGAGAACAGAAGTCATTAAAATGTTACTTTTAAATTTTATTAGGCACTATCATTTTATAGCATGGATGTAATAAATCAAACTTTAATTGTATGAAAATAGCGAGCCAAACGCCTAAACAATTTTATCATCATTTAAAAATCTATACCTACCGATACTACAGCATCTGCGTAACGAAATATTGCCCTCTAATTATTATTAGTCTTTGTAAATTACACGAACCAATGGTTGATAACTGATATTCGAACCCCTTGTTTACAATACAAGCACATAGGTACGGCATGTTATTGCCGATACCTTGTAGCCTTGTGTTAATTATTGAGGTCTAGTTTGTGTTCGGGTTGACTAGCTAAACATACGCGCAACTAAATATGTAACGGATATATTCTATTATAGTCTCGTAACTCGTAATGTATTACATACAGACGTGTATGTAAGGTTTGATTATTTTGATCAATTGAAATCCTTTCAACAAAATCATGATAGCCGTCGCTAGTGGTAAAAACCCTCTTACGTTTGAAGCTGGTGTAGCAGGTTTGGAAACGACCAATTTACAAAGACACTGTTGAAATTTGCATTGGTTAAACTATCTTTGTTGTTATTGCTTGCTTAGGGAGAAAGAAATCATCGTTAGGAAACCTAAATTTAAAACAAATATGTGAAAGTCTGAAATTACCAAAACCGTTATGAACAATCGTAGACAAGAGGCACCCGTCTTGCAGTAAAACAATAAAGGGGTTGATACTTTACTTTCGCGAACTCAGTCTCTTCAAAATAATTTTACATAAAAACTTATCGGAAGGAAATCTCTGAATGATACTGAATGCATGATTTAACAGCGACTATCATAAGCTCTAATATACTCGTCCACCTGGTCATCCTAGACCTAATACCACAACCTTTGGCTTAATTAATGTAATTAAACAAGCTGTCGATGTTATAGCAGTTGCACCGGCTGCACAATGGCTACTCGATATCTATATACGTCACAAAGGCTGTCAGCAGCAGGCCTGATGTTCGATACACAATGCAACTCTGTTGCTGCGTTGCTATAGGTATTGGTAATGAGTTATTAATTAGAATATTGATTAAATTTCGAGGATATTATGATTAAAGAATGCAATTATAGAAGTATGTGAAATTGCTATATAGTTCGAAAAAAAATTGTCTTTTATTTTACGAAGGTTTATTCTTGTCTGACAGTCTTTTATTTGACATATTTCAGTAATTTAAAAAAAGTTTAAATACTAAAACTCAACTCTGGCAAGGAATGTGCTCTTAAAAGTACAAAACAAGAAACATTCTGCTCTAACATAGATATAATATTTGTGGTAGTCAGAGGAAAACCGGTGTCGCATGCCTTGCCACGAAATACCTCGTTCTTCAGTCTCGCAAGTATATCATTGCTATGTATATAGTAAGATAGGTACATGAGGTGGCATGCGACATGGATAACCTTCCAGGCTTCGCCGTAATTAGGTAAAAAGTACTTACGTCTAATCTTTACAAAGTTACATTGAAACTGCCCGCTCTCGAACCTCGTGCATACGAAACAGGTATTGTTTCAGATGAAAATTCATTACTAAACTATGTCCAACAATGGTCGACTTTCAACCTCAACTTTTCTAAAATTCTACACATTTCCTTATATCCTATACCTACTTTTTAACATGCTGTTTATTTTCTGTAGAATTACTTCAAATTCAATCTCAAATATTTCTTTTATATTATCAACTAAAATCCTCATGTTAACATTATCCAAAAATATTTACATTTCCCTATTTGTAGGTATCCAAAATATATTTTATAAAAATATTTACGAATGCGTAGTTGTCGTCTTATTTCGTTCACAATTGCCAGTGGTTCGTATAAAGAGATCTCATTCCCGATCAGACTCGTCTATGAGATACCCAAGTAGGGTATTTTGTAAGTCAACTTGGTCCTTTGAACATGAAACCTTTACTTATTATTTGAATTAAAGTGCGATAGTTTCTTTTTGTGTATTTGAAATAATTTTGTTTCGTTGTAAGATGAATAAAAGAAAGTGCAGTGATTCGTTATAGGCCGGAGATTGTTAATTAGTATGTACTTGATTTTTATAGATGAATGAAATTGAACTAATAAAATAAAAATTCTTGTATATTTTTAAAATCATTATCGGTTAATAAATATGTTTATAACCAAGAAATATCTGTAATTTACCGGCGCGTCATTATTCTAAATAACCTAATAATGAAACCTGTAGGTATGCCTTAGAGCCTATTTATTTCACAGGCGGCACCTGTTTAAAAATACATTATTTTAAAAAAGTATTTCACTTATCGTGTATCTAAACCTATATAAGTACGGCATGCTCAAGTTTCCATAAATTATATTAGCATAAACACCGAAAATTCGTGTTCGTACCGTGCACATATTTGATACTGAGCCCAAAATCTTAAAAGCCATCAGTAAACATTGCGCACTTGGTTCACTTTGCTCCGTTACCTTCGCATATCAGCTTCATTCATTAGGACGAGGGGACAAGTCATGAGCTTCGGCTTCAAAAACTGTTGAATCTTAAGAGATTGAATTTAGTAAACTGCAGAAAAAAAGGACCCCCTAAAATGTGTTTTTTTAGTGAAAACCTTATAAACACTTGTATTACTTAATTTAGTTTTTTCTTATTTGATTCACTATAAATTATCATCATTGTAGGATGATATATCAAATGATTAAGGACTTTAAAAGGGTTTATAAATCTAACTGAAATCGCGTCTAGATTTAACTTCATTGCCGAACATTTTGAATGTTACAATGTATTTCAAATTTTTGTTTTTCTATTCATAATTTGACGATATTTTATGACGCTTACTTTAAGCTACTTCTCATAACGAGTTCTCTCCGCTAAATCTTATACCTTTATACCAAATTCCTAATATTATGTAGGTACATTTTGAAACTAGGTCGCGAACTTCACTTGCTATCTTATCATCGACATCATTATACGTGATGTGGCAATCTACTGAGCACATGAGAATTTAAGTAGTTAATAAGCAAAGTATTTTTTATGAAGTTTTTTCTTTGCCTTTATCAGTTTAACCTTCTGACTCGTATCTACATAATGAGTGTATACTACTTATACACAGATTTGTAAATCATTTTTCTCAGGGCTTGTTTCATTATAACCAGGTTACTTTTATTCGAGAGATAAATACTTAAATTCGACTGATAAGCTTGTCAATATTTATTCATCATATAAAAGTTAACTGAGAACTGATCTAGTATATTTCTATAACTCTAGTATGATCCAGCATTTTGTCTTTATGCTTTCATAAAGGTACAGATACATATTTTTTTTAATTAGTTGACATTATAAATTCTACGATAGTATGTTTTGTTACAATAAAAAATTTATGTATTACGTATTTGAAAGGACTTGGAATTAACTTTAACTCTGTTTATGAGAATAGGTGTGTGGTACATAATAATGAGCTTTAAAATGTATTGAGGTACACTGTAAATATAAGATAACATCAAAATTATTACATGCACCTTCATATCTTACCCTCTTCAAAGGCTGCTAACTTGCAAAACTTTACATATTTTCTAAGCCAAAGGTCCCAAATTTAATAAGGGTCTATAATTATAACTAATTATCCAGATTAAGGTTGAAGTTGAGTCTGCCGAGTGGGCCGAGTCCCAGTGCAACCCAAACAAACAAATTTAAGCTGACTTTCAAAGCATTATCACGGAATTTGCAGGTATTTGCAAAAATTTCCCGTCATTGCGTGGACGTGACTTTGCATTTGAGTTGGAAATTTCTACTGTTTTTGGTGCTGCAGATTTTCAATGATTATTTTGTTGACTCGGACCCTTCAGGGGAATTTAAATGTGTTACGGTAATTACTTGGGATAAATTGACTTGTTACTTTTTAGGTAAATGAATGGTGTTTGGATGTGGCAAAAATATATCCTATATATCGTCTATTTTGGTTAATATTTTGTTTTTTACACTACTAGTGATAAGGCAATACTTTTTAGTTTATTTCATTAATAAACAATTTGTATTTTAGTTCAGCATCAGCACTCAACGATTTTTTACCTTTGCTATATTGTCGTGCCTTATGTTATTGTTTTTAATTTTATACAAAAACGAAATCTCTGTACTGTTGCTAACCCAAAACACAATCTCTTACTGTGAGTAAGTACAAAGCTTTCATTGAGAGCCGCTACTAACCAATGGGAATACAAATGTCTCCGTGCTTTGTGTCTGTCTCTTATTTGAGCTAGTAATGTCCTAAGAGAAATCTAAAAGCTAGAACATATTCAATTTTTTTACTTTAATTAAAGGTATCTCATTAAAGACGTAATAATAGTGATTGCATATCATAGATATACACATTCATACATAATGGTCTTTAGCACTTTATTTGTTCAATAGATAATTGCTATGTACAAATCGTAAACGCTTCGTAATTTTATTTCTAGTAGCCGTCTTATCAGTATTCATAATTTTCCTACTAAAATTTAACAGATTCGTTTATTTTCTGTCGTATCTACGATCCCTTGCTTTTATTAAGGAATGCATTTCATGCATATTATTATGATCACGTTCACGATCTAGTGGATAGGTACTTGACATGACAATAGCCATTCGCTTTGTAAAAATTCGTGTTATTGCATTAATGACTGCCTAATCCAAGAGTGCCATTGCATATTCTTAAAAAAAAATGCATACATAAAGTACATATATTGAGTCATTGTTTTAAAAACAATAAATTAGTATCTGATGTTTTTCTTAGTCATTACAGGAGATTATGTTTAGAATATTTAAAAGTTATCATGAAATTGTTGTCATGTGCAAAAACTGAGGTGGATGCCTTTCGGTAACTGTGGCAAGCACCTTAACGCTTCTTATACAACGTTTAACTACTATCGAGTATGTTATTATTATCAAAGTTAAGATGCACATAATTAATATTCTCTTCAAGTCATCTTTGTTCTTGTATACTTAGCCAAAGTTTTGATCACGGTGCCGTCGCCTAATCTCTTGCCGCTCAAGTAACATAAGCAGATAGTAACTTAGATACTACTAAACCTTTATTATTTCAACACAGTCGATCAACAAATCCATTTGCTTACATACAACATTTACTATCATCTCACCAAAACACTGGCTTTACCTAAAAAACGTCGTCCCATAACAAATGTCTTACATCCAATAACCGTAAACACAATTTTTCGCTCGTCTGCAAACACCTAGGTTAGAAAAAGATAAATATATAAATTGCTTAAGGAGTAAACGAGAGAAGTATATAAGAATTTTCAGTAGAGCTCTCAACACTCGTTTCGTGTTATTTATTATGACCTTCGCTGAGTTAAATGCTGAAGTATTTAACGATGCCTTTTTTATTCTGAACTACATTTGCAGGAGAAAATGTTTTGTGAATAATTTCTTTGCGTTTTCAACTACTTTATTTCAAAAATGTTTATAATATTTTTAGTATGGTGTAAGTGTGCTAAGATAATGATGATAATAGTCATAATTTTAGTCAATAAACTGTACTATCCACTAGTGGACAAAGGACTTGTAAGAGGCCAAGTAATAAAAAGCTTTTGGATTGAAGGTACGCCTGCTAAACTAATTATCAATTGCATTGGCAATAAATAGCCTTATTATAGATATATCCGTGTTAGATAATTTTATGCTAGTTTGTAGATACATACCAACGAACGAACTACCAGCTGCGATGTTTCCCGAGCTCTATGACATGTCCTTCTTTAAACTAGGTTTAAAGAGAGCATTAATATCACGGTAGGCAGCGGCTTCGCTGAGCCCCTGGCATTGCAGAAGTCTATGAGCGACAGTTACCACTTACCATCAGGTGGGCTGTTGGCTCGTCTGCCACTGTAGGCAATAAAAAGAAAAAAAAAAAAGTCTTATACATATTAGTGGGCAGTCATTTTTCGAGTCAAAATCATGATAATAATAAATCTTAGTTACAGTTACATAAGGCTGACTTAGGACTGGTCAAGGTGGCGAAAATTGGGGCATGTCTGTGTGGACCTAGCCAGCAGTGCAAAACGTCTTTAGGCGGATATAATGTTCTTACAATCATACACATTTCATTTATTTGAAAAATATCATACATAAAACATTCAAAGTGCTTCATAATCATAAACAAGTCATACTTCACAAAAGTACAACTTAATATTACGTAAAATTTTTAAAGTTTCAAAAGAAATAAATTATGAGACAGCTCCAAAATTGCTACAAGTTGCTCCTTTAAAAGTGTCGAGCCGAGACATCTTGACGTCTCGATCCAGACGGCAACAACTTCTAATATAATACTTTTTATACGCAGCCTTTAAATTTCTATCCGTTACCTTTTAAACGGTAAAGTTAAATTTGAAAAGTGCTTAATATAGTTAATTTACTCTTATTTGTAAAGTAATTGCTAATTAATAACATGTACAATAGTTTCTTAATAATTTATAAGTTTGAAATCGCTCCGCTGAACATAGGTCTCATCCAATGACACGCGATGCACTAGCATGATTCACTTTCAGCCTTTATTTATCTTACTTGAATCCTTTTTTATTAAAGTACATGTTAAGATGCTTTTTTAGCTTTATGATAGGTCTTCAAATGAATTGAAACAGAGTACATTTCAGAATATCTAATAATAATAAGAATATATTATTAATTATTATCAGAGTAGGTACACAGCGACAGTGAGGTTGATGATCAATTATTATTCTCAAACTCCTACTTTATAAAATAGCCTTTAACTTGTTGTAGAATAACAGGAACAACTTATTATATTAGCTTGTTAGATTGTATTATATGTTATCTATTTATCGATTATCAATTGTCCAAATCTCATGTAACATTTTCCATTTACTAAATAAAAATCCAACTTTTTTATTCATTGACACCGGAGGCGAAGACAGTAAAATGCGAATCATCGTATTACCGAGGGCCAGCCGATAAGCTCGCTCGTAAATTCAGCATTCGGCGTTCGGCGATCGCTTTCCGGATTCGTTTCACTGCGCGTACATTGTTTTTTGAATGTCAGCACTAGTTGATGACGGTTTAATATTAAATTGGTCAAGTGCGAAATGTTATTATGTTTATTTTTAAAACATTTTATTATTGTAGTATAAAATATACCTAGTCATTTGCAGTGGCTATAACGTTTCTTTTAGAAGCACTCAGCAGAGGTTACATTATTATCCACGTATATGTAAACTATTCGCTTTTGTAAAACAATTATCTATACTAATAATTAAAGAAACGTCACTAAATTTTAAATGAGCTATACTCGTAGGTCTCTGTAATCAATCAATTAATATCTCTCTCACTTTAGTGTGAATTTTAGCTACAATTTGACTATCGTAGGTCTATTAAGCTTTACTTTCTTCTCGTAAAACACCAGGCTACGAATCAACTATATTTTTGGGATATTTCTTATATTTAAAGACTTGAAGAACTATAAGACTGCGTTCATGAACCAGCGTCAGCACCCGCGTCTAACACGCTTTGCAATTTGAGTCTGCGCGAATGACATGCGCTTAGCGGGGGCGTCTCGTCTGAACGCAGCCTAACTGTTCATCAACATATCAATGCAAATCCGGAGCTCATAAACTAATAGTCTGCATTTGCGTCCAACTAACAAAATAATAAATAAAACCGCAAAATCAACTTCAATTATCGCACATTCAAATAAACCGATCATTTGAAGCCTGCGTGTGATGTCAGCGCTATTGTTTCGCGCTCGGTGTCGCCTGTCAAATTACTGTCCACAGAGTGAACAGATTGTGAGGACATATGGATAGTCGCATCTGATTGTGATATTATAATTACTAGAGCTGAGGGATGTTATGATATTGTGTTTAAATGGTACCTAACGTAAATCTACTAATAATTGCTGTATGATATAATAGTTTTATGTGATTGTTCAATAGTTGAAGAGAAATAAGCTCCGTGTCGTGGGGTTCTCTTACATTCAGACCGTATAGATATTACTAGAAATGGCCAGCTTGGTTGGAAATCGAATCGACGCTATTCTTTAGAATACACACGCATGCAGTCTATAACAGATATATACAGCTAATTAGTCTTCGTAATGAATCAATCCACAACATTCGATGTGACCGTTAAACTATACGACATCTTCATCTTTAAAGGCGGTTATACATTTGTTGTAGTAGATCCTTACCACCTTTAAATCGCATACACTTCACATACAAATAAATTCGAATACGTCACTAAATTCGCACATCAAATCCTTGAATCCTTACAAAGCTGCCAGCAAATTGGCAAACTACATCGGAAGCTTAGCCGCCAGACAGACTGGCAGTCTGGCAAGTCTGGCCGTGGTCTGGCAAAGAAATCGATTGAAGTATTGCTACCATACAATCTGGGTGGTGAGAGCAACAGTTCCAATCGGCTGGTTTTCAATAGTTGCTTTGTGGGCTATTAAACAAGCGTGTGTACATTTGGAAATAGCATGATGAGATGAAGGACAGAAAGAATCGAGAATCATTTCTTTGCTACTGCAGCGATGAAAATGTATAGTAGTTAATCTATTTTATTTGGTCGCACTAATTACATTATTGCAATAGCAGATATTATTCTAGAATAACATAGCAGTTACTATATAAATTATAAATATAATGTACAAATAGTCCCCACTACTAACTAACTACTTAATTTTAACGCCTCGGGGCGATGCGTATGACTACTATGCCAGGGGTTTTGTTTCGATTCACAAAGTGACATTGTGTGACCTTTCAACCAGACTCAGCGATATTCCGTTTAAAAATATATTTATTTATATAGGTTAACTAAATTAACACATAGGAACGTTAAAAATAACAAAATGTCACCCAATTAACCTACAGCCAGTTTGCTGACGTAGGGTATGAGAAGAACTGGCAAGAAACTCAGGCTACTCTTTTTAATCGCCAGGTTATTACAATTTTTGTAAGTTACAATTTCAAGTAGCATGCAAAGTGACACAGGGAATAAACTTAAGTCCATCGTTTAAATATCGGACATTGCTTGCTCGTATTATATGTATACCAACTAATACATTGCTATACTCTAATATACAATGAATGTTAATCAATATTTAGATAACTTAATGGCTTTATGAACATGACGTGTCAAAATATGTATATTAATGGACTAAATTGTGTATTGATGACCTGTAACATATGTTATTAAATAGTATGCTTACTAAATTTATGTTCTCATGTAATGTGAATTATTTGTAATTCTTTATGAGAATAAATGTCTAAAACCCAAATTAAATAAATGAATATGAATAATATGAATAAAATATCGCCTTCATCCGCTATACTTCTAGCCACACGGCCAAAGCGAGTGCGGTCGCGGCTTCAGATAAAAGCTTTCAGTGTTTTACAGAGGCGCTGGAGCCGCGGACTGAACAGTTAGACACAGACGTCTATACCTAACGACTGCACAACTTATTAAGATTATTTTGTCTCTGATATTACGAGATATATTAGAAAATTCTCTTGTAGATAGAAACATACGACAAGACATGTGAATTTTGGTTATTGTAACTTATTTAGTTTAAGCGCTAAAGCTTATATGACAATGTACGCTTACCTAGAACAATATTTATATTCAACTCATTAAGAAACACAAAGTGAACTATAACAAGTTGTTCAACTCCTCAACATTATTCATAAACATAATAATGTATGTTGTTGACCCTAGCACGAAATATAATATCAAAATAATTACAAAAAACATTTAAACTATGAAAAAAACTGCGTTTGTAACGTGATGTCATCGAAATAATTAAAATAATTTTAATAAAATTTATCAAAATGACTCTCGCTAATGAAGGCCAGATCATGATTGGGAGAATTAATTTATTCGCGTGTTAATTACTGCATTATGTAACAGCATAAATCAATGTACTATTAAATATTCACCTGCAATACTGCATCCAATTTATTTGTGATTACAGTCATTGAAAGTTTAGATAACATAAATTATTGTTGCGTTTTCATAATTAACGAGCCGTGTCGTAACCCCAAATCACCCATCTCTTTCCATGGACATAGCAAGAGACGATTAATAAAATATTAGGTTTTAAAAAGAAGAGAACAGAAAGGTTAGTTGGACATCAAGTGCTATTGACTCAAAAGTATGAATAATTTACGAAGATATTTTGCAAGAGCATAAACACTACCGTGGTCTTTAAACCAGTAAATTCCTCCTCTCCTCCTGTAAGAAATGTCACTCATATTTCACAATATTTTGACATACATTTCTTATTTTATTCTATCCTGCGTTCACAAAGAACAAGAATCAGAAATAAATGTTTTGTCTTTCGTAAATAGATGTCCAAACAATGTTCTCGGAGATGGAATGCGTCCACTGCTGAACACCGTTATACGTTGATGATATTATTTTAAACAATACATTTGTTAAGCCACCTATTTATTTGTTTGACCTAAATAAGTTGTATTTTAAAGGGGATTGTTTTAGTTTTAGTCGAAATGAATAGTATGTTTTGAATAACATTTATTTATTTTTTATACAAGCAATATATTATTATTAAAAAAACGAAAAGCCCGCCTGCTAAAACCGCCTTATTTCTCGTGCTGACGCTACATTGAAATTTAATATACCCTATGTCACTCCCACAATCAATACGAATCTAATGACACCTCATATGTTAAAATCTATCAAGCCATTTAGGCTGTAGAGCGTGCTAAATATATAGACATAAATACATAGATATAAATACATGTATATACATACATACGCTTGAAAAACATTACCTTCTTGTCTTCGACAGTCGATAAATTTAAATGCCAAACAAACATGGCCCCGAACCATGGCCCTGTTATCTAAGCAACTATTTTCTAAGAAATTCAGCCATTTATTTTGAAACCTGCATGGATCTACCGAAGAAATCTACTACCGTAAAAAAATATGCAAATGACAATTCAAATTTTAGAGAATTTTAGATGGTTCGTGCATATTAATATGTCGTGTGACGGACAGTCGATGGGTAAGGGCAGATGAAAGTGTAAATACATATCGACGTAAAAGTCCAGTAGACGTATTTTATCTAAAATGTTGATGATGATTTGTCCCGTAAATCTCAATGGCTCTCACACGCGAGACGACGGAGCAACAAAAAATTCTAAGTGTGAGCTTGGCCATCTCCAAAACTATACGACTTTATTATTGCAGACTATAGTGTCTACAACAAATTGTAAGATCGAGGTAGCTAATTTAAGACAGTTATAAACATAGTTGAACGTTAATTGTGTCTCACCTTAACAAACATAAATCGGCTAGTGTTGTACCTACAAACTACAACAGTCTGCGGTCGAGTAGTGTTGTACCGGTTTATGTGTTTGTGTGTGTGTGACTAATGTTTGTGGAGACGAGTGTGCAATGTTCGCGCCTCTGTTGCACACTGTTAGGTACGTTGTCTTACATACAGTTAAAATTATTAGACAACATAATGTTTGATGACAAATGTTGTTAAAGTAAAATAAACTGAAAGTTGTATTCTCTTGAAAGTTACATCGATACTTTCACGGTTTCGAGCCATGAGTTCCATGTCGTGTATACCACCATAGAGGCATAACTGCTGGACACAGGCTTATTCTCAAATATCTCCCTTGACCTGTCCTGGGGCCCTTACACAATCTCTAAGAAAATCTTTATCCTTGTTTTTAATGATACAAAAGAAAGATAAACACAAACTAAGGTGGTGGTAGGTCACCCGAATCGTCCTCATCCAAACTTGTTGTAATAAGTGTCATTTTACAAATAATATTGCTTTTAAAGTTCATCAAATCTCAGTCACGTAAATAGCTTGTGTAACTATTAAGCAGTGTGTACAATAGCAGTCAATATTTATCAGTAAGGATATTGTAGGTACAAGGTACACAACACAAGTACACAATACAAGTACACATCTGTAATTACTGACACAATGCTTCTAGTTAGTCTGTGTACTTTGCGTACTTCTCTGGTGCTAACTTAAACAAAGTTTGCTAAATTAGTGTGTGTTCATGGGTCTATTGACGTGGGTCACTCATGGTCATGACACAGCGGTTTTTGAAATAAACAATATTTTCTAACGTATGAAAATAGAAACTCTTTTAAAGCCTTGTTCTGTCTAAGTTAACTTGCACATTACAACTGTATGACGAAGGAAAACGCTATGAGAAAAATTTTAACAAGAGTAGCAAAATATGCCGAGGGCTAGACGCTGTGGCTTATTCAAAACAGCCTAATTATGAGATAAGATAAGTATAGGTGCATTGTTTACACAGGTTACAAGAGAGTACGTCGAGGAAATTAATTTCTCAATGCCACTAACTTCAGAATAGGGTCAAGTACTTCAAAGAAAAAAAAAGGTCATGGCCCAGTGGTAAAGGTGGAAGGTAGACACGAGGTCGGGGATTCTAATCCGGGCAAGTACTAATGTGATTTTTCAAATCATATGTAAGTACTTTCTAAGTTTATCTGGAGATTACTGACTGACGGTAAAGAAAAATATAGTGAGGAAACCTGGACTTCTGAGGAAGTCTAAAATCGTCAATCCGCCTTGAGCAAGCGTGGCGATATATGCTCATACCTTCTCTGTATGAGAAGAGGCCTTTCTCTGTAGTGGGATAATAATGGGCCGATATGATGTATTCAAAGAATTGATTAGCTACATGTTTACGTATATACTCTATCTATTATAACTTCTTTAAGCATCTTCCGAGCTAGATGAGAAAAAGAATTAAGTCGGAATGGCTAAATGGTTAAGCTACCCTCTCTTTAAGTTGTTTCTTTATTTTGTGGTTAACCGGATACCTTGGACAATAATTATTTCTGATAAAGGAACACATCATGAAGAACCTGTCAATCGAGTTTTTAGAATGATAATAAGCCTTTCCTATATTATGTTATGAGAACTTAGCTCCAAAGAATAAAATAAAAAAAATAAACAGGTACTATACTACTTATAATATTTATAGTCTTTTAAGGATTATATGACTATTAGCTTATATCAATAAATTAATTTATTAATAAATATCAATTACATATAATATACAATATAGGTAGGTTCCTTTACGTCGCAAACTAAGCTAGTGCTTGTATCTTGAACACCATTGGGATTACAATTAATAAATATATATTACATACAATATAGATAGTTTCCCTTTAGTCCCAAACTAAGCTAATTATAAAAGATGACTAGAAAGTGAGTACGAACATTCAAGCTTAAACTTGGCCATGAACCAGTAATGTTTATTTTCATTACTCACTTGGCAGAGTTCCAAACGCGTAGGTTTTCGAGGTCAGAAAACAAGTCTGATAAGTAATACATTAATCAATACAAATAGGCACTCCTTACGCTGTCAGTAAAACGATCAGCGGATTAAACAACAAAGAATGTGGCTAGGTTATGGATGGATGACCGCATATTGACCGTATTTGATCTCAGCGCCTCCTTGCTTTGGAGGGCACGTTAAAATTCGGTCCCAGCTGTTACCATGTTAAATAAATAAATAAAAAGCATTTATTGTCTCTATTAGTTTTGTACAATAACTAAAGTAAGTACTAACAAAACAAAGACATCACGAAACTTTGTGAGAATCTGGTGCATGTTGTAGATTTATCGCTATATCTGTGTTACATGTCACCAGTCCCCTCTCGCGGTTTGTATGAAGGTAACAAATTGTGTACAACAGTTTTCGTTATGTTGTATTTGTAGCTTACAGAAGCTATTAATAAATATGCATAAGAGTAGAATAATTATAAGAATAATAGGTAGTTATTATTATGTAAAGTAGAGATAGGTTAATAATAGAATAGTTACAAAATTAATATATCGTTAAACCAGTTTATGGAATGTACATATGTGAGTTATGAGTGTGTTTTCAGTACAAGTGTGTGCGTGTGTGTGTTAACAGTCGTTAGGTCAAGTCGAATGCGTTTATAAATTAAGGTCGACCTGAACAAATCCTGACACTAGGTTGAGTCAACCTGGTTGACCACTAAGTCCATAAGAAAAAGAATGACATTAACATATGAGATATAGTGGTACTCTCTGCTTATCCCATTAATGGGGGACAGGCGTGAAGTTGTGTATGTCTTCTTCTTGTCCTAAACCTTTTCCCATTATCTGGGGTCGGCTCTCCTTGTCTGTCTCTGCCACTGCATTCGTTCCTGCGCAATTGCGGTGTCAATATTGAAGTTATGTATGTATGAGAATTTATTTATCTGGGTAGCTGAACAACTTAGGTATTACTTTAATTTATGTACTTGCCTGCCAATATTAGTTTGATTAAGTTGCTCCAAGTTCAAAGATTAACAAGCTGTCAGGCAATACTATTTATTGTATGTTCAATATACATAGTGAAGTGAAGTGTCACCCATTCACAGTGGAATCTAAAGGGTCTCGAACCAAACGGCTTAAGATTTCATACTTTTGTCGCTTAATTAAAGCCTGGAACTCTTTACCAGCGCATGTGTTTCCAACTAATCATAAGCCTGGGTCTTTTAAGCATCTCATTAAGCCGCCTTAGTGGAGGTCACCATATCAGTAATTTGGCTTTTGGAATGGTGTCCACCACTTCTGGCTTCTTCTGTCTGCTTACCATCAGGCGGAAAAAAAAATGAGTAATGTCGATATAAATAGGTAACCTGTTAAGTTTGACTAGTACAGAAAATAGACAAAGGTTCTGTTTCATCACAACCATTTGTAAAAGCTAAGTATTTCAGCAATACCCCGTTATCTTAACTTCAACGTTCATACACACATGAACATAGACTACACACGTTTAGGGACACCTTATCTTATATACGACCTTCCTCCCCCTTCCCCCTCCCTTTCCTCCCATCGACAAGGCGACAGATTTACGGATGGTGGACGACACTGACCTCGTAATTTTACAACGTATCTCGTATCGTGCCGCGTTTATTACGTTTTCCGAACCCCAAAGGTGAAAGGTTCAAATCTTCGAGGAATGAGGATTGATAAGGATTTTAGATTTGTTGGGGTTTTTTTGCAATTTTGTAGTAATGTGTTGTCTATAGATGCCAGACTTATCAGATGCAGGTTTATAGCCTCTAGCACACACCCCATCTGGTTAAATTTAGAGTTCAAGTGAACTTTCTATGAAATGCACAAATTTTATGTTTATTTTGCAATTTTAGGCTTAAAGTAAGTATAAGTATGTATTTACAAAAAAAAGTATATGCAGCATTCTTCAACCCATACAATCCTGTAGTATACTTAAAGCACCTGGATTGATGCACCTAGGTGAATTAAATAAACTAATAGTAAACTTTATTCACTTTGTGCACCTAGTAGGTGCGTGCAACAAGATTACTAAAAGTTTACTTGATGCACTCTTGAGCGGGCATGGGTGCATTAAGTTAACTTTTTAGTGTACTTTATTCACTTTGTGTACTTAGTAGGTGCATCAAGATCACTAAAAGTTTACTTGATGCACTCGTGAGCCGGCATGGGTGCATTAAGTTAACTTTTTAGTGTACTTTATTCACTTTGTGTACCTAGTAGGTGCATCAAGATCACTAAAAGTTTACTTGATGCACTCTTGAGCGGGCATGGGTGCATTAAGTTAACTTTTTAGTGTACTTTATTCACTTTGTGTACTTAGTAGGTGCATCAAGATCACTAAAAGTTTACTTGATGCACTCGTGAGCCGGCATGGGTGCATTAAGTTAACTTTTTAGTGTACTTTATTCACTTTGTGTACCTAGTAGGTGCATCAAGATCACTAAAAATTGTAAAATAAAATAATTTGTAACAAAAAGAAAACCAACTTCAATTATATAAAATACTTATATAATCATTTCTGATTATCTAAATCAAAAAATTAATTACTTTGTGCTAAGTAAATTTATTTTTTACTTTTTAGTTTCCTTCCTGGCTGATGTCGGTTTTCTTTTTGTTAAAAATTATTTTCGTTTTATATATATATATATACTTATCAAGAATGATTGCAAGCTTTTAGGTATTATTGTTCTTCTGAATATTTAGTTAATCATTTAATTTTACACACAAATGGCAAAAGTTTAGTTCTGTTGTTTGTATTAAATACTTGCATCTTGCGTTTTAAATAAAAATATTGAAAGACAATGATATATGCTATTGTTTATAGTTATATTATTAGTTTAGTTACATTGGCGGCAATAGAGCAAAAATATCTATAAATGCTGAAAGTGTATTAAATGTTTTACTTAATTCACCTAGGTGCATCAATATAAATGCTTTAAGTACACTACGGGACTTAATGCACGTACACAGGTGCACAAAGTTTACTTAAAATACTAATAGTGTATTAAATGTACATATATATACTTAATTCACCTAGGTGAATCAATCCAGGTGCTTTAAGTATACTACAGGCAACTGTAATGCTTACTCTGAGTCTAGATAACGTTATGTAGTTCCTGTACTATTATTATTAAATATACTATTATATAAAGCGGAAGAGTTTGTTTGTTTGTTTGTTTGTACGCGCTAATCTCTGGAACTATCAGTCGGATTAGAAAATTCCTTAAGTTTAAGTTATTATATATATTACTAGCTTGCCGCGGCGCGGTTTCACCCGCGTCTTTGCTTACTGCTCTGCTCCCGTCGCCAGTAGCGTGATATTGCATAGCCTATAACCTTCTTCGAGAATTGAGCTATCATACGCAAAAAGTATTTTTCAAAACCGACTGGTAGTTCCAGAGATTAGAACGTTCAAACAAACAAACAAACAAACTCTTCTGCTTTATATTATAATAGTCTAGATAGTATAGATCATTATAAGCAAACTGTATCTAATATTTTCAACAAAAGATGGTTTTCCACAACATCTTTTTACCATATCATCTCATATTATTATAACTTTTTTGTTTAAAACAATGCCTTTGAAAGCTCAGCTAACGATAGGCAGGGGACTCTTGGGCAGATTAGCGAAGCCTTCCCTGGGAACAAACCCACACCGTCGCCGTTTATCGCCGATCAACTCAACAACAAAAGCCTTAAAAATTCTACCAATGCTTGAAACTGTATTGTTTGGAATATTTTATGATAAAACCCACACAGGTTTTAAGTTATAAGAGAGTTTTAAAGTGCAATGTTTATTTTATAATTTATTTATTTATTTATTTATAAAAACTTAATGCACTAATGTACAATGGCGGACTTAATGCCATGGGCATTCTCTACCAGTCAACCAAGGTAATGCAGAGATAAGCGAAGTAGGTGCAATGAAGTTGTAAATTATGATGGAGAAAAAGGGAGGCTTAAATCATATTACAAAAATAGGTATTCAATACAATAGATACTTAAATTACTTAAAGAAAAATAATATATATACAAAATAAATAATATTGGTATACTAGATTATATACATACATATAAGCATACAAACATACATATAAGTATACATAAATACTTACAAATACAGATATATATATAATGCATGTATAAACATATATATATATATACAAAAGTTAACGTGATATTGCCGACAATCCATCAAACAGGAGAGTACGAATCTTTTGCTTAAATGTATATCGGTTAGTGGACATCCTGATCTCGAGAGGAAGCGCATTCCAAAGAAGAGCCATCATTATTATAAAGCCATCATTTATCGTTTTAGCAGTTTTAGTCAACTTGCATGGCACCAATAGCAATGAAAGAATTGCAATCAATAGATTGAAAAATTATATTTTACGCCTTTTCTGAGCAAAACCTAAAATCACAATCCTACAAAACTATTAAAAATATTTTCAAAATAAATTGTCTAGAAATAAATTCTTGCCCGTTACGAGTCTAGTTCCAGCCGTCACAATTTCCTTTCACAGAGCGTTTAGAGCTGTCGGGATTGCTTCCTTATCGCAAATCAATTTCTGAATTATATCCATGTCCTTCCTCGCTCGAGATTATCTCAGTCTACCTATCAACAGTTTTGCTGCAACTATTTTATATAAAAATTCAGTGGTTTACTCAATTTCCTCATATTTGTATAATAAAAAATATAAAATGCTTAATGGTTCTCGAATTAGAGTTCAGAGTTTTCCTTTATATTGTTTGTTGTCCTTTTTGTTTTAATAATTTTGAAAACATTACTCTCATTGGCTTCGGCAGTCGTGTAAAAAAGCGGAACATCATATAATTTATTACAAAAAACTTCAAACGAGAAACCTAATCTCCATTATCATTTAAATTAAATATTCAAATAAAATTACTTGAAGAAAATGTACCTTGCCCTTCCCCGTGAATTGTTTTACTATGTATATCGTTGGGGCAATAAAAAAGTATACGCAATAAGTGCTTCGGCTTTGTCGTTTATGGCGCAACTTTTTATTGGCGTCGTTTAAGATGTAATATAAAGTTGGTCGTCTCGTAAATCAGGCTTTTCTACCCAGCTGATAGATGTTGGTGTTATCGGCCTAGGTTTTTACTTTTAAACATCGGATTTTAAACTAACAAAAACTACTTGAACAACTACCTTTTTGATTTAAACATTTCAACTAAAAACTCAGTAACAACTCCCTTGCGTATTATCACGATCTTTAAACCCATTTCTTTAATCTCTAGTAGTCCCAATGCTCGCATTATCCAGACCTTCTAATGCACTTTAACTATATCGAACAGGGTAAAGCGTTCGACACGGTCTCCCATATGTTTAGTCATTGTTTGCTTAACTATCACGTAGTTCCTTTCTTGTGTTAAATGAATTAATTCTACCTACAGATTTACACGATCGATGCTTTGATTCGATTTTGCTTTTTGCGGCAGATAGAGTGGGTTTTATATCGATCGTTTCTTTATTAGGCACGTTACTCGTGAGCCCGTGTTTTATTGCTTTTATTTGCCCAATCGAATTGTCGTGGAGTGCTTGGAATTGTGCGACGAATGACTAAATTATCGTATAATATATTTATCGTCTCAAAAATATTTAGCTTTAGGACACCTTTTGTTTTTGATATGTAAGGTTACAATACCTGCATATTACGTACTGGACTATGCGTTTTTCAGTTAGTTTTAAACAAAATAGCTTGGAAAGACCTGAATAGCACGTATAAAGAGAAGCTTTCCGCGGCGTGGTTTCACCCGCGTCTTTGCTTGCTGCTCTGCTTCCGTCGCTAGTAGCGTGATGTTACATAGCGTATAACCTGTCTCGACAACTGGGCTATCATACGCAAAAAGAACTTTCCAAATCCGACTGGTAGTTCTAGAGATTAGCGCGTTCAAACAATAAACAAACAAACAAACTCTTTCGCTTTATATAATAGTATAGATATATAAAAGTCTGGTACTTTACTCATTTTATACTTAAATGATACGAGTATAACATAGAACAATAACGCCTATTATTCTATGGAGTAAGGCTATCAAGTCTATTCTTCCCAGACGAAATTTCACTTATGTTAATCACAGTAACTCTATGTCTATAATTCGCACCTACAGTCCACCTAACCCTGCAATTTCTAACTAGATTCAGATAAACAAAAAAGCCACTTAAAATGGTAATTAACTCTTTACTGTGCTTCACAAATTGCCGCCTTCGTGAAGTGCGTCTGGGTTTTCTATGTCTTTATGTGAATTTATAGCGTTCACATTAACTTTAGCAGGATTTAGTATGATTTAACGTTTAGAATATATAAGTAGGATTCTGTTATATATAACAGATTATAATAGGTATTGTAAATGTTTTATAGACTAAGAAAGATTGAAAAGTCCTTATAAATAACTCATGAGCTCGAGTCTTGAATTATGTAACTTGTTGAATAGGTATTTGTTCAGTTTCGGTATTGGGTTTACAAAATAAAGAATAATACCAGTGTTGTAACTTAATCATAAAAGTGAGCAAAATATGACAAATTTAATAAATTATCCAAATAATATTGACAACAACAGAATATTGAATCCAAACGTACTGTTCTCTTAAATAACAGACTATATTTTTCTATGCCTTTGCCTAGCACGTTCAAATTCGTTCAAATATTTTGTGAATCTATTCAGTGGTTTGGTCGTAGAGTAACGCGAACTCTGTTCTACTCAATCGCACTCGAACCATTGAACAGTACCATGGATTGTGATAAATTTTGTTGGTATAAATAAAACAAACCCATAAACTAATAGTTTAAACGTAAAAAGTAAAAGTTTACAACATACAAGGAGATAAAAGGGAAGAAAGGCAATAAGCGCACTGAATAGAATACATATACCGACGAAAACGGTTGCAAGAAACGGTCGTCGTTGCAACTGGTTTAGAGACGTCATAAAGGACGAAACTTGTCGATGACTGGAACGAAGGCCTATGTCCAGCAGTTGACGTCTTTCAGTTCTACTGATGATGACTCTTAAGTGAAAGGAAAGCTTAACTAGTGATCTATAATATATGTTTAGGCTTACTATAAAATAAACAGACAAAATATGGTAATTCCATCAGTTCTACCTTACGAATAGATGTAGATCTGTCGGTTTCAATTACAAACTTCATACAGCAGTTATTCCGTAATTACAGTGGAGAGCGTCTACGTAGAGTTTAATTTCGCCCGCTTCCTAGAGAATTGTAAACCGAGGTTACTCTATTGTCTAGAAATGGAACTATGTTTTAAACTATTAATATTGCTAACTATATTGGCTTATGTCAAGATTTTGTTAGTGCAGTATAGAAATCTAATACTAGTCTAACATTTTGTGTATATGTTTCTTCTGCTTTCATTAAGGCAGTTGTGAGATATTTACTTATTATGATCCAAATATTTCCATTGCGATAGTTATTAGGAGGCGAAAACTTTCTTAAATATCATAGAAAAACTTTATATTCTGAAGGCAACCATTACTGTTCACTGTGTACCTTTTAGTGATCTGTAATGTTACAATTTTCCACTTAAGTCATTCATCATCCATTTAGTTTAGATTCCTCTTCAAATTGAGCTGCTCACTTTTAATACAAATACCTTAATACTAAATAAATGATTAATTATTGTCTTAATTCACATCTTTACATATCAAAGGCACCGTCTGAATTTCCATCTCGCTAACAAGAACGAGATGAGCTTCATTACGATGTTCAACTGTACGCGCACTTAATTCAACATCTCAACAATACTTCGTAATGGCGCCTACACTTAACAGCTTACACCCATTATAAAATCTCCGTAATTAATGTACTACACAAAACATTCCACAATATGACTAATTAATTACTCCACTCAAGATTCAAAACCAAAATTCTACCAAAATCGGCTCAAATGAACCTCCACCATCATTCAGACATAATGCTAATGCTACTTATTTATTGACGGTAATCCATTACCCCTTAACCAAACACGAACATCCCTAGAGTCCACAGCATCACTTAGAAACAGAGATCAAACTAAACTGGGCAGATAAAAGTCGCTCACCAAAATAACAAGATATTTGGTACCCTTAAACGTAAGTTAAGACGAAGGTTTTGACAAAATGGTTAGTACTTGAGTTTCAAATAAGGCTTGTTCAAGTGGTCATGTCTTGCACGATAGCTGGCCTAAGATGGTCTCCTCCACCCCTCTCGATAAGTTAATTTGGTAAGGGGTTCGAGAGAATTGTTCGGGTAAGACAGGCCAAACTTAAATGGTTGTGTGAAGAGCACTCGAGAAGGGTATGTCCTAACCGCAGCTTTGCTGGGCATCTTAGCGTGTTCACCTATAACAATATTAGGTACTTTACGTATATATATATGTTGTGTATATTAGCTCTTTGCACAACATCAAATATTTATGGGTTCTTTTACTGCCGAGTGCATTTGCCACAAAATTACGTGTATAGAAAATGGACGGTAAAATTGAACCATTGCTACATAAATACAAGGTTTTGTCCGTTGTTGCCCGGTCTAAGTTAAGTAAGTAAATAAGTATGTATTCGTAAGAATACATACTTATTTACTTACTAACTACTTATATCTTCTACTTACATACTTATAGTAATATGGAAGATATGAAATATTTTCGAAAATTTTTTCGTCCACGTTGATGAATGTTAGTATTTAATATTGGCGCAGTCGGCTATTTCTTAGGCAAGTTATAACGTGTTTGAAATATCATACTCATTTCTAGGCACTATCTATCGTGCTGCATCATCCCTTAATTACATTGGCAACCTTTAGACATATTATACGTTAAACAACAGCTATATAGACATATTAGTTCAACTTAGATACATATAATTACTTCTTCGTTTACTAATTTCTGCCTGTAAAAGTTGTGTGTGCTCGACATTATTCGCGACTGCGACAGACTCTGCCCTATTTAAAAATATCTAGGCACTACTATACAAGCTAGAAAATTTATGCCTGCATATTGGAGGTATGGTATTTTATCCGTGTGCATTTTCTTGCCCATAAATAAACGTTTCTTTTTTTTTAAATATCAATTGAGCCAAGCTTTCTCATCCAAAACAGAGTAAAAGTACTCCGCCTTTTCCATGTCCATAGCGGTTGAATTACGTATAGTTAATGTGGCGGATGATCTGTTGGAGGCATTAGAGGCTTGTCTTAAGGGCTACGGACCTTAGGGTCATTAAAACGAGTGGTGAGCAATTTCCGATGTGTGCGAGCTTTAGTGTTTATTGTAGGGGATTACTTACTTACTTTCATCTACTATAAAAATAGTAGATGAAGAAATTCTGTTTTTCTTAAATATAAGTTTAAAGTTTGCAACAAAATGCAAACTACCAATTGTTTTTTAAAAACGTTACTTTTGAAATGAATTTATAGAGTTTGTACTTATAAAAATTCCGTTGGAAGCGGGTCATAGAAGTGGTCGAATAATACTGGTATACGGGAATAGACTCGGTTCTTATTACTTAACGTACCTGACAAAACGACCGTATTACTATGCTTTAGTTAATAAAGCAGTGGATAATTAATTAATAAGAATTTTCACTCGGAAAATGCAATATTAGTATGTGAATTTATTAGCTTAGATAGTCTTCCTTACTTTTTGATACAAAAACAACAAACCTCGACAGTTAACAATAACACAAACAGAACAAAAGAATTTAATTTCGCATGTAACAGCAAGCCATGACACAAGCCACTTCACATCACTTGCGTTTAATCCCAACAAATTCACTGCAAAATTAATACCATTGAAGGAGAAAATAGAATTAAAAAATATATATGGACCACTTTATCGTCGGACCGAGTACTAAAATTCGGCTTTTCCCTCCCGAACACATGTAGGAAACAATGCCTTAATCTACTTGGACAAATTAAATCTTCGCTGTAAACTACATTACAAAATAAACTCTATTTTGTAATATTTAAAGTAAAAATTGCTACGTGGTGGAATTTGAGTCGTTTTTGTTTCTTGGTGACGGCTTTTAAAAATAGGTTCTGTCTGCGATGCTGTCCGTTCGGCTCAGTTATGAATGCACGAATTAAAAAGTACTGTATGTTCTTCGTTTTCTCTCTGCATTCAATGAAACTTGGAAAAGCTACGCTCCGCTGTATAAAACAGTTAATACGCTTATAACTTCATAACAGAATCACAGTTTTTTTTAAAAGAAGCGAGAGTATTAAAACAGTTTATTACACTTTATTCTGTCCAAAATATAATCATCTTTAAAGTCCTTCGTGCCACAGTACTTGTTTCTAAGCACAGTAGTATATTCAATGTTGCTCTATCCCATGACACTTAAAACACCTAAATCAATATATAATCAATATAATAAAGCAGTTGGTACAAAAATAGTGAATATAAACCTACAATGAAATCATACCAAGCAATATATAGACTGTGACACACAGAGAAACACCGACATGATCTCTCAAAGTTTTATATCTATATTTTATATAGATTCTATTGTAAATAACTTGAAAAGAGTACATTTTATTCTACAATCTGTCTTAATGCCACAAACAAGTCGCAACCAGAAAATAAACAGAATAAAAATATTTAATAAGAGACTCACAACGAACACGAAAATATTTTACTAAAGTTATTCCGTAAAGGCATTGTCTTCAGAAAACGGTTGAAAGAATTTCATGCACTGAAAAAAAGTATAAATAACTTTATTGAAGTTTCAACTTTATGTATTAAGAATAAAGTTGTGTTTTGTTTGATAGTTTGTGTTAAAAAGTCTTTTAAGAACATCTTAGACATGAATATCTTACGTTTTGTTTGAAATTATTCGCTTTTTTGTTTTTATATTGAGTTTCTGATGTCTGTTATGATACCTTTATGTGTATGTTTAGTTTAATATAGTATTAATAAGTCAATAGAAATTGGTTAAAATTATATCTCAATTATTTTTTTAAATGCACAGACAGAGTTTTATCCTGCATTAAACAATGGAAGCCATTGGACGTGGGACACTTGTGATGCCACGATTGTTGTACTCGTATGTAAGAAAAGTAAAAGTGTTCTTTAATTAGTGACTTTGATATGTCGATAGAAAAATAGAATAAATCTATTTAAATCCCAGCTGAATTTACAGTCTGATTGCTAGGTATTTACTCTGTTTGGAAAATATGTATGAATAAAGTTTGGATAAATTCGAGTATCGAAGGCGAACTTTTATACAGTTATCTATCATTTAGGAAGACGCAATAATCATATTTAGATAAAGTCCCACTCAAACGTAATCTAGTATACGATAGACAAAAGTCACAAATGTATATTATTCACACACATTTGAATGCACACACGAAAATAATTTCCCTCTATCAAACATTTCTTACCCCTAGGGAAAAAAGTGATATAAAAAACTGACGATTCAACAAAAATGCCGTCAGGGGCTGAAATATAAGGAGTTTGACATATAAGCGGTAATATTATGGGTATTAGATAAGAACTGTGGCCTTGGGCATTTTGTTGCTTTTTCTGAGATACTCGAATTTTATCATAGCTCTAGGCTATGGTAATAAGATTAACAAAACATTAGGGAGATTTCACTCCGAGTTTATATAAGTTTTAATTGTGGTATATTTTTCTGAACTTTGTTTTGTTAAGGTGTTTTGTTTAATATTTTGATCATACTTTTAATGACTGTAATAAATATGTAGGGCATTTAATTTTTACGTTGCACCTAGGCGCTTAAGGTTGGTTTTCAACGAAAATTATCCAACACAAATTGTTTAGCGTCCTGCGATGAAACTTTGACCAAATTTCATCATCATATCCGTTTCGTATAAAGAATCTTTTGTTTGCTATATCTTTATTTTATTCAAGATCTTTCATCTTTTGTTTGAAAAATACTTATAAAACATTTTCCTTTGTTTTAGGTATGTACTGTCTACGAAATACGTCACGATTCAAAACCCTGCGTAAGTACAACTTGAAGCTTAATCTCTCGTTTCCAATACATTGCGTTTCGTTGCGTTTTATGCTTATTGCAATTCAGGCGGTGAGATTCGTCTAACTGGCGTTTTGCATCGATTGCTCGACTTAGGGCTGTCAACACTTAGTAGTAACCACGTAGTAAACACAAAACTTGTGTTTACTACAATGGGTTTTTATTGCGTTGTGAAACTTTGAAAGCCTCAGGGACAGAGAAAAACACTAGCAATACTGTACAATATTCTACTGCTGTCAATATGTTACGGTAGTAGATCCACGCTGGTTTCAGCATGAATGGGCCGGATCGTCCGGGGAAGTACTACCCTCTCATAGAAGATCGACTTAAGAGTAGTAGTAGACGTACTATTGCGTTTCGCTCGGTGAGTGAGAGCGCCGGAGGCCCAACTTCCCCCCTTTCCCCTTTCCTCACCTTCCTCATTCCCTTCCCCTAACCCCTTTTCCCAGCCGCCATAGTGGAGGCCACCATACCAGCGCTTTAAGACTAGGGCTTTTGGTATGGTGGCCACCACTTCTGGATTCCACTGACTGCTTACCATCAGGCGGGGTAGAGTCACTTTGGTAGGCTAATATATAAAAAAAAAAAAAAAAAAAAATATAGGTAATGCTTTTCTTAGACAAAAAAAAACATTAAGTACTAGTATTTAGAAATTCAACACTAGGTAGACTAGTTATGGTCTAGAAGAATGGAGGAACTGAAATGACGAATCTAATTTTGGAGTGCTTCAACTGATTTAACAAATCTTTTAACAAGATATAAAAAATATATGTTTATTTATTTATTATTTATGTACACACATGACAATTATAGAAAACGAACATACGTAAGAAGAGCACAAAGGTACTGCTTATTTCAAAAGAAATCTCTTCCAGCAGACATGCGACAGGAAAATTAGATGAGAGACATAGACATATGTTATTAGTTTGCAATGTACAAAGTTATTAAGAAAGTAGAAATCTTAACACAATTGTGAACTTTATGACGCACAGCTCAATAATATTCCTTTTTTTTTAAATAAAATCTCTGTGACAGCCCTAACGTTGCAATCATTTGGTTATCACATTTGCGCGTGGTTGGCTACCAATGTTTTCCGATCTTGTCCGATCTCTTCCGATGTTACCCGAATGTCTATAAACAGTTTTTATTTATGCCGTTTTACGTGACTTTTATTGTCATCATTAAATTATTGTTACGTGATCAATGGCAGCCGCAATATAGAATAGGGGAAAATAAATCAGGCTTTTTAGTTTTCATATTGATAAAAGAAAAATCTAAAGCTAAACAAATAAAAGGTACACTTGACAGCAAAAATGTGTCTATTACTTATTATCTCAACGGTTCAGTCATTACGTGTACCAACTGCAAAGGTTTTGGGATCGATTTCCGGGTCAGGGAAAGTGCATGTTGTGTTTTCTGCTAAGATTTTTTTTTGTTTTATACCAGTGTCTATAATTGTACCCTGTAAATCCGTGATTAGAAGTTTGATTCTTCTATTATGGTTTATTAATAGTTGGTTTCTTAGGTGTTTTTTAATTTGCCATATATAAGTAATGTATCTAATAAAAAGTTTTTTTTTTTTTTCTAAAAGAAATGAATTACACTAGTAACCCATCAAAACAATATCTTAACGCAGCAACAAAACTACACCAGGTCTAAAGTACCCCGCACTTAACAGTTGCGAAGACAGAGTTCTGCACCCTACTTGCTATCTTTGTGAACAAGTCCAGTTTGGCCCATTAACCCTCTGCCTGCAGATAATGGCCTGATTGTCTCGGTTCGCTTCATACTAAATATATGAGGGGGCGATGCCATGCCAAGGTTTTCGGCGTATTTCTTCTCATGGTGCGATTTTTTGCGCAAAGATAAAGACATTATATGGTGTCTTCAGTCATATTTACAATTTTGTACATTTAACGAGCGATTTAAATATCCTTTTTTCGTATTCTAATAAATTAGTGCTGACTTTAAGACAAGTTTTAGACTATTGTACCTACATGATGAATAAATATTTTTTTAGGTATACTTATGCCTCTAAGACCTCCAGGCTTTTATCAACCTAAGTTTCTACACTCACGATATTTCTATTTTTAATATAAACATATTTAACTGCCTTCCAAATACAAAAACATACATTCCAAATTTAAATTGACGTTCTAAATATTGTAAATGCAAACAAAAAAAATAAAAATAATTTATTTTAATATTCGTACACGTGTTTCCAGTCGCTCGTTAAGTAGATGACTGGCCAAAAAACTTGTGCACCATTAAGTTGATGAAAGAACACACAAGAATTTTATCGCACTACCCGCATAGCTCTAATTATAAGTGTTCCGTGAAAAATTGTTCATTAAGGCTAGTGAGCTTGAGATAATGGTAATTTATGTGAATTGTGTGCAGTGGTGCAATTACTTGCGGTTGAAGACGAAGAAATGAAGAAGAAACTTTTTGTGACTTAGATGAGACGTTAGCTTAACTCAATGTCTCTATAGTTTTGTCCTTATTGTTTGATGTAAAAATATTCGTTGTCGAAGAAGGAAAGTGAAACTATTAAGTACTTACAGCAAAATATATAAATATAAATAATAGGTAGTCAATGGAAGAACGCTAGGGCGTATTTTCTTTCGAAACTTTCTTATACAAATATTTCACTTTGTTACCGTGAGAAATACACGATAACACCAACACCTATAGACCATGTCTTTGTTATTCACTTACATAATACCTAACTGAATATTCCACCCCATTACATTCAATAACTGAATCTGTATCAAGCCAGACATTGAAAACGCTTGCATTGGTCACACGCGCTATTTCCGGTCACACCAATTCTGCCAACCCTCACGCGCCATTCGTTTCCGGAAGACAATGGCGCACCAGCCCGTTCCGATCGCAGATTTCCCGTCACATTCGTTCCATCGCCATTGGAAAATCCAAATTGAAATTCGAAAATTATTTTTTAAATTCGAAAGTCTCTGACAATTTTATAACGGCCATTCATTTTACGGTTATTCAATGATGCAGTAGCAATCCTTTTTGTTCTCAGATTTCATACATCTATCATATTTTTTTGTTAAAATAAATCTGCAACTGTTTCGCAAAGCTGCATATGAAACCTTTTTAAAAAACACGCCTAAACGCCCCGAACACTTATTCGAATTTTTATTTTCGAAAAAAAAAACTCAAACCAAGTTGAAACGATAAAGTTTTTTCCTATTGCGGTGCAATCGGGACCGCTACGAAATGGAATTGCAGGAAATATTGATGATAGAATGACACTTAACGCATTCAAAGGTAAAGTTTCAACTGTAAAAGCCATTTTCTTACTATTCGTGCAACTATTTTAAGTATAATATCGTCTGATTTTAAAATCTACCGGCAATATGAATGTTAGGCGATTTTTATTATATGATTTCAAGACTTAGACTAGATCTTATCAGTATTGGGAGTATTGTATTATGTCTGCGTCGCTGGCGTAAGTATTATAGTAGTGCGTAATCAACCATAAATTTTAACACAAAAATCTGGATTGCATTTCAGTGAATAGTCAGTATTTTCTGTGACGGTTTGCCGTTATAGCCAATAGATTTCGTTTTATTTTCACCGGACCGAGTACCTACCTATTCAAAATATACCACTGTTATATAATACATGATGAACAAAATACCATAGTTTTTGTTAGTTTTAATGGTTCTAAAAACAATGTGCAATCATAAAATCTTTTAACAATTTTGCAAGAATAAATATCGGTCTTAAAAAGTTCACTCTTGTTAATAGATTGCCATAATTGCTAGCGTAATGGTGATCGCAGTAGTAGTAGTAGACTTAACTCGGGATTGATGCCTGTACTGTGTTGGGAGACTTGTCTGCTGCTTTCTTAAATAACGGTTTGATTGCTATCATTTAGTTATCTGATTGCATAAACTATTTGTATATAATTGACTTTAAAAGTTGTAAACTCCATCGCAATTGCTTGTAAGGTAGCCTTTATGACGTGTGTTTTCACGCTTCGTTCAAAAGATCCGGCACCAAAATTAAAAGAAAACACACACGACAATACAGAGTTCCAAGTTAATAAAAAAAATTTCGCCACCAGTTGGCGCCACTTTAGTAAAAGGTCTTCCATTTTGTCAGCGCTATCAAAACAAACTTTTTCAGTGTTCATTTCGGCATTTTTAATGTTAAATTTACAAAATGGATAGTTCATAAGGATAGTAAAGGCATAAATAAGGACAAAAGATAATTGCTGAGTGGGTTTTCTAAAATGGCGCCCGCAAGGGCGCAGCACCTATGCGTCAGATCTAACTGAAAACCGCTTTTTGAAAGTTAACCCCTGATTGACTAAATGTGACAGTTGAAGTGGCGCCAACTGATGGCGAAAATTTTCCTAAACATCCTCATTGATCGTACTACTTATTCTACAAATCGACAAAATTTTAAAAATTCCGTGTGCAAATATTGCGCCACCACGAAACCATTAGCAAACGAATTATGTCATCACAACTCCCAAACTTTTCACATAACAATAAAAATTGTAGCATTATCGTGCATAGTAGAATACCCGCCAAGTTCTAATCCACTGTGAATTTTTAACCAAATTTTGTATTGCAAAGTATTAGCATTTTTCACATTCTTTCGCATTATCTACGGTACTCGGTAAATAGGTTAGTTGGTTGTGAATTCTTGTAAAAATACTGGGCTAACATTGTATTGAATGCTTGAATTGCATTTTCTTTTATTTAATTTGGGTTTGAAAATATCGGCTACAAGATTTTGGCAAAGAAGGTTTTTATGCAAATTCTAAAATCATTTAATGAAATGAAAAAGAATCAAGAGGCGATTGAGCCTGCAATACTTTTAGTCACGGAACGAAACGCAATAGTATTGAAACTAATAATGCAGCTGATATTCTGTAATATTAACATTATGCTATGTTATTATTTCTTCTATGAATTCAGCCTATTTGGCTATACCTATTAATGTGAGAATAAGACATATATTATGTCATAACTAAAGGACACAAAGCACAGCCGAACTCGGTACAATTATTAAATACAAAATTTGTTGATTTGAATCGACTTCACGGAAGTAGATGCCCATGTCACATAAGTTGTGTGGTAATTAAATTACTACACTATCATGTTATCATATCAACCGAAAGACAACTTCTGCTGGGCATAGATCTCCCTCAATTTTTGCCATTTTGGCCGGTCATGAGCCAATCTCATACATCGGTTGCCTGCCACCTACCTACCTTGCATACTACTTATATACGAATATGAATTTTATAAATGCAGTCAAATGTCGTGTATTTCTTAAAACCAGTCCGATTTTCTCATTACCCGTAAAATAACAAAATCCCCTGTCCCCACATTCACTATAAACTGCAAGGCTATAAATTTATGTGCATATCGAATCGCTATTAAGAACTTGGCTGAACGCCTAACTTGAGCCAACCAATTGATTTTTATACCTCCATATGGATTTTTATTGCTTTGGATTTTTATTGGGTGCTGACTTGAATATTCAAGGCTCTGTTTACTCAGTTATAAGATTAACTTTCTTTATAAATATTTTGCTAAAAAGTCATTTATTTAAAGGTTTATTGACGTTAAAAATGTCTGTTAATAAAGTTATCAAAACAAAAGTAGCTTACTAGATACGTAGTGAAAAGTAGAATTGTTAATACTCAAATCCTTTTCTTAAAGGTTTTAATAAAAGTCTATACGAGAATTAAGAAAAAAAAATGATAATCCTTCTAACTTTAGTACTATTCTTGCCACTCTAAAACTCTAGGGCTTTAGGTAAAGAGAAGTTCACAAAAATAAAAAGAAAAGACACCTTTATATTCCATTTACAAAACAAAAATTCTTAGCAAAAGTTCTCAAAGATTTCCTCATTGACCAATCAGAAAGTTTTCTCGTCCTCTTAAAACACAATAAGGCTCTCAAGGAACACGCAAATAAGCTGCAGAAGATAATCCCTTAATCTTCTTGTACTTAGATCAAGTGGAGTTTGGCTAAAACCACTCAGGAAGAACAGTATTAGGCGTAGATCGCCATCTCGCCCTTATTTAATCTACAGTAATATATACTTTGTTATATATTTTTGTTTAGATACCAAATTGTATAAAATACATGCGGTATTAATAGATGTACAAGTATTATTTAAATATTGATATGAAGTACTGCTGTCGTTAAAATTCTATCCAAATTCTATACATTTTGAAGTTTGAAATTCACCGAAAAAAGGAGTGGAAGCATTAACGTTAATGAGGTTCCTTTGTTAAAATTTAAACCTCTTTAATTATTGTTTTCTTTTTGTTATAACAATTTTATGAACTTTGTACTTTTCATATCTTCGTGTGGACAAAATAAATAAATAACACAAAGTTTTTCCTTTACATTTTAATGTAAACAAACATGTTTTTCTCTTACCCGACAAAAGTTATACCAAATTAAAAAGTCGCAATAAATTTCTATCAAAAATTTCACGTTGAACTGCAAAATAATATAAAAGTATGTGTGAAATTTGTCGACATGACCTGAAAACCGACCTGTGGATATAAGCGCACTAAAAGATTGGGGTGAATGCCCTATGTTACATGTTTTGTCAAAATATAGGTCACCTAGATTCTACAATATAATTGTGAAAATACGCTAGTTGTAATTTTACTTGTCTAGTTGGAGTATGGTCAGTGTAATGTATATTTTCTCACAATCAATAAAATTACCTTTGTATTTCGTCTCCCTCTGGGGTTCGATGGTACTGTGTACGGATTGCCACGTAGAGGTCGGGGATTGGATTACCGCTCAGTGCAAATTTGTGTGCATGAACATGTCTATTTGCATATGGGCTAAGTGTTTCTATGTATAATATGTATGTATTTACAAAAAAAAAGTATTTAAGTATGTATATCCGCATTCTAGAACCCATATCACAAGTTATAATATATGCTTACTTTGGGTCTAGATGGTGGTGTTGTGTGTATTTATTGTGATATCATTATTAGGTCTTAGGTTGAGATGCTTAGGGGTTCAGCAGTGGCCGTTTTTTGGCTGCAGTAATAATTAATTAGTGCTATTTATTGTATTGCACTAATAAGAGAAAGACATTCAAATAGCCTGACTTTGTTAGTACAGAAATATCGTATCTCCTAAACTACCATCAACCTCATTTAATAAGGTGGTCTGAATTTTATAAACAAAACGGCGCCGAGGGTTTAAAAGCAAAATAAATGGAATTATCGTCGATAATAAATTCGTAACGCAACGCAAAATGCTAATAGGTACTAATGCCACACGACAAACAGTCCACACCGCTCAATATAATATTACATGTAAAGAAAAACTAAACATTTAAGATTGAAGAACAAATATCCTAAGGCAGTAATACTTAGAACATGTCTGATAGCATCCATATAGTAACTATACACTGAATGAAAACAACCTTTACAGTTCATTGAACAGACTAAGTTATTTTGTTTTTCCGCAAGACGTCGAAACTTCACATCACTGTTTTTATGTAAGATATGCATGGGTGTTATCCTAGCTTTTCACATCAACTGGACTAAAACTCCATCCCTCTTATCTGACCTACACAAGGCAAGGCTCAATGACCTTTTGAAAGCCTTCGGCCAAGCATTATTTTAAGGCACGGCCCAAATTTTCAACTAAACACGCAATATTATATCATATACCGAAAAATATACAGTCTAAAATAGATTGCGTGTCCAAATTTTAATTTACAAATTTATCTAACGGAATCATATAAGTACAAAGTTTTGTGTTGCCAAGTAAATTAATTCGTATGATCACGTGTCGTTCGAATATATTTTATGGCAACATTGTAGTTAATAGCGAATGAACTAACTGCGTTGTTTGTTTTTATTTTTAACTAACCATTTAAGCATGATAAAAATATAGCCAAAATATCTTTAGAGCTTTTTATAATAATAGTTTCATTTAGTTCTTCATAATTCAGGATACCCTTAAATAACTACGTAGAGGACATTTTGCAGAACCATTTTTTTCTTATCAGCTTGAAAACATATTCTACTGAAGAAGCAGTTTAATACAGTCATAGATTTAAGATTACCTACACAGGTAACGCTACTAGTCGTTACCTGCTATTCCTCTAATCGTCTTGTACAATACCCACATAAAAGGCTAGACCGAACACCAGTAAACTCTAATCAGACAAACTAAACTCTTTCGAAAATCAAAACATCAAAAATCAGTTTTTCTAAAAGTTTCATGTTTAACAAGTTTTTAACAATTGATTAGTAAAAGATTATAGATTGATAATAAGTCGTATTTAATGAGATCCTGTAGAATTAGTTGTCTTCAGCGTCTGTCATAAATTGTCGCTACTGCTTCTGTTTCCTGGTGTAGAAATAGGGCTGTCAATAGATGAAGGAAATTGTTTTGGTAAATATTTTATAGAATGTAAGGAAATAAAATAGTCTCCTAACTACCTTAGACAGCATGCTGCAGTATTACAGCATGCAGTAAAACCGGTCCAACGGTTTTATGAAATAGTTTAAAGCTTTGAATCTCCAAATTTTAAATTATACAATTTATACTGCCCTAGATCATCATTTGCTGAAAGATGTCCACTGGCATTCTCAAACAAAACATTTGGAAGTTGGTTGGTGGTTAGAGAAGAATTTTTATTATCTGAATATTAGGTATAATAGAAGATTGTTAACTACCATGTCATTCCAACAATTAATACGAATCTAATGACACCTCATATTTTAAAATCCATTAAAACATTTAGGCTGTATGCCAAATAAATAGACATATATAGGTACGTGAACTACATACATGATGTACATACGTTTGAACAACATTACCCTCCTTGACTTCGGCAGTCAGGCAAAAACACCTGGAGTTTTAGTCCCTAATATAAGAAAAACTTTGTAAATTTAAACCGCCTTTTTTTTTTACTTAAAAATTCAAAATTTATTCAGTGACAGCCCTACGTGGGGAGACAAAGGGTCCAGTAAAAAGTGTTCGAGAAGTCACAACGAGCTATAAGGGACTTTCGATACTTTACCAGAGTTTTTTGATTGCAAACGTCTTGGGGAAATCTTTTTCTATTTTTCTTTGTCGTTGGTATTTAAGTATACGGTACCTACTGTTTTTCTTTCACTTGTTATTTCTTTCAGAAGTATTATGTACAGACTTCCATTTCCTTTTTATTGCACAATTTAAACAATTTAGGCGTTCATTTTTCCACATACGCTTAAACTCTACCACCTTAGTCTAGCCTATGAATTTATTTAAGAAACAATACTAACAACATTAGACTTAGGCAGTTGGGCAAAAACACAAAAAAGTCGTTGTCGATTTTGATGGCGACGACGGGAATGATAAAGAAAAACCATTACTTTTGATATTCTATATCAGAATGAGTAGTTTGTTATGAAATACTTACCTACACTACAAGTGTGTACTGAAAGGTAAACACTTCGCCGATCGATCTAGCTGAAACCAGCAGTAATCTACTAACGTACTGTATCTATACTATTTTATACAGCGGAAGAGTTTGTTTGTTTGTTTGAACGCGCTAATCTCTGGCACTACCAGTCGGATTTGAAGAATTTTGTGTGTGATAGCGCAGTTCTTGAGGAAGGTTATAGGCTATATTACATCACGCTATTGGCGACGGGAGCACAGCAGTAAAGATATTTCTTAACGCTTAGTGATATAACAAAATACGTGTAAACGAGTTCAGTTTGTGACTTTTTAATATAACTCATTTGTATATTACCTTCGTTAACATGAAGTCATATAGCTCTGTAATCTCTAACCTAATTAGATTAAAGTTGAAATTGTGTCAACATACTTAACACACCTCAAGTCGCGTCGCTAGGGGCACACTTCCATGCTGTAAACACAACAAATAATATAATAATTGCTATTTAATGTTTATTTTAGTTACTGTTTATAAACATGGGTTGCCACTTTATTAAACTACTTACAACTGTGTAGGTACGTATATTTGCCCGATGAATTTCTGGCTTGCCTCTTTAAAATCACTTTTCATATCAGTTTGTGCTCCCGTTTATTTATTTATAGCAGATTTTATTCAGAGCGGTATCGAAAATTCCTTTTTATTACTATTAACAACAAAAGAAAGTTTCACAATTCGCCAATTTGCCTGCTTTTTCACAATTTTAATCACTCTTAGGCACAAGAAAATGACACATTTCCTATCAACAAATAAAATCCAACCAAAAATAATTTAAACGCACCTTTTCAAAACAACCTCTCGAAATTTCTGTCAACAACAAAGCGTCGAAACAAAGATGTTTGTACACAACAGAAGATTGGTCTATCATTAAGATTCTGGCGCCGTCAGGTACCCACAAAAAACAATAATAAATGAATATTCATTTCGAGCAATAGAAACGATCCATCATACTGAAGCAAAGGTTTGGAACTGTTTTGTTTTTGCGTTTCGATAAATTTCGGAGGCTTAGTAATTGTTTTGCCTAGAGTAGCGAAAGATTTTGTGTATTTTTTGTTTATCTTATTAATTAACGAAGGGTTCCAAGTTAGTCTCACACGATGCTATTCAATTTGTTCACTACTAAGTTCCGTAAAGAAAGAAACGCTGAAATTGTTAAAGGTGCAGTAGATTTAAAAGAAAATATTATCTCGACATCGCCATTGGTAGTATCTAGCAGCTACAACTTTATCGTTTGTCATCTAATAAGCGTTTGCTTACTTACCATTTTTTAGTATTTAGATAGATCTTATTATTTACTTATAAATAATTCTAGATAGAACAAAGTGACAAGGCATTAGAAACTAGTACCAAATAAGGACATTATTTAACGCTTTGGAAGCTAGCCAACAAATTAAAAAAATGTACTAATGTTATACATACGACTACAGCAATTATTATATTCATTTCGCGTGTGAGAATACGTGTCAAATCGTGTATGTCATTTTGCGTAGACACCACGTGTCATTGTGCGTTTTACTAATATATGTGTCATTATGCGTGTAACTCTATTTTTCTACCTACTTTGATCTCATATTACTTACGTTCTCAGTAAAATGTTTTTTAAAGAATACAGAAAAGATATTATTATATTATTCCTTTTTGGATTCGACAAAGTAAAACCCCAAACATATGCAACATATAAACCAAATAACTATCAATATTAAAGACATATAGTAAATCAGCGTACTGAGTAGCTCATAAAGCGGGCGAATACAGGGGTTCATCCTCAGTTATATTTAAATCAGTTGGCAATAAGAGAGGGCCAAAGCCTGGCGTGACCCATTTTTGAGATCCGGCTAATGCTAACGAAAGTTCTGTGTAAGGTTCTGTTGATAGCGGGTTGTATGGAAATAACTGACGCTCGTGACCTTTAAAACACCATAAGTTCCTTATAAACTTAAAATATCTCGCCGGATAGAAGCATTCTTTTATTAAGTTGTAAATATTTTCTGAATTTAATAAATAGATAAAATGTTTATTATAAAACGCTGCAAAGTGATTCTTTAGCACGTTAAAGTCAAACAAAAAATAATTAGACACAGTCCTTAAAACAGAAAATATCAAAACTCATGGCCGATTAAAATGAACATACTTGGAGAGGTCTATATTTGGACATATTGTTAGCGTTTCTCAACTGAAATCTCCATAAATGATAAAAAACATCTATACTATTATATAAAGCTAAAGATTTTGTTTGTTTGTTTGAACGCGCTAATCTCTGAAACTACCAGTCGGTTTTGAAAATTCTTTTTGCTTATGTTAGCCCAATTCTCGAGGAAGATTATAGGCTATATAACATCACGCTACTGGCGACGGCAGCAGAGCACTTAGCAAAGTTGCAGGTGAAACCGCGCCACGGACTGTTGAAGCTAGTTGACTGAAATTTTTAAACATGTCTACTGAGAAACATTTTTCGCTCGCGCTAAAGCCACACCTTTCGCATCCGTTACGTAATGCCTTACTCGACTGTAAAAAAAAATAATAACACTTTGCATAAGCATTTTTCCTTTCATTTCTCCGTTGGAGACGTTTTACATTGGAATGCGTTAAAATGAATCAACAATTGTTCCAAATGTAGGCTAAGTGAGTGCATGCGGTGAAAAGTTTTTTATTACTAAGCAAAGTTCGTTTTGAAGTAAAATACGAAAACTGTTTTCCGTTTTTAATTTAGGTGAACAGTTTTGTTAGTTGTTGTGTGCGTTTGTTAGTTTTGTAACTGTGTTCGTTGCTTTTATTGTATATTTGACGTTTATAAAGTTGTTGAACGAAACTGTATAAATAGTTGTTGTTTTGGTTTGGTTTATTTGGTTGATTTGTATTTACATATATAAGTTATCCATACAAAATATTGTAGTAAACTTGTAGATAAGTTGGAGTTATATTTGCTGCTTTTTATAATAATGCGTGGTTAACCTAATAAAGCATTTTGCTCTTTTCGCTAAAAGATAGGCGCAGATGTATTAAGTACTCGATCTTTTATTACATACTTACAGTATGGCTAGTAAATAGTTGTATACCGGGCACATTTTTAAACTTAAACTTTGATTACGATCAAGGAGCTGATTCCTGGTTCGAAGAAGAAACTGAATTCTAAACATTTTTCGGTCGCGCGCATCGGCAATTCCTATTTAATACTGTCATAATTTTTTCTTTCAAAATATTTAGATTTTCCAATCTTCATACGATTTATCTTCTTTTCCTTAGCGAGTACAGCGACGTGTACAAGTAAACAAAGATTCACTTTCGCTAGATGAGCAATTTCATGAATAAACATAATAAGACGCGAGAGGTCGCCGGCGCCGCGCTCTGATTTACTACCAACCGACGGCTTTTAGACGATACGGGTAAATGTTAAGCGGTAGCGGGAGCGGTTAACGTTTCCTAGACTCTGTAGTTAGATTTTTTATTACTAATAATGAAATGGGTCACCATTTTTTTTTCCATTGGTCACAATGGAACACAGTTAACTGTTACAAAATACGTCTACTGTCAACTATATTTTTTTTTATTATTGACAGTGGCTGACGATCAAACAACCCACGTGGTGGTATGTGGCATCCATCCCTAGCTCCTAAAATGCCAGGGACTCTGCAAACTGCCGTTGCCTACCGTGAAGGGAGTGGGGTATATGAAAGGATTGAGGGAGGTTAGGAAAACGGAATAAGAAAATTGGGCCTTTGGCACTCTCACTCACCGAACGAAACGCAATAGTTCGGATACTATTACTCTTACGTCAATCTTCTATGAGAAAGTAGTACTTCCCCGGTCGATCCGGCCCATTTATGCTGAAACCAGCGTGGATCTACTACCAAAAAAACTACTAAATAGAGGCATTTGGCATAGTTCCCCAGCAAAGCACACAGTTGACAACAGTAAGGTGATTTCCAGTACGTAAATAACACTGTTACCCACCTTCTTATAGTATTCTGTGGTTGCCTACTATACATCCACAACACAGAGTGAGTCCATATTATTCTAGATCGGAGACACTGTACCTTTTCACAATATACAAAAAAAAAATGCTTTTTAGTACAAGGCTAAGAGCACTGCAAATAGCTGAACCAGAGGAACACTGTACTACGGTTAGAGTTAGTCGTGAAATAAAAGTATATTCTCAGTAATTATTGCCTTATATTGAAAAAAATTAAAAGGAATATTTATATCTTTTAAATATAGAATGCATTTCGATTTATGCCCGCGTTCTCCTATCACTTAGCCTTTCTAAATCTCCGTACATAAAACTGAGCCTGTATGAGTAGACTCAATTCGTTCTGTGCTCATTGTTCAACGAGAACGTTAGGCAGCGCACACACGACAACCTACTTCTATTCATTTGTGCTTTTATTTGCTCCACATACGTTTATACGTTTGCAGCCTTCCTTATTGTCCGGGTAAACTTGAATACATTTGTTTTATTTTGCAATTTATGTGCTGTGTCTAATTTATAGGCGGTTTGTATTTGTTTTACGATGATTATACTTGGGTTAATAAGTGAAATTCTAGGAACTTCCGAAACGTACATTTATTTTAGTACATTATATTCTTGCTGCTCATAAAATACCAGAAAATATTGATTACCACGCTTGCACAAGGCGAATGGCGATTTCTGATTAAAGTCCAGGATTCCTCACGATATGTATGTATACCTTAACTAAGAGTGAGCAATGTCTAAAACAAACTTAGAAAGTACATACACATATATTGAAAAAGTCCCACTACTTTAAACCCACAACTTCGTATAAAGGAGGCGGATATCCTTGCCAATAGATTTTAGATGAAAGACAATTGGTAACTAAATCTATCACATAATATTTTTTTCAATGGACATCGTAATTACCTCGAAGTGCCATTCGACGGTTCCTTAACTTCGTATTCTTCACACAAATTGCATTTTCAAACAAAATATACTTAAGATATTCTATGCACACATTCATTGTTAGAACTTTTATTTATATTGCCTGCGTCCTCAAAAAAAATACATAATAAAACAGATAATAAAATAATGTTAAGTTCTATCAGCTAACCGCAAGAAATTCATTAAAAATAAAATTGTACAACTTTGAAATTTCCATTATTCAGTGAGTCGCGTTACTGACGGCGAGTTCGACCCACCACTGTCTAATTGAATCACGCCGTCTTATACAATATTCATGCGATATGATAATACGCCTAGGCCCCCGCTAAATGCCGCTAGCCCAGATTATAGTTGACGGATTCGTAGTTTAGTCAAATTGTGGAATTTAGTGTGAGCAATACATGCGAAAAGGGGTGCATGAATCAATTGGGGCACCGACTTGATTCGATTATGAATTGTTTGCGGAAATTAGTGTGTTTCCATTCATATTAAAGTAAAGTATGTAATTATGTTCCCTTAATACGTTATAATTGGAATATATGAATTTCAGCAGTAGAAAGTTGAATTGGCTATAAGAAATGTTTTTAAATTTTACCCAAATGTGTATCATTTTATTTACTACGAACATTTTAATACATAATGAATTAATGAGCAATTTAAAGCGCCTGAAAAAGTACTAGATACGCTACTCAAATTATAAGATTGGTATACTTAGTTGCAAATAAAACTTTTGTGTTTGATTTTCATTTTGTACAAGTACCGAGCTTAAATCAATGTCCAAATCACCGGTGGCTAATGTGGTTTGGATGCGCCTGAAGTCTGAAAACGTGCAAAGTATATGCCTCAATAGGCTTACCCTCTATTAAACAAAATCCAGAGTAACTGAAACCGCTTCGACCGTCTACATAACCGTAGTTCTAAACGTGGATGTACACATATAGCTATTTCAATAGAAGAAACGCATTATGTTGTTTATAGCGTATACACCGAGACTGAACATTGATTTTCATGATTAGTATTTTAGGAATCTCCTTCATGAGTGTTTAGTTCACAGCATTAAATATAGGTACGACAAAACCATAAAGATTTTAAAAACATGGTTTATATTGCACGATATAACACTGAAGTAATTAAGATGAGAAAACATGATTTATGCTAACAATACATTTCCAAATAATATCCAAACATGGCATGGTTGCAAATAATGTAGACGACAAAGGAATTCTATTTTAAAATAATTATTTTAGCACCGTATTATTTTCACAATAAACAAATACAAATAAGTAGCTCACCCTCTTAAAAAAGGTAAAAAGAACCCATGTCAAAGGCAAAAAATATACAGCCTAGTACACACCGCACAGGCGCTTCTAAATTCGTTATCCTTCAATTTTTTGCTCATAAAACGTAATCTTGTTAGAAAAAAAACTTATTTCATAAAGACGAAGGGAACTGGGGTAGAATTAAAAGAAAGGAGCTGAAATTTCACTGAGGAGGAACAAAAAAATATATTAATGTTCTTTGTAGTAATGGAGAGCGATTGTAACTGCTGTAGATTCAACAATTACGGATGATGCTCTCAACTTTCCGGTTTCGTCGTTAAAAACTTTTTCTTTTGTGTATTTTGCTTGTTTTTTGTGTAAAAGCATTGCTTTTAATGTTAAACGATAGAATTTTTATTTTTGTTTCAACGTGTGTTTGAATTTGATTTTTCCGTGAACTGAGGTGATTAGATGTGTGTTATTTATCGGTTGTACTCGTTGTTGTAATGAGGTCAAGAGTTTAATTCAACAAGGTTTGTTTACTGTAGTTAAAAATTACGTTTACTTTTACACTTATTTACTTAAAGACTTAGCAAAAATTCTTTAATATTTTTTCTAACTGTTAGTTTTAAATGGAGTGAGAAAATAACGTCTTTCCTCATCATACAGTCAAGCTTCAACAAAGTATTGAAACTCCATAAACAAATACGCCCCACTGTGAACAGAAAACAAAATTTAATAACAGCAAGACGCTACATCGTAATCGAATCTCGAGATCTTGTTTGAGAAAATTAAAAAAATATCGCTCCCGAGGACGACCGAACGTCATCTCAATTTTTATCTTAATCTGTATTATGAAGAAACCGAGGACGCTACGAGTTTAATAAAATTTTCGCTAACCATATAAAGAGATGCGAAATTACTTTTAAACGAATCTTCCTGTAGTGAAGGATGAAGTCTTGAGAACGCCAATGTATTTAAGGAGCAATTTTAAAATGTCACTTTTGTGGTTCAAAAAAATAAAACTTTGTTTACTTTAAATCTTTACAAATTAGTTTTTGGCTACAGATTTTAATTATATTAAGTTAAAGATTAGTAAATTATGAATTTCAAACCTGTATAATAATTTAAACCTACCTACAGTAACATACAAGCTCTAATGGTAAATGACAACAACCTTTAATGGTCAGAGTCAGTATCAAAGAAAAGTTGACAGTAGTAGCGTCGCTGCTACCATGTGTAACAGAAATAAAATGCTGTTGAGCATCTTTTCTGATGACATGTTGCCTCTTAGATGCACTAAATCGTAATCGCCAAATCCCTGCCAAGACGCAGTAAATAATGTTCTTTTTAAACCTCGTTTGAAAATCAAATCAATATTTCTAGTCTTAATTTCACAAATTATTATTCAGTCAATAATATCATTACCAATAACCATAACAGTTAAAATAATCCTTTAACAGCAAAAGAGCGGTAACTAAATAGAAATATAAAACGATCTCAATAATTAATTGGTTCTGTACAAACATGGGTAAATCCAAACGTTTCCAGAGGGTTACATTTGCACTTAAACTTGTATATTGGACATAGAAACTCTCGTTAACGGTGGTGTGTCTAATACTAATTTTTTAGTGTATATTAAATATTAACGATAATGTAAACGATTGATTGAACTTAAATGTTGGTGATGTTATATTATGGTATTATATCATAATTTATTAATATAATCAATATTATTTTTATTTTTTTAGAGTTCGAAAATAGGTCGATTTTAATTTGGTTTAGCGCTTGGCTCGCGAATCAATCCAACAAGTAATGTCGGTTCGTAACGGTAAACAAGTAGCATTGATAAGCTACGACAAGAGCGTTTTGTGTGGCTGACCACCACTGTTCTTGCGAGTTAGTAGACATTCCGTCAAACGTCCGTCAAAACGTTTTTACTTAAGCGGTTAAAGAACCAAGCAGTAGTAGACAGTACAGTAAAGTCAGATCCGCTGAAGTCAGAGGTAAATGCGGCGCAGAGATCATGAGTATCAAATAAAAATGTAATATGTTTAATAGTTCTCAAATAAATGCTTCATTCAAAACAGCATCAAATACATTCACCTTAACTTAAACACCATCCTGTAGGTGTTTCCCGCTCGGACGCTTCACTGTTTGCTTTGAGCGGTCTCACAGACTCGCCTCGCCTTCGAAGCCTCCGCAGGATATTGCTAGCCTCCAGCCATTCATAATACATAGTTGTATCTAGTGGAAAAGGACGGGTTAAAATAACATCTAACGTGAACGGGAATTATTTTCAAAATGTTCTACGTTTAGGTGTTTTGCTATCGTTATAAAAACTTTCTATAAATTTAAGAATTTTAATAGCGCCTTTCATATTTCTTAGAAATACACTTTAGCAGCAAGAGTTTGTGCCTTCGGCAGTAAACACAATGTTTTCTTTTTTTGGAGAAGCTGCTAACGAAGGCACTATGGACAGGGTCATTCAGTGTTCACCTATCTTGCTGCCTAATAAGTTAACAGTTAATGTAGGTAGCGTACTTATTAGTAGTTCTGCGAGACGTCATCTCGCAGAAGGAGGCGGCGGAGCGGCTCAGGGAGGAAAGTCTCCTCGCTGATCCGATCCACCGCCGGCGAACGGGGCGCCGTCGGCGCGCATACGCGCGCGCGATGCCGCCATAGTGGGGTTGCGGGTAGAAAGCGGGGCCCATCCGCAACCTTCCTCGTAGGGACAACGTTCCCGGTGCACCCGGACGCTGTCACCGGTGTTGGTGCCTGCGCGGTGTGGGCTGTCGCTGGTTGGGCCGCTGATGTAGTATCAAGTTCCGGCGGCCCAACCATTAAGGCGAGAGTAGGTGCACAGGGGGGTTTTTGTCGGTATTTTGGCCGTCTACCATCTCAGGCCAGCGAGCCCGACATAGCCACCTCGTTTTCCCGGACGGGGTGGTATGCGTAAACGCATTTCCACTCTACAAAAAAAAAAAAAATAGTTAGCGTACCTATGGTTAAATTTGCCTCGTAAGTGACAGTCTTAAATTTTTGATGCAAATTATATTAGTTCTCTAGATACAAACTAGGGGCGCTCGCTGTTCATTTTCCTACATTCTGTATTGTTTGGTCCTAGCTGTACAGTCGAACACTTATAATACATACAACACTTATAAGAACACTTTTACATAGAACAGTCTTAGAATACATATTTCGTTCCTAAATCTATATAAACCAACATTCACAATCAAATCGACTAACAAATAAAACATGGTCCCCGTTTCGTATCAAAGAGGTCCTATACACACAACTTGAAGCCATTTAATTGGGTTCTGTCTGTTTGTGCGTCCGTTACTCAGTTAAACTTGCAATATTATTGGATGTTTGTACACCCGGAATAGTTCCGATTTAGATTTACAGTAAAAGGTTCGTGTTGACATGCTTACCCTCTTGTAAGATGGAGATGAATATGGAATTTGGTTATATTACAGCTTAGAAATGATGAGAACTGTAGGTAATGAAGGCTCGTGATGATTTAATGGTTACGCCTTCTATGAACGCAACGAATTGGAACTCATACAAATAACTGTATTTATCTGGCGATTGAAAAGAGTGGCGTGAGTTTCTTGCCAGTTCTTCTCATAGCTCTTACCTCGTCAGCGAACTGGCTGTAGGTCAATTGACTGACTTCATGTAATGTTGACTTTCATAAGCATCATACTTTATGATCAAAATAAAATAAATGCTTTGAGATTGAGTTTAAGTTTGCAGTTGTGGGTTGCAATTAGATCTAGTACTAATTAAACTTTTTAATTTTACTTTTAAGATTAATGACATACCTATATCTATAATTTATTCTAAATTTAAAATAACTCCATGTTCGAAATTACCAATCACATTTGAGGAAGCGCGGTAATTAATGTTGCCCTGTGTAAACCTTGTCAAATACACAAAACAGAACTACTACGTAGATAGTGTTTTGACGTCTTCCTTTTGTCCGAATGTTATAGTTATTTTACTTTAAATAGATATTTTACCGAGGCGCAAGAAGAAAAGCTGACTGTGCTTTTCGACCATTCTGTAGCTCTTAGGCGAGCTACAGAATGGTACTAGCGAGTAGTAAATATAACTTACTCCCAACAATATCTCAACAAACAGTTGTGACATATTTTTATGATGCAGTACGATAGTTTATATCCAGTTGTGACAGTCGGAAAGTACTCAAACTTTATAGATATAGGTCGGTAATGTGACCGTTTTGTTGATTTATTGCTTGTTTTACGATCTACTAATGCTTTGACAGATGCATGTTGTTGTTGAAAAACATATGATATGTTGTTTTTATTATTGGTGCTATTAAACATAGTGAAATGAAAGTATGGAGTTTAATTATATCTATACTATTATATAAAGCGGTTGTTGTAATCTTAGAAACTACCAGTCCGATTTAAAAAATTCTTTTTGCGTATGATAGCCCAGTTCTCGAGAAAGGTAGGGGTATGTAACATCACGCTACTGGCGAAGGGAGTAAAGCAGTAAGCGGGTAAAACCGCGCCGCAGAAAGCTAGTAATGTTATAAAATAAATCGATCAACGATAAAAAAGCGATACTCACGCTTAGTCAAAGTGGAAGTGATTACAGGAGCTTATGTACCTACAGCAGTGAAAGTTTTTTGACTGGAATTATGTAGATTTTAACAAAAAGATTTTTATCTTTGAATGTATAATAATTTAATTGACCAGTCTAAATATATACACTGCTCCCTCAAAGAAGAATAAGTTTGTCATGGTTACCACATTTGGCTGGCGGATTAGTAAAAAAAGTAAGATAGATGACCTACGCAAATAATGCTGCTGGCCCTTGTCTGGTTATTCGCTTAACTGTTTTTACGGCACTTACGAAAATATAGCCTATTCTGAAAACTAAACGACCATAACTCGTAATATAACGAGTTATTTTGGTTTAAGAGTTCACTATCCAGTTACAAAAAATCAATCGATAACAACTGCTCTATATCGATATAATCGAATAAACGAAGACATGAATAAATAAACGCTGAGAGGACGCATTAGTATCTTTAAGTAGTTCACCCAACAAACATTCTTACGTTACTTTATATTATGGCAACTGAAATGCGACCATCTTGTTTTTTTAGCCGTACGCGGAAATAACTTTCTCTGTGTATGTTATGTTTATTCAGAGGAACTTGGTCGCGATCCAAGACATAGTAACCTAGATAAATAAGTAGATATAGTACTATGGGCAAACTTAAGTGTGTATAAATAGAACTTGAATTTAGATGTCTAAAATAGTTTGTTACTGAATTTTATAAAAATATATTTGTTTATCACTCATCTTCCTCTTGTATGATGTCACTGTTATAGGATATCTGTTGCTTATCTAATATCCAAGGACGTCGACAAACGTATATATAAATATAATAATATAACGTATATATAATATCCCAAAATGTCTCTCCCTCAACTAAACTCCTAATTATCAAAAATTACTACCCTCCTAAAAATAAAAAATAATTTTATATATTCACATCAAATTAGCCTTTGAAAGGTCCAAAACGAAGGCAAAAGCTCGGCCGTTTTGTAAGAGGCCCCTCCTTGGTTCTGAAACACAAATATGAGTATAATTACCTCCCTAATGTGATATTACGTTTAGGGGAAGAGATGCTATTTTGAATCAGAACGCATGAAATTAAATTGCCTGCTTTTAAGATAGCTGCTCTAAGAATTTGTGAAGGGTTTTGTTTGGACCTAGGGTGCTTTAAGTGTGTTTGTTGGGTAAAGACTGAACACAGTGGTAAAAGAATGCAATATTGTTTATACCTAATAGTGTACAAACATTTCATATTTATAGTTCCTTAAGGTCATGTAGTAAATAGTAATAGGCATTCTACCTAACACATGCTGAACTAGGTCATTTCTTAAGCCTACACATGACGCTTATGTATATGTTATTCCCTATTTTGTTTTTTTTTTTTGTATGTGTCGTGTGTTTATATTAAAATAAATCATTTTTCTTACTTTCTTTCTAAATTCATAAGAAGAAAATCATTAAAGTACTAAAAGTATTGGTAAACGTTGCTGTACGTCGGCATTCTGCTTGGGCAGCATCAAAGTGGTGCTAATAATTGGTCTTCTTTTAAGAAAAAACAATATGCCTCCTAGTAGTTTTAAATTCTCAAACAACTTGACCGATATAAGCCTGACGGCATTTAGAGTAGTACTCTCCATTCGGACGTAGTTCAAACTATACCTATACAAGTAGTTAAAAATTATATATTTCTTTCATAATATATGTAGCTCACGTATATCCGTTTGGCACAGCAAGGAAGGGTTATAATTGTGACAGACAGACGGGAAGGGTTGACTAATTACGTTCTAAACGTCAGTCTATTCATTAGTTGTGACTTTAGATTTTTTAATTGGATACATTAGTCTGTTAACTTTGTTATTGTTTCATGCATAATTCACTATTCATTAATTCTTCACAAATGGTTGCAAGACCTGTAATAAGACAGCCACCACTGTGATGATTAATCTACAAAAAAGTCCATTATCAAAACCAGAGTATTTCACGCTTACAAAAATGATAGCAAAGTAGCAAAGAGGGATAAAGTACAAAAGATGACGATAAGAGGGCCTAGACAAGTGGCATAGATTTCTATTCTATTCATGGAATAGACTAAAAAATTTATGGGATTGACATAAGCTAACGACAATGTTGGCGTTAGCTTATGCCAATTCCATTTCTTTTTTCTATTCCCCCCTTCTTCCCTCTGGAGTTTTTTGAAATAAAATGACAATCGCATCACATACATATAATACTTAAGCACAGATACAATTGGAGCGTATCGATAAAGTAAGCAATAGACGGATGAAGTCCTAATTAAATCCAACTTTGCCCAAAACATTATAAAATCGGCTAAAAGTTAACAGTAGCTGACATAGTTCTTAAGCCAAATATTGTTAGGAAACTTGTGAAAAGAGCATGAATATTGAAAAGGGGCTAAATAAGCTACTAATCTCCCTAGAGTATTAACTACGGTGCAAGTTAGAGACGCAGACTCCGAACGGACAAATTAAATGAAATTTTGTACGAAGTAGTGATACTCAAAATCTGTCAAAGATATCTAGGGGATCAGATTGGAATAAAATATTTATATAAATTTCTCTTTTGTTTCTGATGAATTTTCTATTCCGTTCTGATCTCCCGTGCCCCCTGCACGGGTGATCAGAACGGAAAAGAAAATTAAATTAAAATAAACCGATCCCCAGGAGATCATTTCTGGGGGATCATACCGGAATAACTCATATTTTTTATAGTAAGTGGCAGATGTCACGCAGATAACCCTTGACCGTTATCTAATATTCTCTTACAGTGGCTTTATAAATTGATCTTTATTTGAAAACCTGATTTTAAGTAATGGTTTGTTCAGCGCTGTATCGCTTTTACATGATCAATTATTGACAGCGCTTGAACGTCGAATGAAAAGTCAGGATTTTAAAGCATCTTTAATTAAAGTTTGTTTAAAGAAAACCACTGTTAGTCACCCTATTACGATAGCCACAGGAAAAAAGGTTCATTGATTGTTTATTAACATTTAATTGTAATACTGAATTAATTGCGAATAAGTCTATAATTTGACTCTTAAAATTATTAAGTACGTCAAAATGTGTTACAAACAAAGAACAAATAGTATTTTGGCAGCTATAAGAGTAACAGAGGCCCTAGACAAGTGGCATAGATTTCTATTATATTCATAGAATAGATAAAAAATATATGGGATTGACACAAGCTTACGACAATGTTAGCGTGAGCTTATGTCAATCCCATACATTTTATAATCTATTCTATGAATAGAATAGATATCTATGCCACTTGTCTAGGTCTCATCTGTATTGTTACAGTTGTTATTATCCATATTGCGAGATATTAATACATCATTATTTTCTTTATGCTGTACATTAAACGATCATTACCCGTTTTCGTAATTATCGCCCACTACCTATATTTATACCACACAAATAATCACAAACTCCTTTAAATATACAGCATAATCTTAATATTTAGGCAAAACGGTTTATATCTCGTCAAATGGCTTAATGGCAAAATAAACTGAATTTTCATAGGAAACTTGGCGAAGTAATTATTTTCCCATGGGCCACCCTCTTGAAGGGAGAACTGTAAACAGTATGGACGGCGAAACTGTTTTTTTTATAATTTAATAAGGATGCTTTCCAATACTTTATTAGCTTTAAATGGAGGAAATTGTTCAATAAGAGGGTCCTTAATTTAATATAAGTATTAAAGTACATAGGCCTCGTGTAAACAGATAAAGAGATTATAGAACAATTTTGTATAAAAACGGTTCAATCGATAAGACTTTTTATAACTTGGAATGTAAACAATGAAGCGGCTATTTAACATTATCAGCCAGTAAACTTCCATTGCTGGTCATAGACTACTCTTAATAGTGTTTACCATAGTCACCGTGCTTGATTACTTGGCAATTGTGCCTTTAGTTGCTAATACAGTGTATGACAGCGGCAGACACTGCTAGGATAATAAATGTTCCCAATAGATGTTCTACCATTAAGAAGTAGTTTCTTATGTATTACCATTGGTAATAAAATGTTCTTGACAGGGTTTGTTCCATAGTACAAAATATTTTAAATAAAAAAAAAATACTCTTCAACTACGCCATTTTTTTTTTTGCCTTACTCGTAGTTTATTATTACGCGATTGCATCATTTTATCCATAAATAAAATGTCAAAATAATAATAGAATTTATAAAGCTGCCATGTTACTTGTAAATATAACCAGAATACAGTGAGCTTTTGCAACGATGTAAAATTATTTATATTGGACAATTTGTTTAAGGGTCGAGAGGTCACCTTAAACTGGGCGTCAGGTGAAGGGTTATTATAATTTCAATTGATTTTCGTTTGATTTCACAAACGCATAATTTTCTACTCCAAGTTTGTAACAGGAAATTAAATTTCTTTAAAGCAGCTTAAATTGAACGTTGTAAATACTTTTGAATTAAACATTGAAGCCCCATGAATATTCTTTCAAGTTTTTATGTTTTGTATCTTAATTCAATCGTATTGATTCTTATAGACAAGGCTGTTGCGCAAAGGCTTTTCTTACTTTGGTTTTTACGTTTTCTTACTTACTTTGTGATCGAAGTCTTATACCTATTATTAACCTATAATTTTTCGTAAATTCAGGAAAAGATTTAATAAATTTAGTTTTATTAAATCAAGGCGTAGATATAAAATTAAGTTTTGTTATTATCTGTGCGCAAGTGTACTGCTATCGAAACACAAATATTTAGTAAAGTGTTTGTATAATATGTTTAACAAAATATAAAAGTGTCAATAATTATTTATCAATAATATTATTTTGATATTAACGACATTTTATTGTTTGTTTCAGGTACTGTCAATATACTAAGAAGTTATTGTTATGCTGGATTGGTATGTACATTTCGGATATACACACGCGCTCACACACATACATACATGCGTATTTGCATGCATAATGCACACTTTCGGAATGATCTTTTGAAATCAAATTATTCTCTAACATTTTTATGCGTTTAAGGTCAGTTACTATTACTGTTTAAACAATTTTTAATCTTCTTTTTAATTAATGTAAAGGAAAACTGCGTGTTGTCGACTCGTAATGGCCCAGTGGTGAAGGCACCCGCTTCGTAAACACGAGGTCGGGGGTTTGAGTCCGGGCAAGTACCAATATGATTTTTATCTGGACATTACTGACTGACGGTGAAGGAAAACATCGTGAGATAACCTGAACTTCTGAGGAAGTCTAAAATCGCCAATCCGCCTTTAGCAAGCGTGGCAATCAATGCTCATATCTTCTCTGTATGAGAAGAGGTCTTTGATGATGATGATGAAAACTGCTTGCAGTATTATGCAATTATATCTGGAATATGATAACACTCGAACGATTTACTTCATGAACTCTAATACGATATATCTATAGTGTACACTTCTGCCAATGCCTTTAAACAAACGTGAATGTTATATACCTCTGGCTGTTCCTTTGAGGAAACCAGTGAGTTTTGAGTGCAGTGCAATATATTCACATTCTACGACGTAATTCTAAAACTTAGCCGAACTACCTCTCATTAATCCTCTACAATCTATAATTCTGTACCGACATACTATAATATCAAGTCCCTTTACTGAGGTGTTAAGAAACACATAAAGTGATATAAGACGAAGGATCCGTCACCATTTGGGCGAAGATTTATCTAACGAACTCGGTGTGATTAAACACAGGCCCTCTAAAGAGTAGGGTGTGTATAGTACATGAATAATTTAATTAACTTAATTTTTCCAAAAGTTTATATAATAATAATAATAATAATAATAATATTCTACCACATGCACACAGCGCCATTTAGCCCCAAATTAAGCAATTATATTTGCTTGTGTTATGGGTACTAAACAACTGATATACTACTTATATACTTTTTTTTTTGTAAATACATACATATTATAGATAAATTACACCCAGACACAGAACAAACAATCATGCTCATCACACAAAGGTTTGTCCTGGGTGGGAATCGAACCCACGACCTCCGGCTTAGCAGTCAGGGTCACTAACCACTACACCAACAGGCCAGTCCATATGAAAGCTTTATATAGCGTGTGATGGCTCTCTCCATATGGTGGCTATCTATCTGGTTCGAATCCCAGAAGAGCCAGAAGCACGCCACTGCTACTAGGTAGTGATACTATTATTTCCAGCGGGGACGCCGGCAGCTGGACGGACGATCCACCCGCAGTGCTTGCGGGTCACTTCGTCCATTTCCCCAGTTCTCCCCTTGGGGAGGGTGTGGTTGTTCCAGCTTTTTCACGGCACCTCGTCAAACCTTCTTGTATCCTTGATAAATCTGATCATCTGTCCCACCTTCAGATTGCTTATGTCTTCCTCGTCCAGTCTGTCCAATCCCAGGAGTTCCCATCTGATCAATGAGTACATGGGGCATTCTGCCAGCAGGTGGAAACTTGTTTCTTCGATACAATCGATGTAGGTAGCGATATAGTAAACTAGCTGTTACCCGCAGCTCCGCCTGCGTGAATGGCGGTTATATCTCTGTTTATACATTGAAACAAACTTTCATCCTCTATTTCAACCCCTTAAAGGCATTTTTAGTAATGAAAGATAGCCTGTGTTGTTCTCCGAGGTCTAATTTATATCTATACCGAATTTCATTAAAATCGGTTTAGTGGTTTAGGCGTGCAAGCGTAACAGACAGACAGTGTTACTTTCGCAATTTATAATATTTGTACGGGTAATGTACACTTCTTGATAATGTGATAGAAATGATAGATGATATAAATTGCACACTTATTTATTGGTTACCGAAATAGTTATAAACTTGATAAATTATATGCTAAATTATGATAAATGATTCCTAATACAGTATGAGCTATCAACAAAATTACTGCTAAACAGGTCTGTGCTAAGCATCGCCCCTTGTTCGGTAGTGATGTGTATCGAGTAAGAGTTTGCAACCAAAGATTCAGTGTATTTGAAGCTTGCAGATCATCATCAGGTGGGGTTATATTCTTGCTTAGTACAATATTTTTAATACCAACAACTAAAATACGGCAATAAATCGAAGAATGTAAAGCTACGGCGTGATCAATAGTAATTGTAGCTCTCTGGAGTCTATGGTAGTTACCACCAGAATATATCTAAATATTATTTAAATATTACAAGCACCCGTAACCGACGTGTGTGTATGAAAGGAAGAATGAATGTTGAAGAGGCAAAGAAGGTATGTTTGGATCGCAGCAAATGGCGTTCTATAGTCTCTGCTTACCCAATTAATGGCAGACAGGCGTGGAACTATGTATCTATTTACTTTACACAAAAACACAATGCTAAATATACACAAACATTATACAAGAGACCACTTTAAAACTTTATTAAATATTAAACCACACCACGGCTTCAGCAATTCAGAATTTTCATCAAGGATTTTATCCGTAATTTTAGGTGAAATATGGCCCCACTACGCTTCAACCCTTCTTGAAGGCAAATAGGCTGTAAGAAATTATCTCGGCCTACTACAGCAGTACAACTAGAAGTGTCGTAATTAAACTGCCGGGGACTCAAACTTGGGCCTTTAGCTACATAAAGTTCTTTGTCCACCGTTTCTTAACTGTCGAATGAAATTCTTAACTTTCTTTGTATAAATGTATTAAGAGTACAAAACTTGATCTGCGTTTTGTCTCCTTGTATATTACTTCTTTTTTGTTTTGTATTTTAAACAATGTTATCGGCTATTCTAGAAATAAAGTTTGTGCAATTGTATTTAGATATTATTATTCTTTCACAAATTCACAAAAAACATTGTGTTGTTTGACAGTAACAAAGTAAAAAGTCACAAATACACCATTTTGATTATTTAACCTGAATAGATAGACAACAAGTCATATATTTTTAACTAGCTGTGCCCGCGACTTCGTCCGCGTGGAATAGTGATTTTGGGCAGCATTTTTTGGATATATCTTTTGGTTTGTTTTGAATTATAAACATCTTCGTTTAGGTGATAAGAAAAATCTTTACAGTAAATGCTTCTCTATCTACGATATTAGACGTATAGCCATCGCGGATCAAAGCCATACAGGCTGCTAGGATTACTTACTCGTGGCTTATCCACATAAAGCTGACCATGCGAAAAACAGTTAATATTTAGATCCACACTCATTAATTGTCATCGCGAAACATAGGCTCACTGGAAACTGAACTCGTTTAAAACTAAACGGGAAATTGTTTGGAATGAAAGGAATCCGGGAATAAAAACGCTATAAGTTTTTTTTTTATATTAGCCTGCCAAAGTGCCTCTACTCTGGCTGATGGTAAGCAGTCAGTGGAATTCAGAAGTAGTGGACACCATTCCAAAAGCCAAACTACTGGTATGGTGACCTCCACTATGGCGGCTTAGTGAGATGCTTCTTCACGCCTCGCTTAAAAGTCCCAGGATGAAAGTTAGGTGGGAACACATGCGCTGGTAAAGAGTTCCAGGCTTAAATTGAGCGACAAAAGTATAAAGTGCTGAACCGTTTGGTTTGAGACCCTTTAGATTGCACTGTAAAAGGGTAGCACTTCAGTCTCGCACGTGTCGTTCTGGATAAAAAGGGAGAGGGTAGAATTAATTTAAAGAGCTGTTGAGAAGACTCCGTGGTAAAGGCGACGGCCGTTGAGGAGGCGATGTCTCTTCGCAGCTGTAAAGGCTCAAGGGTGTTAGGCCTCCGGGCTTCCATGATACGGACTGCTCGCAAAAGACCGCCGTACCGTCTCGAAAATGGTCGCCGGGTCACACTATCCGGTCACCAACCTGCACGACGAACCACTCCGAGATTATGCGCAACCTGGTGGGGCAGTCTCTTTTTTCTTGGTTAGGTCTAATTGGGCCCTTGTACAATGCCGCGGGCGGCCAGAGGCACCACCGTTTATACGGGTCTCCCTGGCCGGCGGGTTGACCCACACCACCCACACAATGACTCCGCGGATACTCAGCTGGTCCCACACATGCTGCGAGGTCAACGCCATCTAGACCCAAAGTAAGCATATTATATGCTTACTTTGGGTATTATGGGTTCTAGAATACGGATAAACATACTTAAATACTTTTATTTTTGTAAATAGATACATATTATACATATAAACACCCAAACCAATGCAAATAGACATGTTCATGCTACAAATATTTGCACTGAGCGGGAATCGAACCCGCAACCTCACAGTCCATACACAGTACCACCGAAATACAGAGGCAGTCGATTTCCCCCTGACTTTCCCCTCCCTTTCCCCTGACTTCTCCCTAACTACTACAATATTTCATCCCTTATTTCACTCCTATAAATTCACCCCAGTAAAAAAAAAATTATGAGCGTATTTTTTATTTAAATAAAAGTATTCCAAACAAAATTTCAAAGCTGTAACTTAAAAAATGAAAACGTTTCATACAATCGATTTCATTCCTTTTCATACACTTAAGGGTTGAATTTTTAATAACCCTTTCTTTGTACACTTCTAGACATTAAGACAAACACACCCTCCAAATTTCAAGTCGCTACGACCAGCGGTTTGGGCTTTACGTTGTCTGTCAGTCAGTCAGTCAGTCAGGACAAAGTCTTTTATAATATTTATGGATGTATGGATTAGACGTATAGCCATCAGGGATCAAAGCATACAGGCTGCTAGTAATGCTAACACGTGATAGAGCCACATAAAGCTGACCGAAAAACAGCTAATACTTAGATCCACACCCACAACTTTTAGTGTCTTACCTTTACTTTAATTATTTAATTAATTAATTACTTTAATTAGTCATCGCAAAACATAGGCTCACTGGAAACTGGACTCGTTTAAAACTAAATGAAAGACTGTTTAAAATGACAGGAATCCGAGGAATAAAAACACTATCAGCTATTCCGCAACCTGTTAAAATATCTGCTTCTATAAGATTTCGTAGTAAATTAACGAATGTTCGATGTGATTCTTTAAATTGGCATAACTTTTTTATTTATGAACCGATTAACATGAAACAAACACTAAATGTTAAGTGAAGCTTACCACAATATATTAGTGAAAACCATATTTAAATCGGATAAGCCGTTTCTGAGATTAGCGTGCACAAACGCACAGACAAACAGACAAACAGACAAACAGACAAAAATTTTAAAAATCATTGTTTTGGGTTATATTTGCGTTGATATAGGTCCCAATAGTATTTTTTCTCATATATCTTCCATGTACAGACAGCGATCGGTTACATTTTTATTATATGTATAGATTTGTATCGTAAGGTAAACGAACATAATTATGCAAAAATCATTGTAAATTAAATTTTATTTTTATTTTTATACGGTCGATTCTCGCTGTTTTGAATAAAACAATGATGAATGACAAGAATGTCGATAAACAGTCACTAGGGCTTCTGTTAAAAAATATGGACGCCACAACTATAAATATTACTTGTCAAAATTTAAAACCACACTCAAAATTGCCATTAACTGAACTCAAAACTCCATTTTAATTTAATTAGTTACTTACTTATATAGTTTCCTTTAGTAGTTAGTTAAACAAATATGTTTTTTTTTTATAATTTTTATTTATTTAAGTATGTTCAATGTCTGTTAGTATGTAATATTTTATGTAATACATAGATTTAATTAATTATTAATTGTTACCAACATTTGCATGATGTGGTCTCCTCTAATTGAAGGAGTACATTGAAATATGTTTGTGTCCTATTTACTCTAAGTTACAATTATGTACATTCTTAGTTGAAGATTCTAAAATATAAATAAATAAATAAATATTCATAAGTTACGTTTATTACTTACCATTCGATCTTAAGCTTGTCACTGAAGTTGATTAAAAACTAAATATTTTCTTTTGAATTTATGCAGTAAAGATATACCGGTATAAAACATCGCTAAAACCTTTACCAACTAAATTTTTGTGAAAGACCTGCTTCACCCAAGATTTTCTTCCAAGTAAATATAATAATAATGTCCAAGCATCGAAATGCTTCATTCAAAATTAAAAGCCGTACAGAAAAAATCCGATTAATATTTACGGTAATAACTCAAACTTGTCCATGCCCACCCCATTTTGCCATTAAATCTTTTTTCCGGCCGTCAGTCGCAAATCTTGGGCGCCCTTAAGATGAAATTAAAAGAAATACCCGAGAGGGCCCTAAAACCCTATAACGTCCTTTGTGTTGTTAATCAGATGAAATATTTAATTACTGGTGCCTGATGCCGTTGGTGTCAGGACTGACAACCCTTTTTAGGGGACAAGGGAAGAGATTATGCGGTGTTGACGTGTCTGGGCATGTTAATTTCAAAATTAAAGATAAAATTTACTATTGCTAAAGATTTAATAAAGTAATAGGAAATATTTTGAATTTTATTACTTATCTTAAATAATAATTAATAATTCTCATGTGTCGTGATGTCCCGTTTTGGGTTCGTTTCGGAATCGAGTGAGTACCAATGTGACTTTTTTTAATTCATATTTTATTACCTAATTTTAAAGTTTTTAATGAACATAACTGGCTTACGTTAAAGGAAAACATCGTGTAGAAACCTGAACTTATAAAAGGAAATGTCTGAACATCAATCCATTTTGCAAATAATCATGGCAATCAATGTTTATGCTTTCTCTGTGTGAGAGGAGCTTTTCAGTGGGAGAGTAGCAGGCTGGTAATAAATATTAAAGTTGACTGACAGGCTGAATAGTTTTTCTTCTAACTGATAATAATTCCGCTTCAGCTTATATTTTAACCCACAACATAACTCATCTAAGACAACTAAATATTTCATCCAATACACACCCTTACCCTCTATTAATTATATTTTTAAATTCTTAGAGAATAAGAACGAGACGATTAGATTTCAATTTTTTCGAGTATAATTCGTATTTCGACTCATTTGATTGAACTCGTATTCAATCGAGTGCGGTTAGGGGATGGTTCATTTGAATAACCGAGTGATTGCGTTGTGGCTTACTAATTAGCTCGTGGAGGTTTTAATTCGATTAATTGATTTTGCGTGTTAGACGCGTCTAAGTGAGCGGTTGAATGTGTTGATTCGATTTCTTTGTTGTTTGATTTTCATAAGTGATATCGATTGCGGTGAGTATTTGGATTTGGTTTTGAAACAAACATCTACGATCTAAACATAAACATCTATGTTTTAAGCCTTCGTACGACCGGTCTGTGTCACTACGTAATATCATGCTGTAGTATATAGTCGACCATAAAATTGCTTTACCATCCTTAGAGTAAATGTCGTTTTCATATCACAAACAATAAAATCTATTTTTGCTTGCAAGTAACCTCAGTACAGTGACAGTTGTAACTGTCATAATGAGTCTTATTGAATTTTAATTTTGATGGCATTTTTTGTTAAAAGTGGTAAAGCAAATATGTGGTCGACTATACAATAATGAATATTGCATCTATTTACGAGCATTTACGTCTACTTGATATATCTAGTGTTCTTTTGGCACAAAGCACGCTTTTTAGTAATACGACAGCTTACTTATTTGTAAGTTTTGAAGCAGACTCATATGTATTTAGTTCTGTATGTTTGATGGACAGATAACGTAGTCTAAAGGCAGCCAGGATGTTGAAAATGTAACACACATATTCTCTAGTACTCATCACCTCGGTGGCTTGGTGGTACTGTATACAGAAGGTCATAGGTCTTGGATGCAATGGTGAATTGTATATTGTGTTTCACTGTAGAGAAATTCGCAGTATGAGCTCAGTTTTTGGAAACAAACAAAAAATAAGCTAGTCCCTGTAACATAGAATCCAACGTACTCGTACATGTCGGCTTTGTCCCACCCTTTTGAAAAACGGGGTGAAAGGTTCTAAAAAAAAATAACAAAAATTTACTTGGAGAGAAACGTTGAATGTAACAAACATCGTTCCAAACAAATTAACGTTGAAGCAATCTCGGATTTGATATTCCAAAGTTACAGGAGACATGTTAATAATATTATTATACGTAATATATCAGGCCCGTCTTGAACAAATCTCTTTACTTCCCCTCGAGTAATCTGTGTAAACTACATAAACGAATTATGAAGGTAGAGGGTCCATGAGACCGATGTTATACCGGAAAGGTCCTTATCTTTCGTCTCAAATAACTGCACGTTTATCAAAACGTCATTTTAGAATACAGTTTATCTTATAATTTATAGTTGGCACTTGTAATTAAGGTTTCTGTCGGAGACAGTCGTAAGACGTTTTATTTAAGTATGTATATACTATGCTCGATTAGTTTAAACAGATAAATTTATTGAAAACATCGTCATTTACAAATCCTGAAAACAATGAAATGTATCAATCTCTTTTTAAATGTAAGTATTTCGAATTTTCAAAAAAAAAAAAGAGAAAGTCTCAACTCCTGCACACTCATACCCACCATATTCTGAACATCGCAACTCGTGACGTCACAAGTCTCTCTTGATGTATAACATTAATTAGAATTCTCTCAGAAGACGACATTTTTGCCCGTTCACGAGCTTATCTTTAATAAGCTCCAATGGAAAATTTACCCTGTCGAGAGTTTTAATAAGGAAAAACTAGTTAAGTATGTTGATTTAGGAATGAGAGAATATGTAGACCTGTTTTAATAGAAATGTTTCTTGACGTTTTATTTTCTACGTTATTCATTGTACGACCAGTTGCGATTGCCTTCGCTGAGAATAAACGCTACATTGGCATCTTCCCTTTAAGACAACTTGATCAGAAGGGTTCAGCGTTGTTTCTGTAATAGGTAAGAGAGAACTGGTGACCGAATCCAGATGCCACGAAAACCACTTAGTCAGTCGTATGTTTATATGCCTTAGTTACAGACTTAGCATTACATAACATCATGCTTTTAATGCTGACAGGGTAATCAGAGATATATACATCCTCTCCTTATCATGTAGTAACGCATTCAGAGTCTGAACTGTTAAATAAGTCCATAAACTCCATGATCCGTATCGATATCGTACTCGGTACCAGTTCATTGCTGTGAAGGTCTACTTAAAATTCACATAAATTCTCCTACTGTAATGTAAATTACAGTCGGTTCGGGGTGAATTTAATTTTATCTCATAAGCCCCTAAATGTAGTGGTCAAGGTGATAAACCTTTAGAACATAAATCATGCCTAACGGTAGCGGTATGAATTGTAGAGGAAGACAGTGCTATATTTAAGATGCTTTGTCCCAGTCTAGTAAAGATAAAATGGTTAGGTTATACTCACAAATTTTATGCTGTTATTAATTACAGCTTTCGTAATTTTATTGTTAGTTAGATACTTAGGTATCTTACTAACAGGTTTCCTTTTTCATTTAGGCTACATTTTGTGTCTAATGCGCTTCCATCTCAACTGACAAACGTCCACTACAGGTCTCGAGCCTTGCCCAATTATTAGATTAGATGTTTGTATATACTTAAATCGTGGGCAATCTGGTCGTCATTCGCCGACGCTAAAATAATTTTGATTGATTGCTCAATTCCCTTACGATACGCCACTGTTTTGTCAAACCTTACAGGCAGGCATTGCCTTATACTTTGACAATTAAGTAATAAACACAAAAAAGTATACAAATATATTGAAAATTTCATACCTTAGATTTTTCGAAGTCACTATCAAAACGTACACAAAGTCCTTCTTTATTTAAATATTCTTCGACAAATTTCGTAGAAAAAGGATACTAATAATTACCTCGCTGTGGTCATCAACCTACTTGCGTGGTGGCTATGGCTAAGCCTTAATTTTGAAATAGGACTTTGTCCAACAATAGACGTCTTCAGGCTGATGATGCGTGGACACTGGACACGAAGCTCAGTAGTGGCTCAAATTATCCCTTTACACAAACCATATAAATAAACCTACAGTGCAATAATTTCACGCTCGTATACTGTAATATTAAGTTAGCGTGTCGATCGGCAGTAGGCTCCTCCCATCCACATTTATGAGTTAATCGTGCAACGTCGAACTTTGACGAACAAACGATTTATTGTTTAGATCACGATATAGGAGGCTTTGGCGTGATGGAGAGGTGATTATGAGCTATGGAGGTCCGTGAGTGTCGAAAACATTTAGAGTTCATATATTTTTTATGCAATATAATGATGGTAGTTGTAGTAAATAGAGAAAATATCGAAAAGTACAATTTCTTTATTTCGACGTTTTAAAATATCACATGTATTCCGATGACATTCAGACGAATTCGGATGTAATATAAGACGATATCTCTTAAACTGGTAATAGATAAAAATTTATAGGATTGACATAAGCTAACGCCAACATTGTCGTTAGCTTATGTCAATCCCATACATTTTAAATCTATTCTATTCTATTAGCATTTATGACACTTGTCTAGGCCCTCTGAATAGACAAATGCACTACTTTTAGCAGGCGGGGTTATGACAGATGTGAGGTCTTATTTTGTACGAAGCTAAAGCTGCTCCTCGCTGAACCTGGTTATTATTTGTCGCCTTATTACACGGGCAAAATGGAAAGATTCTAAAGAAGATCGTCCAATTAACTTTATTTATAAAATTAATCTGTTATTTACACAAAACAATCAATAAACTATATAACATACATCTTCCAACAAAATTCTTTTGTTTTTATCCCATCTATTCGTAACATTATCCCAAATCACACAGAGCTAGATGCGTTTATGAACGTAAAATTCAATATGTCACGGTTCATTTTACGAGCAACCATGAATAACCAGAAATAGTTGGTGTCGTGCCAGTTGCCAAATGAAAGTGACATCAAATGAAACGCAACAAAACGTAACTTGGGATTGACACATAAAATCTTTACATAAATATATGGGTGGGGTTTCAGTGTGAGCGGCTTCTTTTTACTATGATAAACAAAGTAACAGGCGTTTATATTCGCTGCTCAAAGGACATCTCAAGGTAATGTCGCAATATTTCAAAAATTTCAAGTCAAAACCGAAACTTGACACCACAAACACAAACCACACAAATTTTTGCCTCGTATGGGCATCGAACTCACAACTCGATTACATATCAGTCTCACGCATTTTCACCGCGCAAGGTTTCACGAGGCAATTCAGAAAAATCGTCATCGTCCTAAAAGTGGATACTATAACCAAATATATTTTAACTGAACTGTATTATATTTTTTATTATAGACAACGCCTTTACAGAGCCAGTTTCAAATAAAATCAACGAATATAACTGTGACCCTACCAAACGTTAGCATATAAAAGTCAGCGATTTATGCGGATATAAAGTATAAAAACGCTGAGTGATCAACTAAATGGTTACCAGGTGACAGATCTATATCACACGCTATACGATTTACACGCTAATAAAAACGCATTTTAGTGGCCTAATATGAAATTATTTTTATAGGCAGCAATAGGACGCTACAGTTAAAGATAATTTTCTTCCAATTATATGTATAGGGATATCATGTTTAGTGCCCGGTTTTGCTTACTTCTTATAAAATATTTATACACAGAATTATTTGCACTCATGGCATTAGATAATTAACTCAATAGCTTCGATGAAACATCATACTGAGTGTTCATAATGTAATTCCTACGCAGGCTTTTTTATGATGCTGATGAAACTTTGAATCAACTCGAAGTCGAGAATTGGATACACAATTTACCTAGGCTAGTAATACGATATTATTAAGAAAGTAGCTGTTGCCCGCAGCTTCGCCTGCGTATAATTTTATTTCCGAAATAAAAATTACAAAAACTATAACCAATTTATATATTGACTATTTTATAATATTTGTATTGTTATGCCTCATTACGTATTTTTAGTGATAAGCAAAGAAACTTTTGGTTTTCTTGATTTCGATTTCTGAGTATCGCAGAACTAATGGCAATAAAATACATCCAAACCATTTCAATCGTAACAAAAAGAAAAAAAAATGAAATGAATAAAAATTGACAAGGTAGTTTTACCAGCACACACCTTACACATTAATATTAACAGTACACATCACTTAATATTCTAAAATCGTGACGAGCCTATAAATAACCTGCTGAGTATACAGAAACAAGTCAAAATCTAACAATCTTCCAGCCAATAATCATCTTTATGCTTTAACACATAAGGTGTATAATGTTATGAGCTTATTACCCTCAGTTTATGTAAGAGGAAGGTCTGGTAATGACATGGTTTATGACGTCATCAAACCGTTTAAGTCTGTGACGTGGATATATTTTACTTACGAGTGATAGAAGTGAGAATTTTGTATTATTTTATGCAATCACATAATGTGTAAAACATTTTTGTTTTGTGTTTATTTCCCGCGATACTCAAATGTGGGAAAATAATCTCTTATTGGCAGTCTTGGAGTAACATCCCTAAATATACAAAATATAATATACTTCGTATAGTTCTCGGTGTTTTATCTTTAGAAACGTTATTTGAAAATTCATTCTGTAAATTCGTCATTCTAAGCGACAGAATACTTAAAACAATGAGACAGTGCATAATATACTCGTATTATATATTGTTATTATACATGAAATATATTATTTACTGAATAATATACAAATATTTCAAGGCAAGCTATACGTCAGCAAGTTCTCCGCCAGCATAATTTTATTGATGTGGACACGACCGTCTAACTTGACGAAGGGGACGGTTTTGTACAATTCTCTTGAATGCGTGTATATTTGTAACAGCTTTCGACTGTATGAACTGTACATAGATTAAAAATGTATGGAATTGACACTAGCTAACGCCGACATTGTCGTTAGCTTATGTCAATCCCATATATTTTTTAATCTATGCTATGAATAGAATAGAAATCTATGCCAGTTGTCTAAGGCCTCAGATGTGATGACGTTAAATACATGCGAAGTATAGACACTACATTTATTTTACAGTATTTTAGTTTGACTAACAAAGTTACTCCAATCTGCCGGTGTAAGCAGTCAGTGAATTTAAAGTAATGGACAGCAATACACTACCTTCATGGTAAATAGATAAAATCGAGCGTCTTTGCTTACTACTCTGTTCCTGTATTCAGTAGTGTAATGTTACAAAACCTTCTTCGAGAACGGCTTTCTTACGCAAAAATAATTTTCATATCTGACTAGTAGTTCAAGAGATTAGCGCGTTTAAACAAATAAACAAACTCTTCCGCTTAATATAATAGTATAGATGTTATCTTTCTGCAAGGCTCTATTTGAACGATAACTACGACGAATTCGTATCCATTATTTTGTATGTTGATAAGTTCATCACCCTCTCACACACGTGCACCTTCGCACCAACTCAAATTATTGGCGGCAGTGATATATTATGTGTCGACAGGGGGCCACGGAATTCCGCAGATGTTAAAACACCTTAATGACGACGGCTGATCGACGCGGAAAAATGATGGCCAAATTGATCTCTTATGGGAATTGACGCGAGATATATTGACGTAGGAGGAGATAATCGAGGGTTTTGCGATGTGGAAAATGGTTGACAGATATAAAAAATGTGTTTTTTGAGATATTTGTTTCTTGTGGGTAGTCTGAAATTTTGTTGTTCTATGTTCTTGTAGTTGTTGGGAACTTGGGACACACACAACAACAAGGCCCACTTAATAGCGACCACCATAACAATTTACCAAACCTTAATCAAAGTCATCAATAGTAATACATGATGACATCGTAAGCAAAATGACGTCCCATTTCTGATATTGCTTAGCAAATACTAAAATCAATCATGTCTCCAGTGACATCTCCATGCCAGCTCACTGGATGCTACGCAACATATTTAGTCAACCGTAAACGCTACGACGTAGCAATATTACAAACGTAGCCGCCTACGAGGTGCTACGTCTACGTCGTAGATACAAAAGCGTAGCACATTGAGTGGTCTTATATTTTTAACAATAATTCTAAGATTATTATACACTTATACACCCACATAGAATAATAACAGAACATTTTATTTATTTAAAAGAAGGTTATGTACAAAGGCGAGCTTTATAAAACCTTTGATATAGAAATTACAAAGGAAAATTAATACAAATATGCTGATAATAAAGAGGCTTTGTAAATAAGTACAGTTACTTATACTTATATGTAGATATCAACAATCAAAGCCTTAAAAATATAAAGCAATAGTACTTAATCTCAAAGGCTTTTATCGGCTCATTGACAACAATGCAATAAGGTCAGCCTTTGTAAGCTGTAGCCTGAGATACATTGTTCAGTTTCAAGCACTTTCCAGACTTGCTTATGTTAAGGCTGTCTTCTGTTGCTATGCAAGAATATGAGATATTTCAAGTGGGATTTCAAACAATACTGGTTTACATAGAAAAAGTACTAGAATATAGATTTTCATATAAACAGTGTGTTGGTTATACTACGTTTCATTCTTTACTTGTACGTTTTTTTTTTATTGTGTAATTGTAATCGATACTATTATATAAAGTGAAAGAGTTTGATTGTTGTTTGAACGCGCTAATCTCTAGAACTACTAGTCCGATTTGAAAATTTATATGACAGCCCAGTTCTCGAGGAAGGTTACAGGCTATGTAGCATCTCGCTACTGGCGACGGAAACAGAGCAGTAAGCAAAGACGCGGGTGAAACCGCGCCGCAGAAAACAAGTAGGACTAATATCTGTAATTGTGGTCTAATTAATATGGGAATGAAAATACGTAGCTTGTTCTCTAATGCGGACGACATCTATTTATTTTTATTTATTGTATTTATAAGAAAGTATACCATGTCCTTTTTTAAACAACAAAACTTATTAAATTTATTGTTAACAGCAACTTTGCTGGACCTCTGGCGTTGTAAAATTTCATGAGCGTCAGTTATCACTTACCATTAGATAAGTTGTTAACCTGTATGCCATTACAGCCAATAAATTAAATTGGTTATCCAAACAAGGCTTACACACTAGCTGTTACCTGCGACTTATTGTGCATTTTTTTTAGACTAAATAGCCTATGTCCGTTTCCAGAATACAATCTATCTTCATGCCAAATTTCATTAAGATCCGTTCATCCTTTAGTTGTAACAAAGAGACAGGGTTACATTTGCATTTATAATATGAGTTAAAATTATAATAAGACTCTATTTAAAAACTAGCGGTCCGCCCCGGCTCCGCGCGAGTGGATATTTTTTTAAACATTTTGAGATAAATAAAAATACTTTTGTATGGGAGTATTTTTTCTTCGGGCAATTTTTTTATTTTTTCTTTTCGTAAGAACCATCCTCGTACTTCAAGGAATATTATAAATGAAGAATTAGCGAAATCGGTTCAGCTGCTCTCGAGATTTAGTAGGCTTAGCAACACATTCAGCGATTCATTTTTATATTAAAGATTAATCTAAATCTCAAACATGAAAGCACTAACACACTACACCTATATTTTCCGATCGTTACTCTCTAAGATAACACATACATTTTCCCACAGTCTTAGACAGGATGATAGACAGCTGATGATTAATGGGAGCTGACGAGATAGGGAGGGAGGCGAGGGGGGAGTACGCAATCTCCATAAATGACGTCTAATGGACGTCGAAGACAGACGATAATCTAATCCAGGTAGCTACTGCAAGATTATAGACCAGTACTTCAGAGGGAGTATTTAAGAATTTAGAATTCTAAGGTACAAGGTGAAAAGTTATATATTTATTAATGTTTCTGTGGCAATAGAGTGCCGCAATTATTGTGCTCGAGGTTATGGATTTGACTACCAATCGGAACCAAAACTATGTGTACTCTATACTTTATGTCATGTTTACAAGTATAATTTACCTCACAAAACAGCTTGTAGAATAAATACTTTTTTTTGTCTTTATTTAAGGACTTTCATTTTATAAACATTTCAGTGGTATTGTACTAAAAACATTACAACATAACTTAAAAAAAAATACTTGTAATAATTATAATCTTTTGGTAAGTCTGTTATAAAGCTTGTATTCTTGTATATGGCTCTAACATGAAACGACTTTTATTGTTGGTCAGAGTTTTATGCTAAACTAGCTGGCTAGGCTTCGCCCACGTGTGAAATATGTTTTGTATTCCTCGAGAACTAGACCTATTTTCTGAATAAAAGTAGCCTATGTTCGCTTTTGGCACCGAATCTATCTACATACCAATTTTCTTCGAAATCGGTTTAGCCGTTTAGGCACTGAGTGGTAACAAACACACACACACTTTCGCATTTATAATATTGGTAGGATAAGACGAGACTGAGTATAAAAGCTATTAAACTATGAAAATAACCTAATACTATCTAATTCACTTATAAAGCAACATTAAATAATTTATGCCAGCCATTATCATAACAATAGCGTAAGTAAAACTTTTCCAACTCGATTTCCATATGAAAAGTGGGAGCTTCAAGATGGCGACACTAATCTTTGGCGCCATTCAGACGACGTCACTTCCGGACGTCGGGATGGCTCGTTTCCGCTCGCGCGACTTCCGGTCCGCGACAGCACTAAAGGCAAAAGTGATGAAAAACCACTAAAATGGTTTAGACGTTTTGATAAATTCTATTTGACTGTTCACTATATTATATATACGGGTATTTTATCCAATAGTAGACATCTTTTAGCGGATACAGTACTGATGTTAATCTTAGAGCTAGTTTTTAATGTTCCAGAAGACTTTATCGTTTGGACCCTTTCTCCTCTCCATTCATTCCTTTTTTGTTCATTATATATACTCGTACTTATGAAAATTAATAACATTGACAACCTCTGTGGTTCGGTGGTACTGTGTATGGACTGCGACGCGGAGATCGCGAGTTCGATTCCCGCTCAGTGCAAATATTTGTGTGCATGAACATGGTTATTTGCATTGGGTGTTTCTATGTATAAATGTATTTACAAAAAAAAGTATATAAGTATGTTTATCCGCATTCTAGAACTTATAACACAAGCTATTAATATATGCTTACTTTGGGTCTAGATGGCGTTGTGTGGTTGATGTGGTATTGTTATATGGAGTCCTCATTCATCAGTTATTCGCCGGCCTTACAGAAATTAAAAAGATACCTTTAGACTAAAACCACCCAACACACAGCCAGTCTAACCCTTCCAACTCAATTTCATCTAACACACCTTTACAGTACAAAATTGAAGAACATTTTCATTAAACCTTAAACCTTGTCACTTAAACTTTAATCGTACGCATACGAATAAGAAGAAATTCTACTAAGTATCACGTGTTTCTCATTACCTGTGAAAGCCTTCGAGAACTTTCTGTTAAAATGGAGGCTTTTAAACGCCCGTGACACACGGTAACATTGTGTTTTCGTTTTGTTAGCTAAATTACATGACTTGTTAATTTGAACGAATTTGATTATAAGATTTAATTGTAATGGATATGTTTAAGGAACTATCCTTGCGCTGGCTTAAATTATTTTTATGCATAGAAATTTATGTCACCAAAATTTCTGGCGTTACTGTGAGATTAAAACAGTGAAAATTTTACATCGGAGACAGGAGATAATCTTTCAAAATTTTAACAAATAAAACTTTACTATCAATGTTACACATTTTTTTAAATAAAATATTGGCTAAAATTTCATAAATATTGATTTTTATAGACGTTTATGTACTGCCATTATATTCCAAAATAGAGATTACTCTATCAAAATATATAGTAACTAATTGTCATAATTTTAGAGGTTTCTAATATAATGCAAGAACATAGCGGTTGCGGCGGTATATACCGGCTGGGAGTCGCCGGCCTCTAAAGAAAACATGTTTGTTTTGTCTAATGACAAAAAAGCTGTGAAAGTTGTTTAAAAAGACATTCTGTAGTATATTTAGTATCAGCATAATACCTGTGTGAAGCCGGGGCGGGTCGCTAGTATTAATATAAATCACAAATACTCATCCCAACTCTCTTTGTCGTGTGTCCCCCTTTAACTTTGCATCAACAATAAAACATATTAAGCGAGACTACGTGTTCTAAATTTAATAAGTTCTACGCGAAAGACTGATGTCATTACTTCACTGTTATTTTCTAAACGTAAAAGTAACGGCTACAAATAACTGTTATTGGAACTGTGATTAAAGAAATTATTTCATTGTTTAAGCTTTGATGGTATTCAGTATTTTAATTAAATTGTAACAAGATAATAAAATTGCATGTATCCGGTTACTTGAGCTTCATGAAAGATGAGAAAATAATTCCAGTATAAGTAAATTGGATGATCAATTTAATAAATAAAAAAGTTTAGCTTCTACTCAAATCTTTTTAAGCTTCGGTCGTTTACATCTATATGGCTTACATACTTTCTTATCATATAAAATAGAGTTTCAAATAAGTTTATATAAAAATAAAATCATTTTTTTTATACTAGCCTACCAAAGCGACTTCACTCTGCCTGATGGTAAGCAGTCAGTGGAATCAAGAAGTGGTAGCCACCATTTCAAAAGCCATCGTCAGAATCTGCTGGTATACTTAATTAACATTTGTATTTAATATTAACCCTTCTTTTGCCTTTGTATGCTAAAAATTCTAGTGTATTTTAAAATTATAACAATCACACAACATTATAACACCACTTTACGTGTAAAGAATTTCATTTTGGCCTGCAGCTGGCAGTAATACTAATAAATCACATTGACCTCTTAACTGGGCACATAATTCACGTGGCTATGGAAATGGGCTGCTGAGTGAAAGACCGTGTTACGTGCTATACCAGTGATATGTATTAGGTATACTAGTTACTCAAGTATCAATAGATGAAAGGTAATTATGGGACGATTATTTTGAAACATTTAGGAGATAATAAAATTATATTCCAGTAATAAATTAAAAACAATCGCGTTTGTAAACCTAAAGATGGTATGCGTATTGCATTATATTCGTAAAATTTCAAATTATTAAGTTTATTTATTTATTTGACTTAAAGAAAACAATAGTAATAGCTATAGGTACTACATTAAATTATAAATAATAATCAGATAATTTCGGATTTCTTAAAAGTCTCAAACTTATGTTTTAAAGGACGATTTAATTTATAATGGCTATTCTTGAAGAACACCATTTTCACGCACAGTGAATAAACTTTTATATTTTAAAGTCACATCGGTTCTTAGTTAACTTCAAGTTCTTAACATGATGTGTGTAATCCATGTTTAGTCGACCATACAATTGCTTTACCACCTGTAAAGTAAATATCGTTTGCATATCACAAAACAATAATGTCTATTTTTGCTTGCAAATTACCTTAGTGACAGTAGTTGTCACTGTCATAATGATTCTTATTGAAATTTAATTTTGATAGAAATTTTATTAAAAGTGGTAAAGCAAATATGTGGTCGAATATACCTCCAAGAGGTGAATAATATCATCCGACTACGACAATGTAACAACATACAATAAACAACGTACAAATTCATAGCTGACCAATTTACGATCATAACTGGCTATTAGTGTGGCTATTAGGTGTAATCGCGGGTGATTTCGGTGATCCGAAGTGGCCGCCATAGATTATGTCCACAGATGGTGCCAAGTGCCAACTGCAGGTAGCAGACTTATGGGATATCGTTTTATGGCTATTGGATCTTGTGTGATTTGTCGATTGTTATCCGGTTTTATAATAATACTAGCCTGTGTCTTTGCTCACTGCTCTGCTCCTGTCACAAGTAGAGTGATGTTACATAACTGATGTTTGACTGGCCTGTTGGTCTAGTGGTTAGTGACCCTGACTGCTAAGCCGGAGGTCGTGGGTTCGATTCCCACCCAGGACAAATCTTTGTGTGATGAGCGTGATTGTTTGTTCTGTGTCTGGGTGTAATTTATCTATAATATGTATGTATTTACAAAAAAAAAAATGTATATAAGTAGTTTATCAGTTGTTTAGTACCCATAACACAAGCAAATATAATTGCTTAATTTGGGGCTAGATAGCGCTGTAAATGTGGTAGTAGAATATTATTATTATTATTATAACCTATAACCTTCTTCAAGAACTTGGCTATTATACGCAAAAAGATTTTTTTTTAATCTGACTGGTAGGTCCAGAGATTAGCGCGCTCAAACATACAAACTCTTGAGTTTTTTATAATAGTATAAATAGGTATCTATAGATTTAAAAGATTATGTTTTGACTTAATGGCCTATTCGACTTTGATCACCTGAGTGTCCATAGGCGACTCTTTAGCAGACACAAAGTTCAGACAGCACTTTATAATATTTTATAATACCAAGGTACAGTATTTGGTCTGTTTGTTCTCACAAATATATTAACACACATATTTTACTCTATCTTCCTTTAACTTATGTAGTAAATTGACAAAAATAAACTTTGATTTATTTCAAGACTCAATTATTACCTTGGCCTTTGAAAAATAACAAAAGTGAAGTCAAATAGGAATCGTTACTTTCTCTCTTACAGTCAGCAACGACTTATGTTTTAATATCTTCTTCACCTAAAGTGTTTTACGGCAACGGTACCTGCCATCAGGTGAGCCGTATGCACGTTATCAAAAGAAAACATATGGAAGCAAATTAAATTGATAATATAAATTTAACCAGTTACTTTAGACCTCTAAGGCTCAAGGAAATAAAGAAAATCGCGTTGTGTTTGTGAACAATGAATAAGTTCTGAGAGGTCTACTCAAAGTAGCTGATTTGCCTCATTGGTTTTCTTTACCTTCATTCTTATAAATGTGATTTTGTTATAATACTTTTATCGTAATAAAAGCACCAAAATTGAACGAACATAATATCTTTGTAATAGATCAAAATTATAAATAGGTATTTTGCATATCGAATCTTTAGTGGAAAAGTTATATAAAATGAAGACTGTAATTTAAAATATTGTACAAATTAGGATAAAATAAACACAAGTAAATATTGTATATTATTAATTTCTAGAAGTTTTTATTATTGTCAGATTAAATACAATGTAATAAGTATGAAATGACTTTGAAAAAAAAATACAGCATAAATGTATTCCTTGGAAAAACACGTGAAGTTATGATTGAAAATTTTATCCTATGTAAAATAAAGGTACCAACAACATAGGGTAACAAGATTTATCCTACCAAAACAAAATATGCATGTAAAAAATATAAACATGCTTGTACTCATTTGTAGCAGCCGTTAAGAGCGGCACATATGGCTCGTAAACCGCTTATCGCTTACGTCATATCCCTGGAGTGAGCTTTCGCTTGCCAAGCGGAGGTCAGTGGTACTAAGAATAAGTTGAAGCGATTTTTTTTTTGTTGAATAATGTGAATGGTACGTATAAAAACATGTTTTCATTCAATTACAGATAGGCACATCTAATATAAACAAAACTTGTGTTGTTAAAACAATTTGAAATATCAATTAGCAAAAAAATTTGCATTGTTGTATACTTACCTGTATGACGTCATCTACTTTGCCAATAGTAACCAGTAAATGGGGTCCAGAAAGGGACACTATCTAAATAGATATTGTGGTATACTGCTGACATAAACTAGTACCCTATAGCGCGTTTAAAGATGCGTTTTTGCCTACTAAAGAAATAACAGAGCGTGTTTAAGTAAAACAATACGTAGATTGGCAATGATTATTCTGAAAAAACATGGCGAAAATATATCTCGGACAGAAAACTACAGATAGTATAGTTCTCTTCTCACGGCGCCCTCACTCAAGAGCCTGCAGCTAAAACCTACTTGCTACAATCTCTTCATTGCTACATTGTTACAGTTAATAGCACTCCTATAGTAATTATAGCAGCGCTATAGCGGTTTTTAAACGTTTCTAACGTAGTTGCTTTGTTACCGAGTACTAAATGAGTTACAAATTGTTTTAACCGCTGTCATAAAATGGACAATGTTATTTTGAAATAGGTTTAAATTATTTGTACAAATGTTTGTTTTATTGTAGTTTTATAATAGACATTTTGGTCGTTGATACATATATATATCAAACATACACCCCACCTAATCGAAAGTGGTCGTAGCTTTTAAACATGACTATTTTATAGCAAAAATAAAGTAAAATTAAGTATAAGCATGACGTTACTTACTGTCAGAAAGCAAAGAATAAGAGATGAGAAAATAATTACAACCAAAATAACAGTCTTTACGATTGTCAATACTTGGCACCTCTCTAACAAACTAATGACCCGTTAATTCCGAAATACACAACAGAAGCAGCCTAACACCTAAATGCCTTGACCTACTGGCATTTACCTGTTCTGCGTTTAACCTACATAGCTTATTGCTTAAAGTGTTTCACTTGTAAAATGGCCGTCTATCAAAAGCTTCCGTTTTTCATGCCAAGGTATCGTTTTAGTCTATGAATAAAAATATGATATTATAGTATAAATTTACTTCATTTATGCCTTATCGATGGGGTCCATGGGGTCCATGGGGTCTTCTTAATATAAAACTTACTACTTTGAGTCTCAACTCTGCCGGATGTTAAGCAATGTCAATGGAGTCCAAAAGTCGTGAACATCATTCCAAAAGTCATTAAGTTAACAGATGACTCAAACTTTGCTAATATGCTTTTTACCCAGTCAAGGAGGTTAGGTGGATTGTGGGAGTGACATAGGGTATTATTGCATATATATACAATGTAGGCATAAAAAATGGGTTTCTTTCTTTTTAGTTTGTTTTAGGTAGGTGGGCTTTTTGTATTTAATAATATATTTGCTTGTTTACGACCTGCTTAATTACTCGGGAGCAATTTCATCATCAATTCAACGTTATAATTATTGTAACGAGAATGGAATGGAATATTACAGCAAAAAATAAACCGATATGCCCACATATTATTAGTATAATAAAACTTCACATATCACGATAGCGTAAACCCTGTAGGGCTCAAAAAATAATAAAACTCTTAAACACGAACCCCAGCATTACGTGTGTAACAAAGGTCTTCATAATCCTTCGATGTGACCTTTGACCTCTCGTTATCGCGACCCGGCCCTAATTGGGTGTCGCAAAATAAAATATAGCTAACCATTACCTATTGGGTGAACGCTGACCACGGCGGGTAAGAAATATTGTTAAGATTTGAAATGTAATAAAATACTTTCCAGAAAGTTATAAGTACTGTGAATAAAATATTTGTTTTTCTTTTTGAGTCATTCTTTATTTATTTATTTAGGGAAAACAAACAGTTACACATTCAACGTTCTGAATTTAGCAACAGGCAGTGTAAATATATCTAAATCTGTGAAGAATTTATTATAATTGTCAGTTATTCGATGCAGAGGCGCACGAACACCAGCGTTGCTGCGACGACTGCTATTCTTGATAGCGTTAAAAAAAATTGATAGGTTTTTGTTTTCCTTTTTATAATGACAAAATATAATAAGTTCTGAATATTGTACCTATCAAAAATATATAATTTGTATAACATTGTAAAAAAAAACAATCAGTCTTAAGATTAATTTAGCACCATTTTTTTCTGGCGACAGTACATTTTACGTCACATGGTTGGTGGTCCCAGTCGACACATTCAAAAATGTTATTGGGCGACTAGGCCCGCGGTTCCAGTTCCTTGTGATCCCAGTCACCCAATCACCCGAATAAAACCTTAGATAAAAGTCTTCTTTAACGAACGCGCTAATCTCTGGAACTACCATTAGATTCGAATAATGCTTTTTGCGTATGATATCCCAGTTCCTGTGGAAGGTTTTAGGCTATATAACATCACGCTACTTGCAACGGGAGCAGAGCAGTAAGCAAGGACGCGAGTAGTAAAATATAAAAGTCACCTTACAACTGTATAGGAACGTGTAGCTTATTCTATCCACCTATATTGCTTCATTGAAATAAAGCAATTTCACAAACAAGCTACTTATATTGCGTGTCCAACTATTATAAAAAGCGAATGATCAGGCCCATGTCTGTTCCCTTCAATTATCTACATCAAATATTTATTTTACGCCGATTATAATTAATATTATATAAATGCATACAAATATTATAAATACCGTAATAATTATCAGACTAATAAGCTATGGTGAACTTATATGCGTGAATTTTGTGGCCGTAGGTATAATTTTGTTTAATATTTAATTTAATATGTCACGCATATTCCCCTGGGGGGTAGACAGTAGTGTGTACACATGTTGCCAGCTATGCTATGTGTCATATATCTAATGGAACAGTATTCTATTGAAGTATACCAAACACAGTACATACACAACACTTCACTTTCTATCAGCTTGCAGAAGACGGTATGAGATGATTCTGTATTCTAAATTTAAAATTACATAACCCTTAATATAAGGTAACAAGCAGCAACGTTAACTCTGTGTACTAAATATCACTTTACTGACCCCTGCCATGCAAGTCCTTGGGAAAGCTTTATGTCCAACAGTAGACTTCTTCAATCTCATAGAATAGACTTGACCGGTTCCATTCGTCTATAAATTTTATAAAACAAAATAACCAACTTAAAAATAGAATGCTACCACCATTAGTTAAAAGTTCAGCTATTAATGTCTTAAATTGCTTTAATAAATAATAATGACTTATTATTATTTTTATACAACTTAACACACAAGCGTACGGCCCACCTGATGTTAAGTGGCTCCGTAACATATTGACATAGCTGTGACTAAACAATGTTGAGAAAACAAACAAACCGTTACCTAGAGACCGTAAGTACGAAAAATGAGAGCAAAAGGAAAAGAAATAGATATGGAGAACATTCTAGATGTCACCATACGTCAATATATATACAGACAGTCTAACACAGGTGTTTACCTTTACGTTCCATTCCCTCTTATTAAAAATTTACACGCAACCTTTGCCGGCTTGGGTACATTCAAGAAAATTACCGTGTTTAACCTACTTACTTTCTACACCGTGTAAATAATGCGAAAGATAGATGTTTCAAAGAGAATTTGCAAAGAAAAATGGCAGATTTGGGAAGGCGCGTTCATAATTTACGGATAAAATGCAGTTCTACGCAGGTGTTACGGTTAATAAGTGGGTATAGCTATGGTTAATAAGTTAGTAAAGATGTGGCGGTACTAAAAGGTATATTTTCCTTCATCTACCATGAAAATATTTTGTTATTTCACGTTTTTTGTTAGGTGTTTATGAAGTGAAATTATTTAATAGTAATTTTAGCGCTGATATTAATTGGCGATAGGTCAGCTATCGCGAATCGCGAAAATATTGTAAAAAAATAACGATACTTATTAGTTTAACTAACATATAAACACTAATTTGAAGCTTATTACTATATCTGTAAAGTTAAAAATTACTGAATATACCATAATATAATTTAAGCTCTTTTGCTTACGTAAGCCATAATAAACAAATTTAAAATCCTTTCCAAAAAAAACACTCAATTCGAAATTTAAAAACCAGTTTTGGTTCTACCAGTATTATTTAAATATTTCCCGCCTCGCCAGCAGTTCTAACTGAAATCCAATGAGTAATTATTTGGACATTAGCCGCCATATTGCGACTAGGTACGACTATGTAGGTAAGCTCGTGGCGAGAATGTAATCCTGTGCTTATGCACACATATTGATATGGGTGGATGGTACGAGTTGTTGACGCTAACTACGGTAGAACTCATAATAATTATTATGTAATCTTCATTTAAAATAACTGTTTAAAAGGTAAATAATTACTTCGACAAATTAGACAAAATTTTGATAATGTTATAATCTCGTTTTAATATGAACTCTCAGGTCTAAATATTAGTTAAAAACCCAACACTCTTTAAGATTATTTTTTTAAAGTTGTTCCATTTATATTGGCCCTAATATGCAATTAGATAAGAGAGACGATAAAGCCTTAAAACAGCTTATTGTCTTCTGTAAAGAAATGCTAAGTATTTGTAAAGTGTAAAAGTAAGAAATATATATAACATCTGTAATATTGTCCATTTCTTAGCCCCTTAGCTATATTTACAAACGAACATACCCACAAAACAACTTCATAGATTGTAGTTAGACGTATGCAAATCGCCTCCACAACATAACTTACACTGCACCGATAAATCTCATACCTACAGGCCACAGGTTTTAATAGATAAGATTTACGACCACTCATCTGGTCAAGGGTTGAATGCGACATAATTTGTCGCGCAGGGGACACTGCCAGGGGACGCCAGCCAGGGGACGCAGTCAGGGTAGGGGACTCCCGACGCGATGTTTATGCAGTTTTTGTAAAAAATCCCTAATTGTTTAACGTGGTTTTGATGTGAAAGTATCATAAAGGGTTTTTTGGTCGTGCTAGGTACGGTCGTTTGTCATTGCCATCATCGGATTTTGAGCTAAAAGACTATAGTAGATACAAACTACTCTATAAAGAACCTATACTTTTATTTAGTGACTTTGCCGCTCTATTTATGTGTAATTATCACACATTTGGCAAGCATTATTTTATCCAAACTGACAATACAAAAACGTTAAATTAATTAAACTATCGCAATATCCCAAATTATTTCCCGAAAATTCCTTTACGACCGAAATGTAATTTATTTTCAACAACAACACCCACATGCTTTGGGTATTAATCAAAAATAGGTACACACCTCGGTCGATACTCTGTCGTGACTGGCCGCAGTAAAACATTGCCTGTGTAAAAAAACATCGTCGAAAAAACACAAAACATTAAATAACACTGTAATAAGCCTCCGACTAAGTTGATCGACCCCCGAATGTTGCCAGCTTAGAATTTACCACGTGGGAAATACGCAAAAAAGGTTCAATTGCTTTCCTCGAAATTAATTTTTGGATGGTTAATTTTATTTACAGTTCCTTTGGTGATTGAAGTTATTACGTTTTAAACAGGTATTCTGCGAACTCTTTTTGTTCTATGAAAATATTATGTACGTTTAAAGATATTAACTGCAAGATTAAACTAATAACTAAAAACTAAAAACCAGATTGTAATTTAACTAAACATTTAGCAAATATAAATGAAATATTGCTACTGGTAGTGATAGACATCGTTAAACTGGCAAACCTCAGAATACTTTATTCTATTGAAATATAAAATCCTTTTGTAACGATACAAATGTTACCTATTCATAAATTTAAATTTCAGACATAAAATCAGACAGATATTAGAATTTTAAAAGTTCTAATCAAAGGACTGTCTAGATACAAAAACGAACCAGCGAGACGGATGCATGCGATTCATTCTATTCAAAGTTATTGAAAAGCCCCTATTATTCAGAATATAAATGAACAGATTTTTGCCAGCTTTATAATAAAAGATTTCAAATCAATGATGGATTTTGCCTAAGATTACCCTAATGCCTACTATTAAGAATAAAAACTAAATGTCACTATATGATGCTCAATGCTAAAGTATTTATTAATTTTCAGAATTTTACCTATGGACATGTATAACGTATATCCACTTTCTTATAATTTTAAAATTAATACAAAAAAAATGTTTTAATAATCCAATTTGCTATTATCATTGGTTACATGTTTCAAATTAATAGGTACCTATTTATTTAAAATTATAAAAATATTTATGGGTAAATATGACCATGAAATAACAATTTTTTTTAATACTATAATCTTAATCTTAAACGGTGAACTTATATTTAAAAGAGGGTTTCAAGTTTCATTCAAGAAATATCTTCAGACTGTAGGAAAGGGCTTCTGTTATTTAAAACCGTAATACAGTCTTAGGATTAAGTATTAAAATTGCTTCTTCTTGATTAATTTCGGAGATTAGAAACTGGCATTGTGTCAGTGATGAGCAGATTCATAATTTATTATGTTTACTTTGATTTAAATGGAATTTCTGAAATGGTTATTTACGTTTACGTTTGATATAAACAATATTATTTGGTTAAATTTTGCTCAACTGAATATAGATTCTATCTTGTTCATGGTGTAAGATTTTAAGGGAATTTCAACTCTCTGTATGTGTCTTTGTAGTGTAGGATTAATTTGTATAAAATGGACAAAATATTAATAAATACATTTTTAATAGTAGTGTAAACGATGAAAACAACAACTACCTACACTCACTTTCGACATTCCACAGTTATAGCCTCTTGTGATCAGACGTGTCTACTAATGAAGTGTCTCTAAGTGCAATAGCGATATCTCTTTCAATTCCTACAGCCTAATACTCCATCTCACTTACACAATAAACACTGTTGCCATAATGAAGTGTTTTGTAGATCGTTAGATCGTTTATCTTTCTTTATGATGGTGTATTTTAGTAAATCATGATATTTTTCTAGGGAAATAGTGTAAACTAATAGTTTATATCAAACATAATTAAACAGTGTAACTATACAAACTTATGTACCTATAATAACATGAATACCTAGATCATAAGAAGCTGCATACTGCATAGGTACCGGTCTATATAAAGCAATAAGTGTAAGTTAACTTCGTATAAGTTTGACGAAAAAGAAAGTAAATAATATATCAATAACGATAGAACAAGTGCTACTAAAGCTACACAAATATAGTGGATCCCTAACTAGTTATTCAACACACGCGTGAGTTGCGAAGTTGAGAGATCGCTGGATGTCTATTGATTACGTACTTGAGAAGTTGTTGACAATGTCGTATGGACCGACGACGTCTTGTGAAATCTACGAACGTGTAATGGCTGTTATATGTAGTGTTTATGATAGGGACTGGAGACGGGTTCAATCGGTATATTTATGAGACAGAGACATAATTATGTGTAATATTGTTACATTATTTTATATATTAACATTTTTATCTTGTGACAATAATTAATTTAAACTCAATAATTGTTTATTGGTGTTTTTTAGTCAGAAGTCATTAATCTGTTGGATAAACGCCTCTTCCAAGTCTAAACACAAAGGCGCATTTTGCAATAATCACCGTTTGACAAACACATTGATAATAAACAGTGATGATGGTTCAATCAAAAGCCCACTGCTGCTAGTACTGTGTTGCGTAATTTTCCTTCTCTTGTGATAATTTGATAATTATTAGGTGGACTGGTACTGCTAGTGAAGTATGGCCATCGGTGATGTTGTATTTAATAAACAAAAAAATCTACGTCATTAGTTAAGGTTCGACAAATGAACTTATAGCTTTCTTTATAACTTTTAAATATTTCAACTCTCGGTATTTATTGATAAAATTATATTGTTACAGAATGGAAGAGACAGTGCGATCGCTGCTTCAATACAAGAGCCACGTGGAAACTTTGAAGCAGGAAAAGGCGTCCCTATCATCAGCACTCGAGGTAAGTCATCACCTACCCACCTTCAACATCTGCACTTTTAACAATGTCAAAGAAAACATGGAAAGAAAATAGGGCTATGTTCTTACTGATTAAACTAATTGACAGAGCACTTCAGAGCAGTGTGTGTTTTATCAAAATAATACATAAAATTTGTCACATTTCACAAAAGACTGCGCTGCGGCGAGTTTTCCTCTTTAGGTTAGTAACATTTGGTCAAAAATTTCTTATTATTTTTAGTTACGCCGTTTTTGCTTTATATCCAAAATTATACACCATCCAATTTTAAACGTTTCGATCACATCCTTAGCACTTTCTAGGTAATAGCAAAGGTACAAAACAAACCAACATTAGATTATTAGACATATAAAACAATGTCAATACAAATATTCACTTTAAACCATTACAGACAGGGAATTTACGACCACAGACTATGGACGCTTACCTACGTCGAACCATAAAATACTAATAAAAACTTATCTCCATAGCAAATTCCTTAGCAAATATCCTCTAAACTGTGGAATTAAAAATTCACGAAGGGAATATTCCCTCGTCCATTGTAAAATAACCTCTATGTTTCCGTAATTTAAAGTAAATTATGCTTTGCTGGGAGGTATTTTATAACTGGTCATATGGACATGGAATTTTAAAGAGAAATCAAACACAAATATTCGAAATATTTCATTTCGCTCGTAGGCATTGTTGTCTACCCCATTTTTAATATAGGTAAGTTAGAAGATGGACATACAATGGATAATTTGTGTACATTAAGATTTTGAAATGAAACTGTTTTCATACAAAAGTTTTAGTATCAACGACACTTGTATACAATGTAGGTACTCCAATTTAGAAGATGCCAATTTTTCTTATCATTAATATTATTAATACGAAAGTTTGTGTGTATGTATGTATGTCTGTGTGTTTATTACCACTCAGCGCCTAAACGGCTGAACCGATTTCCATGAAAATTGGTATGTAGATAGATTCGTTGTCGGAGACTAATTTTTATCCCGAAAATCGGTCTGGATTCCGAGGGAGACAAAATACGCACTAGGCGCGGGTGAAGCCGTGGAGCGCAGCTAGTAATTTATAAAATCTAATATTTTGAATTTAAAAATAAAACATGGGCAGGAAAACAATTATTGTAAAAAGTTTAATTCGTAATGACTATAACTTCAATACGAGCATTTATACCATACCTACATTTAAAAAAAAACAAATTTTCATTGAACACGCAATCAAAATTGATACTCTTTTGTATTCGCGAGAAAAGGAGTGAAAATTTTACCGTGTACCGGTGTATTCGGTTCGGTTATTTGGATTCGGTTATTGTACTCCCCTCTCGTCACGGCTATCTGTTATTTTGAATGGCGGATGAGAATTTTGATTTTTCCATTTCCCGTCACTCCCTGAATTATATTCGTACCTGTGAGCTATTGTGAAACACCCCTACGATTTAATATCTTTTAGCGTTGCGATATGCTCAGGTATTTTATAAAAGCTTTGTAAAAACCGGGGTATACTGTTTTTAATATTACATGTGAAAATATTTTTGTAAAAATAGCAAAATGTTATAAATTGCTAAGATTACCTCGAGCTAATTTCTGCTTTCAAAAAGAGAATACAAGAGACTTACTACTCACTATTTATTAATATAAATACCTCATAATATAGCTCATAAGTACAGCCTTTTAGAAGTATTCTACCATCTAATAATTGAAGAAATAATCCTCTTATGTCACACAGATTGCATTAGGGTAGGGACTGCAGCAAAATGGCACTTATCAAGAAAACCACTTCCACCACTAATTACGCAAAAACGTCTCATCCCCTCACAAACATCTATAATCCCTCAAAGAACGTCCAGTTCAACTAACCACTATAACAAGATCTCACAAGCCTCGTACATCAAAACATAAACGACGGAATTATAGATGACTAGCTTCCCGCAGCGCGGTTTCACTCGTATTAAGTTACATTTTTGGTTACTGCTCTGCTCCCGTCGCTCCTAGCGTTAAAAATAACGCTAGGAGATTATAAGGCTATATAAAAATATAGCCTTATAACCTTTCTCAAAAACTGGGTTATCAAACGCATAATTCTAATCTGACTGGCAGTTTTAGAGATTGGCGCAAACAAACTCTTACGCTTTATATATTAGTGTAGATTTCAAAACAACGGAGGTCTAAAAAAATTGGATGATTGACGTCCAATTGTCGCGCAACCATTTAACGATGGTCTCCCCTGCCCTGCTATGTTCAAAATGACCAAATCAAAATTAAGGGGAGCCATTACAATGACAGGGGCTCTGGATATGTTGGTCGTGTCGTTAATTAATTCGTCTATGATGGGTATAATCCAGAAATGATCGCGTGTCCCCCCATTGGTCGATAAATGCTCTTTAATACTGCTAAACGAGCACCAATTGGACACAGATCACGTTTGTTATGACTGTTTTCCTCGTAAATGGTTCTTGGATCTCTTTTGCATAATTATGTTTAGTTGAATGTGGTTGAATGCCATTTCTGATGTTTCTACCTAATAAGCAACTATTACTGATACGCAAGGCCAAGTTTTGCCGTGTGTGCGAACTTTTCAGTTCGTACACTTTAATCTTTTTAAATTCAAGACATAAATAATTTCTTTTTTCTTACATTTTTCAATTCAAAGCCTATGCCATCGAATTAACGCTTTGATTTGATAATTTGATATCTGATGATACAGGTATCTCATATACTTAGGTAAGAGGCCTACAGAGGGACTACGAAGGCTATGTTGTAATAATATATAATAAAATAAAATAGAAGAAAATAAAATACATAGTAAGCCGCCTACCAGCATTTTACGTAAATTATAGAGAGCCTTCCACAATACAAAGGAAGAAACTTAGTTTGATAACTCTGTAGAGAAGTTTCAGTGCTAGAATAATTGATCATCTAGGATCACAGCCTGTAGTTAAAGTATTGATTTCAAGACGAAACAAATAAGACTCAACAATAGAAAAGTTGTACTTCACACCACAATAAAGTTACTCCTAGATAGGTATATATAAGCATAAGTAGGATACGATTAGGAGACTACCTGCATTACCTAGAGAGTACTACTAAAACTACTGTTTTCTGTGCCCAGGAGGTATTTCTAATTGGACTAATACAACTTGAGTGAGATATAAGAATCTTGCAAATGCTATTAATATTATAAATGCGAAAGTTTGTGTGTGTATATGAGCCGATTCCGACGTAAATTGGTGTGTAGATAGATTCGGTGCCAGAGACGGATATGGGCTACTTTTTATCCTGAAAATCGGTCCGGTCCCAGAGGGGTACAACAAAACATATTTTTTCCGCGAGCGTGCCGTGGGACGTAGCTATTTTTAAATAAATTCAAAATTATATTACAAATTATAGATTTTCATTGAAATCAATAACATTAACTAAACTTATTCAAAGTCCAAATTGTAAACTTATAGGGGTCATGATAAACATTGCAAACTGCAGCCAGCAGCAGGTTTTTTTTTCAAGATTAAAGATATTCTTATTTTATGACGACCACGACCACGTGTCACGTACGAACGATTGAGAATTATGATCTCACAGTAAAGCTATCACCTCACTACCATTGCTATAAACATCGTAGGTTCGATTGTTTGTAAGATATTATCAGTTAATTGAAAGTTTATACGACACAGCGCTTGCGGGACAGCGACACTGTCTTTAAAAAAAAGTTAAGGACTATCTACCAGTTCATTACTAGTCCAGAACACTTCATTAAACCTCTATAAAACTAGCCAATTACTATATTGTATAAAATGCACTATTAAACCTTTCGCTTAACAACTTCGCTCGGCTAAAAGGCACTTTAAAAAGAACATCGGGCCTGTACTTTGAATATGACACTTGATGTTACCCTTTGGACATGACAACAATAGGAAAAAGAACAGTAATAAAAGTACAGTGCACATATGCGTACATGTGTTGATACAAATAATACTAAACAGACTGGGAAAAAAATTGTTTGGTGCAAGTAATAAGCGCCTGTAAATTTAGGTAAACCTGTTTTTGTCTAGTTGCTATGGACGTCTTTAATGGACAGAGCACCCGGGGCCTAAGTCTGCTATCACAATATTGACACAATGGTCGATCATTGATCTCATAATGGTTGATTTTGACAAGTTTCAACCAATAAGAGATCAATGATCGACCATTCTGACACTATTGTGATAGCAGACTTAGGCCCCTGATATTTTGACAAATTCTATGATCTTTCTTTACGTGCAATCGAGATACAAGAGCAGATTTTGGTGGTGACTTGTTGACACTGGTGGTAGTTTTGTAATTCGCTATTGAATAACTCAGTTGATAAGTATTAGAAAATTATAAGCGATAAAAAACATAATAAATATCATAAAAAAGTTATTAATCCACACATTAATTTACAAGGACTTTGTTGGTCGCCGCTCGTCTAGAAACGTCCCGAAGTATAACGAGTTTCATTATCTCAACAAATTTAAATGAATGACTAGTAGCTAAAAAAAATCATACGGAATAGGTAATTTTTGCAAATGAGAAAATATAAAAATAAATAAATTCACATTGACTTGTTCGCTTCTTCTTACATTTTATCCCACAAATCACTCACACATACACAAAACGCGAGCGATGGAAGGACATTAAAATGGCGGATAGCGGGAAATCGGCTATGCACAATGGCTGGGGTTTCCCGCTTTAAAAGGCCACCCCCTCTAAACAATAATTCAGCTTTACCCTTCTGAAGTGCAAGGGCGCATTTAGTGAGGGCAGTCACTGCGGTTCAAAAATCAATAGTTTAACTTGTCTAATAAATGAATGGTGTTTTTTCCCGCTCGGTTTGCTAAAAATGCGGGTAAATTATGTGGTTAGTTTTAAGTTTAGTGAAGACGTTGCTCGTAGTTGGAGAAAGTGAAAGATGGTTTCCCCTTTTAATAGATAATGTTTTCGAAAAAATATGTAGCAAGTTGTTAAAAAAGTTGGCCGTAACTCCAATGCTGCTTAAATGATGAAGTCTATTTTGTGAGTAGAAAAATAAATCATATATTTTAGAAGATATACTTTTCACAGGCAGTAGAATACAGAAATACACTATGCGAGGCATGTAAGAATGCTGATCCTGCCTGCTACATGTACCCGCCTTACTATCTCGAGAATCCTTGAAAACGCCCGGAATTTCGGTGCGTGTGAATGTCGCCAAAATACAAAATACTTTCTCTATGGTAAATGCAGCACCTAGGTGATTTAGCCAGAAATTTTATGGCATGATGGTACTAGCGACATCGAACAGCAGACGAAACTTTTAGACTAACTTTAACTTTAGCAAGATGCTTTTCTGCCACCATATAGGGTTTTATGAAAATCTTACAGATTGCCTGTAAGATTTTCATAAAACCCTATATATACCGCTATAATAATTATAAAATTATTAAAGAAAAATATTTGTAATTACCACTTTGCCTTAAGTTAACGTGATAATCAAGAACAACAACAGGAAGATTTAGCACCATGGATGGTGGTGATATTATAATTTATTTATAGGAAAGAGTATTTTTGAAGACGAAATTACTAGTATCTACGTACCACCTTAAACACTACACTACTTAGGCATCTAGGTATTATCAAGACTAGTTTTTCTCTCAATTAAATTTGGTTACAAATTACTCATGAAAATTTGATACCGTAGAGTTTATTTTCAAATCGAAGTTGCACCCCTCAGGGTCACAGTTAGGGGTCTAGGGTGCATCGTTTATCTGCCCCCACCGGTGTGGGCGTGGACGTGGGCCCGCGGTTACAATTTACACTCGCTCACTAATTGTGTTTGCGTGTTATTCGGTTATGATATTTGTTAAGTGTGGGATTAGCATAAATATGTAAAATAATTGGGCAAAGTAGGTGCCGGTACGACGCTTAGAAAGTACATGAAATAGATGAGGTTTTCACAAAAAATATCTATTAAATTATAAAATATAACAAAAACACAGATTTCATGGCTCATACGACTATCGAGAACATTAGAAATAAATGTACGGAATTCTAAAAAATATTGTCGCTGAGCGACGAAAAAGTCGGGATAAGGAAATATAACTACAACGTTGAATGATAATTATTTTATTCTTAGATTATTAGTATCCTCGACATGGCGCTTATGAACAAATAATTTGCAAAATTTCCACACGTATCGAAGCTTGATGTGAAAATGTAATTCTGACTTTAAGACCTTTTTCAAAAAGGTTAGACTACAGGGCAAACCTTTGACCCGATCATCTTAGTTTTAGGCTCAAATTGTAGCTGACTAAATTGTCCTGGGGAGATTATCTCAAATTTTTGATATAATTCTTCGTTTCCAAAATATTGAGCGCCAAAATCAAAAATTAGAAAATTAAAAAATTTTTAACTATTATTTATTTTTGATTTTCTCTAATAATTCTTTTTGCAACTTACAGCTCTTGTGAATACGCATCTTTTGAGCCTTTTTTGAATATCATATCATATCATATAGGAGAGCGCACTTTTTCGTAATTTCGGAGCCTACACTAGAGCGAACGAAAAGACATTTCCAATGTAAAAAATGCGGACAGATGTGAATCCGACTCAGTCATTGATGCTTTCCTGTAATCCTGTATTTAGATATCTAAGCTTCACTTTGAAATAAAGTCTAATGTTTAGGCACATCTGTATAAAATATTAGCGTCTCATTGCACAGTTCTATCTTTCTTTTAAAAGACAAGTCTCGCACTAAGGAACAAGCTCTGTTTCTCGAAAATTTACAAAAATACAATTAACGAACACAAAGTACATCTTGGAACAAGACGACTTGGAACAAGTATATCCGGATTGTAAATAAAAAGTATAATATGAAGCTTGTCCTTTTCGTTCCGTATTCCTTTCACTAAATATAAACAAAACACAAGTTAAAATGGTTCATTTTTTAAGTAACTTCATGTTTTCTTACATATTTATGCAGCTTAATGCACATTTTAAATTTTAATTAACACTAAAAAAATAATCTAATGGTGCAAATTTGTCGGCGGCTAAAGGGCGATGTGTTGACGTCGCCACACTTAATTATATGAAAACAAAGGGAAAATATGGCTGGTAAACAAATTAAAATATTACGAAAATGTCTTGTAAAGATAACGGTTTATGTAATACGTAAGGCGTAATACTGTTTTATTTGCGCTATTTATTGTATACTTACATAAAACAGACAAATAGTTTAATTTAAATAAAATTAGTAAACTGTTGCGAATATTATAAGGAACTAGCTTTCAGTGGCAAACAGTTTTTTTTTTTAAAACAGTGGCGCGGTTTCACCTGCGTCTTTGCTTACTGCTCTGCTCCCGTCGCCAGTAGCGTAATTTATTTATTTATTTAAGGACTACCCAAGAAATACATACACCAAAAATATTAAAATTATCTGTTGTGTTCAAAATAAATAGTGCTGCCTTAGTTAGCTGCCACGGCATGTTTACACACAAAGCTTAAAAAATAAAATAATAATGAAACTAAACAATCAAGTAAAATGTTAACAAAACGACTGCATATAAAATAATAAATTTATATAAAATCCTAAATAAATAAACTTGCCAAATAATCATAATCAAGCAAAAAAGCAAAGACAAATAATACAAAATTAACAATTTTAAAATAGAAAATAATTATGAACATGAATAAAATACAATATCAAATATATTAATTCAAATACAATATCAAATATTATGTCAATTCAAATACAATATAAAATTTGTGCAATAAATATAAATAAAAGTACTTAAAATAACAATTAACAACTTAGAATATAAATAAGAAATGTCGCAATATGTTAAATGATTATTAAATTAAATTTTTCTTCTCTTTTCTCCTGCTCGAGAATTGGGCTATCATACGCAAAAACTCTTCCGCTTTAAATAATTATAAGGAATAAGATAACAGCCCTATATTTAGTAAGAGGTCTCTTTTCTCTCTACTCTCTCGATTCCATATCACTAAACTTTATGATCTAAAACTCTTCACCAGAGCAAGTATTTTCTTCTAATTATCTCATTAACTCACAAAGCCAACATAATGAAAGTCTTATTGTGTCAGCTATGATGGCTATTGAGGATCACCACTTCCGAATTCTGAATTCTACTGACTGCTTAACATAAGGCAGAGTGGAGTCATATGGGCAGAATTATCGCTAAAGGTGATTTCCTCAACCTATGGACAGGTATTTCAAAAATATATTAGTTTAATAAACTGACACCTTAAAAACACAAACGCTTATAATAATATCACGCCAACTACACACAACGCCGTCTAGACGGGTGGATTCTAGAATCCGGATATACATATTTATATACTTTTATTTTGTAAATACCTATTTAAATAAAATATTTTTATTTAAATAAAATTAATCCCTATTTGCCTTGGTCACGGCATCACGCGTGAACGGCTGGACCGATATCGTTAATTATTTTTTTGTTGTAATGTTTAAGAATAAATAACTACCATGTTAAATTATTTTTTAACTTAGGTTCTAAAATATTTTATTTATTAATTACCAAGTGCACTGGAAAGTGTTCAGTAGATGGATGGATGAATGAATACATCTTTTGCGTCCTCTAGTTCTCTTAGTACGAGTTCTATCAATCTACGACAACTAAATTCTTTCGAATGAAAATATTTATACTCACACGAAGAAATGCTGGTGGAACATTTACTGGCACGAAATAAAATGTAATTTCAAAACCTTTAAATTCGTAGGTATTAGATATAGAATTATTTGTACTGTGTATTAATTATCTGTTATCATAAATTTAAATCTAAGCCGTATAAAGCACATAAAATTTAGCTATTTGTGTGCCGCTGTGCACATTATGCATTAAATTGTAATAATAATAATAATAGCACAACAACCACACAACGCCATCTAGACCCAAAGTAAGCATATATTAATAGCTTGTGATATGAGTTCTAGAATGCGGATAAACATACTTATATACTTCTTTTTTTGTAAATACATACATATTATATATAGAAACACCCAGACCAATACAAATAGACATGTTCACAAATATATGCACTGAGCGGGAATCGAACCCGCAACCTCTGCGTGACAGTCTGTACACAGTACCACCGACTCACAGAGGCAGTCAAATACTTATAGTCACGTTTATTCGTTACTTACAAAACAATTTTCAACAGCCATCATTTAAACCTCGCCGACCGCCATAATGCCAAAATAATTAAACAGACACTGCTATCTAAAAAGCTGAGCTGCATTTTATACGAGGAGTTATTCATTACGCCATCCTGCTTGTGGTTCGTGGGTAGGCAGAGGTATCATAATTACGTTACCGCATACGCCAGAGTCCCGCATAGTTGTGCACTAACGAAACCAATTAGCGAGTTTCCAAGGAGCGTACGGCACGTTTATGGATAAAAGTAAATTATGAGTGGATTGTTCTACATATAATATTATGTCGTAGTTAGCTTACAAATGTTATTATTTTAGATTTAATTAATTAATTAACTTAATTTATCTATAGTAATGATAGCGGTCTAATCATTAAACTGTCTCCAGTATGATCGCCAATTCGCTTTATTGCTCTACTGACACAGTCAAGGAGAGTAATGTTTTTCGAACATATGTGTGTATGTATGTATGTATGCATGTATGTATATATGTATGTATGTATGTGAGTATGTATGTATATTTCTTTAACACGCTCTACAGCCTAAATGGCTTGAGGGAGGGATTTTAATGTATGAGGTGTCCTTAGTATTGATTGTGGGAGTGACATAGGGTATATAAATTTTCAATGTAGCGTCAGCAAGAGAAAAAAATTGTTTCTTTCTTTTACTTTTTTTCAGGCTTTTTATTTTTTAATAATATATTTTGCTTAGTAGTAGCTTAGTAGTAGTAGTAGCTGGTATTTACTACTTACACGTTGGTTTAGAGAGCCTGTAATTTGTGTTAAAACTTAATGTTTCTAAAGTCCACAACACAGCTTATTTCCTGCTGAAGACTACTGGGAACACGTCTCTAACAGATTATAAATCATGAAAAATTGTCTTACAACAATGGAACTTCGATTTAGGTAACTATTACTGGCACGAGGCTACAGGATGCCAAACTAACTCGAAATATTCCACGATAAGATAATCCAGCTAAATTGGAAACTGCCTCCATCTATTAACCATCCTGTTGGGAAACACTGAATAATTGATACTGAATTATAATATTGTAGCAAGGTGTACTGTTACTATATAGTTATCTTCAAAGCGGTTGTTTGCTTAAGTGGTGTAGTGTATACGACTTAGCTTAAAGATTAAACTTAAGTATTTTAATTACGACTTTACCTCTACATTTGCATCTTTCGTTAAAAATTATTTGTTTAGTTGATCAAACAATCTTTACTGATGCTTATACTATACTTTTTCTTAAATTAAAAACCTCTATTCGGCAATAGGATAGAGTAGTGCTTTAGTGTATTTTATAGAGTAAATATTTCGTCAGCTTAATCATGATAATAGTTCCAAAACCTCTTTTCGATTAAGTTTTAGATTCCCCAAAAATATCAGTAAATATTTTCAAAATAAATCCTAAAATACAACGAGTTAATTAGAACCTATCCTTATTATTATCAATAAAAATAGATTCCCAATCACGAAAAGAAAAAGCCTCTATTCGTCCGCTCGACTGGCTACCGAACAAAACTAATGACTTACACTGCGGGCCATGATTAATAGTACACCATTTTAATTCTAGTTATTGCCGTAAATGTAATCACTTTGCTGAAAACCGAAACAATGACGATTTTCACCAACCATTAATCTTATGATTCGTCAGTTTTGGAGAATGATTTGTTCATTAGTAAAGTGACAAGTTGATGTGATTAATTAGGGGAAATTGCATTAATTAGTTACTATTGCAAACTGTTATTGCATGTCAAATGGTCGTGAGGTTTAAATTATGGACGGGTCGCTACTTGTATCAGTCCACCTCATTTCTTTTTGTAATATCCGTATTTTTATAGTTAATGAATTTAAAAAAAATCATATCTACCTACTTTTAACTGCTTGTAATCAAATAATAAACAGCAACAACACCCTGCATTTTATTGACATTAAAAATAAATCAACACAAATGAAATCGAAAATATGAATCTGGCAACCCTTACCCTGCTTGATAGGTACCAATCATGGCTCTTCACTTTAATTACCGCATTCCACAAACAGCTGCGGTGATCGAAATGTAAAATATAAATTAAATTTAGTAGATAAATGAATGCACGAATGGTAAAATGGTGAATGTTAAAACATAATTCAGTTAGAATAAACGGCAGATCAGATGTATTGTAACCGTCAATCAGTTGAGAGTTTAATTAAATTATTGTTGCATTATGAATTTATGATACGTGTCAATTGTTTTATTGCCTGTTTATATTTATACTTGCAAGTTATTAATATTCAACTAAAGTGGAAACTAGTCCTTTGATTTCCTAGTGCTTATTTAAAATCCTTGTAAATCTATCTTTTCATGGGACATTGTTAACGTAATTTTAGTTTACTCTTACACACAACTGATTATTTCGCCCATGCATACATAGGACTTTATTTATAATCTATTATTTTTAATTTTGTAGTCAATGATTGACCTTTAATATAAACTGGTCTGGTAATGAATTGTAATCTATTTTCAAAGAATTTTATTAATTTATCTCTAAGAGGTAGGTTTATGTAGTTAGGTATAAGGTTGTTTATTATAAGGTTGTTATTATACCTTATAAAAGCCACATGTAGTCTATTATTATTATTGAAATTTGACAAAACTCTATTTTGACAAACTGAAATTCACATAATGTTTACATTAAATTAGTTTAATAGTTTTATCGTTTATATTGTCGATATTTCTTTTGTGAGGTACGTCTATTGTTTGTTAATATAATATGAGTATTGTTTAAACTGTTCAAAGCTTGATTGGATGTTCAGATAAACAAATGATCGATGTTTAAGATACAAAGATATCGATAACATAAAAAAATCGAGTGTCGTCTTCTTAAAAATATATGAAAAGTAACCTTGTCTAGACTTTCGCAAAGTATAGTATACAGCCGTATTAATAGCAATGTCCAAATTAAAAGCACCTCACCCATTCAAAGCTAACCCTTTCATATCATATCAACCGCGTGTTGTTTCAGACATACAGACAAACAGGTTCGTTGTCTCACCCTCACTCGATGACTAATGAAAACCTCACTTTAATTTTAAAAATGTGCCTTATTACTTAGACACTAAGACTTGAAATCCTTAAAATTGATGGTCGACAAATATCAGTAGAGCTGCAAGTTAGAATTGGAACGTACTATCTTGTTGTGGTTTGCTTCGAGCTAATAAGGGCAGAAAGGATCAATTTATGTTGGTTTCGTTTGTTTTGAGAACGCTGAAGCTTAATTAAGAGTGTGAACGATGGACGCTTTTGGGGATATTTTTTTAGAGAAGCGATGCCGAGGAGTGGCCGTGACATTTTGATGAGTGAGACTGAAAAAATATTGCCATGGGTGATAGAAAAGTTTTTTCCTTCCCAGCGAGTTATTATTATGCGGCGATATTTGTTTTAGGCTTGATTTGTTGCCTGATAAACAAAACAAAATGTTGTGGATTATTCGACGGCTTACAAACATGTTTACTTCTTGTAAATGGAAATACTTTTTGTTGACTACTTTAATTTTTGTACACAAAAGTAGATTTTTAGTCACAAGCTTAAGAGCCTAACTTAAAATTGTGACTAAAAATATATCATATATAACTTTTATAACCAAAGTTATAAAGTTAAACGTAATTTTTAAGTTTATCTTAGACATGTCTGAAAGAAAACATCGTGAGAAAACTTGAACTGCAACAAAAAGATAGCACCAATGATCTGGAGGATTAAAGTGCTGCATTAAGAACAGGCCAAACATAAGATAAAGAAATGAGTGTGATTGGCCATCGAAATGTTTAGATGTCGAAACCTAACCCTATGCCTAGTAACTACGACCAAATTCGACACCAAATTAGGCACTTTATTCCGGCTGTTAACATGTTAATAACAGTTGTTAGGTCAAATCGGATGTCTCTATAATAAACTATGGGCACCTGAACGAGTTCTGCTGACGCTTGGTTGACCACTAACCACTCGATAAGAAGAAAAGATAGAATAACAAAGGGCATTTGTTTGCAGGCATCAGCAGTGCACTACCAGAGTCAGCTTTCTACCCTTAGCAGTGAGAACGAGAGGCTGCAGAGCCAGCTATCGGCGTGCAACGCGAGCCTAGGCGCGGGCGAACACGAGAGACGGCTGGACGATGTCGCACAGCAAGTCGTACGAGCACTGCTCTCGCAGAAGGTGAGCATCAATGTAAGCAACCTAATAACTTTTGACTACGGTTTTCTTAAAGCGTGCAAATGTGTGACGTAAAGAAAGTCAGAAGGAGACACAAAGTTGTGCACTTAGCTTACAGCTTTACCGAAGTGGCGATAGGCAGGACACAACGCCCAGAATTGATGGTCGTTGGGTAAAGAAGTCCTGAAATGGCGACCAAGCACGAAAACATGAGCTCTGGTAAAGATGAATATAGATGAGGACTTGTAAGGGCCAGAACGGAATAGATTTAAGGCTGAATCGATTTCTTTGAACAACTAAAGTTATAGCTAAGCCCGTATTGAATCATTTGAATGTTTATTTTTGGAAACAAAATTAAAAGAAACCTTTGCACAAAAATAAAAGAGAAACAGGATACAGTTGACCCACAAAAACGTCGAGTATCTGTACCACATAATCCCGGCAGGCATTAAGATGCATCCCGGAAATTGTTTTCTCATAATTATAGTCGCCCTTGTATCCCCACCATGGATTACGCGGTGCCTACATTCGCACATAAATCGCGCGAAATGGGACACTTCGGCCTTAGCTGGCACCGTAATAATTTTAGGAGCCCATGCCCACTATAATCTGGGCATAATCTGTCCGATAATGCGAGCGTTTGTGTTTAAATCCTGTTTGTGGATATGCGCCGAAATGGTCGCCGTGTTGCCATAGTTTTGGCGCGTTTTCCCACCAACTTGCCTGATAAAGATGGCGCCGTCTGCATGCGACGACCGCTTTTGATTGTTTTTGAAAGTTTGACGCTTCTGTTTTCACATGACGCCAGAAAATTTTAATGCCTAACTTTGGTAGTTAAACACACGGTTCGCATAATACTGTTTTAGTATCGGATATAAATAAAAACAACAATCCCGCACTCGTTAACTGTGACCAGCTGCAACTAGAATTAACAGAGTTAAAAATAAACCTACATATGGTAGATTTTATAGCCGAGATTATGAACTTGAAAAATAATAATGATTACAAGAAGTTTTGGTTTAAGTGAATAAAATAACGAAATACATTAAAAAGCCATAACTGTGCCATGATTGCTTGCTACAAATTACGGAATAATGAAATTTGAAATTTCTTTACGACCGGAGTTTGTTCTACTTTCATATCGATAGCTTAAAGCACGAACTATAGTTACAAGTTTGTAGCATTAGTTATATTAAGTACTACGCCGTAAACTAAATTCAATCTTACTTTATACTTATAGCAAATATTAACAGTTTATATAATAGAAACCTACATAGAAACGTTTACCACAGTTCACATGTTGCCTTTGCCTTTTTGTAGCAATATGCAAATTGATGCAGTCTGTAAAGCAGACATTTTACTTTTTATTTTTCTTTACAACATAGAAAGCTGTAATTAATTACCTATAGAGTTAAGTGTATTGGCTGTGTCACTTTGCATGCTACTTGAAATAACTTACAAAAATTGTAATAACCTGGCGATTAAAAAGAGTGGCCAGCGTTTCTTGCCAGTTCTTCTCATGGCTCTACTTCGTCAGCGAACTGACTGTAGGTTAATTGGCTGACATTTTGTAAATTTTGAAGTTCATAAGTGTTAATTTAATTAACCTATATAAATAAATATATTTTCATTTTCATTTTCATTTTCACGTCGCAAAGCTTATTAGATAAAATATTATTAGTGTATCATAATTATAGTGATTAAAGTGATGTGCTTTTACCCCCCTCAACATTGATAATCAATTAAACTCTATATACGAGTTCAATAGCTAAATACACGAGCACCATGTGTTTATTGCGGGCAATGATCTAAGAAGTAATTAGACATTTATGGGGTGCCGTGATGAAAGATCTTGAAGGATGGGGTTGTATGATTAACAAGTATATCCACGTGTAATTTTGTAGTGAAAACTTTGCGTTGGAAGTAAACATGTTTTGAATTTGTGGTATGCAGGATTTTGAACCTTAATATTTTTGTGGTATGCAGGAATTTGAACCTTAATTTTTTTTATTGATAGGCTCTATAATTTGTTATCTAAGGTTTTGTTATTACAAAACCTTAATTAACTAATTAATTAATTAATTAATTAATTAATTTAGTTTATTAACTATTATATTGGGTAATGGTACTATATAAATACCTGCTTTTATTTAATTTTTCGGTAATAATTTGACGTTAACGTCAAATCTCTAGATTAGGTACTCGTGCGACTGACGAAATAACTAATTAGACAAAGTTTATACTTAATAATTTACCTATCTTTGCCACAAATTATTTATTTCATTTTTAACATGAATCTAACTTCAAGCATAAATTATATAAATATATATTTTAAACCGCTACATTCAATTAAAGTTCCTTACCACAATTAAAAGTTATCTACCCCAACATTAACCGTTACCGTTACATTTAAATCCTTTCTGTCATAATGAAAATCACTTGAAATTTATAACTCGACTCCATTAATATCGTTCACGGTTTATTTAATTTAAAATTTCGTTCAGAAACTTCGCAGAAATGTTTTAATAAACAAACTTCATGCACTGGTATATTCGCAGAATTAAGGCGGGACATTTATAGGATGAAAATGGATGCGGTTGTGAGAATTAAGTCTGAAAATACTAAACCTCATCATCTAAAGATGTTGTGATAAGATGGAGTTAAAAGCGCTAGATAGCGCAATTTTGATAATCAAAGTTTAGAGGACATTTTACAATTTACAATGTACTTATTTATATTTAATTAATACCAACCACTTCTTGGTATTTTCTAGAATAATGAACCCACCCATCTCTTTCCAAAGGTGTTCCAAGAGGCAGTTTAGGAAATTTTAGTTAATTTATTAGCATTACGAGCGTGCTAAGAATGTCTATGCCCAGGCAAACACTTGAGAAAGTCCTTTGTTCTGCAGTAAACTTCTTCTGGTTAGTGATGTGATGACGTGAAAATTGCTAGAAACATTTTGTTGATCATAAATATAGAAGCGAGAAAGTCGATAAATCCCACCCAAACCTAAGTCTAAATTATGCCTTATCCCGGATTCGAGAAACCCGAGGAGGAACCCGGTATCTTATTTTGTACCCCTTGTAATTACTGCCCGTCAATTACGTTTCTCGAATTTAATTTAACTAATGAAGTATAATTAAAATGTGCGCGTTTATTTCGTAGACGTTTTGACGAGATCCTACGAAATAGGGAGGCATAGGATGCTACCGTAATTGATTTTTTAGCATTTTGTTGCCAGTTTGATATCTGGTTAAAATTATTATTTGGATTTTGTATAAGTACCTACTTAAGCGTATGCGACATTTGACTGCGCGATGCATCTGGCGATGCCAGTAGATGAAAAAATAGACTAGATTTAAGAGTGTATTAATTTTGAGTGTCTGGATATTTTTCGTGTCCGTTATTTGAACATTTAAAAAGTTTTCTTTGTCAGGGTTTATTATTTAATGCGAGAGTGGTAATTTAAAAATAATACTATTTGTTTTTAAAAGCACTTGCTTCATTCTTATACTCCAACGGCTGTCCACAACCTTGTAAGTGATCCGAGCTGGCAAAGTAAATATGCTTAAGAGACATCCTTCGTCTGAAATGACGAAGACTAGCTCTACGTTTGCAATAACTTTATTATGTACTATCCAAATTACAACATATATACAATATATATTACAGAGCGTTCGAGAAGAACTGGGATGTGCACGTGCCCGTATCCGTGAGCTGGAGGCACAGAACCGCGCGCTGAGCGCCCTGCTGGTGCGCCAGCTGCGGCCGCAGCCGCGACCTTCGCCTGCCACGCCTCACACGCCGCACACGCCTCACACTCCTCGGGATCTGCAAGGTATAGCTTATATCCACGTATATATCCATATACACAAGTAAGACTTAACACTACTACGAAAAGTACAATTGCAGTAAATCTGCTTCAACTATTACGACAACCTCTGTGCGGTGATACTGTGTATGGGCTGCCACGCAGAGGTCGCGAGTTTGATTCCCGCTCATTGCATATATTTGTGTGCATGAACATGGCTATTTGCATTGGTTTGGGTGTTTCTATATATAACTAGCTGACCCGCAAGACTTCGTACTGCCTCAATCGATGAATAAAAGACATTTAACAACTTTCATAATTATTCACCTTTTAAACCTTCTCTGGACTTCCACAAATAATTCAAGACTAAAATTAGCCAAATCGGTCCAGCCGTTCTCGAGTTTTAGCGAGACTAACGAACAGCAATTCATTTTTATTTATATATATATATATATGCATTTACAAAAAAAGAAGTATTTAAGTATGTTTATCCGCATTCTAGAACCCATATCACAAGCTATTAATATATGCTTATTTCGGTCTAGATGGCGTTGTGTGGTTGTTGTGGTATTGTTATTGTATTATTATTATTTTTACAATTTAATGCATAAAAATAATGTGCACAACGGCACACAAATAGCTACATTGTATGTGCCTTATACGGCTTAGATTTAAATTTATGTTAACAGATAATTAATACACAGTACAAATAATTCTATATCTAGTACCTACGAATTTAAAGGTTTCGAAATTATATTTTATTTCTTGCCAGTAAACGTTCAACCAGCGTTTTTTCGTGTGAGTATAAATATTTTCATTCGAAAGAATTTAGTTGTCATAGATTGATAGAACCCGTACTAAGAGAACTAGAAGACGCAAAAGATGTATTCATTCATCCATCCATCTACTGAACACTTTCCAGTGCACTTGGTAGATATTGGTTCCTGCGGGTCGCTGGTCTCGTTCAGAGACTCGCCGCCCCCCGCACCGCCTGTGTCGCACCCTCACCCCCTCAACCAGGACGACAAGCGACGACATCAGATCTCGGCTGACATCTGGACAGAATTGAAGGTATGAAACAACTTATTATACTTGATATAATAACTTTTACATTCCAAAACTTCTCAATTTATTATTTTACGTTAATCGTTTTATATCCGCAGGGTTTAGAAGTGACGCCAGCAAATTTGGCGCGAGCGTTGTCAGCAGTGGACCCAACACTGTGGGCATCGCCAGCACGCCCCGCCACACTTAGCCTCAGCATGCCGAAACCTTGCGCTGATCCCGTCAGAGGTTCGTATCATATTCAGTTTTAGCAACAATAAAAATACATACCCTGTTTCATTTAAAAACTTTTGTTTTTAGGGGAAAGTGAGGAAAAGGTAACAGAAGAGGAAAGTGGCGAGGTGGGCGAGGCAGGTGCGGAATCACCTGAAAGTGGTGCCAAAGACGAAGGATATTCCACTATGTCCAGCGATGTTCAAGCAGATGCTTCGAGACAAAGCGACCACGCCGCCGACCGGGCGCTACCAGACCTTAACGAAGCTTCGGATGAAACAGACAACCAAACCATCGTATCTATCAACCCTAGAGAATCTCGTAGACATGCCAGGCTACTTGCCACAGACTCAGACTATATCTACTTTCCTTTAGGAATAGCGTTTGCTGGCGTAAGAGGCAGCTACCCGCCTTCAAGACCAGTACTCCCCTTTCAACATGTGGTGCGCAGCTTTTCTGACTCTCATCTCTGTTTAAAATTAATTGCCAGTACAACTTGCCCAACCAGTTGTCTAGACAGTCCCACGCCTAGCTCTGGTGTTTTAGTTCTAGATCTAAAACCAGCACCTGAGCGACCACTCAGAAGGCCAGCTATCGCTTCCACAACGAGCTCTGAGAGAGTATCATGGGGTAGCACTGTTGATGAACGTGCAAATGGCTCGCAATACGATGCTGATTACGTCCAACATTGGCTTGAACTTGATGATGCAAGATCAGCGTTACAGCAAAGGCATAGGGACCTCGCTGATTTAGAATATGATAGAGCAGAATTAGAAGATTGGAGCTTATCATTATCGTGTGAAGATCTCAGGGACAGACAGTCCCCTTTTGCTGAAATAACAACACCGGGTCAAATATCTTTATCAACGTTACCGAGTATTAGAGAAGACGATGGCTTAGAATTAGAGGAAGACGTGGGTGATTGTTTATGGAATGATTGTGGTTTTGCAACAATTGAAATCGATGAATGTAGAATAGCAGATGATGCGGATACGTCAGAAAAGCGGTGGGACTGTACAGGAACACATTCACCGGGTGGATCTTGGTCTAGCGCCTCAGATGCACCCGACAAAAGATCCAGTACAGCATTAAGTGAAGATGGAGACTGTGCCAACGTCGGTTTAGATTTTACCAGAGATTTTTACCGTCTAGTAAAATATGAAAGTACTAAGAGCTTAGCATCAAATTCGTCCAGAGGTATTCCTGCTCAAGATACGAGCAGCCATTTAAGGATACATGACGTCCAGGCTATGGCACTACAAGACAGAGAACAAGCGTTGCAGAATGTCCTCCATTTTATAGCTGAACAGCAGAAATATTGTAGAGATAGGGAAGAGTCCGATTCAATGTCTTCGCGGCCTTTGTCAGAAATTCGTGAACTACCTCCTCCTTATGCAACGGCAGATTTCGATGATGACTCTGTTGGTCCCCGAAGTGAAGTGTCAGAAGACAGACAACGACCTGATTCATTCGGCAGTTTTTCTGAAAATGATTCATGTGACGTCCTAAATGGCGACCGTCCCAGAGTTGCCTTCTGTGATACAGTATCCGAGCCAAAATCGACACCAAGATTCATCGAACGCGAAGACCCCTACACTGAATCTGAGGACTTTTTCGATGAATATTCTAGGGTTGAAAACGCTGAAAATGAGATAGACGAACACCATCTCATAAAAGTGCAGAGGAAAAATGAAATTAATAAAAGCATAGATGTGAATAGCGCGCCAGAGATCGAAGACCAATTGCCTCAAGTGAAGGAAGACAAGGTGAATGATATCGAATCTAGTCGAAATTTAGACCACAATTCTACTTTAAAAGAAAACACAGTAAACATTATGCTCAACAAACAGTCACAAATAGAAAGAGAAGTAGAATCGTGTCTGACTAAATCGTCTAGTTTTCCATATACTAGTAACGAGCAGGAAATATCACTAGTCGAGGAGGTGCTGAGTGCGTGTCGAAGGAGCACTGGAGCCCTGCTCACTGTACCCGAAGAAGAAGAAGGTTCCTCCCCTGAAACGAATTCCCCACAAATGACTGAATCCAATACGACGAGCACGTCTACTGCCGAAACTGTGATAGTAGGTAATAAGAACGACACACCGAAGGAGAGACTGAGGGAAAGAAGCCGAATCCCTACGCTTCTAGGAGGGAAGCGACCGCCGTCTTCTCCGAACAGGAATAAGTCGAAGATCCCTGTGGCTGAGAGGCGGGCAGGACCGACGACGACTACTTCGGTTCCTGAGCCCATCATTGTGAAACAGGAGCACACGTTGAGCTTCCACGAGGCTGCTACTTCTAAAGACGTCATTGAAGAACTTAACCGGTAAGTTTAAAGACTCATTAATATAAACAATTTTATATATTTTAAGTTATTATTGTTATTTACAAATATTAACATTTTAATACTTAGTTATATTTCAAAATATTCAAAGATTGCTACCAAGTTTAAATTTACCAAATAACTTGTCCATCTAAGATGCGACATTATTCAAAACATTAAAAATTGAACCTGACTATCTACAAACCTGATTTTTTACCGCTCTTGACAAAAACTACTATCTATTTTGATACGTTTTCATTGATACATGTTACATATCATATTAGTTATAATCGGCATTAGATTAGCTTAACCGATAATATTTACGTACCAATTTTTATCTTTTACCATCCGATACCTGATTGGACAATTAATTTTGTTGACATACCGTCGTATGATTTTTGACAGTAAAATGTCAATGACTGTATTATTTGTGTCAATTTAGTTAAAAATGCAAGTGGTGCTAAACTTAGGTTATATTGGTTTTTAATAGTGTAAAATATGAGTGTCGTGATAATTGCAATTTTAGACGAATTTAGTTTAGATTATAGATAAACTACAGTTAAATACTTTAGTGTGTTTATAATATTATAGATTAAAGTGTTTGGAAGATATTTCAGCAAGAAGTGCAGTTGTAGGTATCAATTAGTATTATAGTCTATTAAATGATGTGTGTGGCAAACAACGTAAGCATCAGTTATGTACTGAGCAGATACGACGTTATAACTACTACCAGCAGTTAGTAATGAGAATATACGACGTTTATAAAACCGAAGATGTTTTGGTCAGGATGATACGTCAGAGTGAGACTGCAGTGGCGACCGCAGAGATGAAATGTTCGGAGCGGTGCGAAGGGGACAGGAGTGAGGGGCCACCGCATAAGGACGCCGCGCTCTGGGCCCCTACAGGATGGGTGCATGTCGAAAAAGACATAGACTTCAGTGATCCTAAGGTTAGTGCCATTCTTAATAATTGTTGTATTACTTAAACAAAACAAGACCAATTATTTGCAAACCAAAACCAACTCTCATACTTTGTAATATAGATAAAAATGGAGTATCATGTCTAGATAAACATAGTTCTAAATAATGAAAAATGTTTGCTATTCTTTTTAAACACATTATGATTTTATTTTCTGTATATTACTTAAATTACACATACATACATAACTTAACGCCTTTTATTTATGTGTGCTAAATCATAACATTTGTTTATTCCAGGCTCGTGCCAATCTCCTCGATGTAATGCTAGCATCCAGCGACTCGTCCCCCTCATCTTGCGGGTCGTCCCCCGCGGAGCCCCCTCTTCCATACTCACGACTACACCGTCTACATAGGTCTCGACGACAGAAGACAGGTAATATTCGTACCTTTATCTAATATCTACCGTTAAGAGCGTTCACACATAATAGTGGCAAACGTCGCAATTTAGTGTGATATTTTCGTGGTTTTAAATTGTTATCATTTAATTGGAGCTGTATTTAAGAAAATATTAGTAGAACACTTTTAAGAATTATTTTTGACTGGCCTGTTGGTCTAGTGGTTAGTGACCCTAACTGCTTAGCCGGAGGTCGTGGGTTCGATTCCCACCCAGGACACCTTTATGTGATGAGCATGATTGTTTGTTCTGTGTCTGGGTGTAATTTATCTATAATATGTATGTATTCACAAAAAAAAAAGTATATAAGTAGTATATCAGTTGTTTAGTACCCATAACACAAGCAAATGTAATTGCTTAATTTGGGGCTAGATGGCGCTGTGTGAATGTGGTAGAATATTATTATATTATTATTATTAATTTCGTAAAAGCTATATTGCTTACAGTTATTTTACTATGAAAATAACGCCATGCAAGTTCCCAATGTATTATTTGCATATTTAAGAGAACTGTAAGCAATAGTGGTTAGTTACTTTAAATAAACAGCTTTCACGTAATTTAAATAGTGTTTTACTAATATTTTTAAAATATTTAAAGTTCCGATTTTATGATAAAAATTGAAAACCACGAAAGTATGATACTAAATTACAACGTTGCCACTCTTATGTGTGAACGCTATTAAACGGGGTGAATAGAAACGTATGGGTCTAATTCTCAATTAAATTATTTTACAAGAATACCATTTCTATTCTATTAATCTCGTCCATTTAATTTCTGTCAGTTATGTAAAAATAGTCAAGAATTTTTAATCATTGCATTCCTATTCAACCTTGTGTATCTATTCGCCCATTTGTCCCCGATACAGATTAACCAACGTAATTCTGGCAGTAACATTTAGAACTAACATTAAACGATAAAATTCACTAATCAGTGTTACATTTGTTGTTTTTCAAATTACGTTTGTTAAATGTGTATAAATAATTATTTATAGAGTTACACAAAATTCAATGTTTCACCTTATATTCAGACAAAAGAAAGGATGAAGAAATGTCATTGTATATTCTATAAAAACTTATCCTTGATATATTAAGACTTGTTTTTTCTAGTCTGAGTTTAAAATGAACAACAGTACAAATAGAATAATTATAATAATGAAATTTTATCCCTGTTAATCTAAAAATGTGCGTAAAGGGCACCAAAGACCGGTTTAACAGTTAAGGATCCCAATAAGCGAATTATTTAATACGTAAAGCAATAACCACAGTTTTTAACTAAAAAAACTAAAACAGGTAGAATGATATTTCGACTCTAAAATTTTATTGGTTTTGCCCTGACACTGCCAGGCCCCATTTGGTGCCCCACTAGCTCCCCTTACGACCAAAGAAAGAACTACTGCCACTACCTATTATTCTCATAACTTGGGTGTACATTTAAATTCGCACATGCTTTAAGGGTGTGAAGATTGCAAAAGAAAATTGTGACCACTTTTGAGATATTTTTAATCAATTTCTAAATAAGTTCGGCTAAGTTAACCGAATTACTTATTAAAGTCTGACGATGTAAGCGACAGATTTCACTATCACTTCTAGTCCGCCGCCTTTTGGTAATAATAAAAAGAAATTTGTTTTGAAAATACCTACTATTTGTTCTGGTCACAAGTTTCTGTTATGTTAATGTAAATGTTTCAAAGTCAATCACATTATGTACAATGGAAAGCAACTTGTCAATTCCACATCCATTGAACCAATTGTTAATAGGAAAATATCTAGTAACGACGTCTTAGGGTTATCGCACGTTATGTCGCGCAGTGGGTTGGGTCACAGCACAGCTTAAATCGCTCGTATATATTTTATATGAAGTATCGCACACTATGCCGGGGCGCAGCGGGTCGCGGATTTTTCTGCGTGCATTGAGGTTCGCCCCGGATTTGCATGAGCGGATTGGCATGCGCGCGCGTGTTAATTTTACGGCAGACGGACTTTTAGTTTGACGGACTGTACTCAAAATCGATCAATGCGCTGCTCCCCGCCCCGTCCTAATGTGCCATTTTACGCTGCGCTGCGGCCTGCTCCGCCTCACAAATTGTCAACAAATTGTCTTAATAAAGGTTAAAGCACATTTATGTCGGGTCGCAACCCGACATAAATGTGCTTTAACCTTTATTAAGACAATTTGTTTTCTATTATTCATACATATTCATAGTTGTAATTAACACCTACGTGTAGGTACTACGGGGACATTGCTAAGTGTAATTTATATAAATATTTATATTAAGCTTAGCTCTTAGTGTTCAATTTATTTTGCTACTTCATAATTTATTCTATTTAGTTCAAATACATTATTTTTCATAATTTGTTTTTAATTATTTATTTGGTTTTGCTTTTTTATGTAAAACGTTAAATGACGATATTAACTATTATCAATGGTATTATATAACGAGTTTACGAATCTGTTTTTTTTATAAAATGATCTGAAAGAATATTTTGTGTGTACTCATAAAATGTCAGCATTTAACGTTTTTCGTACCATAAGTCCGTATGGATCTCTACCTGAATAAAAATATTTATATTAATAATGTCGTATCTTACTTTGTGTCCTCTAAATCTCAAAGGTATATAGTTAGAGATCCGTACGAACACATTTTGTGTGTCATATCATTTCATGTTATCTGTCGGTCACTCGTCCAGCCACGTCACACGTTTCCGCTCTCACTAGCACGCACCATCTCACTGTCTCGCCTCATTCAAAGTAGACGTCATCTTGGCAGGCGTCGCATCGCTCTTGCACAGTGACCACTATTGTTTAAAGTACGGGTAGTAGTGTCCTAGTGTCTACCAATGCTAAGCATAGTGAGGGGCACATGTTTTGTGTGAGGGATATCGATGGAAGTAGTGGTAGAGAGCGATGCGACGCGTGCACGTTGCTTGGGCGCGGGCTCTGGGAGGGGGAAGGGGGAAGTGCGTGCGGGCGGTGCGCGTGGGCGGTGCGCTCACGCGTGTTGTCTCGCCAGTAGAGTAGGCGTAAGGCGTAACTTGGTGTGTTGGTGCCAGCGGCGGCGCTGCGCGTGCGCGGGCCGGGGGCGGCGGGAGGACTGAGGGGCGCGCGCGGGGCGGGCGCGCGGCGTGCCTCCATCCTAGGCCGCGACGGCTTCTTCGTGCGCTACGGCGAGCGCGAACGCGCCGCCGTCGCCACCTTCGACTTCCTCGACGACCTCTCCGGCGGCTCCTCGCCGGAGGCCCCCAAAGACTGTACCTAAATTAGCAATAGACGCGTCCCAGATCGTTATATTTTTCTATGTCGCTCGTTTGTGATAGTCCGCGGTGGGTGACAGTCGGCCGGCGCCGGCGACCCCGGGGTCGCGCGGCCGTCGGGCTGCAGCTTCTTAGACGTTCTTCTGCTTCGAAATCTAAATCTCGTAGGTGTCGTAGTGCTCGCTTTGGATAGATGGTTCCATGACGAGGCACCTAGTATTTTAAAAGAAATACTTCCTAGATGTACATTCGTCAGTAGATGTGGGAAGATAGAAAGGCCTGGATGCTATGATGTGTATAATTGGTAAAATTGTTTAGTTTAAACACGATGGACTATCATTGAGCAATAATGTTAAAACTAACAGTTGTGCAACTCGGATAATCCGAGGATGGTCCGACAAGTGATTTGCGCTTGAACTAAAGCTTCTGGCGAGGCGACGGCTTCAGAGAACGATGTTTTGTTTTAAATCAATTACTTCCTGCGATAACTTGCTTACGCTTCATACCGACGACCGACAACTTAGGTAAGAAGACGAAATAATTAATTGACTAAGTGATTGAAAGCTGCGGCCTCGAAGTAATGTGATATTTTTGTATATACTGTAAGTCCCACTTATTTTCTTATACATTTAAATGGATTCCTTTGTAACCGAATGAAGCGTTATCGTTGGAGCTAGGGCGGAGTTCTGTATATCAGAGTCTGTGCACCTGTCAAATGTACTCGGTCGCGTGACTCGACCGCTGTCGCTGTCATCCTCGCATACACGTCATCATTAACGGGCAGGAGGGAGACAGAGGTCCAATCGCGCGATCGCAGCGTAAATCATAATAATAGGTACTTATGTAAATATCGATTACAATTTACTTATCGATTTAGTAACTACTTATCGTTTAAAGAATAGTCATCTATAACAATCGAATAACCATTTATAGAGATCCATTAAAATCAAAGGGTACTAAAGTATGTTAAGTGTATGTATATAATTATTATGACGTCATCGATATGCTATTTATTTTGTATCATTTGCGTATTGTCGATTTCTTGTGTATACTTAGGTACATATCATGAATTTGTATTATTTCTTAAAGCAACGATACATTATGAGTTTAATGTTTGAAAAAAATAACTTGTGATAACGGTAACGTCGATAAAGTACGATTTCATCATCATATTTCTTGGATTAACCACAATCGATATCGATCTGAATATTTAATTACCAACTCTATACTTAAAATGTCAATTAGACAATTTGACACTCATGAAACAACGGCAAAATAAATTTATTACAAAAGCACACAGAGAATGATAAAGACTGCTGGTAAGCGTGTCACAGAAAGGGACAGATAATGTAGGTATTAAAAATATCGGGGTTACCCTTCCTAAAATAATTTTATCCTGATAAGTAGTAAATTTGCCGTATACACCTATACTATTTAATTATTTATAATGTAAGTACTTTTATACGCGCTAGGCGCTAGCGTACTAAACATCAGATGCATTCTCTGCCAGTTGACGTATAGGAAGATATAGAGATGGGTCGTAGTAGGCGCAAAAATATTAGCAAGTTAAGAATAAATGAAAGAAATTTATAAATGCAATAACTATATCAGCCTATTTACTTATATGATGTGGTCTCCTCTAATTGAGGGAGTACATTGAAATATATTTGTGTCCTATTTACTTTTAAGTTACAATTGTGTACATCCTTTGTTGGAGATCCTTAAATATAAATAAAGAAATAAAATAAATAAATAATAAGTACTGAGTATTCAATATTACCCAAAAATGAGGGATCTTTTTCCCAAAGAGAAGGTGAACACCGGAGCAAATATGTAACAAATTAATTTTCTTATGAAATCTATCTAAATCGTTAATATTTTTTACTAAACAAAACAAAGTTTAAATTAAACGCATCTTAATAAAGAAAAACCTCATTATACTTACGAATGAAAGGACAATTCCGGTAGTTTCTTCTCACTGTCACTATTGTATATTTATGAAATACTTCCAAAATCCGGACACAATACAAAAACTCCACCATTAAAATACAACAAGCTGTCAAATTTTGTTTAGCGAAATTAGATCAGCCACTTAAGAAAAACGGGCACGCGATGTGGGACGAGAAATACTATCGCTCTGTCTCTCTCTTTTCTGTGTGAATACAATGTGGAAACTATCACGACGTCTATACCGTTTTCTGTCCACGGTTTTAACGGCTCGATAAAAGTTTTAAAATTAATTAAGAAATGAATTTAATTTATCTTTTTCGACATTACCAATCTCTCGTTATTTTTTATAACAAAATAGTATTTATTATTTGCTATATGTAAAATTCAACATTGGACGGTTAAGAACCTCAATAATCATGTACACTATAATTATTATTATAATTGTTATTTTAAAACCTGAACCAAAGCGATTTTTAAACGAAATGTTTTTGCCGCCACTTGTTACGCAGCAACACTGTTCCTAATTTTTTTTTCATTGGCAATATTTCATACCCAGCTTTTTTTTTAATGATGAAGAATGAAGACAATAAAGGAAGATTTATACCTATTATTAATTAAATGTAAACGAAGCGACGACTTGATCGATATTATCTAAAATATTAACTTATTTAGTGTAAGCAATTAATGGCTACGATGTAATGCCTAATTTGAAATTTAAAAGACGTCCCTTAGTTGTTTTGGATACACACACTGGTACATAAATAACATTATTGTTACATAGGAGTTGATATACAATGAACCTATTTAGTTAATATTTTACAACATCGAGATAGTTTGTACCTATCTAACAAAATGTCTTTTGTTTTTGTTTCAAGTAAACGAATACTTACTAATCGAATTTATACAGTTATTTATGTACCTACTCCAGTGTTTGTATCTAAAAATGTGTAAAATCCTTAATATGTAAGTTACTTACTTGAAGTAAAATTCTTGGATCTTATCAGAATATTAATATACTGAATAACTTGTCTAGTTATTTATAATAATCGTTGTTCAAAAATAAAACAATTTTATTTTCAAAAATGACCAATCTGTTAACCCTTTCATACATTAGAATCATTGTCATAATATTTAAATGATTAAAGATCGATAATGTAATATGATATTCATGGGAAATTAATATCCATGTATTATTATCTTAGGATCCAAAGGTACTGTGATTGGTAGCTACCATTGAATTTTGGAGCACAATTGGAAATTTTAAAATATTATTAAACATGTGGTATATCCTCGGTATTGGGTGCATTTGTTGGTACATTATATCCTAAGAGATAGGCATACTTGATAGGTAGGTACTTTGAACAGTACAAACAGTGTAGAGTAACAGTATAATTTAATTATCTACTATTACAGATGGGTTCAATAAACGATTCCGTTCCCAAATTAATTTGTTGTTTAATTTACCGTATTACCGTTTCCATAGATAATACACGTCTCACTTCAGGAAGAACTCTTTTCATATAGGAAAGGTAGGTACTCGAGTATTCTCCGTCATCCATTTATCACCTCTCTCCCACTCTTGCAAAAGGCAGATTGGCGATAATTAATAATTTGCCTTTATTATGTACCGACATTTATTTACCTTCTGCTTTGGGCAACGTTTAATATATTTTTTTTTATTGCCATGACTAAATTTTATGTACCTTATCATTCGTAAATTGTAGAGCCGATTGACAAGCACATCGCAATTCTTAAAATTGCGTTACTAATTCGAAAGTAAACCTTCTTTCAAAACTGACGACATACAACTTATCAAAATACTCAAACGACAGTTATTTTCAACATAAGATTTTAGTGTACTGGCTGTTAGTCTTTCTGTTGCTAAAATTTATAAGTGACAAATATCTACTCTGCACGAGGTTTTTTATGTTCAACACCCACACGAGACAAAACTGAGCGTTTCATAAATATTTGTTGTATGTTTGTGAAGTATCTCGAGACAAGCCCAATTACCTCCTCGGTCCTCTACCTTTTCCTTCCTAATCCCCTTTTTCTTACATGGTTGGTAACGGTTTTGTATTTTCTAAAAACATTATTTCTGCAATCATCACCAGAGCGCAGAGATCAGAGGGAAGCCGTATACTTGCTTGCCACCAAATTAGTATAATAAAAAAAAGCAACGCTTGTTTCCTAGCACGCGAGTAGGTAGTCTTTTTAAAAAAAGAAAAAAACGGTAGGTTTAGGTTTAAAATTGGAGGTAAATGTATTTTTCATCCACCCACAACAAAAAAAATATACGTGAAGAACTGTTATCCACTTCAGTCAGTATGGTTCATGCCAAAGAATATAGTGTCCATGCATTAGTATATGTGTGTAAAAGAAAAGAAAAATATTTTATTAGTGTGAAGTTTAGTGAAGGTACACTATTCAAAATCTGTAAAGTAACAGTAATTAGTAAAATGGCTATCCTCTCTCCAACATTTTTACGTATTATTTTAAGTTTAACCTAAGTACCTACAAAAGAAAGATTTTTTTTTTAAATCACAACATCTGGCTGAATGCTGAACCGAGAGGCAGGGTTTGAAGATGACGCCTGGATATTTGACAGGTAAGCTTTTGTTACACAGTGGTGATTATAATTAGACCTCATTAGAAACTCTAAGAGGGCCTTCAAATTAGAGGCGTGGGAAAGCGCTGCAGTGGCGCCACCGTGCTGCGCTAGCCGCGCCTTTACTAGTTTTCATACAATTTCTAGAAGCGCAGTCGCAGCGCCACTATTGGAGACATCGCCACAGATAGCAACTGCAAACTGCAGCGCTTCCTCACTCCTCTAATTTATAGGCACTTTAATGACCTTGGAATTATGTCCCTACTGCCTTGGCAGCAGTTAAGTTTTTTTTGCTTGATGATATAAACATCTGGGAGATGATTCTTAATGATTTGATTTCTTGTTTTATTCGGTACTAGCACTTCTACCCTTGTTTTTTGGGTTGTTTTTTTTTATATTTGCCTACCAAATTGAATCTTTAAACGGGTGTATGACAAAAATAAACTCGACAATTTCATTAAAAGTTCTTAAAAAGTACAAAACTCTTTGTCAGATCAGTAGGTATTCGCCCTGTAGTAATAAGAATAAGTTAGGCCTGTAGCGAACCCTCTTTAAGACAGGTAGACACCGATACCATAGGTTATCCCATTATCAGTCATCAAAACCCACTTGGTAACATCTTTCTACTGCAATTAACGTTTAATAATGATAAAAAATATGTTAAGGTTAGCACCCACATGTTGAGTACCTACGTGGTAGTAAGTACCACGTACAATTAGTGTAGCTATCGATAAGTGTTGATAACGACCATTATGAACGCGAAACTAATAGTCCGTACCGAAATAGATTGTTAAAACTGTATGTTATTATTAGTTTTATAATTACTGACTTTCCTAACGTTGTTCACGATCTAGTACATCATTTATTTATGTATATTTTTAACAAGCAGTCATTTTCTAAACTTAAATTTCCGATGGAATAAACTAGCATAAGCTCGAGAATCTAGTAACACTGATGTTGCTGTTTGCATGTGTAAAAGCACAAGTTCTTACTGCTGTCTATACAATAGGTGGGTATTTTTTTTAGAAGCATAGCATGGTGATAAGGTTAGCGGGTAACTAATGAACCATGAGGCCTAACAATCGGTCTAGTGACGATACTTAGGTACTTGGAGAAGGCTTATGTCTATATGCTAGACAGCAGTACCTATGCGTCTTTCGGCTGGAATGACGATTTACGTGGTCAATCAATAATGCGCTTTAGTTAAATAATATCACAACAATTACATACAAAGTCAACTAGACCCAAAGTGAGCATAATATTATAGCTTTTGTTATGGGTTCTAGAATGCGGATATGCATACCTTCTTAAATACTGTTGTGTAAATTCATACATAAGTATTATACATAGAAATACCTAGACCAATGCAAATAGACATTTTCATGCATACAAATTTTAATATTTGCAATGACCGAAAAACGAACCTGCGACCACTACGTGCCAGTTCGTACACAGTACCACCGAACCACAGAGGTACGTACCTAGTCAAACTGTAACGGAATATCCCTACTCTTGGTTTAGACTCAACGTTGCGTAGAAGACATCATTTCTTTCTAAGTGATAGAGCAGTAAAACCTTTACTTAAATTAAATCAGCCTAACTCGGGAACCTTACCGATAAACAAAGTAGGTACTAGCTACGCGTAAAGGGTCTGATGAAATGTTACTAGGTACATAAGTACAGAAAATTTGTGTTGTTTTAAACAAAATGTTGTCGCGTGTGGAAATAGCAACACCTCTTGCACAGTTGTATTGAAGTTTGCTTACCTATACGTTACTTACTCAATTATTAAACATCTGATAATATATTTATCTACCGCCAAGCCGATTGGTAATCCCCGTTTTAACCAGATTTTGTTTATGAACATCAACTAAGCACATGTAGATAAAAGGGCGAATAAATTTAACATTAAATTATTTCGTAAATATTGATAAACTAGAAAATCAATTAGCCTACCAAAGTGACTCCACCCCGCCTGATGGTAAGGAGTAATCAACTTAAACGTAGCCTAGTTTCATGCTACGCCTGGTGTTTTCTGGTGGTCCCATTATAGGACCACAAGGGAGAACTATTTCTTGTTTGAACCTACCCGCATTTGCAAAATTGATTCTAGAACTTACCTCCGACAAACGTTTGTCTGCCAAACGAGCCGTCGACAGAATGTTTCGTTTATGACTTGTTCAACGACAGAACCTTCCAACTACGAACGGTTCGCCGACAGAACGATTAATAGGTACATGAGTGAATAGACGACAAAATCTTTAAGCAAATGAGGATTCGTCGACAGAGCTTATTTAGGCATGGTTTAACACTACTAGTGACTAAATATAAAGATGACGTTTTGGAAGGTTAAATGAATATTTGCAATAGAAAATCACTTTTATAGTGAGTCTCGACTACTCTCGACTTAACAGTTAGATATAGTTCTTAGATTCCTAAACGCCTTCATCCATCGGTTGGTCGCTATATTTACTAGGTAATCGGTCAATTACACTTTTTTATCAAAAACACAACAAATCGACTATGATTAACAAAAACAATTCTAAAGTTTTATGCCTATATTATATTAAGCATTTTTGTTCGTAAGCGATTTGGTGTAGGTAGGTATATACACTTCTTGCTATTGTTTGAATAACTCATAAACGAAACATTCTGTCGGCGGCTCATTCGGCAGAGAAACGTTTGTCGGAGGTACCTAAGTTTGAAACTCGCGAAATTTAATACCCTACATACCTACTCACCCAGCTGCAAAAGATAAAGCGGATCTGCACTATAGTCCTCTAAATTAAAATATCGTTAGTCTGACTCTGACTGTTGTGTTAATATATTCTGTTTGCAAACACGGTAATTCCACCAAACAAGGATAAAGTTAGCGTACTTGTTTAACAACACGTATGCTAATGACGCATTATCGGCGCAGTCACCGATAACAGTTCTGCTTACGTATACGGTATAGATACTTACTTTGTCAAAGTATTAGTCAGGTTGAACGACGGCCATCATGCAGACACCTGGAAGCCGAAAACGCCTTGATCTTGACGTAATTAGTCTTCATAACGTGCATTGTGTGTGAACAAAGCTGATTTGTAATGAAGTTTACTAGATTGTAATGTTTGGGAGGCCTCTGTACAGTTCTGCGAGCTGAATAAAGAAATTTTTTTTTTCATTCTTGAGGAAATGGTGACGTTGTATGTTAACTGGCTTAACCTGATCAAAACGTCAAATTGTTCTTTAAAATATGTAGCTACGTAGGCTATTAATAGTAATTATACCTATTTAGGTAAGGTACCTAATATTATGAATGGCTCGATGATTAATTGATTAGAAACGAGTTAGATACAATAATAGAATACACGCTGCTTAATTAAAATATTTATTCGTATTTCTACGATACAATCAAATTGACTGAGTTAGGAACAAATACTTTAGGAAGACATGAAAATTATGAATTCCGCGCTACGAGATAGCGTAAAAATACAAGATCTCGTATTTTTATTTTATATAATCTTAACTGAACATTTCACAATGTCAATCACAGAGTTTTCCCTTTTCTAATTCAAGCAGACTGAAAGAGGCTCCACTCTATCAAAGACCTCAGATTTAGCTTAAACTATTTTAGACATGCTTAGTGTTATTTCTGCTAGTTACACTTGCTTGTGTTACGAATGACAGCGGTGTAAGACCCACTTTATCAAAATGCTCATAAACTTTATCAATGACACCAAAAAGAAATTTCACTGCGAACGAAATAGGCTTTTTCTATCTAAAAATATTTAATTGAAATAAACTATAAAAAACAAAAACAAGTAAGCATAAAGTTTATATTAAAACAATATGACTGGGTTTTAATTTAAAAGTTATAACAAATACGCTGTCTACAAGCGGTAATGTTCGGACGGCATCAGTCGGCTCCGTGAGCGCATACTATAAATGTTGAACGATCGTTTTGATCTTGGTGCGATCTGAAAAATCAAAAAGATATGTTTCAAACTGTCTACTACTTATGCGCTTTTTATTAATGTTAGTGAAAACAACACAACAAACTTTAGCTGTTAATGTTTTATTGACAAGTAAAAGTGCACTCAAGAAGCTTTCTCATGTGTATTTGATTTTGCTAATGAGTTCAGTCAGAAAATTTATTGCGGGTTAAATAAAACAAACAGGTAAAACATTAATTTAATTTATTTAAAAATAAAATTAAACTTGTCATGACGTTTGACTTAAATCACAGACAATGTAGAAATTAATAAGATTGTTTTCTTTTAAAAACCACATTTACTATAGGTACTGGCAATAGTATATGGTTTGATCAATTCGCATTATTTCATAGAATAATCAATAGTAAAACGTAGTGGAATGCTAAATATAAAAATACAATCCAACTTCAGAAAATTGAAAAGCAAATAAATAAGTTAATCAAATAATAAAAGTATTAATTCTTCGTTGTTACAAGTCTATGTAGGTATAATGAGAATTTATAAAATAAGTATAACATATTATAAAATTAAAAACAAAAGTAGACAATTTTTACATCGAGAATTTCTCGAAGTAGATTCGGTAAAATGTTTTGAGAAAAAAATCGTCAAAAATATTAACCAATCGGTATTTTAAAAGAACATAAAATCAGGGTATAATGTCTAATGTAGTTAACATATACAATAAAACTATATAAATAAATCTAAAATCTATTCCTTAAAAACATTATAAATTAAAACAAATATAAAAGAAAATGGACGTAGGATTGTCGTCAGCAACCACCGTAGGCAGGAACTAGATTACTGAACTTATGTTGTTGTGAATCCAAGTATATCCAGTAGAACCTGAGGGAGACGCTTTTAATTGCAGTTTCCTATGTTTCGGAAAATCATCATCACATTGGTATATTTATAACTAGTAATACTTCATGTTGCTTATATTTGTGACCAAAACTCATATATAAACTATAAACAAGGACTTGTAAAATTTATTATATTAAAATGTATTAAAATAGTTTTACAAAAACATGACATCACACAGCCGATAATTGGCATCATATTCATTGATGACACGTTAAAAATTTCAGCTTTAATTAAATTAAATATGTTGCAAATAATAGACTACTGTTAGGTTATTTGGTTTTGAATGTGGAACGTAGCCAATTACAATTGGAATTGTTACAAATGTATAAGTTAGCCTTGAAATAAAAAAAAAGTAATTAAAAACAGATCGATGATTACTGCCACAGATTCAATAATAAAATAATTTTGTTTGTACTTTTTACTATAAAAGAAAAAAATAAAGTTTTGCATTATACTTCCTAGACTAGAGTTCTGAGACGAAAAAGATCAAAGTATTTAAATAGAGCGTTAGAGAAGAAGTAAAATAAATGAATTGATAAGAATTTAAAACAGTTTAAGCACTCAATGCCAAATAAATTATATATTTTGCTATGAAACACTTTTTTATATTCATATCTTTAGGTGGTCATGACTATACATTGGATATTGGTGCACTTTACTAAACACTAATCTTGGGGTTTTCAGTTGATTCCAAGATTTTTAAGATAAATACAATAATTCGGAAAAATTTTAACGCCCGTATATGCCATCTATAGTCATGACCAAGTACACAAACGTCATACCATAAGTAGGTACCTATACCTTACCTAGTTATTACAATGAATAATTTAGTATAGTTCTTATATTCTTTTGAATGAAACAATTAGGTTTTATTTAACCCGGTACAGTAACGTAGTTTAGTAGTTTAATACCATTTTCATATTTGTATTACATTACTTCAAATATTACACCAAGAACCTTTATTTAGAATTTTGATAAGAATTATACAATAATTTGTATGAAAGTATAATACAATAATATACAGTAGGTAACCTTAATTTTAAAAATAAATACTATTATTAAACTGAGCAGTCGCAATAAAATTCTTCGTCTGCCAAATATGTAGACAACGAATGAGAATTCAAATATGTAACTGTTCAAATAGTTAGTTGTGTTTTATATTTATTCATATACTTAACATTTCAGCTTAATTATACACAGAAAATAGTGGGCAAAGCTAAACATGACTTTAAAAGAAAGTAATATACAGTAATATTACTTAATCATAATAAATTTAATATTCTAGAAAATTCTTTGCACCATACTGTGTAAGAGAAGAGTCGCGAGTCGCATGCGTAAAGCATAAATAGCATGCGTGAAAAGATAAGACTGGCGACGTGCATGCGGGCGTACACGCATGCTAGCAAGAACTCGTGTGTTAAGAAAAACGGCCTAATAGAATTTGTGTATTTGTAAGCGTATGTAAATAAGAGTAGCCTTATATTGGACCTACGTACGTTATCGTTATTGGCCACGTTAGTCGACAATTATTATATGGCCGATGCCGGATAAATTACACAGATAAACTATCAGCTAACTACCCACCAAAACGTTCTGGAAACGTTTCCAATGCCGTAATTACGTGGTCTAATAACACCAATCACAGCTAACATTAGAATAATATTTTAACTCCTCTATTACAAAGATAAGTATCGATTACCATTGTTTAGCTTTGCCCTATACAAAATTAAACTCAACACTTCACTGGGTTTTCAATAAATATTTTAAGTTTTGTGATGATTTTAATTGGCGTTAAAAGGAAGCCATCTTATAAAACAAGTGGTTTTAATAAAAGTTTAACAGAAGAATTTCAGTCATGAGTATTTGAATAAAGGTAAATAAGACAATATGAAAATAGAAGGACTATAAGCACAGACGCCATTTAAATAATGTTACCACCGATTTAAGTATAACTAAAAGCAGTCTTAAATGGTTTAAAGTCAGGAGACTCTAAGGAACATTTCCTTAAAACGCCAATAGTATAATTATGTCTACAATTATTCTAAAATCGTCTTCTTACTTCGTGTCCTGGTAACTTCCGAATAAGCTTGGCTTCGAACTCCGTTCTTTCTGTGCGCTGTGTATAAAATAGGTAATTTTTAATTTACTATATGCTTAAAAATATTAAAATAAACATGCATTATTCAACTTTCCCCATGAATGGAGCATGCTATATTACAACACAATATGCTTTAATTACAGTTATAATAACATTACCCGTGCAATAAAAAAATGTCTTATGATTTACGTTATTTTACATCGATCTCCGTAAATCGAATTGATTTGAATTTCTGTTAGAACAAAATTTCGATTTCTGCTACTTACTATACAACTCTAGTAAGCAGAAAATATGCTAATAATACAAAAATGCCTGTGAAATCCCGCACTACAAATTTGGTGCTTTCTTGCTGTTACGAGTATTATGCTATGTGCATAATGTACAATTTAGTTTTAGTCCACAGTTTACAAAAAGTAGTTTGTAATTAGAAAACCAAACCTATCTATACAAAGCGGAAGAGTTTGTTTGTTTGAACGCGCTAATCTCCTGAACTACCGGTCGGATTTGAATAATTCTTTTTGCGTTTGATAGCCCAGTCCTTGAGAAAGCTTATAGGATATATAACATCACGCTATTGGCGACGGAGGGTGAGCAGTAATCAAAGATGTAACTTAACGCGAGTGAAACCTCGCCGCGGAAGGCTAGTTATGAATATTAATCGGAAATTGATTAAAGACCGTACCTATAGAAAATTAGAATAAATATTTCGCTATTCCCGTTAAACTGCTTCTATTTCCTTATCACAAATCTACAGCTTATTTTAGTGAAAATAATGCATGCATAATCCCCGCCAAAAATAAACAACCAACTTATCCGTACAGTAGCGGAAACTAAAAACTAAAAGAAATGAAGTGATCGCTTATCCGCGTAGACAGTGGCGCCTCTCTTAACAGTCGGTCGAATGACCGCGTGTAACGGTCATGTTTAACATCAACCATTCACACAACACACAATTGATTCAACAATCACTGTATCAGACAAAATAAATGATACGAAAAGCTCAAATATTTCCCATGTCAAAACATATAGAAATACTAAGAAAAGGTTTATAACAAACACCAATATTACCCCGCTTATTTAATGGATAAATTTAAATGACTAGAAATGTTGTAATTAATTAGTACACATAATAAAACCGGAACGAAGATTGTGCAAGTCAGATTCTATTAATATTATAAATGCGAAAGTTGTGTGTGTGTTTGTTACCACTCAGCGCCCAAACCGCTGAAACAATATCGATGAAAATTGGTATGCAAATAGATTTATTGCTGGAGACGGACATAAGCTACGGTCTGGTTTCCGAGGGATACAACAAAACATATTTTACGCGCGGGCGAAGTCGCGGGGCGCAGCTAGTGTAACATAATTATATTTCGTCGCAATCTGTCGAGGACATAGAGGAAAAGGCGTGAAGAATCGATAATAATAGCTGTCAACTGTATAGCTAATGAATGTTTGCGAATCTGCCTGATGTATTATATATAATTCAATGTTCTTCACAAAATAGTAAAGACAAAGTAATTATCGTGCCATTGTTTTACTGATAGAAACAGATGGCATCAGAATTGTCTAGCAAGTTTGTAAGAAGTATTTTAATATTTTCGTTTTAATTTGTCTGAATTTAAATGTCCTTTCGAGAAATATATGTATAGCCAAGATACTTCACTATCATTATAAAATTATAAAGGTATCAATACATAGAAATGGAACTGCATTATTTCTAGGAAAACCACTTTACACACGCTTTGGGTAAACGTGACACTAAATGCGTACGCGCGGAACTGTCTCAGTAGCCTTCTGTTTCTCAGTTCCACACTTAGAGAGAAGATGAATAACAAAATTTCCCGTATTATATATTCCATTCATGGTTACAGTATTGTCACTATAACCATGAATGGAATATATATATATATATATATATATATATATATATATATATATATATATATATATATATATATATATATATATACGCCTCTTTATCTTAAGTATCTACCTACCTACTAACGGAACCATTATTAGGTAAAACCACTAAGATAATGAAGGCAATATATAAATAGATATCATAGCAATACGACATTAGTCGTCATTCATAACAGTACCGTTTATCTTTTTAATATCAGTTTATCAAAACTGCATACGATATCGTTAAGTGGAATTAATTTCGCAAGACTAATACGTATCCAGTAGTATCCACTGTTATCTATTTATTGAGAGATTATTATTATTTACTAGCTGCGCCCTGCGACTTCGCACGCGCGGAAATTGGTGTGTTATGAACCAGAGCGATCTATCTAAGTACATACCAATTTTCATCGAAAACGTTTCAACCGTTTAGACGCTAAGTGCTAACAAACACACACGCACGCACACACACACACACACACACACACACACACACACACACACACACACACACACACGCGCGCGCGCGCGCACACACACGCACACACGCACACATGCACGTACGCACGCACGCACGCACGCACGCACGCACGCACGCACGCACGCACGCAAGCACGCACGCACGCACGCACGCACGTACGCATAGTATTAATAATAGGATTTATATACTAACGGGATGTCCCGGCTGCTTACGTGAATACTACTATGTTTTTAAGACAGTTTTTACTACTATAATAATATATTATACATGTATCGTTCATAAATTACATAATTATGAACCTTTCGTAAGAAGTTGTATAAACGATAGTGAAAATTGTATTAAAATTGCGTGGTTCAGAACTTAGCGGGGAAACAGACAAGAAAACATCGACTTGGCTTTATAATATATACTAACTGTTGCCCGCAGCTTCGCCTGCCTGAATGTCGGTTATATCTCTGTTCATACATTGACGATTTTTCATACAAACTTTCATCCCTTTTTTTTTTTTTTACGTGGGAAATGCATTACGCATACGCACCCGCCCGGGCAAGGCGGGGGTTATGTCGGACTCTCCGACCGCACTCAAAGCGCGGCCAGCATACCGACTAAAACCCACGGTGTTCCTCCAGACGGCCAGAGTGTCGGGGTCACGGGAGTCGCTTGCGCAGTCATCCACGACCCCGACGGGCCATGGCCCGCTCACCGCGAGCGGGCCCCGTCCGATTTAGGGGCCTAGCCCCCCCTCCTTCGAGAGGCGCGTGCGGAACACGCGCACTGCCGTCTCGGGCCCGTGCTGTTCGGGCGGCGACTGCCCGATCGCCGCCCGCAGGCCAACTCGGCCGCAGAGGATAGGGAGAACGGCGCATCGCAATACCGACACTCCTCTTCCCCTGCGGCCCCACCGCGTCCGCAATCTGGCGGTTGCGGCCCCGCCGAGGCCGCGGAAGGTAGGGAGAGCGGCGCACCGTTATACCGGCACTCTTCTCCCGCCGCGGCCCCGCCACTCCTCAGCCGCAGTGTCGCCGAAGCAACACTGCAGCCCGACCCAGTTGCGGTGCCGCCCAAACAGCACCGCAACCCACCAGAGCCGCTCCATCGTGGGCTTACCGGCAAAGCCCAGAGGAGCGGCGCCTCCTTGGGGTTCCTCTTGGTTCACCGTGGTCCTTGGTAACCACGGCTACTAAGCCCCCCCGCCGCGACAAGGCGAGAACCCCGTTGGGGGGGATCCCTTATTTCAACCCCTTTAAGTACCCCTTTAAAATTTTGTATTTGTTGCTATTTGTATTTTGTCATTGTATGCTAATAAATTATTTTTCTTTCTTTCTTTCTTTCTTTCTTTCTTTATTTTTTCCCCAATACGAGATGTGCCTATGTTGTTCCCCGACGTCTAAATCTATCTTTACTTATACCAAATTTCATTAAAATCGGTTCAGTGGTTTAGGCGTGAAAGCGTAACAGACAGACAGTTAATTTCGCATTTATAATTTACAAACAGAGATCAATCAGGGATCACGGTTAAACGCAATGTTTTCGCTCATTTTATCAGATACACTTGATTACTTCTTGTTTACAGAAATTATTCCGGTGTAAATGTACTGACTTTATAATAAATCCTGATCTCTAGGGTTACTTTCTATCAACTCTGGAAAACAAGCCGTATTTACAAATTAATAATGTTCAGAATATAATAATTAGATCAATTACTGTCTATACACCTGAAACATGACCAATACTCATTCCTTCTCTGTATGAGAATTGGCTCTTTTCTGCAGCGGTATAATAATAACGGGCAAGTATTTGTACAAGTTAATACTAAAATACTACCATATCAGTTTAACTATTGTGGGAACATAAAGTCACTAATTACTAATCACCATTAATGAATGTGAAAACTATAAAACTATGCATAAATAACATATCAGTGAAGGTCCTGGTTTCGTAATATTGATGCCAACAAAATAAGTATTTATTATATTAAGTTACAAGCCTATATGTATGTAAGCTCTTATAAAAATTTTAAAACTAATCCTCAAAGTTCATTTAAAAAAAGTTTAATTATGTTCATTTCGAAAAGCCTAAGCATAAAGCATAGTTGTACATTTTTCTTACTACAACTTTAAATGCTAAACACTGTCTAACCCATAATTTTTTTAAATATTAATCAACTGATGTAACTCCCATTGTCTGATAAAAAAATATCTCAAAGACCTTCAACCGCTGGCATGGTGGCCCACGCTGTCAGTTTTGTTAGATGTTTTTACATTCGCCCGTTTAAAAGAATCAAGATCAAAATTGTAGTATAATAAGCTAGTACCAATCTAAGGATATGTCACTCATCTAATAAGCTTCATCTTAAGATTGCCACAAAATTAGGCTCGGTAAGAATTAGCTTTGTATGAAATTGGCGAAAAGTTGCGTCATATTTAGTTTGTTGACAGCCTGACTCATCGGCCACCTACTGTACAGAATACTCACACCATTCAACGTGGGCCACGTCTTGTTTGCATATTATTATATCAAAATTTATCTGTTCTAATTTTATCTATTCATACTTTATACACACAAACATACATACATAGAATTACGATGTTTTTTATCAAGTGTAGGTAATAAATACGTACATTTACGATTCGCCAGCTAAATATTGCCGATGATAGGGTAGTGGTTCTCAATTTTTAGAGAGCGATCCCGACCATTGATCCCAAAACGTGTTTTGCACCAATGACGTAAACGCTAGTGGAGTCATAATAACTGACCGATATACGCATAACTTAAAAATATAACATCCACACAAAGCATAAATATCGCACAATATATTTTACGAGCAATTATTAGTGTTGATGATGACTAGGTCCCCAAAGACGCATCAAGTATGACTTGCGTAATTAAGTCCTATTTTTGCATGGAATGATAATTAGAATTTCCTGCGTGACAATTATGAAATATTTTCATCGTATGTTTACCGTAAACATTGATTTACCGCGAGACAATTTGCAATAAAACCCAACATACATGCGAATCAAAATCGTATGTTGAGCTAAGCTACAGGCACAGTTAAAATAAATAATAGAATTTTAGACACGTTCCAAATTTTTTACCGTACTCATATTATACATGCGAAAGTAACTCTGTCTGTCTGTCTGTCTGTGCGTCTGTTACGCTTCCACGCCTAAACCACTGAACCGATTTTGTTACAATTTGGTATAGAGATAGATTAGACCTCGGGGAACAACATAGGCTATCTTTTTACGCGAAAAATGGTTTATAGGAGTTGAAATAAGGAATAAAAGTTTCCCCCCAAACGGGGTTCTCGCCTTGTCGCGGCGTGGGGCTTATTAACCGTGGTTACCCAGAACCACGGTGAACCAAGAGGAACCCCATACCCCACCCCGGTGCTGTATGGGCGGCACCGCAACTGGGTCGGGCTGCGGTGTTGCTTCGGCGACACTGCAGCTGAGTAGTGGCGGGGCCGCGGCGGGAGAGGAGTGCCGGTATTACGGTGCGCCGTTCTCCCTACCTTCCGCGGCCGAGTTAGGAAGTGGCCTGCTGGCGGCGATCGGGCAGTCGCCGCTCGAACAGCACGAGCCCGAGACGACAGTGTGCGTGTTTCGCACACGCCCCTCGAGGGAGCAGGGCTAGGCCCCCCAAATCGGACGGGGCCCGCTCGCGTGTGGTAAGCGGGCCGTGGCCCGTCGGGGTCGCGGATGAATGTGCGAGCGTCTCCCGTGAACCCGACACTCTGGCCGTCTGGAGAAACACCGTGGGTTTTAGTCGGTATGCCGGCCGTGCTTTGAGTGTGGTCGTAGAGTCCGACATAACCCCCGCCTGGCCCGGGCGGGTGCGTATGCGTAATGCATTTCCCACGAAAAAAAAAAAGGAATAAAAGTTTATATGAAAAATCGACAATATCGTGTATAAACAGATGTAACCAAAATTCACGCGGGCGGAGCTGCGGGCAACATTTAGTAATAACTAATTAATTGTATTAGTATTTTATTAGCTATATGCTAAAAAACCTATAGTAAAATCTACGCATCTAAAATTTAATATTAGCAGCACTCAAAAGGTCGTAACTACTTGATCGCTGCCATAACATCTAAGTAATAAAATTTATCGATTGCCAATAAACGTTAATCTCAGTATTTGCTATTTTAACTGATTAATGAAATAGTTTTTTGTTTCCTTAACGCAAAAAGAGACGTTGTATAGCATTCTACTCTGATTAGGAAAAGAAAAATCTTCTATGTAACAATTGTCACTTGAAAGATTTAACTTGCAAATGAAGTAATGAATATTCGTAAATGGAAATGCGAATAAGATGAAGTTATGTTTAGTAAAAACAAGTGATAACATCTCATTTTTGCTTTAAATCATGCGTAACAAATGACATTTCAGATAGATGATATTGGACTTCCTATCATAGTTGTATTGTATTGTGTTTGGTCCGAAACCGGATGCCCAAATTCTTTAGTTATGAATACCAATTCAAAAATGCATGCTTTGTAAGCTTAGGATATGAAAACTGCTATTATGTCTTTAATATTTATGATAAAAAAAATGTTGTAATAGTTGTTTGCTACGAAAAAATTTCATTATATTATTAAAACTATTTTGAATTATTGCACGTTTGACATATTGGTAAACTATCTAGATGCATCGAAAACTATTAAAGCACGGCATTAGACGGATTCGGTTTTGCTCTTCAATACAAAATATTTATTATATATAAAATAATTAAGCTAATGCTTAGGCCTCATTTTTTAAAACAGGGCTGTCCAAAGCAAGGGCTAAAGTTCATCTTTGTGCGGCCCGCAGTGTGTTTATAATATTATATAATAACGAAAGAATAAATTCTTTACATTTTTAAATTTTATTGGTGCCTAGATCAAATCTTTTTAAACACATAATGGACGGATCATTATTCATCCGTCCATTGGATTAGAGGGCCGGACAAATAAAAAAACGTGTTTTTTATTTGTCCGGCCCTCCAATCTATTTAGTAATTTAATATTGGCCCGGGATCATATCCGGTTATAAATGCCCTGTTCTAATCATTTAAATCAAAACTACTGACAGTTTTTTACTTTCGGAAAATCATAGCACGCATTAGGACAATGCATTTTTTCGTACGCTCTTATCGTTTTTAGATACTAAAACAAAGAAATTATTTACTATTTAAGTGCTAACTTGTATAAGGTTATTACAATTTAGCAACAGAAAAAAGAAAGCGATGTTTGTTCGTTTCACTTTCACAATGCTAAGAACACTCACGTGGTGTCACAAACATTTTGGAGAAAAATTGTATTTATCTTCTACGTAAAACCTAAAAACGGAACAGAAATATTAATTCGTCAGCCTGGAACATTATATAGGTGGTACGTACATAGATTGTGTCTACGTCAGAACTTTGCACCACGTAACAATAATTTCAGGGCTGTACCCTCTGGCTAGCAGATTATATTTTCTTGTCAACTTGACGTTCATAAGTGTAATCTAAATGAATAAATAAGCTTCACTTTGCCTGTTGGCATAGCTGACTTTGTAGGCAATAAAATAAATCGTCCATTTTTTATTTTGCAAAGGTAAAATTTTTGAGCAAATAGTTACTTATATTTAAAAAATTTAATCAATTGCAGTCACAAATCACAATGTCTCAGTTATAGGTACTCATAAGGAATGTTGTAACTTAGAAATGAGATATACTTGCGAAATTCAATACCAGGGCTTCTAAGTTCAAGTACGTAAAAATACGAGGGTCGAAAACCAGGTTTTAAAATACTTGAAAATATTTGTCGTCCCACCCGCTAAAGGTCGGGTTCGAGTATGGCAACCCGCTCCCGTCCCACCTACCACGCTGGACGCAAGCGCCTTTCCTAAAATACTTGCATAGGATTTCAACTCTATTCCCAGTTCGGTAAGGAAAAAATTCGTATAAATAAAAAATACTTTGAAGATAAAAGTATTTATTATTTACAAAGTACGAGTGTGTTTTTTATCTACATTGAAATATGATTCGTTTTTCTATGCTATGCTATCGCGCGTTCGCCTTATAGCACATACTTTCATAATTGCAAGTATTGTCTGCTCGTACCAGGGAACCGTACTTCGAAGCGCAACCCTGGTTTTAAAACCTGGTAGCGTAAATACGTCTCATCTCTATTGTAACTTCAAATTTACAAGTAAACATTCTATTTTCTTTGAATTATAGGACATGAAATATTCCATCAAGCTAAATTTCAAAACAGAAAATAAGTACCTAAGTCATACTATTGAAGCCATTAATCAGACTAAAAATGCTAGTTACAATTATTTTTACTTTAGGCTTACTTGCGAAACCTCATACCTAAATCATGTTTTTATTTTACACACCAAGTAATAAATTTGTCGGTGATATGATAAGAAATAAACTGTTTTGTTTTATTTGCTTTTTATACCTAAACGCTTGACTTATTACAGATATCTGAACTAAATTAAGTTTTATTTATTATTCAGTTGCCTTCACATTTAGATTTAATTCATTTTTGTATGTTACAACTATAATATTGATGCACGTGCTTTTGAAGCTCAAAAATATTCTAGATTAAATATATATAAGCTTTGCTAATTAGAACTGTGTATCAAGATGACTTGATCCTGTTTTACGTAGTACTTACCTACTATTTAAGTAACGAATTAAAAATGATAAATCCTAAAAAAAATATGATAGAAAAGTCGATGTTATATAAATAAACAACACTTGCGATTAGAAATTATAAGAGATCAAAAACCGTGAATAAAACCAATAAGTAAAGTTAAAAAAGTCACATACTAGTTTACCAATAGATAAAAGTATGTAATTATGTCAAAGATGACGCTAAAATAGGTACTTATAACACGTTGTAATGAATGATTACATCATAAAAGAGAATGTATAAGCCACACTATTCAAATGAATACAATTTTTGTACAGACGCAAGTCTCAAGTCTGTATCATACTTTCTAGCGATGACTCAGTGACATATTATTGTACAAAATCAAAAATACTGCATCAATGAGCACAATAATACCCAAAATACTCTAGGGGTCTCTTAGAATGGATTGAACATCCACACAAATGAGAGTCTGGTCCGGGACGTGACAGTTTCGTAGTCGTAGGATGGAGTCTCCTAGTATCGGCATGCTCCTAATATCGGCCTTTTCGAGAAAATAGAACATAACTATAAAAATAGTCCTAAAATCAAAATAGTTTTTATGCAGAAAGTGACATCCATACACATAACCTCCCATATTTTAGTGCGGGTGCCTCAACATTTGAACGTTCAGTTGGCAATAGAGCACGCGCAGGTACGGACGTGTGTCGTTTGGTGGCATTGCCGAGTTAAACCCCTGAGTCGACGCATTGCATTGATAACTATTAAAATGGAATTAAACATACCTATAGTATTATATTTTATTTTTCTTGAAGAAAAACAGTCAAAGTACCGTTTAGATAGTATATATTTACCTACATTTTTTTGACTTTTTTATGAAATAATTGCTGGGTCGAGATTAGAGATCTGTATTATTGATAAATCTCAATATTGGCAAAACGTTAAACAACATGTTTAGCTATTTTATATGCTAGCAGTTACATTAATAAGGTTAAAACTGAAACAACAGCTCAGTTTGATCACTAGATCCTAACGTCGGCCGTCTAAAAACGATTTGGCTACGGCCGATATAAAGGGAATCGATGCGTAATAACCGCCATCTTAGTATTGAATATCTACTTTCCTACTATCCTCGAATTTTGCAATAAACAGGGACGTGGTACAAAATGAACGACTACTTAGGTATTTTAATTTTTGTCAAGAGTGCCAAAATCATGCCGGTCCAATCAAAACTCGCAAAGGAACAACAAAAAGAAAAAAGTTGCAATAACCACTTTACAACACAGACTTCATGGCAGAATAGACACAGGTTGCACAGTTAAAGAATAAGAAGTTAAAGAAGAATAAGAAATTGTTCAATGCGTGATGGTTACTTAATAATATAGTCTATAACCTTCCTCGAAAATTGGACTATCATACACAAAAATATTTTTTGAAATCCGACTGGTAGTTCCAGAGATTAGCGCGTTCAAACAAACAAACCAAACATTTTCGCTTTATATAATAGCATAGATGATTTTTATTTATAATAATTTGTTTTAGGAGTTCCTTTCTTTATTTTCCTTAAGAATGTTGAATCATTTTTAAGATTGAGATGTCAAGAAAAGACCAATTAATGATAGATAAGAGTAAAAAAGTGGTTTATACCTGAGTCGAAATATGAAACGTTATAATTAATTAGGTACTTTAGTAGTTTTATTTACCTAAATTCACCTTAGACAAGGTATTAGGGTCACTGGCGGCAGATATTAGGGCGTTAGAGGCCGATATTAAGGGAAATCGACATACTCGTAAAAAAACATATATATTATCAAAAATAACAAAGGATTCTTATTTTTGCAAATGTAGAAATAGAGTTTCAGTATCCCTCTACCCAAAAATACATTGCAAGAAAGCAAAAGCTATTAACGTAAAAATTACAAGCAGTCAAAGTTCAAAAAAAGTTGACACGGCTAATAATTGGTGCCACCAGCCTACCAAGCCCGTCTTCTCTTCCCCGTCAAAAGCTGTCCGTTTATTTACACCCGTCAGAAATTCATTCTGCTCGAATTTTATAGGTACACTGATTTTTGTACTTGAAATCCATACATTGTTAATCGGACAGATTATAATTATAGCACTGCGCATGTACGCAGAGACAATACGTACTTAAACTAGCAATTAATTTACTAATAACACCTGCGCATGTCACGGCGTTGGATCACGGACACGGAAATCATTCACACACAAATGATTTAAATATAAAACGCACCGATAATTTTTTGATCTGAATGTGTTTCAGTGTGTGTGATATCCATCTAAATCCCAAATATACCGCTTTCAAACAAATTTGAATGTGGGTTTCACAGAAGGCAGGAAGTCGATTGCTAATAAATAGTAAATTAGATAGTGCCACTAGTGGCACTAGTAGGTTACATGTTAATTTAGTACCTACTCTTTTTCGTAATACGTTAAAATAAATTTTAAAATTTGGTATACAATTTCGTACAACGTGGCAACACTGTTAGAAAGTATGATACGCAACTTTTTACTCACACGGAAGAAGATAGAACATAATATATATATAATTGTGTGAAGCATAGGTGCAAACTAAAATTACGTCGTGCTATTGAAATTGTCGAAATACCAGCTGATTAAAATATAGTGACATAAAAGTTCAAAAATATGCAAATTAAGTGCATTGACACCTGCAACATTTTCATATCAGTGCGTGACTTAGTTTTACGTACATGAATGTTAATACAAACACAAAAAGCATGTGGCATGCAACCCAATACCAAAATTCTACTTACAACAGTTTTTAGTTGAACTAGAAGCATTTAAATAACATGTATTAATAAATTGCTCTTATATAACATGCAATTCTAATAGAAAATAAATGTATTTTGCTATAATAACAATTTTTTTTTTTTATTTATTTGCAAACCAAAAAATCTTCTTTCTTCCTTATTTTATACTTTGTCACTATGTGCCATGTGCAATCAATTATAATTTATAATTTGCAGTAAATAATCTTGAAAATGAATAGATCTTAAATATTAGGCATGCTATATCAGCTGCTTGCCCATCTTTAATTATAATAATAATAAGTACACTAAATAGAAATGCAGATTTATTGACTTATTTCACAGCATTATTATTGAAAGGTGTTACTAATTCAATGTTTCACACCAATTGTTCTATGTTTGAGTATGTTAATGCACTTTCAGCTTATTTTACTATAGCAAAATATATTTGAAAACCCTCTTTTAAATTTTAAATACCAATTTCTATTTCATTTTTTATGCATTGATTTTAAGTTTAGACTACAGTAGTCTAAATTTTATATCAATTTGGCAATAGAAATCAGTTCTAACTAAAATCTATAACCTATTAATAAAATTAAAAAGTATGTCTCACCTTAACATAAGCCTGAAGTTTTCCAGCTGCCGTATACTGTCAGATAGTCTGGCAAACGCATTGAACAGTGCTACAATCTCTGTCCTCTGCAACCTCTCATGAGATTTGTGCCTCACTGGCAATTTTGTCTGATGTAGATCACTTTCAGGGCTATTCCATTTATTAGAGAATAAAATTTTTAACGCTGTGCCTAAGCCTTGTGTCTGCAGCTTTCCCCACAGTTTGCATTTATCACATCCAACGCAATCCATTATCCTAGAAATGTTTCTAAAGTGCTCTCTAAACTCAACCTTTAAATTCGCAGCTTGACTGCCCCCATTAAACATTGAGGACTCATTAAAATGATCTGGGAAGGAATAAATAACTTCAAGCATATTACGTATAGCCTGACGAGTCTCCTCATCTTCTTCAGAGTTGCCAGTATAGTACTCCTCTCCTACCAAATAAGGCCCGGCTTTAGCTAAGGCCCGCATCTCAAGTAAGTAAACAAAGTACAAGTTTTTCAACCAATTTGGACCTTCACCAAATGTCTGAGATGGATCAAAACGGCGTTGGAACTCTTCCAAGTTAGGTCCCCATTCTCCCTCGGGTAATGAGGCAAATCCAGCACTCTTTTCATTTAATAAATACTTTGAACATAAGTGTATATTGATACTACTATGCATACCAGATACAGCTCTGTAAAACACCCTCTTTTCTAAGCACATGTTGCCCAAATCTGACGTCAGTACAAAAGGAAATGATACATAGGGGTTTGGCTTAGGTCTGAAGCAATTTTCCTGATATATGCTTCTCCAAATCCTATTGGCTGATGGCCCTTTGTACCCAGTGTAACGTTCAGGGTTTAATGACAAGTCCACATATTCAGCATCAACATCCTTGTCATCATACTCACAAAAGTTCTCTAGGGCGTCGTCATACACTTTCCATTTAGCTATTTCATGTTGGCTGGCAGCACTAATAGTCATGTTCAAGTATCCCAAGTCATGATCATGGTCAGTATCAGAGTTACAGTTAGACTGCACTTCTTTAGAGTACTTTGTCGCCGGTGACTCGTCTATGTGCTCATCATTTTCGTAGCCGTTTTTAAATCCTGGCACACTTTCCTTTGAACAGGTTTTGATATGACAGTATCTCATTGCACATCTACTATCATCGGCCCAGAACGGACACTCTTTCTTTAAATTGACTTTGTAAAAGCGAAAGTAGTCTTTTCTAATTAGACTCTGTAAACGCGGATATATTTTTACGTTATTGAAATAATCGATGGTGTCAACATTACACGAACAGTCGCCCAGAGACCCTTGAAGCTTGTCAAAGCATTCGTTGCTGTCGCAAGGCTTTGTTTCATACAGCTCTGTGTCGTAACCGACCGCTTGAACAATCGCAAGAGCGAAAATTATAAACACTACACAGTAATTTCTGTATGCCATTTCGGTAGCGACAATTGCTATGGCATATGTCTCTAAACGTTTAATTAGGCGACCGAATACATTCACAGCACATTTATTAGTGGCACGGATGAGTATTCATGAAGCGGTGAAAGTGGAAATAAATACACCAACTATGAAAATAAAAGACGTGCTCAACGTTAGCACTTCTCATGATTCCGGACTGATTTGACATTGACAGATTGCTACTTATTTTTTTTTTTTTTTTTTGCACAAAAGCTATAGTCTTTAAACCATACTGCCTAGTCTTCCATGTAGGATTTCTTACGTGGTAAGTTTGTAAAAATAACGTCTTTCGTTTATATATTCATTTGTTGTATTTATTATGTCTTTCGTATTTAACCCATTTTTTAATAGAGTAATTTTATTTTTGTCCAAAACCATTATTCAAGTCATTTTACTGTCAATGTAAATAACCTCCTTTTTCGACAATAACGTTTTTTATGTCTTCAATTCATCGTTTTATTTTTATTTCATATATTCCAATATTTTTGTCCTATTTTCCGAGCTGTCTCCTCAAGTACCTAGTTAAATGTTTTATTTACATTTTTAAGAAGTATACCTAAAGTTAGTAAGTATTACTATTAAAACAAATAATATTAATAAATACACGAAAACTTATTATCACTAAATATCATTTACAGTCTCTACTATAAATTTGTACAAGTATATAATAAACTGAGACATTCATAAGTAGCTCCTGAATGCATTGCGGCTCGTCAGAATTATTATAAATTTTAAGCAGCTCATCCGACAACAAGGCGCTGAATGTTGAATGATGCAGTGACTGAACTTTTGTGATTGACAATACTCACAGCTAAGAGAATTGACCATTTTAGGGCGATGAAGATGATAATTTAAACGACAATGACCAAAACGCATACGACTGATAATTGAATAAAATTTTCTTTTTATGAATATGTTATACTTGCAGAACCAAGGTATGGAGTTTATTTGAACGTCTAGAGTGGCAAACTAAGTACTTTTTTTCAACCCACAGAACAATTAAGTGCAATTTATGAATGTCTTCCGTAATCTTGACACATGCGCTGACAGATTGATGCGGGTTTTTTGACAGGCGTTTCAACAGATGAGGGGATCTATGGTTGATGTCAAACACCATGAAGTCGTGCAAACGTCAATGTCAGGGATGCATTCAGGAATTTAATTGTTAACATTCATTGATTGTTAGCAGCCACAAAATGTCCACTGCTGGACCATGATAGTTGTATTATTTGTCTTTACATGCGCAGCTTGGGCAATGCAGTAAATGTGCCGTAGTCTGGTCGGGGACGCCACACGGACATTCGGTATCGGATGGATTATTATTTCCCCACTTGGCCAGATTATGGTTGCAACGACCAACCTGGGATCGCAATCGGATAAGTGATTTCCATGTAGCCCATAGTAGACCGGATCCAAGAGGTAACTGTGATGTTTTCAAGTTTCCACTTAATTTGGTGGTGGTGAAAACTTTCCCGCCAAAGCTTTATTCTGGTCATGGCTGGCTGATCCTGCAAGGGCTTTGTGGTCCGCAAAAAGCTATTACGCCTTAAAAGCTATTTACATATTAAGATAATTTGAAATAAATTTAATATTATATTTTGAGTTCAATTTATTCCTGACAATGGGAAAATTAACAATATTGTAGAAGAAAGCCTTATACTTTTACTTACTTACTTACTTACCGGCAGTACCTTCATGTAGCTCTTTAAGAACAAAAATCCTCTTTTTGTTCTGTAAAGTAATGCTAGAATAAAAAAAGCAAGTTGCTATAATGTTATTTCAGCACACATTACACATTACACGTTACATTAGTGATTGTTAATTTGTATTAGTGACTTCTGGTTGTCGTCGGTGATGCACACGGCCACTGAGATCATCAAAAAAGAAAGTACATACGAGCATAATAAGTTATAAAAAATCATAATCAGTACTCTGTACATCAGTACTCTGTACGTTTGCTGTCATGCCTGCTGCTGCTTGTTTGGCTGACACTTGACAGAAGCGGGCTCGGGATGGTCTAGGACTGCGCGGCAAATGTTTACGCTCTATGTACTATATGTACGATAGTTTCTTTGTTTATAATTTAAAGAAACTAATATTAAAAGTCTAATAATTTATTATACATTTATTTAGTGTGTGTGTTGTGTGGTGTTTCTTATTGTAAGTTCCGCCCCCTGCAAAAAAGGAAGATCGTACCTCACGTAAAGTTTAGTTTCTAAAGTTTAATATTAAAAGTCAAAATGGACAGTGAATTTGTGCATATATCTACCAGCCTTCGCTTACAACTTGGATATAGCATTGGGCATGTATTGAACGATGTGTGTGCAAGTTTATGGTTTACTTACTTCTTAGTATTTTTTCACTTAGTGCTTGAGTTTACCGCGTCACAGTCGGGTAACTTGATGCTAATAGGACAAGTGGTGGATGCTGTCGCGACTCCTTTCGTCGGATACAATTCAGATCATACAGATAATACGCTAAGCGCTAAGTATGGTAGGCGAAAACTGTGGCATTTATTTGGTAAGTTGCTTAGTTCTCAATAGCAGTAATAATGTCTACTTATCTATATCTACCATTATGTCATGTGATACACATAAATTTACTAATAAAATACTTTAATAATTAAAAATTTTAACAATAAAAAGTCGCTAGCTTTTTATTGTTTAAATATACCCAGTCTTTTAAGCAAAGTAATGCAAACTAAACATAAGATAGGGCAGTGTCATCTCCAGTCTTTAATATACATATAACCACCTTATTTCTACCGATGAGCTATATCCAGTACATCCACTGCTGAACTATGAACTGCTGCTGCTAAACTACTGCAAACACATCTTCAGGTTAAGAAATTGGTAGTCATTGTTGGACAATACTATTAAATTGTCGTTTTTATTGACTTTACATGATTAATTTGATTATTGACAAACCCATTACACCAACATATTTTTTTCAGGTACTGTATGTGTTTTAGCATCATTTCCATTCATATTCTCAGAATGTATAGAATGCTCACTAGCCCACAAGTGGGCACAAATGTATTATTTTGCTGCTTTTATCGTAATATTCCAAATTGGATGGGCTGCGGTACAGATATCACATTTAAGTTTAATACCGGAATTATCTGAGGATGATCATACAAGGACACAACTTACAGCCATAAGGTATTTCTTTTATATTAGCTTATTAAAATGAATTCACTCTGCCTGATGATAAGTGTTGTCTTGGGGGCACCTTTCTAATACTAAATTTATTTGCTTTACTATATAACAGCATTCACACATAAGAGTGGCAATGACGCAATTTAGTGACATATTTTTGTAATTTTAAATTTTTATCATTGAATCGGAGCTATATTTTAAAAATATTTGAGAATTAGGTAAAAGCTGTAAGTATAAAAAGTAAGTAACTATAATGCTATGTGTCAACGCTCTTAATAAAAACATCATGTGTATTTTTATAGTGTTATTGTTTCATTTCATTTCATTTTTCATTTATTCATATCATAGGGTGTAATAAAAATAAATAATAATATATATATTGGCTACTATAATTACATAATACTTGCCTGTACCAGGGTAATCCTGTATCACAGGCTGTATGAGAGCTAACAGATAAATACCTACTTCATTTATCTCTGCATCACCCCAAGGTAGACTGGTAGATAATGCCTTTGGCATTAAATACGCCTATACATGTGTTTTGGTGTATGAAGTGTTAATAAATAAATAAATAAATAAAGGTATAAAATGGTTTACATTATGTCTTTAAACTTATTTAAATAAAATCAGAACAGTGTTATTATTAATATAAATCATCCGTGGCACAGTGGGTGTGAAACAACTGCTGTGTATGCGGTTGCGATTTTAATCCCCATATAGGACAAAACTTTGTGTGAACCATAAATATTTGTTTTGGACTGGGAGTTATTTATGTCCATCTCTTATAAGCTCTCAAGAACTCGCCCCTATTCTTCCTGCAGTTGTATGATTATACTGCAAATGTGTACTTTTAATCTATTACAGATATGGATTTACAGTATTTTCCAACTTGTTTGTATACATCATAACATGGATTATTTTACATATGACTGGTGAATGTGATACACAAGTAAGTCACTTGCACTTTGAATTTCTTAATTTCCCTTATTTAATGTTTCAAAACAACATTTACTTATTATATGTTAACCATAACTTTACTTTACTTTTAAATTTATTACTAGAAATAATGTAAAGTAAAATATGTTTTGCACTAACATATAAAAACATCCACTTATGACAAACTGTGTGATTTATAATTATTTGTTTTAAAACTGGGTAAAGCTTACGATTTTTGCAAATTCTCCCATAACACAGACATTGTTTGTTACCTAGTGTCAAAAAAAATGGTTTAAAAAATTATTAAATTATTGCTAAATAGCTCCATAAAATATAAATACCTCCTTTCAAAGAAACTGTTACACTTTTTTTAAAGATATATCTTTTCACAGCAAGTAGGACCAGGAGATGCATGGAAATTCAGACACATTGTGTATATAGTGTTAGGGGTAGGCACTATAGCGTCAATAATATTTCATTGTACTGTGACTGAGAAAAACAATCATCTCCATCAGGATAGATTATTAGATAATGCGAGCGGTACCCATTGTGATTTCTTACGAACGCCGCAAATGTATCAGGTAACATGCTTGCTATACTATTAAGAACTTTATTTGAATAATTATAGGAAAGTGTTGAGAGCACGTCTAACGTGGTCAGATCCAGTCAGAGTAACACTGTAGTTCACAGGAATGCTGCCCAAGCGTTATTTTTACGAAATAGTGACGTCTCGTATAGCAATTTACTAGCCTACAATAATGACCAGGAATATTCTGGTTATAGTAACAGTGTAGAAGGGAAAGGCTTTATGAGGAGCAAAGAAGCATAAAAAATACAACCACACACATAACTTTGCTAGTGTCGTGTACTGCACTTACTACTGATAAACTATTTTACCTAAGCATATATACTCCAGTGTTAATGCTACTTTGTATAAGTATGTATGCCTTCACATAACCAAAAACACGAAGCATCCATCATAAATGAGAACGTCTGGTCGCACCGCACGCGCCGCAAGTCGCCGCATTTGAATTCTTTATGAAATTCTGTGCAACCTCGCACACCCGCGCCACAGTCGCCGCAACACTTTAAAAACATTAAGCACATTACACAGTTGTTTGTTATCTCAAATAAAATAAAATAAAATAAAACACCAGTACAAAAAGTGACTGCTGTGCGTCCGGTGCGGCTATATCTGCGTTCATCTTAATCCATCTAAAAAAGGTTTCTGCAGTCTGCAGAGTATGAACCTTCTAAAACGAGATGTGTATCTTACACATTATGCTTCGCAGGTGGATCAGTTATCCAAATAATGCGGTATTTAGTACGCAGATAACTCCCCTGTTGCCCCTTGTCTTTTTAAGAAGGGTTGATGCCTTTTACTTAACAGCAGTCAAACAAAATCCATAATTTTCAGGTGGCTGGTATCTACATGTGCACAAGATTAGTAGTAAACGTATCCCAAGTGTTAATACCGTTATATCTCCATCGAACACTAGGCCTAGCCGCCCGAGCCCTAGCTGTAGTACCTCTAGCACTGTACCTAGGCAGCCTAGCCGCAGCCGGGGTTCAAAGGCTAGCTCCTAGGTCTTGTCATCGAAAACTGAACTATTTGACAGGGTCAGCTTGTGCACTAGCGGGCTTTTTGTGGATATATCTTGGATCTGATGATGATTATAAAGTCTATTTTATTTATGTCGTCGCTGTGTTAATAGGTGAGTAATTTTAAATAATATTTTCAAGATTCTCGTAATGTTTAGGATAGGTTTTAGATTCTGACTTGCCTATTTATTGACCGGACCAGTAGGCAAACTCTTTAGATTCTCAAGTTGCCGCCTATTTCATATGACCTGTTTTATAAATTATGGTAATTATCTGCTCTGATAGAAAAAAAAAATTAAGTAATGCAATTTATGTACTTACCTATAACTTTTTGTTGTATTTTATTGCGAGTATGTATGCATTGAGCAGATTTGTAGTGATAAAATTATATATTAATTTTAATATTTTAGTTCTGCGCGTCGTGTAAACCTGTGGCCAACCCACCACAAGTCAAGAGGTGCTTAAAATATTTTTACTATTTTTGTTTATTTAAATGTGTGTGAGTGAACTTTATTAACACTTTAACGTTGCTATGGCAGCAGACAAAATAAAAATAAAAACCATCAGCGGCTCAGACTTTCAAAGATATTTGACCATTAGCAGTAGCTCTGTAAAGTTTTTCTGTTACTGTTATATTATTTTGATAGAGATGTTTTATGTGATATCTGTACATTTATTTTTACCACTTCCTGAAACCAGATATACATGTAAAATCCTGTACTGATAATTACCTACTAACGTTCGACATTGTAATCCTGCTCAATAGACAGTTAAGTTTTTTTAATCATAACTGCCACACAGAAAAATAATTAACAATTTGATTTTATATGAATCATGGTTTATTCATAGTTGTAGTACGTAGGGCGCGAAATTTCGTGTCTAAAGAAAGGCAACACGCAATTCAACCAACACATGTCGCTACTGCGCCATTTCTCCTGGCCTGCGTTAAATTTATGGCAGAACCCCAAATTAAATTTAAAAGAAACTATTGATTGGGCGGCCTTCATTGTTCAGCTATGGACGCCATTTTTACGTTATTATAATTATGTAGGTAGGTACATGTAGAAAGTTATAACGTTACTAATTTCACTATTTTTGACTATAGACTGGCAATTATTTGTATAGTTAACACACCTTACCTGTAACCTATTAACCTCTCAATGTGTTTTTGTCTGTACTTATTTGTATACAGTCCAAAGACATGAATGAATATATCAGCATGCCGATATCATCCTATGATTTGTGTGGTTTTAATGTTTAGACGTTAAAGAGATTCGATACATAAATAACTTCTCTATAAACATACTATTCTTTACCGGTACCAGTGAATATATAAAATACATATAATAATACTTAATAATATGACTGATCTACATAAATGATTGTGGGAAGACGACTGGCGAGCCCAGCGGTTGTGCGAACGTTCCCACACACAATTGCAACTTAAGCACGACGTGTCGCCAAACCGTTACAGGTTAAAAAAACATCTGTGTATTTTCAGGATATTTTATTGAAAATATCGATATCTAGCTGATTGATTATTGTACAAATATAGGACCAAAATATTCGATTTTCAGGGTTCGGCGGGGCGATAATGTTGGTGACAAGCTTAGCGCTGACTGCTGACCTGGTAGGAGCCAGGACAGAAGCATCTGCCTTCGTATATGGGTTAATGAGTTTCTCTGACAAACTCGCGTGTGGCGTCGCTATCGTGATAATACAAAACTTGTAAGTATTTTTACTCTTTGTAAAAATAAAATTGTTTACTATTATATTTATTTAGGTATTCGTCATCAGTTGAAGCTTTGTAAAGAAATAGATGGAAAATATTGGCTCAATGTACCTATGGTAGCGTAATATAAAGTAGTTAGTAGTATATTGGTTGATTTGTAATAATTACTTTGTATGGTTCTTTGGCTGCGTCGCGTCTTTGCGAGTGTTCAAATTCCAACTCATACAAAAAACTGTAACTAACTGGCGATTGAAGAGTGGCCTGAGTTTCTTGCCAGTTTATCTCACGACTCTACCTCGTCAGCGAACTGGCTGACTTCATGTAATTTTGACGTTCATAAACTTCATAAGCATCATATACTTTATGATCAAAATGAAATTCTTTCTTTCTTTTCATTTCTCTCGATATCGAAAACTGGCGACTTTGCTAGCTGTTACCATAAAGACTTATTATTTTATGCCTGTTTTAAATTGATCAGAGCAATTTGATTCTTGAGGGTTTCCTACTATATTAAGCACACAGCTCAGGACTCCTCACGATATTTTTTCATTTTTATAGAGACCGTAATAATTACGCCACCATGACAAATTTATTACTATGTGCTACCTGACTCATACTACATAGACAATTGTAATTATTTTATTGTTATATATTAGTCATCAAGATATTTAGGTACTCTACTTGCTATGAGTTTACGTACATTTTTGTGCCAAATGGTGACAGCGTGCTTGTACTAAGGTATTACGATTTTATTGTCATAAACTTAAAAAGTACGTAAGTATAGATATGTAAAATATACAATTACAAAATTACACTGAATTTTGGACCCTACGATCTTGTGATTAGGACTTTACAAACTTACATTTAACGTAAGACCACTTGAACTCTCGAAGCAAACATTTGTGAATCACACAAATCAGTTAACTATCTATAATATAAAAATGAATCGCTGAATGTGTTGCTAAGCGCAAATCTCGAGAGCAGCTAAACCGATTTTGAAGTACGAGGTTGGTTTTTACGAAGAAAAAATTAAAAAATGCCAGAAAAAAAACACTTGTCTATATTCCCATACAAAAGTATCATTTGTTTATTCCAAAAGTTTAAAAAATGTCCACCCGTGCAAAGCCGGGGCGGGCCGTTAGTCGATAATACAAATCTAGGTAAGTACTACAGCATTGATAGCCACGCTTACTCAAAGCGAATAGGCAATTTTAAACTTTTTTAATAAGTATAGACAATACTAAATCAAAATTAATATAAGTAAATATATTTAAGGAAAACGCTGCACATTTTCCTATTAAATTTACAGAAAAATATATCCATATACATATTTACTTACCTGTGGAGAAGTAGTATATTAGTACAATTAGGTTTTAGGAGTAATGCGCGTGCGAACTGCTTACCTATATTCTAGGTGTTTAGGTTTATTAGTACATTGACTTTAAATACAATAAATTGATGTGATCTAAACGAATAACTCGAGTTTTAAATAACTGAGTACCTACTTAAGTATATATTTGTTCGACATAATTACAAATCTTTTAGTCCTCGGCTTTCCTCTATTACAAATACACGTGTATTATACATATAAATTTTCCGAAAATAAAATTCAAATGATGTGATGTGAATGATAGTGAAATCTGTACCAAAATCAATTGCGTACTTTATAAAAAGTTTAAAGAAAACATAAGAAAACAGTGTTTTCTCATTTAATAATTTAGAGATAATAAATTAGCCTATGTATTTACGTAATTAGACAGTTGTAATACAAAGTTTTACTGTGACCTCATTGAATGCAATCGACTGATAAACTAACTCGTGACTTGTTTGATTGTTAAAATAGCTTATAATTATTGTTTTATGTACCTACTATGTAAACACTACATTGATTATGTTGTTTAATTTAAAATACTTACTGTCTTACAATCTGAGCATACAGTTTAGTGGAGAAAACCCGTTATTGGAGTAAACGGTCACGTGTGATTTTGATATTGGAGGTCCCGTATTTATTACGTTAATTTTGGTTTATGTATTATAATAGTAGATTAGTAGCCAAGCGCTGTAAGGCATCAATTGCAGCCTGAGATATTTAGAGAATAGAAAACTTTTATTCTTGTAATGCCGGTTTTTTTCTACTTACCTCACAATCGAGATGTAAAGCAGAGTAGTTAGCTCGGGTGTAAGCATCAATTTCCCCCCTTGAACTATAGGCGCCCTGGCTGCGCTCGTGCGCCTAAATATCTCGGGCTGCAATTGATGCCTTACAGCCCTTGGCTACTAATCTACTATTGATATACCTAGTAGATATAAGCCGAATAACGTGCCACTCGTACGATGCGATAAAATAAGATTTAAATTCAATAGTCATCATATCATATAAGTAGGTTAAATTCAACAGTCCTTAATCATCATATCAATTAATCTATAAGTGCTAAAGTAGGTACATATAAAAACTTATCTAAGTCAGTGGCGTACTCCATATAAGCAGAAAGGCACTGCCTACCTTAATAAATGCCTGAAATCACAATTTTAGCAACATAATCAAATAATGCCTACCCTGTTAAAAACTATAATGCCTACCCTATCAAAAATCTCTGTGCACGCCACTGATCTAAGTATACTAATATTAAAGCCCAGTTCTTGATAAATGTTATGTAACATCACAGTACGAGCGATGAGACCAAAGCAGTAAACAAAGATGTAACTTAATTTGCATTGAATAGCGTTCTAATAATTAAGTTACATAGTTCTACGAGGATTTCTGTTTATTTTTTATCTGTAACACCGATTTCCTGTCATTTTGTTCCCTTGGTCGTCATGGTAACGTTTTATGTTTACAGTGCAGATGGCGCTGAAGCAAGCTACTATCGTGATGCCCTATCATGGGTGTGTGGTGCAGCCACCATCATGGGGCTGATGCTGACGTTGTTGCTACCGAGATTCTCGACACATCAACTTATTGTAGACGGTTGGTATTCATGATAATAAATAATATAGTCAAAAATGCGTAAGGTAGGTAAATCTGTGTATTTTCCTTATTTGATATACAAACATGCCTTTTATTAAGTGTCTTCTCTAAGTAATGCTAAGAAGATACCTCTATGCCGTTGGAGAGTGTAAAGTAGGGCAGGAACTAGAAGGCATATAAAGTTTTTACGTGAACATATTTCCGAAGTCTACTTACTGGCTCTAGAAATACTCAGAATATCGGCGTGCTTTGAATTGTTTTTACTTGAATGCAGAGATTGAGATTTAAATCGTTAGATGCGCCCTGCGCTTTGAAAATCCTTTTAAAATTAAAGTCCACGTTTTAAGTCTCTGTGTGTGTGAAATTAAGACCTCCGCGCAAACGACATCGACAATGCGCGTGCAGCGACGACTGACGACGAAAAATGGGACAACAATGTAATTGTAATCATCCGCTCTCTTTCACACAGAAAAGTCGGACGCCATTATTTATAGTAGAATTGTATGAGAAATTGAGAAAGAGTAAAATGTAATTCCTTTGGATTTGTTTGTATTTCTTATATTATATGAACATTTTAAAAGGCACAGGTAGGCATAATTTTTACATTTAGTGGCTTAATTACCAAAAACAAAGAAATGTAAACAACATGCACCGTTCACTGCTGCTAACAAGTGACTACAACGGAAAGAGTGAGCGCACTCTTTACAACGATGTCACGTTTTTGTGCGCTTTAATTTGATAAAGACGCATCTAACAATTTAAATCTTTGCTTGAATGTTTTGTTTCACCGTAAGCAATGTCAAACTTAGAAAGCACATTATTATTTTCTTGAAATCCAGATGTGTGAGTACTTTTAAAATCAAATTAAATTACTTACACAAAAGAGTAATTTTTGTTAATATTATTTTTCAGATAATTCATCAATAAACAACACAGATGATCAAGCACCAGCGACGGTAGAAAATATATGAGATTAGCTTTTATTTAGATAATTGTGATACTGTTTACGGCTGTGGCATATACAGCCAAGCTAACGCGCAATATTTATATGAGATTGTATAATTTAGTATAGAAAAATATACAGTTGCTTATGTTATTGGAGAAATTATAATAATTATTCAATGAGATTTTCGAATATGTTGTAGGTACTGAGTAATTGTACCTGTCACTTCCAATTTTATATAGATTATCCTACCAAAGTAACTCCACTCCATCCAAACCAACTCCACGGGGGTGGGCTGGGACAAAACCATACCCCCCCACACTGACGGTAAGCAGTCAGTGGAATCCAGAAGTGGTGGCCACCATTCCAAAAAACAACGTCTTAAAGAAAGAAAAAAGTTTGTTTTCGTTAGAAACATATTAATTTAAAAACTATAGATACAGAATATTCCAAAAATACATGAAAAACAAGCAAGTTATTCCATTTTTTGCACGCTCTAAATTACAGTAGGGTAGTGATCACATCAAAATTAAATATATTAATGAGCCGTATGGTGCACAACACAAGACAAACTTTAAAATATAACCGTAGTAAGCCAACGTTCATCGTAGTAAGCTCGATTTCTAGATGAGAAATGTCTACTACAATAATGATGTCACTTTTTGCATTCCGTGAAAAATAACGTAAAGTGAGCAAATTTATTGTGACAATTATTGCAAGATAAATATTCGAATACCTAGGTATGCCTCTTTTATTAAAAGTGCGTTTTTTTTTGCTCTTATAATTTGCACGTACCTACTTAAAATATAAAACGTTTGTTGCTTTAGCCGCCAGTCTTACATCTCACTCCTATACCGTTAAATATTGTATGTGTAGACCGTTTATAAAGATTATTAAATATGTTTTGTCTATATCAATAGTAATATCAACTCTTTACATTTCATTAGACTTAGACTGCCTCTGTGGTTCGGTGGTACTGTGTATGGACTGCCACGCAGAGGTCGCGGGTTCGATTCTCGTTCAATGCAAATATTTGTGTACATGAACATGTCTATTTGCATTGGTCTGAGTGTTTCTATGTATATATTATGTATATTTACAAAAAAAAAAGTATATAAGTATGGTATATCCGCATTCTAGAACCCATAACACAAGCATATAATATGCTTACTTTGGGTCTAGATAGCGTTGTGTGTAGTTGTTGAAATATTGTATTATTATTAATATCTAAGTATTATTTGGCGTAAATTTAACACGTAAGTAATTAGAAAGTTGTGGTACTATGACCTCCTTTATTTTTGGGTAACAGTGAAACTCACAGGTAAAGGAAAATCAGTCTTAGTGACTTTTAATGCAATAAAATTTTAACGAAATGTTTGTAAACTTTTAAAAAAAGTCTTCCATTTCAAAATCGTAAAAAGGCGCCCCGCTTTAACGATTTTATAGACTAGGCGTGCGCCATCTGAGCGAATGCGACCCACGCTCAGTAAATGAGTAAACCCTAACATTGTATCAAAAATCACCAAACTACAAGTATATTATTATAACCTATTTTCTTTTAAGAACTAGCAGTTTTATATAAAGTATCTATATTATTGTATTATCGCACAAAATGACAAGGTATTAGTAACATTCCGTTGTGAATTTATATTAATGTATTTAAAACTTGCTGTGTTACATATATTTAGGTGCTATTAAGTTTAATACTTTTATTTTGTATATAAAAATATTTAAAAATGTTGTATGTAAAGCAAACTGAACATGATATTAACTAGAAATAAAATAAATCACATATCAAAACAATAGTTTTTTCATTTTAAGTATAGGCATGATGATGTAGCAATCTTCTTGATTTTTAATGGTCAATGTCGTAAGTCGTTTTTTGGTTGCCTACAGTATCAAAGACAGTAATTGCTTGTCATGAAGATACTGCTCTCTGAAAACTCGTTAAAAGAAGGTGCCAGCCTGCATCATCCCATTACTGGAAATAGGCCTCTTTTCATAACCACCAGTCTCCAGTCTTGTTTATTACGATTACACAATAATAGGGTTCTATAATTAATATACATTATAGATCCAAAACGCGAGTTTGCAATGAAACCTGTATTTTTGATGGTCGCGAGATTTTCTCCATGGAGACCTCTTTTCCCTTTATGACACTACCTGTAAAAATAAAACTAGGGTTGATATGATGAAGGTAAGTATGTACCTATTTAAATCAACCCAAAATTAAACTGACTTTCTCTCGTATTTACACCAGTTCATACTTCAAAATAACTAGGTTTAATACTCTGTTTCTTGTGCCGAAACACAGAATCACTGTTTATATTGACTGACGTGATCGATCAAGTAGTACTTATCCTTATATAAATAAAAAATAGGTACTAGGGTAGTTGAAAATAGATAAAAGTTAACTGTACACACTGGTAAAATAGGTAAAAATAGGTACTAGGGTAGTTGTAAAAGTTAAAAAACAGAAGATCGTAGGTTGCTTTGAAATAAAATGATTTTTTACCGACCCCTCCGTATTAAGGTGAATGACAGTTGTTAAAGAAACGCATAAAAGTACTAGGATAGCAGAATCTTTTAAGAGGTTGCTTTGAATTGAAACAAGTAATATTATTTGTGAACTACCCTCCACCTTAAGAAAATAGATGACATCTCTCAAATAAAACAGAGCTGGACCGAGTGGAACACTTAAAATACCAGAATATCAGAATCTTGTAAGAGGTTGCTTTAAAATAAGTACCTACATAATATTATTTGTGAACTACCCTCCTCTTAGAAACATTCTGTCATCAATGGACCGAGTTGTTCACTTAAAAGTACTAGGATAGCAGAATCTTGCTAGAGGTTGCTTAAAATAAGTAATATTATTTCTTAACTATCCTCCTCTTTAAACATTAATAAATTTTGTCAACGGACCGAGTTGTACACTTACAAGTATTAGGGTAGCAGAATAATGTAAGAAGATGCTTTAAAATAAGTAATATTATTTCGTAACTACCCTCCTCCTATAAAAGTTTGATAAATGTCATCGAGTTGTACGCTTAAAAGTACTAGGGTAGCAGAATCATGTAAGAGGTTGCTATGAAATAAAATCATTGGAGACCTACTGTGTATTTCAAATAGCATGAGTGCTGTGACATTTGATTATTTAATATCCAATTCGCGCATTCTATTAACTTTGAAATTCGATTGTTGGTTACCTATTAAACGTGTTTAAGCTATCAATACAAATTATGATTATTTAGATAGTAAAACCATTTATCATTTATTAATTAGATGACTTATAATGTAAAAAACCGTATTTGCGTATAGATTGACACATTATAATCGGATAATCGTTAGAAAAAAGAGTGCAAGTGAATAATGTAGGGTAATTAAAGTGAGTGATCAAGATCAAGTAAATCATCAGTTTGTTCTGCTGATGAAATACAAATTTTACTTGAAATAGACCATAGCTTAGTTAGTGGAATAATATAATTTTTACCATCCCTCTACGAGTTTCTACTACTTTAGTAAGTACTTTTATTGTATGAGACTGATGAAACACTACATAAAATAATATAAAAAGAATCACAAGTTGTGTAACTTTTGCGAAAGCGTTTTATTTTCAGCATATCCCTACTAGTAAGCAAACTGTGGTAAGAATGTGTGTAGCACTTGGTCTGTAGAACTTTTAACTATTTTCAGTGCCCACCACCATAAGTATACATACGTCTTTCGGTTGATTTGATGATTCTAAGTGCTAAAGTAAGTAACTGTTAAGACATACGTCTCAATAATACAATCAATGAAACCTTTGATTAGGTTTATGAAGCAATCTAGACTTAAAATAAAAACAGTAAGTAAGTAGAAGTAGAAAATTTATTTATTCCATACAATACAATATAATTATTTCATCCACAAAAGCAGTTTCATCAGAAATGCACAAAAGAGATTCAAAATACAATAAACAGACATTTGCTCCCGATATTAACTATTTACAGATATGTGACACATTCAGTGGATCACATATTTATATAGATAGAAATGCATAAATATAAATTTCAACACTTTAATAATATTTGTAAAATGGACGTACTTGAACATTATAACGCCGATTATGAAAATACTTTTATATAATTTCTATTGTTTATCAACATTACAAACAGTCGCTTAACTAACTTAACGTTATCTAAACTTTAATAATAAATGGTGCAACAAAAGAAAGAACATAACTAAGTCATTATACTCATTATATTGGTAAGGTACTGCGCATCGACACAATCGATACATCTACCGCGAATCAACAATATTGATACTTGCAGATGTTCAGATAAATACATACTTATACCTGACAAACTTTTTGTTATACAATTTAAAATAAAAAATACTACCTAACTAGACAAAGACTACAGTCTAAAGTCAAAGATTAAATGAAACTCGTGCGCTTACACCTTTATGAACAAATAAACTTCCTATTTTTGAGAGGTGGGTTTGCGCCGGACCGAGCTAACCTTAACTAAATTGTACATAAGTAACTTATGTTTTTGTATCTGTCGTTGAATTTATTGTTCTTATTCGAATGTATTTTCGTGATGTCTTCGTTTAGGCGTACCTGGAAATTATCAAAAAGTATATGTAATGGATATATTTGAAATATTCATAACAAATAAAAACGAAAGAACACTGGTACCATGGAATACTTCAAACACAACGTAAAACCAACATAAAATAGCTTGAGAGACTCCTTTAATACAGAGTTATTAGTAATATTTTACAAATATTAGAATGTTTTAATGTCGACTTTAATGTTAAAAGAGTTTTTCAGTTTGAATTTGAGAGTGTTATTGCTGCACGTTTCGTAAGTTATACCGAAATTCGAAACTGTTCAGTGTTGCTGCTACTCTTTTAAAATATTTTTACATAACTATAATATTTCTTTAAAGACGAAAAAAGATGAACACTGATTCAATTTTTGTATTATTTTGTAAAGTTTCAAAATGGATATCTTCTCTTTTATGTCCTAAAGCATCAAGAATTTTAAGTAGCATTGGTATGTCTGGGTTGAATCGACGTACAACGTACATACTTTCTCACTCATATTAAGCAAGAACTAACATTTAATTTTTTTCACAAAATTAATTATTTAATCTGTAGCAACTGGTAGGTAGTTACAACGAAAATTCAAATTTAAAATTAATAACAAAATGACACAACATTTAAAAAAATTACAAAACAACCACACACATGCATATTAGTATTATTATTTACAAAATGGTGACTTACCTAGTTTACATGCTTTGCCAAACAATTCCAAATTATAAATATATTTATTTTTGTGCAACATATTTAAAGCTTTGCCTTTAAATGTACCTACGGCAATAACTGAGGAAATGCAATTGTGTACCTACACTGTCATGGCCAGCCTTTAAAGATTTTTTTTTATAAGGCCAAGATTTTTAAAGCTAGTCCTAAAATTATAGGTGTTATTTAAAAAAAAACAACATGTATTACACACATACTTTATTGATTACAAAATTCTATCAAATCAATCAGTGCAAGGCACCACATTACCGTCATAAACCCTTCTTCTATGTAAAAACAAAACTGACCAAACGCTTCAATGAGCTTGTATTTTATCATTTGGCACGAACAATATTTCGAAAGTTTTAAACATCTATAAACTGGGCAATTCGATCGTATATATCTTATAAAATATCTATTAAAACATCAATTTTATCATTATAATATTATGAAATATAATCAAAATTAAATAGATATGAAAATAAATTAGTCAAATTGTTTTAAATCTCTTTTTAGACCTAAAATTTCTAAAACATGTTCTTTACATACAATATCACAATAGCAAGATTCTAAATGTTCGTTTATAAAAATAAGTAGAGATTCTTAAATCGAAGCGATAAATGTTATGAATAATATCTTTATGAGACTCTTTATTATAATACTAATGAAGTTTGAATATATAATGCGATTACATATATTAATAATAATTCGTAAATAACGCTATATGTTTTAAATAGCGTTACGAATACCTCTAATTCAAGCATAAATTTAATTGTTCAATGAATAAATATAAAGTTTAATGACTTATTACTAGTATTTGTATCCACGTCCATTAATATAACATTTAGATTGTGTAAATATGGCCGCTTATGTTGGTTACTAAGATGCAACAAGTGTATTCCAATAATTAGGGTATTCCTTGAAGCGCACTAATTTTGAAACGCACCAAATGAAGCGCATCTTAAGTGTACCTCGAAGAGCACCAGAGGCCCTAGACAAGTGACATATTTCTGTTCTATGGGATTGACACAAGCTAACGACAATGTTGGCGTTAGCTTATATCAATCCCATATATTTTTAATCTATTATATGAATAAAATAGAAATCTATGCCACTTGTTTAGGGCCTCAGTTTATTTTTTGGCGTTTGTTCGAATTGGTGCGCTTCGAGGCATACTTTTGATGCGCTTTGAGTACCCCAAATAATTAGTTAAATACAATTAGCTTAACGTTAATTACGCACGACAATGTTAGTGAAGCGTTATTATAATAAAAGCATTATTTAATTTTAATACACATACATAAGAAGCCAAACATTTACTTTAATTATATATTTTGTCAAAATTACGCACTGTTATTAGTATTTTTATTTTTAGCTAGCGAAACCGGTTGGTTTGAATAACATATATTATTATATAATTTTGTTATTGTAAGGTCAGACATATTATTTATACACAGCACTATATTTTATTCATTAATAAATATACAACCGGAGATTTAAAATGAATTAGTTCTTATGTTTCTTTTTTAGGTATTTTTGGTATCAAATCATTGTCTGTAATTCTAACGGAGAAGAATGAAAGAAAAAGAATATTACTTAAGTTAAAGAATATAACTTTCAGTCATTATTATTAATAAAACATCAATTTTTGTCACGTACATGCTTATTACAAAGATCAATAGATAGTAATGCCTAGGTACATAATAATAATGTAAGATACAAATATTTTAGTTTTTTATTACTTTTCGTTATTTAGTATTGCTGACAGTGCCCTTAATGAGGACATTGCGTTTTCACCTACACAATTACTTCGACAGAACCAACGGTGCGTGAACTTTGACAAAAGTTTCATTACTAAGTTGTCGGCATTGTATTACTTGATGTCAAGTAATAAATATGGCAAATAAAGCACTATTTACACCATAACATGTCGACTAGTAAAAATCTGTATGCTTCAGAAAATATGTAAGAACACATTTAAAATCTTTTGAAAGGTTGTATGGTGTAAATGGCGCTTAATAATATCAAATTGTATGCAATATTCGACACCCACTCGAGTAAAATTTATAAAATGTGCTACTTGTAGCGTTGCGACAAAAAATTAACAAATTAACATTAATATTTAATCGAAACAAATTTATTCCAATAATTTAAAATACATCATATTATTATTATTTATAATATAAATATTGAACGCCAAAAGTAGCATTTGTGCTCAATGCCCCTTAAAAAACAATTCAGTCAGCCATGCAGTGTACTGTCTGCTCATAATTAGTGAACGAAAAAAGAACCAAAAAAATTGTGTTCATAGGTACCAGTTTTAATGTACAAAATATTAGTAGCGAGACCTTCTGTCCATATTTCTTATGGAATTGGCGAGACACAGCGAGAACAGAGCGCCGACCACCTGAAACATGGGAAAATGTACTTTATTATAAGTTAATAGAAACTTATCGGTCTGCAAAAAATTTTTTGGTGGACACTGTTTTTTTTTTACTCTAGAGATAAATAAAATTACTTGAAAATAAAAGTTATTCAACCTATAGTTAAATTGATTCTTAGGCTATAGCACTTTTGGATTGTCGATATTAATTCAAAATCCATATTTCGTTAAAGATTCAATAATTTTTGTAAGAGTCAAATTGACGCTTGTCTGCTTTTTATGCATAAAAGTCGATTGCCGTTCGACAAGTTACAAATTCACGAATGCTATAATCAAAAGAAAAAATATAATTAGATATATTCACCTCAATGCAAGCAATACCGATAGCAGCGCCTGCAATAGGTTTATTCCATCTTTCGTAGAACTTAGCAATGGTGTCAGCGCAGCCTCCGTTGGCGGCCTCCAGGGTGCATCTACTGCCGATCAGGTGGCCGATAGTACTAGTGGTGGTGCAACAAGAGTCGGGCAAAGCCAGGGTAATGCCATAGTCTTGCGGGCCGTTCTTACCGCAGCATTCGAACTGAAAAGAACGTTGGTTTTAATGTCATCCTATCAGGTTTTTTTTTGGTTGATGAAGATGGCTGTCATCTGGGATCGTGTTTAGAACATAAGTCACTTATTAAAACAAATTACCTGTTGTTGCAGATTGTTGATAACGGTTTCAGTAGGTTTGTCGACACCATTGCTGGATCTCTTGTCGAACAGCGAGTTGACTGACTTGACCAGACCCTCCTTGATCGTGTCTCCGTACGCGAAGAGCAATACGGCGATTACCACTTGAACGATGATGATCACGAGCAGGAAGATCGCGTACTGCAAGACAGGAACAAATATTATAATATCGAGTCTCCCATATGAAGCTTCTCGTTGTAAGGAGTAAGCAGGGACGGATCATGATTCTATTTAACCACGTATAGACAGCAGACACCATGTACGACTAGCGAGATTGTTTAAGTTTGTTTTATTTATTTTAGGTTATTATTTAGTTTTGGAGATAGTCAACTATATTTCTAAATAAATAAATAGTGAATGCCATATCACTCTTCAATCTATAAATGCACTTAGACGTCATAATTTATTAGGTCAAACGAAGTCACAAGTGCATGTCAAATACTAGGTACAGTAAAAGAATTTGCTAAATAGTTACACATACATATAATAAAGAGCACATTATGTACCTCTATACATCTTCACTAATGTAAGTCAAAAAATTCTTCATTACTCCAAACATTTTGAATATTCTTCGGATCAACAAACAATATTTAGACATTTTAAGACAAAGGAATATTTTGCTCATTTAGTGCCCTTTTCAATACAATCATTGTTACATGATGTGCACCAGATTGTTCAGTTTACATTCCAGTGTGTCAAAGAGATTTCTTACAATACTGTTATGAACATACAACATGGTATTTGTAGGTCAATATTGTGCTGTTTTAAATGACAAATATCTGCTGTGTTTTCAAATTTATTAGCACTTGGGTAAATATTATCATTTAAATGTTAGATGATAGTATACTATTAAAAATAAAATATCACAACTATTCACAACCATTTGGTACTGTACCGATGACATGCCATAGGGTCGTATGGTAGGTATATTATCTGCAGTCAGCTTTATTCTTTTAATTATTTTTATTGTAAATAAAAGAAAGTGAAACAATAAAATGAAAAATGTTTAAAATTTACCAATTAAAATTAGAATCAGATTAAATCTTTAGTGGCTTTTGTTTTTTTAACGGTTTAGTTGACAGTTTTTTGGTGGTACCGATTTGTATTTGGATTAAAATAATTAGATCAGAATGAAATCAACCTTTAGTTAAATTATACTGAAGAAAAATACGCCAGTCACCAAATATAGCCGAGTCGTGTATATTATGAATTTTTAATTCTGATTTGTCTATTTTAACGCTGACCCAGTTTTAGAGCAGCACGTGTCAGTGGGATAAAGCTAACGCAGTTGTATTGTCTTACTACTACTGGAAAGTGAAACTTGTTAATAGACATTTCTCTTTATTGTCTACGGTGACAGACGAAGGCGAAAAAACATCGCGGCGCATTGAAGTAGCAACCAAGTACCTACATAGGTACTTATGTAATGCCAGAGGCTCAACGAAATCGAGGCTTATTATTTGATCAAGCTGGTATACATAATAATTAATAAATATACTAACTTCTAGTAGACAGGCATAGACTTCTGCTAAGCATTGGCTTTTATCATAATCGCTATGCTTGGCAAACTAATTTTATTGGCGGTCACCCGGTCCTCTGTTAGTTGCTTACGCCACGCTAGTGCAGTCCCTACCTACTACTTCACTACAATATTCAATGGGTATTACCAAAAGTAACGTAGTACGTACCGTGACGACCATGCAGTGGCTCTCCCGTATCGCTCCACAGCAACCGAAGAAAGCTATCACGAACATAAAAGCGCCGATGATGATGAACACCCAGGGTGCGACTGTCATGTGCGACTTCAACTCATCCTTTATGGCCGTCCAGTTCAGCTGGAAGGCCACGCCAATGCCTATTACGGCCAGGCCCAAGAGCTGGAAAGAAAAACAGTTGTAAAATACATTGATCGATGGCATTTAAAAAAGTAAAGTATCTATTTAATTGAATATGGACATTGGCATTTAAATGGACATTCACAATTCAAAACCATAATCGTAATGGCTTCTTATTTTTAATAGAACTTGGTAGACCAGGCTGTATGGCATTTTTTGTGGTGTTCGATGTGAAAAAAAGCAATATTTCTGTAAAAAGTGTAGTTTTAGGATTACAAAAAGTTTCAACACAACGCGACAAAATCTATACTACAAAGATGGTATATTACTTATAATTAGGAAATTTTACATAAGCAAAAATTACAATGAACTTCTTGTTTACAAGAGCAAGACCATGATTAACGCAATTCTTTTTTATGTTACGTCACAAGTACCTACGCAGGTACATAAATAAAAACTAGTTACTAGCGGCAGAACAATTTCACAGTGAATAAATTAGTAGTTAAGTCATATTTAAATTGCAGTTGAAGAGTCAATCCATACTAATTTTATTTCCATACTTATTTTATTATGAATGCAAATTTAACGCCTATTATGTTATATTCTGTTATAGTCTGTTACGCTTTACGCCTAAACCACTTAACTGATTTTGATGAAATTTAGTTTACATATAGATAGATAGATTAGACCTTAAGAAACAACATAGGCTATCTTTTAACGCGAAAAAATCACTTAGGGATTGTAATAGGAGGTGAAAGTTTGTATGAAAAATTGACAATGTATAAACAGAGATGATCATGATTAGTACCTAAATATATTATCGACATTTGCGCGGGCGGAGCTGCGGACAATAGCTAGTATAATAATAATGCTATCTGTCAGTTTAATCAATCGGGTCACGGTCACGATAAATAAGGATGTACGCCAACGTGCCCTGTGCCTCACAATATAAATATACAATATATAGACAATAGAAATGACTGATTGAATGAACTGTCATGGCGGCAAATTAGTATACTTAATTTTTACTTTTGTTTTAGACGTAGCAAACATTAGGTTCATCACACTATTTTTTAGATACCTTAGCACAAATTAAATCATTTTCTATTTACGACAAAGTACCTACACTCAAAGTTTTTGACATGATCTTTTAGATAAGGATTTCCTGAATAAACACTATCACTATCATGTCGTGTTTATTCAGGAAATAACTTCAGTGACTTTGGTTTACAGTGTCTTAGTTACTAAGACACTGTAAAACCAAATGACCTGCGTTCATTTGCCGCTCAGACAAATATTTGTGAGGCTACGAAATATTTGCTTAAACAGTCCAGTTATATACCAACTTGTACTTTGAGCCTGTTTTGTTTGTAAAGGTTTGCATGACCGCACGAGACAGAATAAGTGCGTGTTTTTAACAACTTATTCTGCAGTAAATTATACTTAGGTTCTATAATCTGTGCTTTGATTATCTAATTTTCTATAAATTAGATAATCAAAGCACAGATTAGCGCTCGTAGTCGACAAAAATTGATAGCTGCTTTTAACATGTTTTGTTAATGAAAACTTGATAGAAACAAGGTAATTGACTTGTGCGTGAACGGGTTAAAATTAGCTTCGAGCTGACGAGCCACGTGGATCGGTCGTTTGCTACTTTATTTTGGTAGAAAACAAGAGGTTTGATGTAACGATGAGATCATTTTATTTATTGCAAGACTCTGAAGTAGGTAAACGCAATTAAAAACGTAAGATTTTACTATAGCAAGCATTCACAATCACTTATTTAAAGTAATTGTATTGATTTCTGCAGTAATGGTCGCAATTCATATGGAACTTGTTTTTTATAAATAATGTCTTCAATGCTTTCTTTTACTTTATTATTGTACTTAAAACTAGTAAGTAGTCAGTTTTAATAAAAATAAAGATACTATTTTACTATTAATTTTAGACTCTTCGCTGCAAATATAAATGAAGATGTCGCGACTAAGATATTTGTAGTAAGATGTGTATACTCTCTTCGACCTTTAACATTAAATAACCGACCCAGATAATGTTAAGTACTTACATCTCCAATAATATCTTCTCGTAGGTGTGTCGTAAGAGGTTTAACGGAATACTGGACAACGTGTAGCATTAACTGCGTAAGTAATACCGCCGTATCTATGACAGTTTCTCAAATCACACGAAACGATTATCAACGGTTTATTTTACTGTAGCCGGGAGTTATTTCCTACGCTATGACGTCACTGTGTTGACCCCTTTTGCTTCGTCTGTTTGAATAAAGCAGACTCAAATTCTGCTAAGATTTATATTCATTCATATCAGTATTTGTTTTTTTTTTTTAAGAAGTGATTTTGTAGCACGTAATATACCTATAGTATTCTAATACAATAATAATATTCAGTCCATTCACATCTAGTCACAGACGAAGACGACGGTGGCGAAAATTGGGGAAGACCTATGTCCAGCAGTGGAAGTCTTTTGGCTGTATGATGATCATGATGATGTACCAAGAGTTTGTTCCATTTAAAGTAGTAATATTATGGTGTAGGGCTGGAGCAAGTGATATTCCAAATGTTCATAGTGTACAACAATAACCTATCACCGAATGCTTGCAACCTTATTGTATGAGATAATGGGTGTCACTGACTTGGAATAATATTGTAATATGTTATCTCTCTAACCTTTTTATAAAATAAAACAAATCGATTTTTAAATATAACTATAATTTTACAACAGTGATTTCATTATATTCAAAGTTTTAGTTAAAAAGGTAATAAACTATGAGGTTATAGGTAACATTTTGCAGCTGTTTGTTGAACTAGAGCGTACTTACACAAATAAATGAGTAGCCTCTTTTTACATTCATATAGAGCCTGTTTGTATTCGATTCGAGTGAAAGTGTAATAGTGGTTTTCCGTTAGAAAAGCCGTTGCTATTATGGCTCAGTTTGGAACCGTGCCCAATAATATACGGTGTATCGCCCCGTGATCCCGGCGCGGCGTCGACCGGCAACACGCATGCTTTAGTATTACATTCATACTACTTTTGTACAAAATGACGCTCAGCTACCTACTTAAATACATGTAAACAATAATATAGTGTTTTCCTGATTTGTTATAATAAACATAATTTGGTAATATTGTAAAAAATATCGGGCAAATGCGAATCTAACTCTCACAGTGAGAATTTTAAAAACAATAATAAAGGCTGGATGTCACGTTTACTTAAGTAAACCAATTATAATTTATTTTAGTCGTAGTTCAGACCAGCCAGATGCGTTAAAAGTTGAAACTAAAAAGTCATGAATGAAATAAAAAGAACCGGTCACTTACAGAACAAGACTACAAAATAAAAAAGCTGCGTCTCGCAACCAGGCCAACTTAAAAAAAAAAGTATTGTTATCAGGACCGGGCAAAACGCGGTTAAAAGTGAAAGATATAGAGCTATAGAGAATACAGAGGCACAGCGTCAACCACATGTTGTAATGCTATTTAATTGATAAACAATAAAATCGCGAGAAGTGCTGAATGCACATATTTTGTAGTCTTCGTAGGTATACGTAGTGTAAATGTTAGAGGATATCTAATTATATTAATAAACTAGCCATTGCTTCTGCTTTGCACGTGGGTCATTTTTAAATGCTTTTTGAACACATGATTACTATACGTTCAAATTAAAGGTTGGTATGGTAAAGGTATGCACATACAGCCTTTTTTCTTTGTCACTCATCCAATAAATAATGTAAGTTTAAAAAACTTAATGTATGACAATGTGGCGAGTCTACAATAACCCGTTTATATCACACAGAATTAATTACATAAATGAATTACATTTGATTTCGTAACAAATGGAACGAATAGATTTTGTAGGATGTCACATTATTCAATATGCAATAATGACGCCATAACACGGAAATAATATCCACCACCATACCAATATTAATGTAATTTTTATAAGTACAAGAAATGACATTTTGTGGTTTGGGTTTTTTAAAAAGTAATCTTTTTGGCAAATGGTTTCTATCTCTTGTTATTAACACATACTGATTCGAAAACATAAATTATTATTGATTTTTTTACAGATCCTATTGGAAGCTCAGAAGATTGTTTCGAATAAAACTGTCAAAAGTTTTCGGTTTGTGGAGTATGATTTAGTACCTATACTTAGTATACTCTCGAATTTGGAAAAGCCATTTCTAATAAATCGAGAATAAGGCAGCAGGGATGTAAGTTTCCATCTATCAAGAGAACAAACACGTACTTGAACAGCTAAATAACAGTATCCAGCTTTCCATCGTGAATCACAACATCCTAAATAATAAAGAGATCACGATATTGACTTGCTAAATAACAAGCGTAGAAAGTACAAACAACCGTTCTTTACAAAAAACATGTTAATATTGAAAATAAATATACTTAGACTGTTTTTTGCTAAACAGGTGAAGGGTACATGCTGTTTGAAAATTATGACAAGTAAAAAATAGTATTCAAATAAAGATGTAAGGAAAAATAACAAAATACCTAGTCCGTCTTAACTTAGCATGATAGAAAAAACCTTATGGTTACCACTGACTGCTTACCATCGGGCAGAAAGGAGTCATTTTGGTCAAATGATATATTCAGGCCTAAGCAAGTCTATACCTATTGTAACTATGTGTGACTACATTAACTGTTTCCAGAAATCCGTTGAAGTGTCAGTTCGATTTAGGCTATCAAAAATGTTTAAAATTACAGTAATGTACTGGTGTAAGTAAGGTTGTTCAATGTCATTTTAAAACGGATAATACGCCATGCTAGAATAGGAAAGCTGTACTAGTATGTCTTATGAATTCCACAATGATACAGCGCAGTTAGATAAGAGTTGAGAATTGAGCTAAAGGTTGGCGTTGTATGAAATTGGGAATAATGTACCGAGACAAAGAAAAGATGAAAATTAACTGTATGGAAAGCTGGCAACTGGCAGATACGTAGCATCTGATAGAAATTTATGTAAGGCCGGTATTAGACTATCATAGAAATATGATCATAGATGTATGAGTCATTTTTATATCAAGAACATAATTATGACGGTATAATAACTACATGTGATTCATATTCTCTATGATCATAGTTAGGGGATCCTTTTCGACAACTAGCGTACAAGTAGTCTGTATGTAAATAGACAGTGCTGTTGATTTGAAGGGAAGGGAAAGGATCACATAGCAACGGAAAACACGGCTTGATGGTATATGACGTTTTTACGATCAATAAGTGTATTATGTAAAAATGAAGAATGACATCATATAACTATGATCATAGAATTTGACAGATATGAAATCATATTTAGGCATATGATTTAAATATGATAATGTAATACCGGCCTAAGACAGAATTGGGATAGTGTTAAAAATACGTAGGTATCTGTATTATTATTGCGTGGCAAACTTTTATAACTATATATTCAAACAGTCCATGATTTATGTACCATAATATCATAATATAAAGCTATAATGATTCATACAAAATAAAAACAGATATTATTCGTGCATATTTATAATAAGTACCTACATTGTACCTCTTTTCATATCTGCTGCACGATAGGTTTGTGTTATTCATTATAAATAAATAAAACGAACCGAACAATATTTAGTACTAAGTTAGTTTGTTCATTGCTCAAAACACACACTTTTACTTTGATACAGGCGCTTTTAACATTTCACCAAAACGCTACTGATTGTTACAATCCAGATGGTAAAAGATCAATAGTTTATCAATGTCATATTACGTCATCTGACAGTTCGGTTAATAATCTACGTTTCACCAAGCTGTTACCAAAGTAAATATTGTAAAAAAGCTAAAAACCTGATTGAAGGGATCTCAAAAAAGGCAAAATAAAACTCCAATACCAAAATGGTATGTATACCCGTGGCCCGACAACTGCTTGCAGGTATTTTTTGGTCTCTTTATGAGTCTGGGTCCTGGGTTGTCTTCTTTTTTTAATTTTAAGTGTAACAGTGTAGATACAATATTGTATAATTATGGTTGAATTATTAAGATTTTCTAAAACTTGTTTGTACTTTGTTCAACAGTGTTCGATGATAGACTTAGATTTCTTAGGGTCACAGTCACGGTAGCTAATAGGCAAGTAGGACTGACGCATGATGGCCTAACGTACTATTTGAGAGGGCAAGAAGGAAATCTCAGTATAACAATGATAAGATACATTATGTGACTAGTCTAGAATATAAAACTTTAGCCTCAGATACGACTTGCACAAATTTGATGGCCTTACGGGCTATCGAGTACTTGTAGGTAATTAATTGGCACACTAATATGCGCTGTTTTTAGTGTACATTTTGTAGATATTAGGTTCCCTATAAAGTATTGAAAACCGCCAACACAACAATATTAAACTTCTCTTTTCTCTGAACTTCCTTTCTCAAACGTTGGTTTCTGTATTAGAAACTATTTAAATTATAAATGGAATTCATTTACAGTCAATGCATCGTGTTGTTTACATTTGCAAATGATTAGCATTCACCCGGAACTAAACCTGTCGTATTTTCACCTAAACTTGTGAACTATGGTCGCTTTCATTACATCAAGAAACCTTAACACCGTGTGAGGTATACGCTCTAGTTGCCGACCCCCTTTCATTATCTTGAATTTATTACACGTTTCGTTTTAAAAGTCTTATAGTTATGCATGTGGCCGAGATATTTTACAGGCGGTTGCGTTTGCATAACTGCGTCTCACCGTATGTGTACATTATATACGGCACACGGCATACGCAGCTGAGTAATCCCGCATATGTTACGTAATGAAATCGCCGTCATGTTTATCCACGTTCACTTGAAAAATATTAATGTTCATGCAATACGTTTTATTTGAACTAATGCGTTTGATATATATTTTATCGTTACGTTACGTCTTGAAATTGCCAACATTTTGTTTAATTCTTTGTTTAACACTTCCCGGGACAGTAAACGGAGTTATGACAATAGAACAACTATTGTATCTACATCACTGTCCATGAAAAGGTTAATTACGTAATAAACTTATTTATTTTAAATAAATAAAGTTGTAAATAATACTAAAATTAAATTAATAAGCAAAAACTCAATATTCCTTTGCCAATACGGCCACGAGGCCACGACTCATTTCCTTAAATATTCGTATTCATTAAATAAATAAATTTCTTAAATTCCTATTTATCGGAATTCCTCTAGAATTATTAATGTCTCAATTTCTTTAAACACTAAAAACTTTCCAACTTCAAACTAACATTTTGATCAGTTCTAGAGCCGAGCAAGATGAATCAATGACAGAATCAGGATCAGTATCAGAATAGAATAAAAAGGTTTAAGAAAAAGAAAAGAAGAAAATACTTAAAGCTCGTATTATAAAAGTTTAAACACGACTTCGTGTTCATGTTTAACACCAACATTTGCTTGTTGAAATTAATAATAAGTAAGTATCGCAGTTAGTGAAGTGCCAATATAATTAACATATCGACCGGTTTTCGAACTAGTTTGTTAATCCTAGGCCGTTTACCCTTTTAAACGTCCTGTCTGACTCAATCGTGCATTGAACGCGATAAATGATCGGCAGCTTGCCAAAATTATACAAAACATTTTAAATACGTTATTTTACTATGTGATCTCAGGGCTAGAATAATGGAATCTTGTTTTCCAGTCTACTCAGTTGGTGTAGTAAGAGATGACTAAAAGAATATTATGTGATGAGCAGCAGCGGCAACTGCGTAATCTCACCTTAGCGGTCATTAATTTGCTTGCCATGCGTGGTAACTCGGCAAAGGCTCATGTCCAGCAGGGGATGTCTTTAGGATTTTGGGATCTATCGATTTTAATATTTGAAAGCGATAGATCTTTGATCCTGTTGTATTGAAACTAGCAAGCAGTTGGCGCTTTCTGTAGTAAGTGGTTAGTGGGTAATGGTGACATTGTCCATACTTATTAAACTTTAAACTTAGGTACTACTGTTTTATAAAACAACCACAATTATCATATTCCCTTTATTAACTTTGTGGCTATTTGCGTATAGCACACATTTTTATCGCATGGTATCCATTATGTCATTATTTTACATTATTCATAAACAACGTTTTATTACAATGACTTTAGCAATTTTCACAAGTAACAATTTGACTAATTAAAAATGTCCTGAGGCTCTTGTTAGTGCTTTAACAGCTCTTTAAATAGACAACAAACTAGAATTACTGATAAAGTAGCTGTCATTTTAACATTCATGTAACTTAACTTTACAATAATCTCTTTAAAGGCAAATTTAGAGTTATGCAAGTGGCTGTATCAGATATAAGTTACTTGATACGTATTGTAGTTACTTTATTGTTATATTGTGCAGTGCTAGTTATGAGTGTAATATTACCCCGATATTGGTCAGTATTGCGCCGTCGACCCAGATGGACTTGCATAGGTACAGACCTACGTTTAAAACAGGCCACTTATCTATATCACACATAATTTGAAACATTAATATAAACATTTTTCAGAGTGTATGGTTAAACGAAAGAAACGTTTAAACAGTATCGTATCTCGGTCATTAGCTAACACGAAAGCCTAAAATTACCGACCAAAACAAAATGTGACGAGGCTATTTTGGTGTGTTGACGGGTTTTCCCGGTACACCGGAGAATTACAATTATAGATGCTTTGATTTTATATTTAAAGTTTAGAGAGAAAATTATTTTTTTCAAAATTAAGATGATGTGAATAAAAACATTGGTTAAGTTTTGATTAATAGTCTGATAGTTCTGTTTACCATCCCACAATGAAGGAAGATTCTGTGCAGATTGTAAATATTTTCGCTCTTTGGCAGGCAACCGGACTGACTTTAAGAGATGACGAATACGAGGTGATCGCCCTTTATCGGCTATTACGGAAAGAAGCTTGCTAATAGTTTCCTACCAATTAAATTTGCAGGAATACACGAATTGGACATTGTTAGCGAAGTTGTACATAGAGCACTTTCCACACTCCATTCGCTGGTTTAGCATGCATGATTGCTAAATTCAAAGCAGTCTTGCCTCTATACAAGGGGTTTAAGTTTATAACTTATAAATACAATTCAGGATCCACAATTGACTACAACCTACAACGTTGTAAAAAACTAAATTGATCAAGGAATAACTTATCTTATTATTTCTTGAAGTATGAACGTCGAATTATTTACTAAAAATGTTTGCCAAAAATTTTCTTTACTTTAGGCAGCATGTGACCGAAAACGGGCCTCTGTAAGCTATTGCTTCACCATAACAACTAGCCCGCATAATTTGGCATCGTGTGATATTGTTAAAACTTTCCTAAAATAAAAGTCAACACCAACGTACAGTTTTGCTCGTCGAAATATTGTTAGCAGCGTTCGAAAAGACCGTAGCTTAGAAATGGTTTCAAAATAAGTTGAGATAAATTTTACGAAAAGAGTTTATTCTTCCTTTACCCATTTAGATTATTTTATGGATTTGTATAACTTTCTGAGGGCGCTACGTAAAATAACCTGATAATCGAATTGCCGGACATTGAACCTTTTGAATTGTTATCGTTTGCGAATGCTACGATGTACGAGTTTAATTTGGGATGCGGTGCAGAAATCTGATAGTCGCAAAATTTGATATTTTAGTTTTATCTGCGAACGAAGCTAGCAAAAACAGCTCGAGTTTTAAACTGTCTAACCTTTTATCTATCTTTATGCTTAGGATTGTTAGCAAGTCAGGACACTTTTCGTTTCTAGGAACAAGACCAAGTTTTCAAACAGTGACAAAGTTCCTGTATATCATAATCATGTTAGTCATGTCCAAGGTAAACCTGGACAGGTCATACAACTATCAAGAACCCTCAATAAGTAGGTACTTGTTCAGCTTTAGACCTTTTTTTTTTATTGGTTCACTAAACAGGTCGTAACACTTGAATATAGTATAAATCAATTTAACAGAAAATACATGGGCCAGTGTACGACCTTCACGAAGTGAACACAGCATGCAAAATATATATGTTACAAAATTTTATTCTGGCATGAACCTTGCACAATGTTCCAACAGAAAACTAAAAGTAACCAAACCAAAATTAACAATTTAAATGATTTTGACTTAAAACAAAGGTTTTTATAGCAGAACCCGATGTACCAAAGATATCCAAGTCATGGCATATTGTATTACAAAGAAAGCACATGCGATAAAAAGGGGAATGTTGACCATAGTTGGTACGACAAAAAGGAAGGCTGAACGTTGTTCTGTTACAGATACGGCTGCTTGTCCGAGGGACCGCAAAATTGATCTTAGCTAAGGCTTCTGGACAATCTATTTTTCCACTAACTAGTTTATATAGATAAACAATATCTATGACTTTTCGTCGAGTTTTAAGTGGAGATACTTTAAAATGTGCTAATCTGGATTCATAAGATGTTAATTTCCGGCATAAATTATTGGCGTAAGAAAGGTGGTAAAGAAAATGTTTTTGTAGTTTTTCTAATCGATTAACATGTATATCGTATGTAGGGTTCCATATCAGGCTACAATATTCCAGAAGAGATCTTACAAAACAAAGAGGATAATTGAGATTTCAGGATTCTTGAAAAACTTTGTTTGTCTAATTATGAAACCAGCCAGACGCGCTCTCTTGTTACAAATATGGTCGAAATGACTATGAAAATTTAGCTTGGTATCGACAATAACTCCTAGATCTCGTATGCTGACTTCAGTAATGAAAATGTTATCAATATGGTATGGGGCTGGCGTAGGATTCTTTTTTCGAGTAAATTTAATATGAAAACATTTTGTTGCATTTATTAGCATTTTATTTTAAGAGCACCACCTAGTAATACTGTCAATGTCGTTTTGTAAATGTGTGATATCGTCCTGATTGCGTATTACTCTATAGACCTTCAAATCATCTGCAAACATTTGATAATTTGATGTTACTGAGGCACATAGGTTATTGATGAACATCAAAAAGAATAAGGGTCCAAGGTGCGAGCCCTGAGGTACCCCAGATGGTACCCTTTTAGCAAAAGACTTAAATGAACGAACTGTAACAATCTGGGACCTGTTTTTTAAGTATGAATCGCACCATCTTAACAGTGAACCACAAATCCCAGCATGGCCAAGCTTTTGAACAAGCAGTTCATGATTCACTACATCGAATGCCTTGGAGAAGTCTGTGTAGATCGCATGCACTTCACCATGATCCTAAATCGCTTCAGTAATGTCACTGACATAGCTGAGAAGATTCGACGTGGTCGATCACCTTCAACAATAAGAGGCTGGTAACCTTAAGCCATCCGTACACACGCATAACTTGTTTAACTTTACACTACAAACACTTGATAAAACTTCATGTGACTGTTCGTTTAATGCGGGAGTAATTAGATTTAAATTAAGTAATTAATATGATGACTCTATTGTTTGCATTTTTGTACAATTTATTGTAATAATTATATTTCAACTAAGAGTACCTACAATAAAATATGATCACGCGATGCTCCTACTTTATTCAAAACAAAGAGTCCCCTCTTACATTATCAAACTAATGGCAAGCTAAAAAACATAACATTACTATACAAATTAGGTGGCCTGATTTCCTTGATACTTCTAGGTACTAAATCCTCAGCATATTACAGACAGTAGGCAAATTGACTGGCATCTTTCTTTCGATAATCATCCTATAAATGCAAAAGTTTGTGAGTGTATGTGTGTTTGTTACTACTCAGCGCCTAAACGGCTAAACATTGATTCGGTGCCGGAGAGGAAATAGGATACTTTTATGCCGAAAATCGGTCTGGTTCCCGAGTTACATTAATTAAACCATTTGCCGCGCGGGCCAAGCCGCAAAGCGCAGCTAGTATTATTATATATTTACGTTCATAAATGTAGATAGTAGTAGTAATAGCGTATGTGTTCATAACTACTATGGTATTTTTTTGTCGAGATTATGTAATTTGAGAGAAAAGTCTAATATGAGAAATCTAGCATTGCCCTCCAATTTTCTATGAGAGTATTACGCTAAAAAAGCACCTCCCTTTTAAATCGTGTATTTCATCAGCCTGTAGAAAATATTAATATCGCAGGTGTATTTAAAAAAAACATCCAATTAGTGTATCAAAACATTCTAGAGCGCACGTTATGCATATTCCACCTTTCACACTTACGCACCCCTCACTCGTCATGGAAGGTTAAGCAGTATAATAATCACAGGTTGCTTTAATATAATGGGGAGTCGCAAACTTTTATGACCGCACACTCGGAACTGAGGTCTGGTTAGCAACGACCTAGATTGTCTTACAAACAAAGTGACTGACATAAAATTTATTCAGAATTCTCACAAATTAAGTGCATTACTGAAAAATATTGTTTAGAATTTATTTTGTGATTTATCGATTTCATTTTACCGCAAATTTATGTTCTTCAAAAATTCTCTGGGTTTAATATAGGAATTCAGCAGGAGAGGCGAGGGAATAGGAGTTGAAAATTTTGAGAATTTCCTAACTTTCCAGCTCAACTCGAAGAGAAATCCCAAACAGCGAAAAAGCTCGCTGGTAACATCGCAAACGTATCACTTTTGGATACAGTGTACATACTACAAATATTTCTCTCGCATGGACACTGATTGAACCACAGGAACGCCTACAATACAACTTTATTTACGTCATCATTTTCAATTCCTCCATCAAATAATAATTAGGCAAAATATAATATTCTAGCTATTTGATGCACGTTCAAATGAACATCAAAGCGTCAACGTTTCATTTTACCTTTTGAGTATTATGCATTCCACAATCGTATGCCTGATTAAAGCAAAACCTAGCTGTCTATTATTTTACTCTATCTATCTCCACTTTCTTTGTTCAGATTTTTGAAATTGATAATGTTAATTTATTTATTTAACAACTTCAAGTACAAAGTAAACTATTTTAATCTTTACTTATAGAGTACCGATATTTTAATTTAAAACTTTTATTTACCTGTTTACGGGCATAAGTCGATATTCGATACTGCGGTATAAACTCGATGTCCTTAAAATGCCTTCGGCTGCTCAACGTCAGGCATTCAGAGCACTGTTTATTTATTGCATCTCGTAAATCACGAGAGGTACCAGATTTACAACCGTCAATCAAATTCGATTAATCCCAAATCAATTTGACGATCAAGTACGGGAAGTTGGTGATTGATGATACGAAATTGGTGCAGTAATGAGATTTTGTTTAACCACTCGTGTAAGGTTGTCAAACATTAACCCTGCTGTTTGCGGAGTAGCTGCTACTTCTAAAGTTGTACACTTCTCAGTTTGTTTTAGAAGTTTAAATTTTATTCATTCGGATAATCGTTGGCTGCTCCAACTTTTACAAGAATAAGACAGCTTTTGAAATATTAATATGTCGCAAAACTGTTTGACTTGATATTATTATAAAAATGAAATACTAATAACAACTATTTTGTCTGTGCAAGCAATGCAACATGGAAGCAGACATTTTTAGCCCTACACATAATGTAAATTGCAGTTATAAACGTCTAGAATCTAGCCTTAAACCAAATAGCAGTGACAAAGGCCATATAGAACTAGACTCATAATTGCCAGTTACAACTTAGTAATAGTAATTTTTGATAATAAAAAGGGACACACAAAAAAACACATTTGATAATAGTTTAAATTTAGGTCAGCTTCCCACGGCATGGTAATGTGGGAGCGTTTCTTTGTTTTGCTTAAAGGTAAGCGACGCGTGATTGTACTGCACTAATAATATGTATGATGTGATGATTGATTCACATAGAAACAATATATATCTAATGTTACTTTATAATGGATAAAACAAAGAAAATCACGGCAATATAGAGCGTCAAACTTTACTCCAAACTTATTATATCACATGAATGACACAGAATATGAACAGTATGAACATCAAGGAAACAAAACTTAATGTCAGTTTTAGTTTTAACAAGGCAGTGGGCAGTGTACTGCCATGAGTAGAACTAGCATAAAACTCAGGTCACTCTTTATTAATTTAATATTCTTGCTTGATTACTCTATCAGTATTAATAAAGATAATATATTTTTTTTATCTCACAGCTGACTTTCAATAAGTTCGAAAGTGTAAAGCTCTTAAGGTTACATGACAAGACGCGCCCAGTGTGTCCTACTATGACGAACGTTGCATAAGTAAGGTCGCTGACCGCGGCACAATGGGCATGGAGGGAGGCAACATGTTGATATTTAAAAATTAAATACCATGCACGACTGAAACACACCGTATTTATTAAGGCTGCTTTTGCGTGTTGATATTTTATTTTTGTTGGCAACATTGTAACAATAACAAGGTTATGTTTTCGTTCAACAAAAACTTAAATATTATATTACCTAAAAAACTTAAGTTTTTTAGCCATGTATTTTTTCGACGTTGTGTTTTTGAGAGTTCAGTTTATATTACTCGTATAACTAGCTCTCCGCGGTGCGGTTTCACCCGCGTCTTTGCTTACTGCCCTACTCCTATCGCCAGTAGCGTGATGTTACACAGCCTATAACCTTCCTCGAGTACTGGGCTATCATACGCGTAGTTTTATATATATTATAGTAAGAAATTTTCAAATCCGACTGGTAGTTCCAGAGATTAGCGCGTTGAAACAAACAAACAAACAAACTTTTCCTTCCTATATGTATAGATTAAATAATTATGAGGTAACAAACATACAAAAAAAAAACATACGAGCCGAATTGATTACCTCCTCCTTTTTTAAGTCGGTTAAAAAGATTCAAATAATTAAATTAAAAGATTTATTTACACTGGCCGCAACAGGTGACATAACATAACACATTTGTCTGCTCAAGAAAAAGAAAAACTATTACTTTTAATATTGAGAACCATTCTTTTACAAAAAATATTTAGTTTTTTGCCCGACTGACACAGTCAAGGAGGGTAATGTTTTTCGAGCGTATGTATCTATGTATGTATGCATGTATGTTGTATGAGTATGTGAGCATGTATGTCTATTTCTTTGGCACGCTCTACAGCCTAAATGGCTTAATGTATAAATTTTCAATGTAGCGTGTAAGAAAAAAATGGGTTTCTTTCTTTTCACTTTGTTTAGGCAGGCGAGCTTTTTGATTTTTAATAATAATATGGCTTGATGTAAAACGTAGTAGATTACCTACTACGTATGCTTTCAAGCTTTTTCAAATATTCTATTTCTACTAACAGCCTACATAATATCTATGCCTACTAAGTCTATTAAATAAATCTAGTGTTGTGTAAGGTAACAGATGAAGGCAGGAAGTTAATCTAATTAAAAGCTGATCACGTGCCGACAAGCCTCTAGTGAATACATATCATACATTAATATTCAATACCAAACTCAATAACTCTACAATACAATTTTGTAATGCTATATTTATATACTATTGTTGACTATTATTTATGACTATTATATATATATTACTGTTGGTTTAAATTATTTGATAACTTGCGTTATTAAGTACCAACTACTAAAAGCAAACATTGACTCAAATTTTCCACAATAAAAAGGAAAACAGTAGTATCACGTCTTTTTACACCAATGCTTCTCCAGTAATATCAGGCCTCGAGCAGTATTTGTTACCATAATCGAGGCGCAATTTCAGATTTTGGGCTTTTAATCAGATCAAGCATTTCGGGGCAACAGTAATATTTAAAAGCCATAATTAGACGCCAGATCCTGGAAACCTACCACTTAAAGTAGGTCTTCTTCAAACATGCTCTGCAATATTAGCACAAGATGGCACGTCATTTTTATCATTCAATTTGTTATATTTTCATATCCATAAAATCCACAACCTCCAATATTCATGTTATCAAATATTGGACTCTTTACTCTGTAAACATTTGCAGTTTTTACTGCCTAACGTTCTTGCTCGCAAGGTCGTAACAGTCTATACAGTAATTTTATAGACCAACTGAGCACTAAATATGCGCGTTAAGATGAATTGGTCCTTGAACATCCTTTTATAAAAAGGAAACGCGTCACGATTAAGATAGGTCGTCAGTGGGTTGTATGGACTTGTCATAAATGCTCACGAGATTCAATAACACAATTTTATCAAGTAAATTGCATTTCAATAATTTGGACAAGGAGGGGAATTTCATTCATAACTAAACGAATCAGCATTAATCAAAGTACTGATTATATTGGAAATTCCCCTCACGAGTAAGAACTAGTTGCATAGGATTTTATGACTCAAAACACGTGACAACAAGGCAACTGTACAAAAAAAAGGTTTTTAAGCATACAGAGGATTTCCAAAGAGAAACGCAAATAGTAGAGACAAGGCTGTGGTGTGCAACGTCCGTAACCGTATAAGCTGATTACAAAAAAACGTATTGCACCAATACTGGATATTAGCAATACTTACTACAAAACCAGTTGCAAGCAAGTTTTCTGGACTGTGGCCGAAAATATTTTGGTTCTACTTGAAATTATATTAAACAATCGTGAAAATAAAAACGAATTTTGGTACATATTTTTGATAGTCGAAATGACCCAGTGGTAGTACTTTCTAAGTTTATCTTGGACGTTTCTGACTGACGGTGAAGAAAAACATTGTGGGGAAACCTGGACTTAAGTTTGAAATTGATAAACCGTGTGTGGTTATTAATGCCCATGCCTTCTTTATATGTATGAGAAGAGGCCTTTGCCCTTAAATGGATCAGTAAACACGCTGGTATTATAATTATTTTTACCGTTGTAGGATAGAAATCGCAATAACTAACAGTACGTTAGTAAGTAATAACTAAGGCAAGCATGTTAAGTGTTGTGGGCGCCAGTTTGGCGGCTGAGATCGAGGCGATGATGTCACCAAGACAGGTCACGTGCATGTTTGAATATCATGGATTACGGTTGTATCGCCAACGAAGGCTTTATTGCTTTGACAATAGGACGTAATGGTTGAATCAGTTTAATTAAAATACGTAGTCAAATTACCATACTAGTTGAAACTAAATAATTGAATTCCTTGTTTTCTTTCTTTAATCTTAGTATTATATTAATTAGTTAATTTGTAATAATTACTTTGTATGGTTCTTTGGTTGCGTTGAGTGTTTAAATTGTAACTCATTCAAATAACTGTAATTATCTGGCGATTGAAAAGAGTGGCGTGAGTTTCTTGCCAGTTCTTCTCACAGCTCTACCTCGTCAGCGAACTGGCTATAGGTCAATTGGCTGACAAAATGTAATGTTGACTTTTCATAAGCATCATACTTTATGATCTAAATGAAATAAATGCTTTGACTTTGACTTTGAATTAATCACTGGTAGTAAACATTGTTTGCATAAAACAAATAACTACTGCGACGATGCGATCAAATACGTACCTAAATAAATTAAATAAATTCCTAGTATTACTTATAACATAATCTAATACAAACTCATACTGTGGGTGTTAAAATGTTTTATGATTTACTCCCATACTTCAATGTTCGTGTAACCATCTAAGATTGTGAACACGTAATTCTTATTCATATCTCAGCTGGATGCCGTCATACATAAGGATAAACTTCGGGCATTTCTAACCTTGAGTAACGAGCACGTCTTGAGAATGTTTCCTTCTTAACCAAGGACCTATCCTTGACATACTTCCAAGGAAATACAAAGATTTTCGAAGGCCTTCATAAAAGCTGAACCAAATGGTTTTAATAGAGTATACGTAAAATTTATTGGCCTCCGTTTCTATCATTAGAACTACTGAAGTTATGATAATGCGTCACACAGAGTTCCGTATTTATTACTCAAAAACCCTGTTCTAAATTACGACAAAGTCAATATTAGGTAAGTACACAAAAAATATCGTAACAACACTACCTGTTCATTTAATTATTCAATAGGAACACCTGTTGAATTTCGGAGGGTGAAGGAGGTATGAAAATTGACTTTTATCACGCTATCTTCATTGTCGACCCAGTTTGCCTCAAATTAATGAGCCCACGCCTAACTATTATAATGCAAAGTTATGGCAACACCGAATGACTGTTGTAGTAAAATGCAGGTATAATGGAGTACAACTCGCAGTTCACAAAACTAAGCTTTTACATGTAATTAAAATAAACAAGCTTTGTCCATTAGCGACACCATTTTGTCTTGCATCATTAGTTGAATCGTAACTCTAAATGGGTCATCACTTCATCACATTGCGTTGGGTCACTCGTTAGTCTCCTGACAGACCCGTCTAACTATCACTTTAATTGAATAATTAAGAGACCGGACGGAGCATATTTTGTAACTAGTTTAGCCAATAAATTCAAGTAATTGCAACAAAATTCAAATTGCTAAGACATCATCATCGTTATGCTAAAACTACAACGAACTATATGGCGATGAGTAGGTTTATTTGCCTTCAGTTTAGGCTTTACTTTAGACTTCTTATCAATATTCTTTAATAAAACCGTTGGCATTGCTTAGTATCAAATGTATTTACCTATTCCAGCAACGCGCGCTCGTGTGCCAAGGCCAGGCCAGACAAGTTATATTCAATGAAAGGTAGGTAAGCCGTGAACAAAATGACAGTACTAACTACCTGTAGTAATGTGTTGTAGCCACTAAATATTTGTACATCTGTTGTCAAGGCACATCGCTTTTGACATTATTGGAAATAAAGAATGTTGTTGAATATTCTTTAGGCAAACATTCTGAAGTTTATAGGTAGGTTTAATGATGACTCTATTTCTGGACAATTTTAATAATTCAAGTTTTGTAAGATAACTTAGCGTGTGTCTACATTTCTGCAAGACAAAGGAAATGGAATCTCTTTACCTAAATTGTAGAAATGTTACACTTTTTAACGTTTGTATAGAAAGGTATTTAGGAGTGTCAAATGCATTTAGCAAAGACAATAGGACATAATATTATCGTTCGATTGAAAACACGGCAATACCGAACATAATATTATGTACTACATTTACTTTACTTAGAGACATGAGGTTCATTATTGCGTGTCTCCTACCACCAAACGCGTTTATATAAAGAAATTTAAAAACTTGTGATTACAGTTTTATAAAGTTATTGCTACGTGATTATGAGATACAACGCAGCACAATAGCATTCAAGGCAACACGTACAAGAGACAATGTGCAAAAACTTAGATAAAACATGATTATCGTCATATTTTCATGATAGTGGACTGCAGCTTCCTTGCCTGAACAACAAGATGATAAAAAGCCATGATGTCATATACCTACGATTGCAACATTGACTCAGTGCCTGTTTGAGCAAAAAAGTGTAATATCGTAGAATTGTTGAGTGATTCATAATTTGCTGTCATTACTATTTAAAACGTATTACGTTACCTTGGATGGACGTTGTTAATTAAATAGCGCATTTAGGTATTTGCATTTATGTGTCTATAGGCGTAGCCTGTATTAGGTAGGTGCCTACCTATCTACAAATAAGAAAATAGTGCTTGTTCGCTGCATTTAATTGCCAATGTAGGCAGATTAACTTTGGTAATCTAAGTTGAATGTACCACGGATTACAGAAACTTAATTTATATTGACTAGTCAAGACAATCTGTCTCGCCACTAAGCGCTTTTCTTAGAACGCGATAGGTACCAGCCAGGCTGCAACTGCAAGGAGGCGAAAATGTCCTCCTTCTCCGTAATTTTCTCTCTAAATTTAGTAAAAAAAGGTTTCAAGGCAGATGTTATCTACACAGGCGTAAAACGTAACTTTGCTGCTTACTTACAAACAAAGACCTCAAACAAATAACACGCTACCTACCATCATAACTGTTGTTTAATATTAATTAATGATTTTCATCAAAACCGTTTAGTTTGTTGAAAATGTCAAGAGTGGTCTAGTAATAACTACACTAGCATTTACCCGACGAAATAAGAATTCTATCTTTGAAACCTGTCAGCGACACGACGGAGAGGGCAGATGTAGCGTCTCTCAGTGCGCGTTTGAGAAAAACAAAAATGTTATACTAACAGTAGGTAATAATAATATGCGAGACAATGACAAAACGATTATGATATAAATGACGCTAAGTATAGGTAGGTATTATTCAAAATATTGGGTAGAATAACCTGAGCAGAACAAAGACGAAACCACGTTTTAAAAGATCGTACGATTACAAAAAATCACACGTTGGATTGAAACTTTTAAATAGTCGTTGGTTAGCGGCCAGCGTAGGGCGTCAGTTTCACTGTTGGCTGGTCATGCCATCAGCCGTCTACCGGAACATAGTCGAGTAAACCGGTTTTAAGCCCGCCCTTTCCCCAACTCACCGCAACAACTAAGTTGAAGAAGAACAGCACATATTTCACAAAACTCGTTCCACATCCCATCTTGAATGAGTAGTATTCCACTTTTTTAATATGTTCACACACAATCGCACTATGTCACTCGCGGTGTTATTTGTTTGTTTGGCTGTAGGGCTACCGTGACCCACCCGCTCAACGTTGTGAATGCTACTAAAGAAAATACGTAAGAGATCGCGATGGCGGCGCGTCCCCCCCGCGCCCTTCTAGGGTTCCATGAATCATGACTAGGGTGACCAACGCAACGCGACTTGCGTAGCAGCCTGCCTGGGGTTTTACTTTTACGTTGTGGTTGTGATTCTGATAAAATCTGTTTTTAATGACGTTGCTTCTTAAATGGGTTTACGCCTCATGAGTGTCAACATCGCAATTTAGTGACATATTTCGTTGTTTTTTAATTTTTAGCATAAAGATGCGCTATATTTTAAAAATATGTTTTGTACAAATGCTAGAATTAGGTAAAAGCTGTTTAAAAAGTAAGTAACCATATTGCTTACAGTTATTATACTTTGAAAATAACGCAACTTACGTTTCAAATGTATTTTTTATCAATTATAAATTATAATATTAAAATAAGAGCTATAGACATATTTAACTAGCTAATGATACTAAAGAATGCTATTTGAATTACGAACCGAAAAATCAGGTAACATTTAGATACAAGCACGATACAAGTTATACATAATACTTAAATGATAATTAAAAACTCTTTGTCTCATATTATCTCGACACATGAACAACTGCTTGGTGGTCCTAGTCATGACCCCTCATTCACCTGTCCTCTATCTCGCTTACACGATTACGTTACCATTGCTTCAGATGACGCGCTGTCTCTCTCTCACTTTTCATCTCAAAGGATCCTATATCTATAACAAGTAGATTTCGACGTAATTTCGATAGAAGGCGGCTAGAATATTGACTTTAATGCTACTAATGGCTCCTATTTTAAAATGCAAGCTCACTAGACTCTTTGTACTAAACAACAACTGAGGGGACTGAGGGACTTTACCTTTACCTACGCAGAACATTCGCGGTACAGTTTTTTGCCTACAATAGGTAGGTATCCTGAGACGCTCATAGCTCGTTGCACTCACTGATCGGTAAACGATCAGCGGGTTAAGTAACTAAGAGTGCGGCTGGCCCATGGATGGGTGACCGCATATGGGAAATTGATCTGAGCGTCTCCGTGCTTCGGAGGGCACGTTAAAAGCTGATCCCCGTTGTTACCCTGTTGATAACAGTTAAGTCAAGTCAATTAAAAAAAAATGTTCAATAAACGTCAATTTCAAAAAAAGTTTAAATAAAAAGTCAAGGTTATGTTGGATGCTGTTGTATTTTTTGGCTAATTAGGTAAGTATTGTGTTATAGCTACAAATACTTGTATACACCTAAATAGTGGTAAACCAATCTCACATGCGTAGATATTAATATTATGTATAAATACTCAATAGAATTACCTACATACCAAACACCTAAGTAGGTAGATTTTATTACTACAATACAATTGGATAAAATAATATGTAATATTAAAAATTACATATTATTTCGACTTTCTGAAATAAATGAATAGGTAGTTAGGTCAGGGTAGGTCGGTAGGTAGGTATTTGTTATTTAAGTCACAGAGTAGATATCTACTTTGTGGTTAGGTATCTACAACGTCACGGTAGTGACGTGAGTTTAAAAGGTCAAACACTACATAATAAAAGGGTGAGTTCCACTTCCATGACTTGATTACGTAACAATGACGTTCAATAATCGTTTTTTACAAAAATAGAGACCACGTTATGGAAAAGGAGTACCTACTTGTTTATTTATTTAGTAACTATCCTTCCGCGGCGCGGTTTCACCCGCTATAAGTTAGATACATCTTTGGGGACGGCTCCGCTCTCGTCGTCAATAGCGTGCCTAGCCCAGTAGCCCAGTTCTTGAGGAAGGTTATAGGTAAGCAGCCAGAGTCTACGTCAACACCTGGACCTACATTTTTAGGGAATATTTTCCATAATCGCCATGGTTGGCATGGACATCCTACTGCCTATTTTCTCTCCTATTCATAAATACGCTGATTGTTATTTTTAATATTGCAACTGCCATTATTAAGTTAAAAAGAAAACCACCTATTTGCATCTTGCTCCCCTAGTAGCCCCTAGAACGAGTTCCGTGAATCCGTCACACTCGCTGAGAATACTTGTTAATTATCTCGGACGGGGAATCATCGTGGGAATTTTGCTTTTATATAGCGATAGTACATACAAATTAATACATTCATAGTATCGTTTTTTATCTTTGTAATTCGGTCATCTAATAGGATATTTTACTCTCTACGAGAAAAAATCTAAAATATATTATTGAGATAGCTTAGGCAAAAAGCAGTCGGAAAACGTTAGTTTTAGTTCATAAAATAGCAAACTAAATTTTAATATTAAATTCAAAGTTTTCAACTTTTTTGATCTGTTTCTTATCACCAATATATTCAATGTAAATTAGTCGTCATGTTAATATATATGTCATCATCACGCTGTGTAAACTTAAAGTGTCAACTGTCAACCATCAGCTGTAGATACAGGCAATAAATTCTAGTTAATTCGTACATAACGTAATTTTTGTTGTAATATTATCATGCAGGACGGTTTTGTTAAAGGAGACAGCACAAATTTACCAAGGATATACTCTTTGATGGTCGGTAAATTCTTTGCTGGAAATCCCGATTTCTGTTCTGCTGAGTTACGGAATATTAAAACTTCGATGTAAGTAATGCCCTCTTTTTACTAAACCCATTATTTTATACTGTATTTAGTTTTACATATCGTGTTCTAACTGAAATGTAAGTTACAAATAATTTAGCATCTTATTTACATACCTCTATAACCTCCAAATATAAACTTCAATTCAAAAATATGTAGGTACCTAGAGTTTCATGTAATCTATTGTGAAAGATATTTGGGTAGGTAATGCGTATTACATACTTACATCAAAATGATCTTCATAAAAGTACATACGAGTTTTATCAATAATAAAGTTACATAGTTCAGGATTCCTTCTCGCAACTTTAAACCGAGTTTTCCTTATATTTAAATCAGACGGCACTTGAATCCATAATTTGTCCGGTGTTTTTACACTAGTATTCTTGCATACAGGAACAGCACACCAACGATAAGTAGAATATTAACTCATTTTTGAAATATAAACAATTAACTTAAATAAAACATACAAAATATCATTTGCTTACAAGCTAACTGACGTCACACAATATGGCGTCCGCTGCTTCCAGCGTTTTCGTCAAATTACGCGCGAAATTTGAAAATGCAAAATTTAAATGCATTTTTATGGCACTTAACGATTAAATAAAAATTAAATATTTTAAACTCACACGATTCGTACACATAACTATATTTATGAAACGGGTCTACACGTAATAGAAAAATATTATAAGATGTCATAAAGGCCAAGCATGCGACGTCCAAAAAAGAGGGAAAAGATGGCAGAAGTAAGCAGAGCACCAGCTTTTATGCCCTATATAAAAGGAGTGTAATGGACAAAGTTGGAACAGTACTACAGAAATACTCCATAAAGACTGTATACAGTCCGCACTCCAAAATATCTCATCACCTACGTACTCCGAAAGATGTCATCCCTCTACAAACACCTGGTGTCTACAAAGTGGATTGCTGCTGTGGAAGTTCCCACATTGGACAAACCAAGCGCACAATAGAGGAAAGGGTCAAAGAACATATCACAGCTGTCAACAACCGTCAAACAAATAAGTCTGCGATTGCTGAACACCTGTTAGGAACCAACCACTGGATTGAGCTACATAAGCCGCAAGTGCTTTCCACTGATCGGCATTACTACTCCAGGATAGCTCGAGAAGCGGTTGAAATTAAAAAGTACCGAAATTTCAACCGAGAAGACGGATACCGCTTATCTCCATCTTGGAATCCAGTAATCAGCAGGTGTGAGCGTCGCAGTTATGACAAAGTAGGCCAAAGTGAAGACGTCGTGAGTGTTGTGTGTCGTAGTGCTGACTTTTTACAAAATAGTGTAACAAAAGACAAAGTGAGGGTAGTTGCCGAATCCCGAGCTTCAAGGTGAAGACGACGCCTGGCTACATCAGTCAGCCCGTGACCATGGTCGGTGTAATTCGACTGAAACGTCGGGTAAAGAGGTATGACACCTTATAATAATTTTCTAACACGAGTAGACCCGTTTCATAAATATAGTTATAAATAAAAAAAAATCATTTCTTTTAGTGGTTCATTAGCACAATAGAATCTAATTGAGACACTTTTCCAAAATGGGTATAATACCCTATTAAGCATCTCTGTGTCACTCACGATCGTATTTAAATAATTTGGTGTCTAATAAAATAATCTATTTTTTAAATATTTATTTTGTAGACCTATATCATCTTCAATTGGACATTACACCATACACATGGGCTACCTATACCAAAAATAAAAAGTCTTTAAAAAGCTCTACATGTGTATGCACCTATCTAATTAATTATCTAAAAAAGGTACCAATGCTTAGATACTTATTAAGACATAGTTATTAAAAGGTGATAGACGACCTGTTATGAATGGCAGGTCACTGATGGGTTAGAGGTGATATGTCCAGTGAAAGTCTTTCAGCTGAAATGGTAACGACCGAATGAACGTTCCTAGCTACGTAGTACCACCCACAGAAATAAATCCTGATGTACTTCTGTGGTACCTTTCTACTAATACATCTCATTATAATAGTGACCTACGTCATATCTACTCATGATAAACTTACCTTTACGACCGCATAAACTGTTGACCTAGTAAACAAGAAAAATATATGGGGATTGCGAAGCTCCTAATCCCAATGTTCATTCATTTACTTCCTGTTTTCTTGACGAGTTGTGTCGTTTTTATACTCCTGACAACTATCGTCGTAACCGGAGACATGTGCTGTTCGCTGTTCCATCATGTCGCACCGTAGCGCGTTCCATGTCGCCTGTACCGCGCACACTATCAGCACTCAATGCTCTCCTGTGTGCCAATCCTAACTGTGATCTGTTTGCGGATGGATGGCAGAAAATATTGTCAGAGTGCTTGCGGTTCTGCGAACGTGATGCATGAATGTGTTTTATCATATCATTTTTTTTTTGTTTTCATTTTATTCCTCTTTATCTGTGTTTATTGTTTTGAATCGTATATGGTGTAATAATTATTGTAATTGGTAGTAATTAACCGTTTTAATTATTATTATTAAATAAATAAATAAATTAACGTCTAAACAATTAAATTATTCCCAACTATATTTCTAGTTATTTTACACGTACAAATTTGATAATTTGTTTACTTCCTAGTTAGGTACATACCTACTAACATGCAATTATTAGTTTTCTGTTAAATATTTTTTTAGAATTCTATGCTTTGTTTGATAGAAATTGGTAATTGCTGCGTTGTCGTAAACGATGCAAAAAAAAACAACTAAGTACAAAATACTAAATAGTAAGGTAACTTCACACTTTATATTTGTAACAAGTTATTAAAATAAAAATAGCTCTACGTAGGTCAAAGTGAATTAAAATAATTCGGGGTTAACGTGTTTTATGATTAAGTTTAGGTAAGTACCATAGGCATGATATCCAATTTCCCGCAGCGCAGTTTTATTTCTATAGTTACTGCTCTGCTCCCTTCGCCAGTAGCGTGATGTTACATATTAACCTATCACCTTACTCAAGAACTGGGCTATCAAACGCAATAAGACATATTCAAATCCGACCAGTAGTTCCAAAGATAAGCGTGTTCAAACAAACAAAGTCTTACGCTTTTTATATTTGTATAGATAGATAAATAGAAAGAAAGGTATTACCTAGTTGGTGTAAATAAGTTTAGAAGGTATTTTGACAACAATAGATAGGTACTAAAGGCACTGGTACCAATGGTAATACATGATTGTCGTTTAAATAATAGCTACATGCGCGGTATTGTTAATTATTGTTACCATTTGATATAGAAATGTACGCACGTAAAACGAGTTTACGATATAAAGAATACAATTTTATTTTCGCAATTTGTATGTACCATTGCGAATACTAATTGGGTGGCTAGACATGTAAGTATTTCGCTTTCGACCCACCATTCTACTCAGCAAAAAGTAGCTGCGTGCTCTGACCATAAACAAGCGGAAAGGGAGAAAGTTTTTAAGAACGTCAACATAAGACACTTTCCAATAAGTTTAAGCCCTATAATGTACTACTTTATGGCTTGTGTTTTCGATTCCTTCATATTTTTAAAATAGAAGAATATTATTATTCATAAACAAATAACGGGAAAGCACAACATTAGATAGATACAATGGGCCGTCTTATCGCGTACAATGACGACGGAAACGAATTTTATTGATGTAGGTATACTTAGTGCCAAAAATCAGTGTCTTTTTCAAACCTCATTTAAAGACTGATCATTGATTACCTGTTCTGCCAGGTCGCTAAGCCTAGAAAACTTCATTAGCCAGCCTTTTAGTTATGGGTATCCTTAGTCCTTACGAAAACACTGCTCGCCCGAGACCATTGCTTTCAAGAGTTTTAGGTTTGTCTGATTGTACGTTATTAGGCGATGATTACTGCAACAATGAATTTTATTTATCTTTTAAAATCCATAACCTTAATATGTTTTATACAGTCTGTCGCCTTTGCAATTTCCGTCACCTTCCATCAAACCTTGGACCAAATAGATTGGAGTTTGTAGTATAACCGGTTAACTTAATGTCAGAAGGTATTTTATCAGAAGCAATTTCTACCTGATTTCTAACTTAAGTACCTACCTAGAGAACAAAACTAAACAGCAACGATATGATTGGTCCTAACATATTCTAAAGATGGTGACCCATCTTTTACATCAGCTAACTTGTTACCTTTTGGCAAGGCACCTAGGCCGAGTATCTAACCTATTTAGAGGCCGTAATTTAAAAAAAACAGGTACATAACTACCCTAATAATAATTTTACCGATAAAATTATGTATTCAGCAAAGCGTTTGTTCATTTAAATTGTACAGTATTTCATTACGATCCCGGCATACACCTACTTATGTCATTGCCATCGCTTCTTATTTCATTACAATCCTTTTTTTTTGCTTTTCATTAAACTTCATGTGCTAGGTGGTATTATCCCCTGAATTAAGCTTTGCATAAAAGTCTCTTCTATTTTTTCAGAATCCTGTGACTAATGACAGAAAAATGTGCATAAAATGGATTTCTTTTTATAGCGAATCGTCTGTATTTGCGCGAAACGGCGGAATCAACTCAACTTTGCAGATTAATAAATCTTACACATGCCTTTTCTTGTCAATACAGCTATTTATGTAACACATCACAACGTTAAAGGAATTTTATTATGAATTGAATGCAGTAATCTATTGTAATCGTACGTAATAGTGCATTCAGTATAGGTGTTATAAAGTTACTGTGAAAGTGCTAGTATACTTGTTATCGCATAACTGGTATTTTTAATAGCACTCTTTTTTGATACGAAGTAATGTGACTAGCTTGCTTGTCATGTAAATGTAACAGGTACCTACATGGCGGTTATAACAAACTATTCTCTTTAAGATGAAGGTATATTATGTTCAGTAATCAGCAGTGGCGGTTTTCACGGTGAAAGAGAGCTCTTCTGACTAAGTACACAACAGCATGTAAAAGCCAATAGTCACGCGCAAGAGTTTCATAAAGACCGTGTACCAGACTGTAGCTCCTGATTACTAACCGGCATATCTACAACATAATTTACAAGACTTGCAAACAATCTAAAACAAGCCCAAAATCTAGGTTAACACACTGCGTAGCGTTGCGCTTGTTCATAGTTGCCTTTACCAGATCGTCTTACAGACGCGTCTGTCCACCTTGAAAAAGAATATTCTCAATAATTTACCTACATAATTGTCCTCCAACATTTTTAGAGGCACAAATAAAGTTTCTATTTCATTCTTATTTCAGACACACGGATAATGCGATAATTGCGATAATAAAAGTAATTTTGGTGTTCAATTCAATGTTTAATTTAAATTTAAATGTGCGGGAAATTATTTTATTTTATTAAATTATTTATTATTATTATCATAGCGGGAAAACCTGTAAACCTTGATAACCATCATGAAGAAGCATGATTTTAAATCGATTCGTCATAAAACTGTAGGAATATGGTTAAAAAACCATAAACCAAAAAAAGTAAAACGATTACAGTAGGTAGGTGGCGGTAAATCTCAAACGTTTCCGATTTAAGTCAAGGTTGGCGCGTTTTTAGACGGTCAAGTGTTTAATAAGCATAATGATAGCTGACCTGAGTACGTTAGTTTGCTTTTATCCTCTTGACGATGACCTTTAAACATTTTTGGCGGGAATTTTGACCATAAATACACATTTTGTTGATATTTTTGTCATCCTGGCTGACAGTCGTATTAGACTAATCGTATTAATCATAATAGGGAATGATATATTACGACCTTTATTTACATTTCACAAGTAGGTACCTACATTATCTCTGTAAAGCAATATATCGTATCATAATGCGTACTATAGTTATTAGTTATTCCTGACAAAAAGCTTATGAGTGCAGCAGCTGAGTCATTTGAGAAGACATCATTCGCTAAGGTGTAAGACCTTTTAAGTCACGTAGACGGAAAAAAAAGAGGAAAAACCTTAAATATTATATTCCGTTCTGGTTCTTTCTTTAGTTTTGGGTTTAGTTAGGTAGGTATGTTTTACCATTAGTCGTCTTTGATATAACAAAACCACACGAAAGTCAAGTTTTGTCAACTCGGCCATGAGCATCTCGTCCACGTGGTCGAGTCGGGAAGATTAAGGTTTACTTACTATTACGGCTAAATATTTTTTTATTTGTTTTACCACAGAGTAAATAAATAAAGTCGAAATGGCCCAGTGAATGGCACCCGCTTCGTAAAAACGAGGTAATGGGTTCGAATCCGGGCAAGTACCAATGTGATTTTTCAAATCAAATGTAGGTAGGTACTTTCTAAGTTTATCTTGAACATTTCTGACTGACGGTGAAGGAAAAACATTGTAAGGAAACCTGGACTTAAATGTCTGAAATTGTCAATCCGCCTTGAGCAAGCGTGGTGATTAATGCTCATACCTTCTCTATATGAGAAGAGGCCTTTGCCCTGCAGTGGGACAGTAAATAGGCTGGTATTATTATTTATTATTATATAAATAAATAATACTACGTCTAGTGTATTATTTATTTACTCTGTAATGGATAACGAGAAATACCTAACTTCTGTTGAGGCTACCCACCCCTTCCCAGTGTATGTAATATATAATAAAATTTTCTCTTCAATCTATGATATTTATAGAGCATGCTGAAAACTTGAATTAGAAACATGTAAAAAACTCTCACACTGTAGCAGCTAGTCATGATTCACATGCATATGTGAATTCTATGAAGTTAGTTAATGTTTAGCAAGACAGAAATCTGCTAGGTACCTAGGTACACACAGCTGCCATCACTATAAAGGTTCTGAATACTTATTATTAATAGTAGGTACACTTACATTATTTACCTATACGAAGTTGCTCTGTATTGGTAAATTCACAGCTCCTAGACTTCTTAGGTTAATAAAAGGTCTCCCTCATGTTTTTCTACACCTCTACGATATCCATCTCTTGTCGTAGGCGTCATATATACATATAAATAAAAACCAGCTGAACACCTCTGCCTACCCCTTCGGGGATAAAAGGTGTAAGCCTATGTAATGTATGTAAATAAAAAACATAAATTGTGATAATTATTTATTGCCATTAAAACGTAAAAAATCAATAATTATAATATTTCTAATTTAAAAGTTTGTAAATCACATTAGGTACCTACTAACACAACCTACACAATCACCCGATACTATTTTATCTTACTTAATTTACACAGTAGGTACAAACTATATACATGTTATGTAGGTATTATAAATAATGTTTACTTACATAGTACACAGGTATTAAATACACGAAATCCTTAAATATTCGGTAATTGCCATAGATTAAAGATAAGTAAGTACCTTTTTAATCTATATATATAATAAAAATGTAACCGATCGCTGTCTGTACATGGAAGATAAATGAGAAAAAAATTATTGGAGCCTTTATCAAAGCAAATAGAACCCAAAACAATAATTGTTACAATTTTTGTCTGTTTGTCTGTTTGTCTGTGCGTTTGTTCACGCTAATCTCAGAAACGGCTTATCCGATTTAAATATGGTTTTCACTAATACATTGTGGTAATTCACTTAACATTTAGTGTTTGTTTCATGTCAATCGGTTTATAAATAAAAAAGTTATGCCAATTTAAAGAATCACGTCGAACATTTTCTGATAGAAACAGAGACTTTAACAGGTTACGGAATAGCTAATAGCGTTTTTATTTTTCGGATTCCTCTCATTCTAAACAATCTTGCGTTTAGTTTTAAATGAGTCCAGTTTCCAGTGAGCCTATGTTTCGCGATGACAATTAATAAAGCCCAAGGTCAGACACAACTAAAAGTTGTGGGCGTGGACCTAAGTATTAGCTGTTTTTCGCACGGTCAGCTTTATGTGGCTCTATCACGTGTTAGCATTCCTAGCAGCCTGTATGCTTTGATCCCCGATGGCTATACGTCTAATCCATACATCCATACACCCATACATATTATATAAGGCTTTGTCCTGACTGACTGACTGACTAACAGACAACGCACAGCCTAAACTGCTGGTCGTAGTGACTTGAAATTTGGAGGATGTGTTTGTCTAAATGTCTAGAGGTTGTACTAAAAAAGGGTTTTTTAAAATTTAATTCCTAAGTGTGTGAAAAGGGATGAAATAGATTGTATGAATCTTCTTCATTGTTTAACTTACAATTTTTAAATTTTGTTTTGGAATACTTCTATTTAAATAAAAAAAAATCTTATAATTTTATTTTACCGGGGGTGGATTTAGAGGGGTAAAATTAGGGATGAAATATTCTATACAAAGATCTTTAGCTTTAGAAGCTAGCGACTTGAAATTTACAGAGAGGGGGAGGGAGGGAAAGGAGGGAGGAAAAGGAGGGATGAAAAGAGGAATTGAAGAGAAGGAGGAAGGGAGGGGAAAGTGAGAAGGAAGTGATGGGGGAGTGAGAGGAAAGTGATGGGGAAGTGAGGGGGAAGTAAAAAGGAAGTGTGGGGAAAATGCGGGAGAAGTGAAAGGAAAGTCAGGAAGAAGTCAGAGGGAAGTCAGGGGAAAGCCAGGGAGAAGTGAGGGAGAAGTGAGGAGAAAGTGAGGGGAATGTTAGAGAAAAGTAAGAGGAAAGTGAGGGGAAGTGAGGGGAAAGTGACGGAGAAGAAACGGGGAAGTGAGGGGAAAGTGAGGGGGAAGTGAGGGTGCAGTGAGGGGAAGTGAGAGGGAAGTGAGGGGGGAGTGAGGGGAAGTGAGGGGAGTGAGGGTTAAGTGAGGGGTGAATGAGGGGAAAATGAGAGGAAAGTGAGGGAGACAGTAGAGGAAAGGAGAGGGAAGGAATGCGGAAAGAAAAGAGTTCTCGAATGGTGGAAAAAGGGGAAGGGATAGGAAGCGATAGGAAGGGAGAGGAAAGGAGGAAAAGAAAGGAGAAGGAAGGGAGAAGAGATGGGAAAACGAGAAGGCAAGGTAGAGGGAAGTGAAGGAAAGGGCAAGAGATGCTGGAGGAGGGGCAAGGGATGCTGAAGGAGGTGAAGAGGAGAAGGGGGAGGAGAGGAGAGGAAGGAGGAAACTGTGGAGAATGGAGAAAAAGTGCAATAGGAAAGAAGGGGAAGGGGAAAGTTATTCTAGTGAAAATTTGCCTTTGTGTATTGTATATTGTTTTTACGAGGGATATCTTTAGGTAGGTGAAAGAGGATTTGTATGAATGGGAGATTAAAAATAGTATAAAAACAGTATTTAAACAATATAAAAATGCTATCTATATACATAAAAGCAAAAGGTCACTCACTCACTTATCACGAAATCTCAGAAACAACAAGTGCTAGGAATCTCAAACTTTGCATTGTCGTTCCTATTAGGTTATAGGTGCTCACTTAGACGGAATTTTGCGAAATCCATCCCCTAAGGGGGTATAAAGGGATGGCAAAGTTTGTATGAAATTTCTATAGTTTTTATAGTAGGATTACCAAATTACTAGAAAATACTCTTTTTTTATTATTCAGCAACCCCCCTTATTAAATGGGCAAATAAGAGTCGCAAGTTTGTGTGAAAGTGGTTTGTCAGTTTTAGCGGTAGCGGGTTTAAACTGGATTCGCCATAGAGACGGATAATACTGGTACAATGTACGATTGCCATAAAATCAGGCACGCAATATTTTCATAGAGGCACCCATCTAAATTTTCACGCGAACGAAGTCGCGGGCAACAGCTAGTAAATAAATATAAATTTAGTCAATAACGACTTTGTTACTTATATTTAAAAAGACGTGAATAACAAAACGCTAACTTCTTTTTACAACTTTACGTCAATTTTATAACCTGAGAACTGCCTTTGTAATTGTTACTTGTACCTAATCTGACCTAATCCATTAGTGATGAGGTGGTAAATCCGTGAGATTTTAGTGACGTCATTGCACCAAGTAGGTATGCCTAATGTCCGTTTACGAATCGTAAAGAATAGAGACTCATCTTTAAACTTAGTAGGTACGTAATTACTGTTTGAAGTTGTAATAAACTAATGACATATACCTAGCTAACTAAGTAACTACGTCACGTCAGCTCGCTCTTAGTATTCTTTTCATGACTGGAATTAATTTATTTCTGGTATTTTCAGTGTTTTCTGCATAAAGTATTTTTGCTTCAAAAACAAAAACACAATAATTGGTTGCAAAATATAATCTTTTTGATCTTTCCGTTAATGTAAGATTGATTAGAAACTTCTTTGAAAACAAAGATAGCTTCTGTTGACTGTCCGTCAAGCTAAAGTTTTAAGTACATACATAATTACTACACAACATTATCTAATGTTGTGTAGTAATACGCAATATCTTAAATTTCTGAATAAAATAAAAAGATACCGTAGGTACTTATTTTTAAATTTTAATTGTTCTTTATTTTTTAAACGGCGCCATTGTCCCACTGCAGGGCAAAGAGGCCTCTTCTCTTATAGAAAAAGCATGAGCATTAATCACAACGCTTGCTCAAGGCGGATTGGCAATTTCAGACTTTTAAGTCAAGGTTTTCTCATGATGTTTGCCTTCACCGTCAGTCAGAAATATCCAAGATAAACTTAGAGTGTACATAGGTACCTATGATTTGAAAAATCAGATTGGTACTTGCCCGGATTCAAACTATCACTTACTAACGTTTCTAGTACAAATAGGTGTAAACAGCTACCTACCGTTATCAAGTTCCGAGCAGTGAACGAGTATATTTGTCTTTCGTATTACTGAACTGTGTCTTACAACAGTCAAGTCATAGATAACATTAATTAATATCATTAAAGTCGTAAAGACTAACAGATGAAGTCATTGAAAACATACTATGCGTCACTATACTTTACATATTCATTAACAGATAAATATTGTAGAAACGTTAACCTTCAAAACCTTAAGTGTTTGTAAGTCGAACCTGGTTGTTACATCCAAAAACGTTATTTGCGCAAATGCCAATTTGCAACACGAAACAATACTGTAGGTATAGTCTATAGAGTGACATGCTTGTGCAGAAATTTGCACAGATTGTATATGCTAGCAATGTTGACGTTAGGAGACTTTACAGTATGTGCATAGGTAGGTACCTATGGCAAAAATCAAAGTAAGTACGGCAAAGTTCGCCAAATAGACCACGTGATGCGTCACGACGATAGCTACTATATGTACTCAACTGAAATGACGAAGCACTGCGTCATCAATCATGCTGATGACGGTGAGCTGATGATGCATTGTTCTTAATATGGGAATATTAAATTATATTATCGCGAGTTTTTATTATGGGAAACCGTCTAATACCGACACGTGACTCAGTTTGAAGTGGTCCTAAGGTTACTTTGCACTTTATTGAAGAATTTTAAACTACATTTTAAAGTACCTACCTTTTAAAGTTTTACCTACCTACCTAGGTAGGTAAAACTTTAAAATGTAGTTTAAAATACTTATATAAGTATATAATATAATATTACGGTAGTAGATCCACGCTGGTTACAGCATAAATGGGCCCATCTGGTCCACTGTGTTCAACTGTTTGTTCAACGAATTGAACAAATTCAACTAATTATGTGTCATTTGTACAATCGGAAATTTGTAAATGTATGACTAATGTATTAGTTGTACATTAGGTAGAAATAATGGATCATTTGTTCAACTGAAACTTCAAGTTCATGTTTAATTTAACAAAACAAAACAAATTCAACTAATTAAGTGTCATGTGTACAATTGTAAAATGTTTAATTTAACAAAACATTACCCACTGCCGCGACCAATTACCGTGGTCAAAAAAAATGAAAAAAAATAAAAAATTAACATCGAAACAAAGGAATGTCGACAAAACAAATGAGCATCGAGAAAATAAAAGACAGTTCAACGTATACTTTCTAAAAAGAGGGGAACACTTATTACATTGTTCACCACTTGCATTTGCATGTCAACTGTAATTCTATCATTTATAATATTGTATTTTTGACGTTTTTTTAGAGTTTGCTTGTAACTGATAATTTGATGTTCTTTTATTGCTGATATTTTAGCATCATCGAAGAGAACATTCAATAATTGAACTATATTGATATTACGTCTTCTACAAGCATTATTTAATTTCAAATGCCATCCTTCCATATTATTGTTTGTTTTGTATCTCTCTCCAAAAACTGACCATGTGTTAATAAAATAATCGTTTCTGAGCCAATAGTTTTCGAAGTATTGAATAAATTGTTTTAATTTTGAATCAGTTTCTTTGTCCACGTAAGCGTTTAATAATTCAATTTTATTTTGTATATACATCCAGCCTTCTTTTATCATAGTACTCGGTAGTAACGGTAACTTAGCCGTCAGTGATACAATTTTTTTTGTGTAGTTTTCTTTGCTAATTCCAATTTTTTTCGCCTTTCTCCATACACTATTAGAAAAGTGGTATAAACATCCCTTAACATGAATATTAGGAAATATTTTTATCATAGCATTTCTTGCAGCTTCTTCAAAATCAGCAGTATACTTTATCGGTTCCCATTCAGGAATTTGGGATTTTATTATTTCGAATAGTACCGTGTATGACTTCATCGACATGTCCGACATTAATGCGTAAATAATAGGTATTACATTCGACTCATTTTCCGAACTCCCGACATCCCCGTGAAGTGTATAAATTTGTTTGAAAGATTTTGGACACGATTTAAAGGTTCCATCTCCAAAAAAGTGATCAATAGAACCGACTTTTTCTTTAATTTTATCTAAACAAAACACAATTAAGCGGACATTGTTGTCCATGTAGTCACCAAGCAAAAAACATAAGAATTTATTTGGTATTACCACCTCCGATGGAAGAATAAAGTTAAATTTGGGCATACCAGCTGCTTTGTTCCTTTCCTTTTTTTTTTTTTTTATTGTATAGCCTACCAAAGTGACTCCACCCTACCTGATGGTAAGCAGTCAGTAGAATCCAGAAGTGGCAGCCACTATACCAAAAGCTATCGTTTTAAACTGCTGGTATGGTGGCCTCCACTATGGCGGCTGGGAATGGGGTTAGGGGAAGGAAATGAGGGACGTGAGGAAAGAGGAAAGGGGGGAAATTGGGCCTCCGGCGCTCTCACTCACCGAACGAAATGCAGTAGTACGGATACTACTACTCTTAAGTCGATCTTCTATGAGAGGGTAGTACTTCCCCGGACGGTCCGGCCCATTCATGCTGAAATCAGCGTGGATCTACTACCGTGAAATTTTTTTATTGATTTTGTACAAAGTACTTTTTATTGAGGTGTACGTGGGTATTTTAGTGACTTTGTCGTAGCCTATGTCCATGACGGAAGAAATCGTTTCGTTAAACAGTTCTGGTACCGTTTGAGTGCAATCAGAATTTATAATTTTTGTTTTACATTCCTGTATTTTTTTTTCAACTTCTATTTTACCGTAATCAGCTTCGCAAGCGGTAAGTATTGTGATTTTTGTGTTTAATTATATTTCCATTCTGCGAAAATAAATGTAACTTTAGTTACTTTTAGCTACAGTAGGTAAAACTGAATCTCCAAAGTTCCTAGCTCTTGATAAAGTCTCTTGAATCCAAAGTACCACAGCAAAATATTTGTTATGTAATAAAATATTCTACGACTATTACTGAAACATTAGTATGAAATATTCAGTAATGAAAAAAAGTTACCATAATAGTCAAGGATCCCACACAACAAAATTTCCCTTGAAATCTTGATGAACACCTCCATATATTAGACCCATCTGCATAGTTACGGACTTTGTAATATTTATAGCCACTATGGCACAAAACTACACCACGAGATTTTGACAAAAATTGTAACTCTCCAACGTTATTATCACTTAACTCCATAATATTATTAATTATAATTATAATCTACAACAACTATATTTATTCCAATAAAATGCAATTGAATAAAGTCATTGATTGACATTGAGTAATGTCATTGATTATCGTCATCATTGCATTTAAAAGCCACTAATGATGCATAGATAATCTTATTAGAAGGCAAGTAGGTATTTGATTGAACAAAGTACATTATAATAGTGGACTTTGTTCAATTGAATAAATAGTTGAAACAATGACACTATAATAGTGGATTTTGTGCAATTGAATAAATAGTTGTACAAATGACACTTAATTAGTTGAATTTAATTCGTTGAACAAACAGTTGAACACAGTGGACCAGATGAATTGGGCCGGATCGTCCGGGGAAGTACTATCCTCATATAGAAGATCGACGTAAGAGTATCCTTTCCGTTAAATAGTATCCGTACCTACTACCGCGTTTCGTTCGGTGAGTGAGAGTGCCGGAGGCCTAATTCCCCTAATCCCATTCCCAGGCGCCATAGTAGAGGCCACCATACCAGCAGTTTAAGACGATGGCTTTTGGTGTAGTCGTCACTACTTCTGGATTCCACTGACTGCTTACCTTACCATCAGGCGAGGTGGAGTCACTTTGGTAAGCTAATATCAAAAAAAAAACTTATGTTTAAACAGCCGGCGCGGGCGGGGCGTTTCAGTATTTGAATACGTAGGAAAAATATTTTACACATATTGTGAGGTAATTTCTGACTAGTAACAAAACATTGAGTCATATGAAATAAAAAACACATTTTCATTAATTCGCTATAAATCAATGTACTAAATCAGGTATAAAAGAACAGTGTTATGAAAACATTTGAAAATAAGGCCATATTAGTGTACCTATCAACTAAGTAAAAATAAATTTAAAATAAATTTGTAACAATATTTGTGACCAACGTTAAATAAAAACAATTTTTTTATAGATAAGTACCTACTAAATTATAAAATAATAAGAATTTGGACTTCTCAAATGCTTGACACTCAATGAAACCGCTGCCTTATTTCACAAAATACAAACTTGCAGTGATTGTGCGAAATGCAAATCAAAACTGAGCAAATTATTTTAAAAATTTACTTGGTATATACATATAATTTTAAAGTTAATTTTAAATTAATTAAATTTATGCTACCATGCGATCTTTTCGATCATCCTCGTAAAGTCGACATAACACAAGACCTCGTCGTCGAAAACATCTTCGAAAAATACAATAGGTATGATTGTGTTGTAGACTTGTAGTCAATATTCAATAATGTATAAAAGTTGACGTTCCTTTTGATACTGTTTTCAATAAAATAAGTTAGTAGGTATTTATATAATATGCACTTTCTAACTTATTTATTGAAATAATAATAAATAAATAAATAATAATTCTTGTAATTATTATACACAACATAAAAAACTTACATCTAATTGTTCGAAATTCGATTAGATTTCTTTTTTTAAGTTTGAACGATAAGGAGGTTCCTTTTTAAAATTGATCTCTATACCTACCTACCACCTAGTCTTTGCTTTTAATTTGCCTTTTTAATAACAATACGTTTTAATTACAGTTATTTATAGGTAATATTATTAACTTATAACTAAATACATTAATTTCATAAATAAACATAAAATAAAGGCAAGAACAGTGGGACTCAAAAAGGCCTGGTTCGGACTACACTAGTGGTTTAGTCGAGAGGTGTGTTATTTGGTTACTAAACATCTACATCCCAAACCACTTGATTAGAGTTTTATGTTAAGACTTTAGACACACACGTATTTTGTAGTTAGGTTAGGACACGTTTTGTTGCGCATACGTGTATATAACGTGTATGAACAACAAAATTTCAGTCGAGTCGAGTCTGCTCAACTATAGCACAGTCTTAACATTATAATACTGTGACTATAGTTTTAGTTTGCAAGTTATTTTACTAAATAATTCATCAGTCTCCTAAATGACTAGCGTAATCCGAAAATGAGTAAGTTATTTTTTCAGAATCTAGGTATTGATATGGTGTTAGTTATAAATTTATAAACATACAGGAATTAACGCGATCATGCATTAGGTATTTACATACTTACCTTATTTCGCGTTAATTCCCGTATGTTTATAAATTTATATCATGCAACGCTAAAGTTTAAAAGTAAATAAGGTGTTAGTTGTCTTTATTCTTTGGTAAGGAAACCTGGAGGAACATAACAGCATCTCTAAAGAAGTAGCCAGAGGTAAATTGCACCTGGATACATTTTATGTCGGCATTATGGACAGTAAGGATAGACAGAGGCAGTAATGATAAGCGGGTGAGTCAAGCTTTACCGAATTCACTTGAGGGACTCTGAACAGTCTGAACTGGCAGTGACCTATTTTATAAAGAAGAAAGTGGGAAAACCACTTTAATTGTCATGGGGTTGAAGTTGAACTTGGCATTTTGAGGTGTTACCCTTGCGTTACGAGACCCTGGGATGGAAGACTATGTATAGATTTTTTTCGGAAGGTACAGGTATTTTAGATTGTCCATCTTTAAAAAAAGAATGAGAAACTGCCTTATGTATAAAGGCTTAAGCGAACAGTAACATTTAATTTGGTAGATATTATTGTCAGCGACAGAGAAGAACTAAACACAACACTAAGATTTAGTTTTCTATTCACTGTATTGGCCCTATAGCTCTCAGAGGTCTAATTTTAAAGACATCACAAGGAAATTGTATAAAATGCCATGTTAAGATTATCTTAGAGTTATTAATACTTAGTATAGGTAGCAGCAGGAGCAGAGGGTCCAGAGAGGAGGGTATCATCAGGAGACGCGAATGTAGAGTCTCTTGTTGCTGTAGTATGTCTGAATGAATCACGGCGTTTCTCCTTGATGGCATGCGCTAGGAAGAACGTGCAAAATATGCCTGTGCTCTGAAACAAAAGAAAATAAAATTATTATTGTGATTTTATAGCTGTTACACGTGTGGTCTGGCTACACGTGTGGTCTGATAGTTAAAGTGATTATTGATCAGATAGGCAGATCAGATATACATCTCTGTTTGTCAGAATTAGTCGATGATTTGTGAAGAGATTTAATATGATGATGACGCTTGTCACAACCATTAGGAAGAGTCACAGCAGATTCCAATCGAAAATATTTTGCCTGATTAACAAAATTTTTATCTCTAAGTATGCGTGTTTGTGTTCATGTAGACAGCTGTATCAGTTCGAATGAGTAATTACTATTTATGTTAGTTATTTCGCATAACATGTTATCTGACCTCTAGTGTGAACGGTAATGCACAAGGTGAAATATTTATGCTACGGCAATTTGCATATCAGTATGCTTTTACAGTAATTGAATATTATGTTTTAATAGGTAGTTTTTTAAACTGATTTTTGTTTAATAATAGTGTGTATGACTGAGGTGATGAGGTCCCGAGTTCGATTATTGGATATCAGAGAACTAATCGCACCAAGATTTCACTTAAGAAACATGCTGTCGTCAGCATTAGCTTCTCCATCAGTTCCGTGTTCAGTGGGAGAGAACGTCCACACTATTACAGAAATAGAGGACTGCACATGCATAATACCTACTTCTGCTGTTCAGAACGAAAAAAAACATCGTATTGGTAGCAGATAAGATCATGTGATCATGTCTATTCGGACGCAGGATGCGAGTACAGTACTCTACCACTATTTAGTGAAGACGGAGACGCTAAAGGCAAAGCCAGTAATTCTCATTCTCAAATCTATTATAAACATAAACTCCACAGACTAAATTCATCATCATCATATCAGCCAAAAGACGTCCACTGCTGGACATAGGTCTTCCCCAATTTTCGCCACTATGGCCGGTCATTCCGCCGCCCTCATCCATCAATTGCCCGTAACCCTAGAGTGAATTGCAAGCAAGTAATTCCAAAATAGTAGAAGCTTAATTAATTATAATATTACAACAACTACAACGCTATCTAACTAAATGAACACTATCAAAGTAAGCATATTTTTATTATAACTTGTGCTATAGAATCTATAATTCTACGTTACAAATAAAATAAAACCAGACATAATTTAAACCTTAAATATAAATTGTACATCATTCTCATTTTAATCTGAGTAAAAAGCCACCGTAGGGATCGGCGCCAATCTGGCGAATAAAATGATATACCACAATGCTACACTTAACGAAGGATGAACTCTACCCTATAGGCTATACTGTGTAGTGTGTATCTGTATACATATATTTTTCTATAGCTCACAAGTACACGGTAAAAATGTGAGATCCGTATTTAATTCCTGAAGCCCTAGACAAGTGGCATAAATTTCTATTCTATTCATAGAATAGATTAAATAATGTATGGGAAATGACATAAGCTAAGGAATATGTTGGCGTTAGCTTATGTCTATCCCAAACTTAAAAAAAATAAAAAAAATGTGTCAAAAAGTCCTGCCCTAAAAAAGCCTGTCCTGAAATAAAACCGGTAGTGTTAGGGCTGGTTGATATAAATAATTTATATAGGCAAAGGCGCGACCTATTCGTTGTTAAAAACCAAATGTTCTATCTTATTTCTGATTCCTAACTGCGTGAATTTGTTGCCTGCCTGTGGTACCTGACTGATGAATATAGCAAACTTCTTTGTTAGAGTCCATTAGAAGCACTCAGAAGCAGTGGATGTCTCCAGTTTATACATACGTTTTCGGTTTTATAAAATGACTTTTAAATACGGTATGCGATAGCTTATCTGCGCATGGGAACCTACTTATTATAAATAACGAAATTCTAAAATAAAAAAAGACAGAATACAAGACTCAAAACATTGTTAGCTATCGTATTCGTGTTACAAATTAAGTGCATACTTATTTAGTCTGCCTGTACTTATATAGTTTGTGAAGATGACCGCCCACGGCTTATTTAACACAATAAGCGCTAATGGACGTTGGTCGACACTGTCATAGCGTTAATAGGTTAAGAATATCCCATAGGATTGTGTTGAGTGCATTATTGGTTTATATTACTTAGATAAGTAGCCATTAAAATTATATTAGCAAACAAATACAGCTCGTATTTTTGCAAAAGGATAAACTGTATAAATGTGAACAATTACTTCTATTATTTTCTTGATTTTAACAATAGTATAAATGGGTAATTAGTTAAATTAATTGAGTTTGGAGATTTTAATAATCTACAAGGACTTCAGGGATGTCATGGGTCTGGAAGGATAATATAGTAAATGTCATGAATGAATTGCCCTGAGCCCCTGTATGCTGGTACATAAAATTTATAATATGTATTTTCAAAAATTGATTCATAGAATTACAGATAAGGCCTGCTTAATTTATTAGCTTATTTTGTTGGATAAAATATCGTCAACACGCTTCCGAAAATATCTTAGTCAATCTTATTTACAACCCCTAGTAAATCACGCTGTAGGAAACAGATTTAGTAATAAATAACTCTAAGCTGATAATCTTTAGAAGGTCTTCACCAAGGTCGAAGGTTACATGCAAGGCTAGATGCTGTTTTAATGGGTTTACACGAGAGCAAGTGAAACAGATAGTTAAGGTTTCCATTTTGTACGACAATATACGCAATATTAGGGTTGGAAAGATAAAATAAATAGTATTTATTTTAGAATATCAATGGCTTTTGGGGAACCGGAGAGAGAAGGCTTGAGTAAGACAGTGTTTTTGTATACCTACCTAGATTTATTTTAAATTAATCAACCCTCAAAATAAAGGCCAGCAAACTAAATTACAATACTGTTTTGGGTATCACTCAATATCACGTATCCAATTTTTAATATATCAACATCTAAAATCAGTTTTATTATAAATGTCAGTTAATACAGTAACGAGGTCGGTTTTCACATGGATCGGTGTCGTAATTGCCTGCTACCCACGGGAGTTAGCGATGGAGCAATGAGCTGAACCGGAGCCGAGGGGACCGACTGGATGTGCACTCTCATTTAGATACCTAACTCAGCTGTAAACGAACGATCCTGGTTTATATTTAGATTTTTAAATACTTCAATTTTCATTATTTTTTAATATAGCATACCAAGGCATTACAGTTATAATATTGTATATCCTGTATTGTTATATAAATAGGTATTCCCTGGCCAGACCTAAGTTACTGGGCGGTCAGGTTGACACTTCCCGTCGTTTTCAATGCCATCAAAAACAACTTGTAAAAAAAACCAAGTCTCGCAACTCATTTCAAAGCGAAATCCATGTAATACCAAGTCGGTTACTTTATTTAGCCTACTGTGCCCTAGTTAAGGGACTTTCTGTCTTAATTCATTACGTACATAATTAGCTAACCTCTAACAACATCTTAAAGTGACCATATCAATATTAAAATCTTTTATGCTTTAAATAAATAGATTGACTTGGCCATCGCATGAAAACACAATGTATCTCACAAGTATATTATATTAAATTAGATTGTTTAGTGCAAATGCCTAGTCATTTTATTTATTTCAAATATCAGGCTTCGACTTTTATCCACAACGAAGTTAAAGAGAGTCAAAAATGGCCCGAACTGCTTTGAGAAAAGTATGCTACGGCCGCGGCCGCCCGTGCCGCTTTTTTTTGCTCGACTTAGCGGGGGCACTACCTTGCCCCCAGATAAATAGCTCACGGAAGCGAAATGACATAAATAAATAGTGCGGTGTTTAGCAAGTCAAAGTTTCACACTGATAGCTTAATGACTCTCTTATGAGAATTGCGCAAAGATAAAAGGCTTAGGTACATTGTTAGATTAGCCGCTACTAAACTAAACATCCCGCTCATTGTGTCATTCATCGTGTCATTGATAAATTCTGTGAATGAGTTACATTTTAGATTAATGAGCAATTATACTGTGGCAATACCATGAATAACGTGTCTCATATTATCTCTCACTCATCATTACTTATTACTGGTGAGTGACAACATGAAATATACCTAATTATATTGTATGAGGAAATAAATAATAGAGCCATCGGTATGTACCGAATAAAAGACACGACAAAGGAATACCTATTTCAGTGCCGGATTAAGCCAGCGCGAGGCCTGTAGCATATTCTGTCAAGGGGCCCTTGGTTTGCTTCAGGTTCTCAAACCTACCAGGTAGGAATTATACCTACACCTACAGATAGTAATTTAAAAAAAGTTTAAAATCCAAAATATACAAATGTGCATACCTTAAGCACTTATTTTATAGTAAAGATATTCAAGGAAATTAAATGTCGACCAACACATAAAATGTGTAATTTTTAATTGAATAACTTTTTGTTTATAATTTGAATAGTTCATTTTTAAATTACCTGCCTTTTTACTTGAGACTCTGAAACACCTTGCTCTTAATCTACCATCACTAACTAGCTTTCAATAATCTCGAAACATGATCGATATGATAATCGATTCAAAAAAAGGTCAGCTATATTCACTCATAAAATGAATCTTTATTTTATAATAAATCAACCAACCACAGTAGATTGGATCGTGACTGAGTTAATAAAATTTCAATAGTTCGCCTGTTTTCTCGAAATACTTATAATCGATATTATATTAAAATCGATCAAAAAAGTACAATCAGAGCTACATAAACTCGCAAAATAAATGTATACCTATATAAAAAAAATAAAAATCTGACCGCTTGAAGGGTAGAAATGTGGTATAGATGCTAGTCTAAATATATCGATTATATTAAACACTAGCTGTGCCCGCGACTTCGTCTGCGTGGAATAGTGATTTTGGGCAGCATTTTTTGTTATATCTTTTGGTTTGTTTTGAATTATAAACATCTTCGTTTAGGTGAATAAGAAAAATCTTTACAGTAAAAGCTTCTCTATATACGATATTAGACGTATAGCCATCGGGGATCAAAGCCATACAGGCTGCTAGGATTACTTACACGTGACAAATCCACATAAAGCTGACCAAAAACAGCCAATATTTAGATCCAAACTGACAACATTTAGTGTCTAGGCTTTATTAATTGTCATCGCGAAACATAGACTCACTGGAAACTGAACTCGTTTAAAACTAAACGGGAAATTGTTTGGAATGTGAGGAATCCGAGGAATAAAAACGCTATAATGTTTTTTTTATATATTAGCTTGCCAAAGTGACTCTACTCTGCCTGATGGTAAGCAGTCAGTGGAATCCAGAAGTGGTGGACACCATTCTAAAAGCCAAACTACTGGTATGGTGGCCTCCACTATGGCGGCTTAGTGAGATGCTTTTTCACGCCCCGCTTTAAAGACCCAGGATCAAAGTTAGATGGAAACTCATGCGCTGGCAAAGAGTTATAGGCTTTAATTGAGCGACAAAGGTATGAAGTGCTCAACTGAAGTGCGCACTGTGAAAGAGTAGCACGTCAGTCCCGCACGTATCGTTCTGGATAAAAAGGGAGGGGGTAAGATTAATTTAAAGAGCTCTTGAGAGACGGCCATTGAGGAGGCGATGTCTCTACGCAGCTGTAAAGGCTCAAGTGGCCTCCGGGCTTCCGATGATACCGACTGCTCGCAAAGGGCCCCCGTACTCTCTCGAAAATGGTCGCCGGGTCCCACTATCCGGTCACCAACCTGCACGACGAACTACTCCGGGATTATGCGCAACCTGGTGGGACAGCATCTTAGGGAGGTAATTTTTTTTTACTACTATGTGACTCCACCCCGCCTGATGGTAAGCAGTCAGTGGAATCCAGAAGTGGTGGCCACCATACCAAAAGCCATCGTTTTAAACTGCTGGTATGGTGGCCTCCACTATAGCTGCTGGGAATGGGGTTAGGGGAGTGAGGGAAGTGAGGAAAGAGGAAAGGGGGAAATCGGGCCCCCGGCACTCTCACTCACCGAACGAAACGCAGTAGTACGAATACTACTACTCTTACGTCGACCCATTCATGCTGAAACTAGCTTAAGGGCGTTCCGTCACATATGACCTTGAGCGTTTCGCTTCCTCACCACCCCGCGCCTCACCCGAAAAAAACATTGCGTGCGAGTTCGCCCTCTAGCGGCAAGTAGCAGTAGCACAACTATAAGACAATGACCTTACTTGTCCGAAACCGCAGAGCTAAAATCTGATAGACGCGCCAATAATGAATTATTTTTTTAGTATCTATTATTATTTCGTTTAGTAAGTATGTATATTTTTTAGTATATATTATTTATATATTTATTATTTATATAGTAGCGAAAGCAAAGATAAGTGTTTAGAATCATGACGTTTGTTAAATATGTAGTAGAAATAAAAATAACTACTGTGGGTTAAAACAATAAACTCAAAACCCAGCTGCTGTGAAATGTATGTAGGTTTTTTGTACATGAACAAACTAAAACATTTTACTTAAAAAATGTATTAACATCCTATTAATATTATAAATGCGAAAGTTTGTGTGTGTGCACGTATGAAACGTATGCGTACCTCTAGTGTCGCTAGTATCATGAAGCCGCTATGCTAGCAGTTTGAGACAATTTCTATTAAAATAGCAGAGGAGTGCGTTACCCCAGCAAAATGTTGATAAAAATGTGCTTATAAGAGATGAGAGTATAACAGATAATTAGTGCTTCGTAAGGAGTAATTTGTTTGCCTATAGCAAAATTTGTTTGCATTATAGTTTTAAAGTTATTCGGAAAAAAAAACAGATTTTGCTTTGTCTTTTCTTTAAATTATCCAGGCAGAGTCACGTTGGTAGACCAGTATGAATAAAATAACTGTATCAATAGTACTAGTACATGACTTTTCAAAACAATACTGAAAAATTCAATCTTTATTTATGCCCGTCTGATTGTTAAGTGTTCAAAATTAGCTCTTACAAAAGCCAAGAGTTTTCATAACTTTCTAACTCCACTGCGTCTTCATGGACTGATGATATGAGGTCCTGCATCAATAATAAAAAAGCATCTCATAAAGACCACCTAGCCAGCAGTTTGAAACAATATCCTTTGGAATGGTGGCTACCACTTAGTCTTTTGGATCCCACTGACTGTATCATAAGGAAGAGTGAAGTCACTTCGATAGGCAATTGTACGGCACGGTTATATTGATGTATGTAAAGTAAGGTTTTGTGCAGGACAACTTTTTCTTGGTTCTGTAGATACGTACCGCTACCAAACTCGAGTAACAAATCAGACTACACTTGTGCATTGTCTACTATACATTGTACTTGTATATTGTATTAAATGGCAAATCTTGCGGAGTGTATAGGCTTGGAGCCTATTAAATGCAAAACAATTTTGAAGTGCTACAGACTGTGGACCTCCTAAACACTATTTAATTTCATCAGCCTTAGTCCACGAGGTAGGAATAACAGGCACAGTCTGCCGAAAATGAACACAAAATAGTAGGACTGTGATAGCCACTCATGAGTTGGTGTTGTCTGATATCTGGTCCACTGCTTTTAGCGCTTTACAGTTTGCCATAGTAAATTCATCCTTTATAATAAGGCTTCTATCGCGCATCCAAATCAGTAGAAGGATTATCTACTCTACGAACACGAATCTAATCGAAACAAAACGCTGTTCGGTCTCGAGCAAAGATGTATACAGAATATTATACTAAATGATTCATAATTTATTTCCATCCTGTAATCTCGCTTATTGATACATTTTGACATAAAATGTTTTTTTTGTATTAATTATATATGACATAATGCCCGAGCCATAATTGTACAGTTAAGTACACATTTTGTATTGTTTTGTTAAAATTGTATACTTAGTAATATTAAAATTATTATACATTGTGATTTGTGAAATAGATGTTCACAATGTACATTGTGAACTCCTGTGGTAAATTAAGTTCATCTTACTTTATACTTATATCGAATATTAACAGTTTATATAATACTTACATAGACACATTTATTACAGTTCACATGTTGCCTTTACCTTTTGTAGCAATATGCAAATTGAGGCAGCCTGTAAAGCACACATTTTACTTTTTATTTTTTCTTTGCAACATAGAAAGCTGTAAGTATTTAATTACCTATAGAGTTAAGTGTATTGCCTGTGTCACTTTGCATGCTACTTGAAACTGTAACTTACAAAAATTGTAATAACCTGGCGATTAAAAAGAGTGGCCTGAGTTTTTTGCCAGTTCTTCAATTCTTCTTCTTAAAATTCTTTTAAAATTGTTCTTCAGTTTGTCAGCGAACTGGTTGTAGGTTAATTTGCTGACATTTTGTAAATTTTGACGTTCATAAGTGTTAATTTAATTAACCTATATGAATTAACATTTTCCTTATTTATTTTCGGTTCATCTGGATATAACTTCAGTAAATCGTTCTGTATATTGTATAGCCAGCAAACATTTTACGGAAGTAGATCTTTTAGAATAAGCGGGACGGTTTGGCTGGAGATGTGCATTTAACATGTACATAACGACGTAAAATGTAAGTTTTGTCTGAAAATCAGTGGTCCGAAGGCATAGTTACCTCCTCGGTCCTCTTTATTTCCTTTTTTCTCCCACAGTATCTTTACTCTGTATGGCCACCACTGCACTGAATTTGAAACAGCACCATACACCAGCAAAACTGAATTCAAATGATGGAACTGATAAGGATTTTCAGTTACACATGCTTTAAACAAAGCGTCATCATTCCTATGTTGATTTAAGTGCCCGTACGTAAGGTACACAATATCATGTACCCTTAGCAAAATAAGTAACACGAACAATTTCCAAAGTAGACGCATTGTACCCACAGTTTGAGTGATTTGGATGTACCGTGAAAATTACCTCGCTAGAGATTCATTATAAGTATAGATTACTGCAATATGTACATACAAATATATGTGTACATACATATATATGTATGTAAGTACATATTGCAGTATTGTAAATGTATAATATAATGCAAAATCGGTAAAGTAGAACTAATGTAATATTATCGCTAAGTAACGGATCCATGCGGACGACGTCACGGGGTAGTTTTACAGTACATACACTTATAATCAGAAATCAGAAATCAGAAATCAGAAATTTTATTTGTTAACATAGGTACATAACAAAGGTCTTGAGATCATAAAAATAGTGCGCTATGTTTTGCCTACATACAAGGCATACAAACATTTTACAATAAGTTTATATATAATATAATATAATAAAGATACATACATACATACATAGAGTGCTAAAACATAATTCTTTTGCCTTTACCTAGTTAGGTAAAGACTGTACAAAAAAGAGTAGAATTCTTTATACTGTGCCACCGTGCCGGGTCTATTACTTTCTACATACACCTATCACTCGAAAAATACGGTATTAGTTTTGTTATGTCTAGTAGGCACTCAACAATATATTATTTAATTTTAGGATTAAAAATTCATATAGTACGATAATAAAGGAACAGAGTAGGATTTTTAATTTACCTAATTGTGATAATTTCACAGTCTTCAAATATTTTAGTTTGGTTAGAGACTAAGACGTTTTGTAAAGCCTTTTCTTTCTTCCTTTCTTGCAATCAAATAAATAAATCAAAATAAGATGCATTGAAAGTAGAAGGGTAGGTATTTACTTTAGCCTAGTATCTTATCACTGATTTTATCAGCTCATGAAAAAAAATCTAACGAGGTAAATACTTGAATATTTAATCGGCATTACTTACCGATAGAATATTCAAGTACACACCGTATGTATATATAGAATGTATAGGTATTTATGCTCGTGCAAGATAACGTAGATAGTTAGGTACCTAACAGCAGCGTGTATGGTTGTTTTGTGTAGGTACCTAACTAGGTCGCAAACCGACGCATCTCACGTATAATCATTGTAATTTGAGTTCTATGCTAGTTGTACGACCGACGCCGACGTTCGTGTTCCGACCGAAGCACCTCGTACATGTCGGTCGGAATCGGAAAGCGCCCTTGCCACATGAGTAAATATCCAAGTTAGATATTTTACTCATGTGCCCACCTACCACACACCTAGTTCGAAATGATAGTAGACATAGACAATATTGTAGCAAGCTCATATTCATATCCCTAGGGTATATAACAGCAGAAATTTACTGATTCTTGAGGCCCGGTGTTGCCTTGATCTTATCATGAGCGAAAATAGGCTCACCACCTGCTACCTAGTTTACGTGGAACTAAACATAATTAAAGGATATCCTAGGTAAGTATCTCAAAGAAGGTATTTTACTAAAAATATGAAGGTAGGTATACACCTACTTACAGGATATTCATGTGTTGAATCTTTTGCATTTGTATTTGTTTCAGTCGTGAAATTTTAGTCATTTTGATGAAAAATAATAATAAATGTAGGTAAATACCTATGTATTTAATACACTAAAAAAATCTAAATAACTAATCTAATTTATTTGCAACACTAAATCTATCCATACAATTTTTTTTTTTTGATATTATTTATTTGCAATTATTGAATTACGTAAATATTTTTTAAAAAAACCGCATACGTCCGTCCGTCAGAAGGGCTTGCGCCGCTCTGCCGCTCTGCCTCCCGTCGCCCGCGCAGAGCCCCTGCGACGCTGATTCAGCCAAATTATCAATAACTATTGAAACATTATCCTAATAAATGAAATAAATCTATAGAGTTGACATTTGGTTTATTCCGGTTGATTCAATATAACTTTTATATTTATAACTATAGTAATTACAAAGTAATATTTCGATATAAGTGAAATCACGTTGTTTTATTATCGTTAGTATAAGTTATATAATCAATTATTGTAAATAATTCTTCTACTATTCTAAAGTTCATGAATCAAAGTATATTGTAGGCAAAAAACAAAATGAATAAATAGCATTAAAATCTACTAAATATCGAGATGAAAGTCGCGGATTTCGGCGAAATTTCGTCGGAACCACCTTAATACTACGGTTAGGTCTAATTGGGCCCCTGTACAATGCCGCGGGTAGCCAGCGGCAACACCGTTTATACAGGTCTCTCTGGCCGGCGGGTTGACCCACACCAACCACACAATGACTCCACGGATACTCAGCTGGTCCCACACGTACTGCGAGGATTGTCATCTCTGCATCAGTTGGGCCTCTGGCTCTCGCACTTACCGAACGAAACGCAATAATATGGATACTATTACTCTTACAACGATCTTCTATGAGAGGGTAGTACTTCCCTGGTCGATCCGACCCATTCATGCTGAAATCGACTACTACTATTTCGTATTTCACTTTAATTCCACCTATTTCGTAATGAGACGTGTTAACAAACATGTTTTGTCACAAAAAATAAAAATAAAATAAGTCCAGAAAAATATAAATCTAACTTTTATTTACATTTTAATAAAGAAATAAGAGGTGTTAACCTAACTTAAAAACACTAACCTAAGCTAAATACATACCACATGTATGACGTGATTATTTAAATTGGCATAATTTTATTTATGAACCGATTGACATGAAACAAAGACTAAATGTTAAGTGAAGCTTACCACAATATATTAGTGAAAACCATATTTAAATCGGATAAGCCGTTTCTGAGATTAGCGTGCACAAACGCACAGACAAACAGACAAACAGACAAACAGACTAAAATTTTAAAAATCATTGTTTTGGGTTCTGTTTGCGTTGATATAGGTCCCAATAGTATTTTTTCTCATATATCTTCCATGTACAGACAGCGATCGGTTACATTTTTATTATATGTATAGATATAGATTAGAACATTACCGTTAAAAAGTTCGTCAAATACCTACTTATTTTTACGATTTAACGTGACGAAATCGAGTTTTAAATTTTCAAGTGGAAGTGAAGCATAGCCTAAGCGCTTCGCGTTTAAGTCATGCAATATATTTCACGCTCCTATCTAAATTAATATTTTTTTATTACGGTCAGGCAGGCGTTGGAGCGCGGGGCCCCCAAATTCGCGGGGCCTGTAGCATTTGCTACTCTTGCTACGTGGCTAATCCGGCACTGACCTATTTAGATCATTAAGTAGTTAGTACAATATTAATTTCTACAAAGATTTGTAGCTCTAGCACAAGTAAACGTGCCTTTTTGTTGCGCTGACCACAGCCTAAAGTAGGTCTGAGAAAATTTAGTTTGCCGAGTAGGCGCTGCACTCTTAATGTTTTTAACTTATTATTGTTTATTTAAATAGGTATTTGACACTGAGACAAATACGTTAATTTAAGAGTTTCATCTCTTTTGTCGTCTGACGGCATTCTGTATTGTTTAAGTTCTGCATAACTACTAATAATAAATTATCATTAACTTTGACGTATTCGTAAACACTGCTATCTTAATCTTTAGCTATACGAGACTTATTTGAGAGCGAAGTACTTACGAGGCAAGAAATTAATGTTCTTGACTTGAGTGATGATGATGACTGGGCTGTGGTCACATAAATAAATGCTTAATTGGGCGGGCCGATTTACAGGGAACCGTCATGTCCTGGAGGTCGAAATGTCCTACTTTAGGGCGCGATACCGACGCGCGACGCTGTGTATTATTGAAGGAAGATTTAGTTCACCCGGTGCTAATAATAGTTATAATGATGACCTCAATGAAGCTGTTTCTCATTACGATAAAGCAAGGTCATTTCCATAACGTAAAACCGTACCTACTATCCGAACATAGCCCAAGTGTAAGTGTACCTAGGTACGAATACTATTTTTCGCCGATATTTTACAGTTGACTTGACAATTTTTCGGTCAATCTAAGTTTATACTGAAATCAGCAAGTATCGACTGCAAAAGTAGTTAGTGGCCACCGCTGCTAAATAGGACGACATTATATAGTCAGGATGTGTAACAGGTGGCGTAGTAGGCAGATAGATATTAAGTTTATTTACATAAATTATATTCGCTGTACATAATATAGGTAATAATGGCGTAATTGATTCTAAGGATTTCTTTGACATGATGTCATCTACCTATGATCGCAGAATGCGATATCGCAACTCAATTAAAGCCTGAAAGGCAGAAACTCTTTATCAGCGCATGTATCCTTCTCGATTTTGATCAAGGGTATTTTAGCCGTAAAAAGTATTTATAAGGCCACCCTGCCATAGTGGAGGCTACCATGCCAGTAGTTTCAGACGATGTCATTTGAAATTGTGGATTTCACTGACTGATTACCATCAGGCAGAGTAAAGTCAATTTAGTACACTGATATAAAAAAATAGTTGTGTGCCACTTAAAATAACTTCTGAATGACGTTCAGCACTGAACAAAACTTTATGTGGATCTTTTCATAAAGTCATCCAAAATGATGTCCAGGAGTAACACCATTTTAAAAGTCATGGTGGCATGGTGCCCGGTAAGGGGCCTCATCATGATCAATAATATGATATTAATAGGATAAGATAGGATAAGGCAACTGACTTATTGATCATCGCTAGTCTGGTTTTCTTACAATACCTAATTAAACTACTTATTTGCATTGCGTTAGATGTTTTTACATGTTTAAAGACTGAGGCAGTGACTTGAGTTTATTATCACTTACCATCAAGTGAGTCATTTCACAGCTTCCAACCGCGGTAATTAAAAATATAGGTATGTAGGTAGGTATCTTTTGCGCAATCCATTTTTGCGTCAAACTCAAAAGTCATTTATTCCAGATAACAGATTATGACCAAATTAATATGGTTATCAAAAGTAAGCCATGCAAGATTGCTATTTTAAGAACAAATAAAAAAGGGATTAAGATGGGGTAGTACTTTCCTAGTCGATCTGGCCCATTCATGCTGAGGTCAGCAAGGATCTACCACCAACTATTCGAACAGCTTCACTAGCATTTAGTTTTCTACTAGTTATTGTCATTTCGAACTTACATACCCATATGTAAAGTGTTCGTGACCTAGTTAAACAACACGTATGTCGTAGTTTTTATCTGTTAGTTTGCATATCGATTATAACGCGCCTGGGAAGATAACAGCGTTTTTATTACACGCGGTACTTTCCTTATTACTTTTGTTTTAAGTGGTTAGTTACCTTAGTTTTTTTAGTGCTAAATCTGTCGATATATTATGATATTTTTTGTTTTTTCGGACATACACAAACCAAATAGGTGATGCAGAGGCAAAATCACAAACTACGGGTGTTTGTAATAAAGTCCTTTCTGCCCATCGACCTGTGCGTATAAAAAGACGAATTTCTACAACTTAATGCTATAATTCTAAGAGATTTCTAAGAGTCATCGCGATGTGCGGTTTTTCAACATTTAGTTACATGTGCAACGTACGATATTGCAACAAAGAAATCTTTATTTTGAATTCTCAGTTCCTGTAGTTGTATAAACAATCCCATTTTACAACTCAAATAATAACAACGCATAACCGAGTTATTTCTATGAGGTCCGTTTTTAGATTTGTTCCTACGCAGCATAAAATGGAGGCGAATGAAATAGGTTGATAACCTATATTTTATTGTTTAAAATAGATGTTGGTTTCACTAGAAATAGGAAAACTCTGTCGCGAAGAACTTTACAAATATAGTTAAGTTCTTAGGTACATATAATTAATTAATTATACTTAAAAGTAGCTAATCATAGCCCGAAATCTAGGAATGTGTTCGGTAAATAGCAATAGTTTCGGTCTCTGTTAGGTGTACATAGAATCCAATGAAACGTGCCGAAACGTAAATGTTTTCAAGTCTACGTCCACACACAGCAGTTCAAACTAACGTGCAGCCAATATATTAAATTATGTTTATCAGTATGAGGAACTGAACTATGTCAATACAATTATTTATTCTCTACATAAAAGTTGGTGGGGTGTTGGTTGTTGGGCAACAGAATACGTCAACAAATTAGAAAAATGTTGGGCATTAGCTAGGAGTAGGAGAAGGACGTTAGCAGTGACAACTCCACCACCCACTAGAAAAGTAGGTAGGTACCTATGTATACTTAATGGCAGTACCTACTTATATACTTACTTAAGTATAATCAATTATTCAATCAACTTCAAAATTGGAAGGCTGCAGGTAAATTAACCATGGCCTGGAGCATGATAAGATTTCTGTAAATGCGATTACAAATAATTACGTATTTTAAGCCGCCTGGATGTTTTTAAATAATAATAGACATAAACTTTTAAGTATACATTTAATTTAATTAACAGTTAATTAGCGCATCTTAGTTAAACTTCCTCAACGACAAACTTTATACAGGCATAGTTAACACTATACGATTCTACACACATACGAGTACAAGGAATGGCCGTACATTGTTGATTCATGATAACAATGACTCAGTAGCACCATGTTGTGTTACAAACAACATTGACATGACATACACAAGAATGCAACACTTATACGATTATTTAACGCTTACAGATGATGATTATTTAGAATATTTGCTAAGAAATTTATTATTTGGCTTTCCATCTGTCAATTTGAAAATACTGATGCAAAACCTGCAAAGTAGATGTTTTTTTATTTCTACGCCTTTAATTCAATTCGGATTGTCTTGTGGATTGCCTAATTTCGTTGCGAGGTCTAAGACGCAATAGATAATAAGATTTAATAGCAGTCCCCGCGATGCCCGCAAGTGTAATAAAACATTACAGAATACTTAATTGATATAAATATTTTTACTATGTAATAGCTAGGTATTCGAAGCGTTACTTCACTGTTACTATCTCTGTACTTAAGTTGTAGTTTTGTCTCTATTTTTATGTAAGTACACGTCACGATTTAAAACCTATTTGGATGATATTTTCAATACAATGAGATTAAGTAGGTACCTAACTATTTATAATTATTATTGTCTAAACAGACAATGATGCAAGAGGAAAGTACAAAGTCATAACAAGTCAACATCGATCGGGGAAATAGGTACTCATACCTAATATTAATATTTAGAAGTGAATATGAGTAATACAAAATACTGGCTATATACATAGATACATTTAAGTAAGTAACTTTATCTATAATTAATATCGTGAAAATCAGAAAAGCAAAATGAAAAGTAAATTGAAACTACTGCGTCGATCTCTGTCGATATAATTAGCGATTGCTAACCGCAAGTATAAAAATCAATCATCAAACGCATGTCATTATTGGACGGGCGCGGGTGGGAGGTGCTCTATTTACCTACACTTTACAAGACTTACTCGATTAAATTACACAGTACATCAAGTCGTGCATATAATTATGTAAATACCGAATCAAACGATTATTTTATATTTATATACTTATAGCTAAGTATACCGTAATAAAATAGCTACCTAGGTACCTATTCCTTTCATTCGCGTTTAAATTTTAAGTGCCACAACTAGCATACCTACTTTCCGTTTATTTAATCAAGCGCCATAATTGCCTTATTTTCTAATGATTTATAAATTAAATAAACTACGTCTATTTTCAATGCTCGGATAACAAAAGCTAGTAGTTAAAGCTGTATACTCGTAATTACCGCTTGTTACTCGTCCGGCTGTTATTACACTCATTGAGGATAATTATACAATTAATACCTCATACATTAAATGCTTCACGTTGTCCGCCATGATGTTTTTCACTGCTTTCATCTGACCTTTGTTTGACTTATCACAAGATGGATTGATGTAGGTAGGTACATAGTCACTGTAATGTTTTCACATAAGTAAGTATTATTATGTGGCATTTTTGCATTTCAATTAGGAACTACAGAATCTTAGCCTAGTGCTGCAATTTTATTCTACTAATACATCTAGGTATCTAGATTGTGAAGACGTCATAATAATTTGGAACTACTATTAGACACCAGGCTTATAATCGAAGCAATCACATTTTGTATTTAACATTTCGGTTCTGGTGTTCCTAAGGTATGCACTATTTATTAAGTACTAGAAAATGTGTCTTTAGCTACTATTTTCTAGGAGAATCCTAGGATTAGGAGATCCATGGGTCATCCTCATCAGTTACGTACGTATTATTAGTTGGTCCGCTAGGTAACTATTATAGGTATTTGTAATAGCTATAGCCATAATACATTGAGATAACGGTTAACTATAATAACATTAGATTAACCAATACGAAAACAAATATTATCCGTAGATATTATTTTGTAATCTAATATTATTATTGGTACACTAATCAAGTTGTGAATGACGTGATCAAACAGACGGGTTGTCTGTAATAAATAATCGTATCAGAACTGAATGACGGTATTTTGCTAATTATACCAGTTTAGTCTAAAGAATTTGAAAATACTTATTGCATATTTGCATCGGTTTAGAATTTTTTGGACTTGAAGATCAATTCACAGTAATCGGTACTTACTTATAAGCCTGAGTATGAGAGCTGAATGTGCTGAGATTGCATAAAATGCTGCCGCCGATTTTGGCGTTGTGACGACGCAACAACGTTTGTTCAGGAATGGGTCGTGGTCCACCTGCTTAGTTCACCTGGGTGAACTACGGGCACTTTTTCTTGCCGATGGCCCACCTAAATGTTGAGTAATATGCAAATCAAAAATGTCTATAGGCCATGGTCCACCTAAAAGTAATTCCACGTGATCCAGCCATTTTACTACAATTGAAAAATTAATGCCGAAAGATCAAGTGAAAGTCGAAAAAACAAATTAATGCCCTAAAAATCTTTACTGAAGTAATCATTAACTTAAATAAAACAAAAATAATAAGCATATATATAATAATAAACAGTAATATTCTTTGTTATTAAAATGGATGATCTAAACTGTGTCGAATAAGTATTTTACCTGCATGATAATATTTTCACTGCATTTATTTTTTTATATTGAGAACAACGCCATAGCACCATCCCTTTCTTAAAAGAGTTTACTTTATAAAACTGAAATGCCCCTTATAATAGAACCGTGCCACTTTTTCGATTTAAAAAACAATATATTTTAGGCTCTACAGACGTTTTTCCACCTCAATCTTTATCACAATTTTGGACCATCATATTTTCCTGTTTAAATCCTTTACATTAATTAATGAAAAATGGACGATAAAGTCACAGCTCAGTCAGCTCAGTAATGTCATCTTACCAAGGAGGATAATTATTCATCTATTAATGACTAAACAAAGTTCAAAAGGAAAGAGATTGCTTATTATTTTATAAAGGTGGACCACCGGAAAGAAAAGCTCCCGTGGTCCACCTAGGTGGACTGAGGTGGACCATCGGCAAAAAAAGTGCCCGTGGTCCACCCAGGTGAACTAAGCAGCTGAACCACGACCCATTCCTGCGTTTGTTATGTGTTTCGTTTCAGCCCCTTATGTAAGTATCTATTGGTCTTCCTTTTTTTTTTCTTTATATTAGTCTATCAAAGTGACTCCACTCTGCCTGATGGTAAGCAGTCAGTGGAATCCAGAAGTTACTGGTATGGTGGCCTCCACTATGGCGGCTTAGTGAGATGCTTTTTCACGCACCGCTTAAAAGACCCAGGATCAAAATTAGATGGGAACACATGCGCTGGCAAAGAGTTCTAGGCTTTAATTGAGCGACAAAAGTATGAAGTGCTGAACCGTTTGGTTCGAGACCCTTTAGATTCCACTGTGAAAGGGTGGCACTTTAGTCCCGCACGTGTCGTTCTGGATAAAAAGGGAGAGGGTGGGATTAATTCAAAGAGCTCTTCAGAACACTCTCCATGGTAAAGGCGATAGAAGACGGACATTAAGGCGATGTCTCTTCGCAGATTTTAAGGCTCAAGGGTCTTAGTAGTCTCCGGGCTTCCGATGATGCGGACTGCTCGCCACTGCAACCTATCGAGTGCATCAAGTAAGTACTGTGTGGAGCCATCCTTATGTAAATATTATTGATATTATAATATATAAATATAAATCGAAAACTATAAATCATAAAAATAATTCAAAATCTGTCTATGCTTGTGCCAATGAAGCCCTTTCACACATTCAAAATTTGGACCGCGCCGTATAATAGTTAATGTGCCGCCGTTCCTGGCATAAAGACCTTATTTTTAAATGATTTAATTACAAATGTAATATGTATTATTGTGTTTTCAGATTTTTCTTCATGCTTGTAGTAGACCGTATAACTTGCCAAATTGTATAGGTTAACGTGAAATACCCTATAAATTTTGATTCCCTTGTAGACATATTTCAAAAAGAATAATTTCAAATTTAAAATACTTCTACAACATACCACGGATTTGTTTCATATACTCAACTAATACCACAAAATCTTGAACCTATTCTCATTCTTTTATGACTTAAAAATACAGTCGAAACTCCCGTGATGTTTTCTAGGCGGTGATTTTAGGAAGTGTGTACCTACTAGTGTACAGAGCGGTTACATTGCAGTTAATAAAGCATTCGTTTAGATGACATCCTCTGTTCTATAACACACCAATTTTCATATTAAAGTGCTCGTTTTTCAATGTCATATTGCTCCCGGTTCACTACATGGACTGTCGGTGATAGATATAGGTATGGGCATAACAATATTATACGTTATGATGTAACGTGCTTTTGGAATGCTGTCTAAAATGAAATACCTATGCCTACAGCAGATTTTTTTTTCAGCTACAAAGATATTTGTAGATAAGTAGGTAGGTAGGTAGTACACTAGTACATTTTTTTATTCATTATTATCATTTTCTTGACAGCTTATGTGTAATGAAAATTAAGTAAAACTTTAATCACTTTAGTTATTCAGTGTTCTGTAAAAAATATTATACTCTTTCTTGATCATCATAATTCATAATTGATAAGTACCTACGTACTTAAATAACACTTAAAACATTTTCAAGCCCTCACGCTTGTTGATTACTTATACGACTGTGATCGAATTGATCAATAAAATACTATAAATAATATTATTAATCATAGCTTTCAAGTACATTAAACAAAAAAATATTTAGACAGCGGTTATCACAAAAATAAACTGGAGGCGCCGGGTATCGATCCCGGTACCTCTCGCATGCTAAGCGAGCGCTCTACCATCTGAGCTACGCCCCCTGTAATAGCAGTAGCGAAATTAATTATCACAGTACAAAACGTGATTTAACTTTGTTTAAAATGCATGTTTCACTAAAGATTTGTTGCAACTTGCATTACAGTACAGCTATACATTTTAGTAGGTATAGGTATTTTTTTAAGCTTAGAAACTTATGCAGTCGGTATCTTTGAAGTTCTAAGTGTTGTTAAAACTTTGAACATGCAAACAACACTATGAAATACAATAGAGAATATTGACTTGAAAAAATAACTTGAACACTTCTGAGATAATTAAAAAGTCCAAAGCATTAATATAATAATACTAACTGCGCTCACGGCTTTGCACGCGTCTAAAATGTGTTTTGTCTCCCTCGGGAGCGGACCAGACCGATTTTGAGGATAAAAAGCCTATGTCCGTCTCCGGCATCGACGCTATCTACATAATCAAATTTTTTTATCGAAATGGGTTAAGCCGTTTAGTTGCTGAGTGGTAACAAACACACTCTTATACACAAACTTTCACTTCCTATTAAGAGGGTTTACGCGTCATACGAGTGGCAAAGGCAAAGCCGTAGGGCGCAGCTAGTTTATAATATTAGTAGGATAGGATGATTTTATCTGTCAGGAAGTCACTAAATCTTTTCTAACTGTTGCCATGGTAACAAAATACCGGTAGTAAATATTTCGTAACTTCTATGAGTAGATGGCATACACGCATTGAATTAAAACCCATCTCGGCTGATCTCGACCACACCCGCTGACGTCATGGCGCGAGCGCAGATTCGGAGCAAGGTTGTTCCGACCGCGAGGCGACTGATCCGCCGAGTGTCGCTCTTTACCACTCGGTATCTTACTATTTCTGTTATTATACGATAGATAGGTATCCGCGGCGTGGTTTCACCCTCAGAACATTATAGTGTTCTGTGGTTTCACCCGCGTCTTTGCTTTCTGCTCTGCTCCCGTCGCCACTATCGTGATGTTACATAGCCTATTAACCTTCCTCAGAAACTAGGCTATCATACGCAAAAAAAAAATTGTTCAAATCCGACTGGTGGTTTCGAATTAGCGCCTTCAAACAAAAATACTTCAGTTTTATATTAATTATACGATATGGATTCACCAAAATCAACAAAAACATCCTACAAATGATTCCATATTTCGTTAAAACAATAAACGGAACCTAGTAGTTAGGTAAGTACTTAGGTATCTATTCATTGTGTCTTTTGCAAACAACACAGTTTAGCTATTTCGAGTTCGTTGACTTTTCATAGGCAGTAGTTAATTAGCAATAAAGAATACAAACCTTTTGTATTATTTGTATCTTCTTTAAATGATGCCTGTTTCTACACGTATTTAAACTAAACTCCTTAGTTATTATCTCTATTGGTTAATTCCTCATTACCTAAATATTGACAGTGTATTATACATTATTTTAGCATAGACTCATCTGGTTGCCGTTGTCGCGTACAAATATAGCAGCACAAGCAGAAATGATGGACATTCAAATTAAATAATACAATGACCTCACTAACTCGCATCTATCGTAGGGTTGCCATTTTTTTTGTTTTATTGTTATAATAAGTAAGTACAATAGTTACAACTGTGTATATAACAGCAAAAGGTTACTTACAACCCTGCGCTGCCGTTGGAATATGACCAAATATTTGTCTACTGACCCCACAATACTGACCAAGATGATCTAACCCCTAGGAATTATCCGTCGATAGATGTCACTATTACCAACTCACAATTTTTTCTGGTTCATCATTGGATTCACCCGAGTTTAGCCCAAAACTATTTGCACGTTAAATTAAGTCTCTTGATAACTTGAATTGATGGCAACACCACGTACTTACATAAATAGTTGTGTTGAATATGGTATGGTTAGACATTCTGTTTATTACTTTCAAGGTTATTTAGCTTCCGCAAAACTGCAACGATATTTTTGTAAATTTATGAATGTACAAAGTGCGCAAAGAATCTAGCATTCTGAGTACCTACCTCTAACGCAAGATACCTCTAGAGTCCCCAAGAGGGCATAAAATACCATAGTCACCATGCCTGGCAGGCAGAGCCTTGTTCGGTGCTCGCAATAAGGTAGGTAATAGGTAAATATTTAGCCCTTTAGAGACAAAAGGGCCAATAAACATAAGAAATATAAAGTGAAATAACGCCGTTTCAGGATGGCTTAAGGTAGACACCCTAAAAGCATTATCCCGTAGTAAGTCTTGCATTTACTTACATTCTTTCACTTTGCAACTTTCAAGATATGATTTTTAATCAGTCAATCAATCAAATTCTTTATTTTGTCCAAAGCAGTTCATTTCAAGCATCTATATATCGGACTTATAGGCTTTCGATTCAATGTTTACTTATGGTAAGTCGGTTCCACGAGTGCGATTGTGACATTTAGTACATTGCATTGGTACCGTTAAAATGGCTATTTTAATGCACCCAGCTGCATAAAGTTTAATAAAACTGTATTTAATGCACCTAGGTGAATTATCTCAGGTGAATTAAGTTAACAAAGCCTGTAAAGTTAAGGTAAGTACCTACCTATCTAGCAGTTAGACTAGTATTTGTTGTAGTTACTACATTACTGCAATACTTCAAGCCGGCATTTTTATATAATCCCATTTAGGTACATAAAACAAATGAGACTGCCGAATATGGTAACTTGAGTACCTAGGTACTTATCCACTTAGGAATGATTGAAACATATTTATAGGCTATTTATAAACTTGTGCCTATTGTAAATTGTAAGAATAGTTCAATATTGTAATTCGTTACTTTTTAAAAACAAGAAAATACAAAGACTAAACAAATAGAACATAAACAACAGTTTCATTAAATAAACAAGAAACCCCTTCGTTATAAATATGTCGGTTAATGTAATTTTAAAGCATAATACAAAGAATTTGTTCATTGGAACGTAGCTACTTGTGATACACGAGCTTTTGGGTCAAGTGCCGTAAATTCATAAATATTTACTTTTATGACAGGTGTTAGGGATGTAGTTGATGTCTTTTTTTATCGATAAAGATTTTGTTATTCTCAAAGAGAAAACACTAATTCAAATTTATTAGTGAATAAAAAATATTAAGTAGGTATTTATAGTAAATAGGGAATAATAACACATTCTAAATAAAAGATAGTATTATTTATTTGATTTTAAATATCTCTAAGCACCTCAGTATTCAAACTCTCCTGTAAATAAAATGTAAAAGAACAAAAAAATAATTATCTTGTCATCCTGTCTACGTCCTCGTGTCTATACAACATTTTTATTCATTAGAAGAATACAATTACTTATCAGACAGAGTTACTTTCGCATTTATAATTTTAATAAGTATGGATTAAGCTTTTTAAAAAGTACTTTAACAATTATAATGTACTTATTATATTAATTGTTAAGTAACATAAATACTTAATCTTAATGTTAAACATGATAAAACTAACCAGAATTTAATTGCGCACATATTAATTATAATAAATTATTTTTAAGTTTATCAAAATAAACAAATTTTAAAGTGTAATAACCGACATAAATAATAACATACGTAATCATTTATATATAGACGTTTTAATACAATTAACTGGGTCGTGGGGGTATAATCAATGACGTAATATAGTTAGCGTAAATACTTGGTAACCAAACTATGACATATTATATTAGGCAAGTATGACGAATGTACGGAATGTACCCTAATATGAGCGTTTACCTTTACGCGTCATGCATGACGCATGACGATGCCACGTCGCATTTTAGTATCATATTTCGTGGTTTTAAATTTTTATAACTTTATATAATTCTAGCATAAACCTACATAAACAGAACATATTTCTTAAATAGCCCTGATAAAATGCTAGAATTAGGTGAAAGCTGTTTAAAAAGTAAGTAACCATAATCCTTACAGTTATTTTACTATGAAAATACCGCAACCGAAGTTTCAAATGTATTATTTGCTTATAAATAGAACTGTAAACGCAATGATTTTTTACTCATTTTACAGCTTTCACCTAATTCTAGCATTTGTGCGGAACATATTTTTAAAATATAGCTTCGATTAAATAATAAAAATTGAAAACCACGAAATATGACACTAAATTGCGACGTAGCCACCTCATGACGCGTAAACGCTCTAAAGATAAAGTTTTTTTAATATTTTAGAACATGTTTGCAATCTATAGTACTTTTTAACCGACTTCAAAAAGGAGGAGGTTATCAATTCGGGTCGTATGTTTTTTTTTTTGTATGTTTGTTACCTCATATCTCGGTCATTTATGAACCGATTTGAAAATATTTTTTTTTATTTGAAATTATGAAATTATCTGAAATTGGTCCCATTTTTTTATTATAAGAAATGGTTAAGTGGTTGTATGTTTGTTACAACAGAACTCGGTCATTTATAAACCAATTTGGAAAATTCTTCTTTTAATTGAAAGGGTATACTCCGAAATGGGGTCCCATGTTTTTTTTATAAAGAATGATTTAGTGGTTTGCTTCAATTTTATATTTTGTAACAAAACGTATGCAAGGAGTGAAGACGTGTAAAGCAACACGTCGATGTCTTTTGCGACGAATTATCTGACATTGACATGTCCATGCTACAAGTGCGAAGTGATTTTCAAAATTCATTTTTTGTTAGAAACGAAGTAGCCCTGGATGAGTGACCATTTGTGTCATTTCATTTTCAGCGTCTTCATTCTTTAGAAGCATTAGACTATGATTATCACTATAATTTGGTAGTCGTTAAGCCAAGTTGGAGGTCTTATGGTCGTGAGTAATTACAACAGCAAAGGGCGGCCTTGAACCTGCCTTTACAGCACCACTGTTTATTTTTTGTATATCTGTTAAGCGATTGCTCGGTCAGTTAAATTATGATTTTTGATGATTCTTTATTGTTGGTAGATCATTACTTTTTTGTTTTGATTTGTGGTTTCTGGGATTCAGGGTTTAGCGATCGAGAAAGTGTTGACAAGGACCTTATATCTCTATTTACAATCTTACCTCTCGTCTCTACTTTCTTTCAAACGGCGCGGCGCTGTCTTATTTGCGCAGCACGTTTAGTGGGTCTACCCATATTGAATATATTTATGCACAATTAATTCCCACTAAAAGTTTAAAAATAAAATTATTTTTAGAAAAAAAATGAAAACCGACTTCAAACAACACCTACATGTTCAATCCTTAACTAAAAAGTAGAAAATAATATTTTAATTACTTCATAGCAAAGAACATTAAATGGAAATCAACGCAATCCTTGATACCTATAATACTTTACTATTTATAGTTTTTAATCAGTTATTTTGGAGTCACATGAACATGAACATGTAGGTGTTGTTTGAAGTCGGTTATCATTTTTTTTCTAAAAATAATTTGATAGTTATATCTACAAATGAATTAACATTGACACAAATCGTCACGGCACAAATTCAAAAATAGAACACACAGAGGCCGGTGAACTACGAAAACATTTAAATCGTTCGATATAATTGTATATAGGTAGGTATATAATAGCTCATAAAGTCACGCTTTAAACTCGATATAAAATATCGATAAGTTGAACATTGAACAATCGAGTGCAGAACTGGCTTATCGTTTCTTTCGTGTTATTGTTTACCGATAAGAGGTTTTTGTTGCTTTATGTAATATGCGTCAACTTGGTTCTATTATAATAACCTAGTTTACATCACTAGGTAGGTACTTATGACGCCATTAATAATCTGAAATAAACTTATGAAGTAGGTATAAATAAAAAGTCATTGTTAAACTTTTAGATTAGTAGTCAGTACTTACAAATTTATAAATGAGACTAAAAAAACTGAATACATCCTGAACTATCTAATACTTAATAATACGAATGGAGGCCACAACGACAAGTGAAAACGGTAAGGAATTGAGAGTAGTTTTGGACTTCACCGGCTTTTATTCATTAAGTAGCGTGGCATTTTATAAATTTATAAATTTTTAGTTTAATTTTATACTTGTAAAGTAAGTAGGTACTAGGTAGGTTTCTATTTCTCTAGGATAGCTACAAAATAAATACCTAGAAAGTAGTAGAAGACACTAGGTTACGCTATGTACCACAAAAACAAAAACCACAAAAAACAACAGAACACTTATTTTAAACTGCGTACACCAATTTACTTTAAAACTTTTTTACTTTTAGAGTGCTGTGCACACCTGTAAGTGGCAATTTAACTTTAGATAATAATATTAAAATGAAAACAGTAATGTATTTGTGAATGCGCCTTTGGAGTGCCATAAATAAATAAATAAATACCTATACTTAGAGAACTACTTAATTGATATTAAGACAACATGTACCTAGACCTATTCTAATTAAATACCTTTACCGACAAAATCTTAACATGACTCCTTTAGATTAGCCCAATTTCGTTACAATTAGTTTACCGCACCCTTACAAGTAACCGTACCTGCCAATTTGTGTAACGGTGTAATTATATTATAAACCTACACGTTATTTGTTATATAAACCTGGGATAAGGTACTGATTAATTAAATTAATACCTAAGTAATTATTGTTCTGATTAGAGCTATCAATACTATTATATAAATCAAAAGAGTTTGTTTGTTTGAACGCGCTAATCTCTGGAACTAACAGTCTGATTTCAAAATCATTTTTTGTGCTTATTTCAGTTCTCGAGGAAGGTTATAGGCTATGTAACATCACATACTGGCTACAGGAGCAGAACAGTAAATAAAGACGCGGATGAAAACGCGCCGCGGCAAGCTAGTACAATTTATGCAGTGTTCCAGAGGCCCTAGACAAGTGTCAAACATTTCTATTCTATTCATAGAATAGATAAAAAAATGTATGAGATTGACATAAGCTAACGCCAGAGCTTATGTCAATCTCATACATTTTTTTATCTATTCTATGAATAGAATAGAAATGTTTGACACTTGTCTAGGGCCTCTGGAACACTATACTTATACCTACAAAATAACTATGCAAGTACTTACCTACTTACAGGTAGTTTAATATTTTGATCTCAAAAAATATAAATACTAAGGAGGAAGCAGGAGCATTGGAAATTTAACTAGTTCTATTCTTACAAGTTCAGGTTTCCTCACAATATTGACATACTTAATGTTTCCTCTTTTTCAGTATAAATCAAGTAGGTAAGAGCAGATATTTTATCATTTCTCGCCTAATCAATAATACCAATACTTACTACGGAATAAACTTTGTCAAAATAACAGAACTCTTCCCTTATTACGGACCCTATTGCATCACGAATTATAACTTGACATAAAAGTAACATTAATCAATAGAACAATGCCATGCGAATGTTTATTGCTAATATTTAAAGAATCTGTTATCATCTTCACCCACATGAAATGGGCGTATGTTAATCGACCACTCACGCAAATTGTAAAACACCATATTCGTTCACATTGCATAAGATTAAACAAATTACTTTCACTGATAGCATTTCAAATATTACAACAAAAAATTAAATGTTTTATCGACCATTTTAAAAGAGCTGTTTCATCTCTCTACTTCTATAACATTTTAGGGTTAAAGAGGGGTCTTTTAGAAGTTGTTGCATTGGTTAAGCGTAGGCGACGCGAATGGCAGCTTTCTATGATTGCACAATCTGTAGTAGGATTTGTCGCGACCGGTCTAACCACTTTTTAACATTTGTAATTTGTATAGTGGTTGTGGTCGTATTGTTTATATTTCAATGGTCGTTTTCGATTCTTCATATCGATATTATGTGTGGTAATAGGTATATGGCAGTGTGGCTCTTCCTGTCTGTCTTCGCAATTGTGAAAGAGGCTGGACGATGGAAGTGTGTGTATTGAGTGATCCAATTAGGTTCAGACATGTGGGTGGTGGTAAGGATAGATGAAAGTCGATTAGAAAACAGTTTTATCAAGTGGCATTGCCTGAGCAGACCGGTAGAGATTCAAATAGGTGATGTGTTGGCGAAGGGCCAAATTATGTATGTGTATGGTGAGATTAATGTTTGAGAAGCGAAAGAGTTTGGATTGTAGGAAATGGTTAAATAGTCCTTAGGTACCTACCTCATTAATGTGAGACAGGTGTGAGGTTATGTATGTTATTAAAATATTATTTTTAAAGTTATATTTACGTGTTTCCGAGTCCAAATGTTTACCTATCACAAATAGAAAACGTGCTTTATTTATGAAAAAGAAAATCCATACTTACCCACCTGTTCAATCTACAGTATAGATCGGCTACCTATTTTGCTATCTGTAGGCATCCTTGTAGACTATAACATATTGTATCGCTTTAGCTTAGAAAATAATAAGTTTTCCAGTATTTAATCAAACCTTTCTTTGGTGAAAAGTACGAAAATAGTTTGGGTTGTACAAAAAATTGCAAGGGTCACAAGTCAAATGCAAATGTTGTCTGACAACTTTTGACTCCATCTCTTTCATCGCGATCGAATACTGCTCTTTCTTATAGTATAAACCTATTGATTTATTCACAGCGACTAAGTTCTTAGACACTTTGACCTTTTACGACTTTGAACGGTCTCTGACATTTAACTTTTTGAACCTGTTGATTTGGAGAGGCGTAGAGATAAAAAAGAAAATTGCATTTACATCTAGTAGCTTCAAAACTTTTCTGCCCAACGGCTATTAGTTGTGCCTATTGCCAATTTAGTAAACCGACTCTGCAATTAGGTTCTCCTGCGGCTTTTACTATCTTTATGCGATCTCGTAGAGAGACACCGAGATGACATAGCTGCTTCGTCGCTCTGTAACTAACATTGAGCCTTCTAAGGAAACTCATAATTAGCGAACGCGTGTCTGATCGTATTTTATTAATAAGCACCTATATTCCGCAATAAACGGTATGGAAACCGTAAAATCTGTATAAAAAGAAAAAAACAACAAATTTTCGTTATACCTACTATTAAGAGATTTAAGAGAGAATGTATATTATTAATTCTCTACAGGTAGATAAAGCAGGTATGTACTAAAAAAGGACAGCGCAATGTATCAACCAGTATGAATGTAGATCTCGCCGGTCTAGTACGTCATCATTCGTAAATATGATATCATCTGTAGCTATTTTAGTACATTTGTTTTGTTCACTATCTACTGAGACAGAATTAGTTGGAAACCAAGTGGTATTATTTAAAATGTGGTAACTAGTGGGTATCGTAGTACCTAGGAACTCTTATGTAATGAGGTTTCAAATTTACAATATCTTGCAGAAACATAACACGGTCTGGCAGAAAGCACTTCTAGCGAAGTTACCTTCATATAGAATCCCTGAGAGACTCTGCAGATAGGTCGCCAGCTTCCTAAATGGTCGGCGCATTAAGGTCGTTACTGACGATGCATGCTCCGATACCAAGATGGTTAATGCTGGCGTACCACAAGGCTCTATGCTCTCCCCGACGCTGTTTAATCTGCTTATCAATGACATAGTAAATATTGAAAACATTCATTGTTACGCAGATCTATGACAGCACGGGTGACACGACTGACACGTGGTACACTAGCCAACATAATGTCCCAAAAAACGCTGTACATGAGAGACGGTTACTATTGGGTATTACGACCAATGAAAGACGTGAGTTCATGAACTAATTTGTATATTATTAGTTATTATTTAATAGGAGAGGTGTGTGTTCACTCTCGCTCAATACAGGCAGGATATTACAGGATACTGACTTGTAACCGAGCTGTTATTTGTGTTAAAAGGTTCTTATGAATGGACTCTAAACCACTTATGTGGGACGGATATATTTTTGTATATTCCAACAGTTACAACTTGTGTCTGAAGTTGAGGCCTCTCTCGGGCGAGCTCTCGAATAAGGTGAGAAAAATTTAGTTCATTTTAACTCCACGAAGACACAAGTATGCGCGTGTGGTATGCGTATGGAATTGGGATCCTCGGCGTTCAAATGTCCAGCAATGTCTAATTTGGGAGTCATGTGGAAGACAAAGCCAAACTAGCGAACAAAAAGGTGGGCGTTCTCAACAGAGCTGTTACAGCCGTATGCGTGCTCTATCGTATGTTTCACGGAGAGTGCTCTGAGGAACTGTTTGACTTGGTGCCATCATCTCCTTTCTATCATCGCAGCACTCGACATCGCAGCAAAGTTAATCCATACTACGTAGACACGATTTCGTCTAGCACGGTTCGTTTTCAGCGTTTATTTCTCCCACGTACTTGCAGGCTCTGGAATGAACTACCAGCTGCGGTGTTTTCCTAACGCTATGAAACGTCCTTCTTCAAACAAGGTTTAAAGAGATTATTCATATTACGATAGACAGCGGCTTCGCAAAGCCCCTGGCATTGTAGAAGTCCATAAGCAACAGTTGCCACTTACCACTAGGTGGGCTGTTGGCTCGTCTGCGACTATAGGCAAAAAAAAAAAAATGCGTGTTTGACATTGATAACTTAAATAATTAAGTCATTAATTTTACTAATTTATAGCCCATATTTTAATCATAATTTATGAACTATAAATAAATTATTAATTGGGCTAATAGGTATGCCTAAGGGAAACAAAAACTCCTAATGGATGTTTTCCACCCGCAGTGCGTGTGTTACTAAAACTTATCTATCTACATATAATTTTGACCCTGGGTCTTACATGCGGGCGTGAAAAAGCCACTCATATAGACCCAATAGTGAGGGCCACTATACCAGTAGTTTGAGACGATTGCTTTTGGAATGATGCGCACCACTTCTGAATCACACTGAGATATCACTACTTAGATACTATCAGGCAGAGTGGAATCATATTCGTAGGCGAATATAAAAAATACTGTTCTAATGAGCAAGACCAATAATGTAACGAAACATAGGTACATAGCTGAAAGCACATGTTATAGTATCATATTTTAAAAGCATTAGATACCACTTAACCGCATCGAAAACCCAAGTCAAACCGTGGAAGGTTCTTAATAATAGGCATTTATCCTGATAAATACACCTTTTTTTTTATTGCTGACAGGGGCAGACGAGCAAACAGTCCACCTGATGGTGAGTGGTAACTGTCGCTCATGGACGACCCAGAGCATTGCTCCAAAATGCCAGGGACTATGCAAAGCCGCTGCCTGCCGCGATGGGTGAAGAGATTGCGATTGAAGGAGGTGAGGAAAAAGGAAAGGAGAAGAATGGCTGCTATCATCCTACTATAGCATACCTACCTATAATTACCTCATACACAGTTTTAGCCATTAGATGACCGGACGGATGACCTATCTATATAGTTATCTTATCTCATTTCTAAATAAACAGAACCCATAGGACATTGTTTGCGTCATGAAATAATAATTATGGCGCGTAATTCTATTTACAAGGACGCCATTGATATTCAATGTGTCTCCAATGCTGTGTCACAGCGACGTATTGAGGTCAACTGTCCTTTGGGAGCTGCTTTATTTGCATAATGATAATTGTGTTAAGGTCGTTAGATATTATTATAATTGTTGTGGTAAGAAACAAGGCATAGTTCTGTATTGTTTTTATCAATAAGGACACCGTTGGAATAAAGGAATAAATTTATTTTTACTTTTATTTTTTCTATTTCCGTCCTGTATTTCGAATATTTCAAAAGTAATAAACTATCAAATCTCTCCATGAAACAAGACTTCATTAAATTAAAATAAAGGTCTACTTATGTGTAGACTTTACCAGGTAAATAGGTAGCTCTACGTTAGTTATTTGATTATCATCATTCAATTTTTACAAACCAAATCACGCTTTTTCGGCAGCCATTAACAAGGTTTAATAGAAACTATACTCAGATATTATACACCTCTTTCGCTTCTTAAACACTCAATAATCTCTACAAACACTTTCATAGATTACGAAAGCTTATAATTTGGCACTTTTCCAATAAATACCCTATTTGTTAGATACATAATATTAATATTATGTCTGGCTAGGGTAGCCCCTACCAATCTCCCTTCTTCGATATTATGTAGGTAGGTAACTCAAACAGACAAAATTAAATACAACCTGTAGAACTAGAACTAGAAATTATCGCGTGAATTCCGAGTGAATATCTATGTATACCAAATGGAAACAATATTTAGGTAGGTATACAGGTAGTTATTAGTAGGTACTTATTCCTACAATAAGTTTTGGATATTTTCGAATATAGATCAAGGACCAATGTTTTAATTTTTTCGTAGTTTTAAGTAAGTCCCTACCTACGCTTAGTACGTGCTTATCGTCTTTTTGGTTAAACCAGCAATAGTCAGACACATTGCTATCAAAGTAAGCCCTACCAACACCTACCCAAGCTTTTGTAAAATGTCTTAGCAAATAAAAATATTTTTATTTAACGTTAGCTGTTGCCCGCAGCCCTGCCCGCGTGAATGTAGATTATCATCGCGCATAATATATTTTTAGTAATCAAGAATATGTTTTTACATTGACGATGATTTCTTATACAAATTTTCATCTCCTATTTCAACTCCTTCAAGCGATTTTTCGCGATAAAAGATAGCCTATGGTTTTCTGCAAAGTCTAATCTATCTCTATAACAAACTTCATCAAAATCGGTTCAGTGGTTTAGGCGTGAAAGCGTAACAGACAGACAGATATAAAGAGTTACTTTTGCATGTATAATATTAGTATGGAAGTATGGATTTCACTACTAAAATTCTTAATTTATTACTTAGGTACCGAAAGTTTGAGCGACAAATAATAGCGTTACATTTTCCTCCCCTCCTTATCGCCAGACAGATGACATCACCCATCGACCCTCGACCCTATCGGTATAGGTATCTATTATTCACATTATTTTATGAAATCCCTCCTATCTAATATATAAAATTCTCGTGTCACGGTGTACGTAATTGAACTCCTCCGAAACGGCTAGACCGATTTTCGTGAAATTTTGTATGCATATCGCTAGGGTTGAGAATCGGACAACATCTATTTTTCATCCCCCTAAATGTTAAGGGTGGTCTGAAAAGGGATGAAAACGATTGTATGAAACTTCAACACAACTTTTGAAATTTTGTTAGTTAGCGACTTGAAAATTGTAAAGAGGGGGCAGGGAGGGGGGTGAAGGAGAAGTGAGGGGTAGGGAAGAAGAAGTGAGGGGAAGTGCGGAGGAAGTGAGGGGGAAGTAAGGGTAAAGCGAGGGGGAAGTGAGGGCGTAGTGAGGGGAAAATGAGAGAAAGATGAGAAGAAAGTGAGGGGGAAGCAAGGGGGAAATGAGGGAGAAGCCAGGGAAAGGGAGAGTGAAATGACGGGGAAAGGAGAGGGGAGGTAGGGGGAGGGAGAGGGGAGGGAGGGAAGAAGCGGAATGGGAGGAGTGGAGAAGAAGGAAGAGGGGAATAGGGGAAAGTAGTGAAAAGTTTACGGGGGATATCTGTATTCTGTAGGTAGGTGAAAGAGGGTTTGTAGAATGGGAGATTAGAAATATCTATTTATATAAAAATAAATCCGTATTTCCCTTGGTCACGGCATCACGCGGGAACGACTGGACCGATTCCGTTAATTCTTTTTTTGTGGTGTTTGTTATTGTCAGGAGAAGGTTAAGCGAAAAATTAGATAATAATTAAGACAGAACAACGTCTGTCGGGTCCGCTAGTATGTATAATATATACGTTAAATTACAGCTTAAATACAACTGTCTCAGATTATTTCAGTGACACTGGTAGTGGTATGGTATACGGACTGCTAGTACTGCCATGCAGAGGTCTTTTGTACGATGAAAAGACATTAAATTTTTCAGTCGAAAACTTCTTAGTATTTTACTAATCTTGCGATTAAAAACCTGAGGTTCTTACTGGTTCTTCTCATTTTAAACCTCTTCATAGGTTGTAGGTTATTTGGCTGATATTTTGATATGTTATTTTGACGTTCATGTGTCACTCACGTGATCTAAATACTTATTTACTTACAAATCAGTTTTTTTAATATACTTAGCAGTATATATAAGCACATTTTAGCAGTTTCGTAAGCACAATAGGATCCTCCGTTTAATATTACATTTACATAATTAGCTAAGCGTTTAGCCCTGCCTTAAAGTAATTAATAACTACTTCCTTTTGGTGTCGTTATAAAGCGACAACACGTATTTATTACTTAGCAAGGTCAATGACGATGACAACTCAAGTTTAGCTTGATTATATTTGGTCAACTCAAAAAAGGTTACTTTTCTGTGCATTGAAGTTGTAAATTATTTGGTATTGATTAGTGTTGGATTAGAGAGGCGAACGATTGGCAATCGCCGCTCGAACAGCACAGGCCCGAGAAGGCGGCGTCGTGTTCCACGAACGCCACTCGATGGAGGAAGAGGGGCCCCCCAAATCAGACGGGGCCCGCTCTCGTTGAGCGGGCCGTGGCCCGTCGGGGTCGCGGATGAATGCGCGAGCGTCTCCCGTGACCTCGACACTCTGGCCGTCTGGAGGAACACCGTGGGTTTTAGTCGGTATGCCGGCCGCTGTCTCATTGTGGCCGGAGAGTCCGACATAACCCCCGCCTCGCCCAGGCGGGTGCGTACGCGTAATGCGTTTCCCACGAAAAAAAATGGCCTAAATAGCGAAAATTGGGGGAGCCCTATGTCCGCCTTTTGTCTGATATGATAATGATGATAATAAGTGTTAAGTATTTGTCCAGATCGTCACGCCAGCGTTTCCTATACCTGCCTCGTCAACGACGTCCGTCCTCGGGCACCCACTTTGTTGCGATAAGCCTATCACTGTCCGGATGCTTCCTACAAATATGTCCTACCAATTTCCACTGAAGTTTGACTGATTTTTTTCGAATAGAGAAGTAAGGCTTTGGACAAAAAGACATGGAACTGCAAGGAGAAGACCTTTGCCCAACAGTAGAACAATATAGTTTATAAGAAATTGTAATAAGTAGGCAGTAACATTAATTTCTAGTTACATTAATAAAATAATTCTATTTACTCTAATATACCTTTGCATACTTCTGCTGACATTTAAAATACAGAATGGAAAAGCTAACGAAAATTAGTATATAGTAATTAGCAAAGAACTACATTATAATAAAACTATAGGTACATACAAAAGGAGACCTTAAATTCGCATTTCGCAAACTACAAATAATTAAAGCCTGTCTTTCAGGGTTAAAGATCAAGGCCGCATGACAATGCAATATGTGTATTTTTGTACCTATTCATGGTCTATGGTCGGTGACCCCGCTTTCAAAATCAGTCACATTACCAGTCTTTTGTTTTTTTTATCCGTTTGGATACAATAGTCAACGAAGTTATATAAAAATTATAGTAACATAAGGCTACTGGCGACAGGAGCAGAGCAGTATGCCAGTACAGTGAAACTGCGCCGCGGAATGCTAGTAAGTAAGTAAGTATTGGCTGGCCTGTTGGTCTAGTGGTTAGTGACCCTGACTGCTAAGCCGGAGGTCGTGGGTTCGATTCCCACCCAGGACAAATCTTTGTGTGATGAGCATGATTGTTTGTTCTGTGTCTGGGTGTAATTTATCTATAATATGTATGTATTTACAAAAAAAAAAGTGTATATAAGTAGTATATCAGTTGTTTAGTACCCATAACACAAGCAAATATAATTGCTTAATTTGGGGCTAGATGGCGTTGTGTGAATGTGGTAGAATATTATTATTATTATTATTATATAAGTAGGTACTTACCTAAAAGGGTTTTTTTAATTTTGCTATCTTGCTTGTAAATTAACTAATATATTTTTCTCTATCTATGTACAATTTATTCGTTTCCAGAATGAATGTTGCAGGATGAATGTACTTGGTAGGTGTGTAAGTACCTATTTACCATAAAAATATGTAAAATATACTTAAAACAATACGTACATGTAACACAGAAGCCGCTAACGCCGCCATAGCTACCAACAGTATCTGTTCCTTGGCGTGGTCATGGAGCTGCTTTCCACAGCCTCTCTGGTACAGCACGGAGCAATCCGACATGTAGGGCTTGCTGATAGACTCCAGAGGACCCTGGCCGCAGCATGAGAACGGCACTTGACCCTTGGAGGTGTAGTCACTGGGACCCGTCACGCCACAGCATTCGAACTGAAAAAATGGGTTTCTACGATAAAATAGGTGTATATTTTTGTAAAGTAGCCTCAAATTGTATAAGCCGATGATGGCCTATTATTTGTTAGCTAATTATAGGCATAGTGGCGAGAGGAAACGATTCTAGTTCGAACCTCTGGAGCTGAGTTGCCCCGTGAAGTCGTCGTATTCTCTACCATAGAGATGTTTCTACAAGAAAACATATTTTGTCGAAAAATGTTTCACCATCTCGTCGGATGTTAAACGATTACTATGACATTATAAATAGGGTCTATGATGGAGCACGTTAAATGTTTAACTACATAATTATCTTTTTACATTTCATTATGAAGTACCCTGGAAGAAATTCAATCTAGAGAATAAAACATGGATAGACGTAGAAACGTCGTAAGCCCACGACCATCAATCACGTAGGTAAGGTACGGCGACCCAATTTGTTGTTGCGTAACGTAATAACGTTAATCATATTTATGTTTATAAACCCTTGCAACACTGGAATTATTATTGCCATTATAAAAAAGTAATGCTCACCTTAACTTGTAACTTGTCCCATCTGATAGGATCGACGGACATAGAATCAGGGTTAGCCAGTGTATGTTCGAAGTACTGCTGTATGTTTGTCTTTATATCTATCTCAACGTTGTCCCATACAACCATGGCCCACACAAAACAGGAGAACTCGACGATTACCACCACCGTCACCAGTATGCCAGTCTGAAAATTTAAAAAACGAACGTTAATTCTTTTTGATTTTAATGTGTTGCTATTAAGAAATTGCTTGAAAAGATCGCCATAAATAAAAATAAAAAAAGTTTACAATAAAGATTTAGCGTACGTCCGATTATAAATAGCTACAAGGGATTGGATGCGGCGAAGTTGAAAAATAATAGCACTATATTTTATGAAATTCATAGTAGATATAATGTATTCCGCAAACAATTTAATATAAAGCCGGTCCTTTTTCTGCCCTAAGGATAACGTAAGTTAGTGTTTCACCACAAATAGTTTTCTAGGTACCTACATTTCTCTTCCATTAGAACTAGTGACGACTCGTAGATATTGTATAAATTTCTGTTTTGCTTTCTATATTTGCAAAAAAGCCGACGATTGACAATGAACTAAGTTTCTATTTGTTCTTGTAATGGTTTAAATCTTGTCAATGAATAGTTGCCAAATAATCACATACACTACATAACATAAATTCACGCCTTTTTCCCTTGAAGGGGTAGGCAGAGGTGTGAGCTCGTGATCCACTTGATAGTACAATAACGGTCCAAATCTTAGAAGTGATGGGTACACATACTTACACATTTTCTAATCAATCATTGAGACAATAAAATACTGAAATAATGGTGCTTGCGTATTATTTTTGGTCTTGTTAATGAGTCACGTTTCATTACTTTGGTGTTAGTGTAAATACGCATCAAAATTGAGATGTATTTATAAACTGGGTCAGGGTTTTCTCTAACTCAAAATACTATCTTATAAGTTAGTACATCAATCTGTATACTTTTTATCTTAACTAACAATACGTACCTACCTATACCATAAACGTATACCTAAATACAAATAGAAATCTAGAAAAGGAAGTGAACTCTACCATTTAAAATGCAATTTACAGGTACACGCAGTTGCATGCATCTGATTTATTACGATTCATCTAATTATACCTAAGTATAATCCATGAACTAATTAACCACTTGTGAGCCTTGTGACCGACTCTCGGTGAATCTTCGTGACTCAACAATGTTTCTTGTTAAATAAATACTTACTATAATAACATGGATCTGGTGCATCGACACCGCAGTCCTACATCCTATCCAGGCTATAGAACAGGTCACAATTGCTACCATTAGCAATAATATAGCCGGATATTCAACATTGACTCCAATGAAGTGGCGATAAATAAACAATTTGTAGAGAAGAAAACCGCCAGCGCCAAACAGCACAACTGCCGACATCTGTTGACAATAAATGGCAACTTTAGGAAAAACTAATATTAACCAACCAAATTCAGTTGTCGATTATATACTTTAGTCTTTTCTTTTCTTACTTATAATTTACCGAAAGCAAACTAGCGACAGTGCCAGTCTAACCAAAGTTCAATTATATTTACGGTATTACGTTGATCGACCGTACAATGCATTCTGTTATAAAAAGTTTTCGTTATTCTAAGTATAAATAAAATGTATGTCAATCCTTTCATTACTGTACAAACTGCACTAGTAAGTACATAAACCACATTCTTTAATTGTAATTTAAGCAAAAACGGGTGCATGTTATGTTATTACAATGTTGTTATGACAACAAAATAGAAACGTTCTGAATCAACACTTTTCTTTGAATACAACGCGAGTTTTAAATAAAATAATAGACTACTCACAGCGAATAGCACATTGAAGGTTAGAACAAGGTATTTCCAGCAATTCGTCGAAAGTCCCATTGTGATTTTGTGTGTTCACATGTCAGTAATCTTGTTTGAAAGTACATTCAAAACAAAGAACGAGCGCACCGTTCCACCGCTGGGAATGTTTGTGTATAATGTGCACAGTGGACGCAGTTCTCGACACGAGTAAGTGATGCAACGACACCGCTTCACGGCTTCACCGCAACACTACCGAGTTAAATATTCGACATTTTGTCTTTCGGCCACTGCCTTTATCTTCACCAATTTAAAAAAGGTGTGTACTTGTAAAAGAATGAATAAACGTTCTTAGAACCAGCTTGTTAGTAATAGCTATTGAAGTAAATAGATAGATGTGACGTTATCAGTTTTATCATGATAACGGTTCAAATAAATCGGTCTGTTGTTGTAATCTAACCTATTTTCCGACTGAGATAGTAAGTTTACGCTGTGCAGCTAGGTGTGGATTATAAATAGCTAGTTGGTGACACTCGTGTTGGTGAGGTCGAACTCGGAACTCTCGCGGCGGGCGGCCAGCAGGGTAGGGTGTCCATCAAAGAATCAGGACTTTTTTTGACGAATTCTCACTAAGTACCTATGTCATTTTCCATGATAAGACCATTTTTCATATTATACAAAATCGAATCTAAGGATATTCTATGAGGATAAAAATGTACTCACCTAGTTAATTAAAATTCAATTTTGATGCTGTTTTTAATTAACATCCCGGAATCAGGCGTAATCAATGATGAACTGCTGTGTGTATTAAGAACTATGAACTGAGTAGTGAACAATAAATCATTGTCATTAAAAATAATTAAAACAAATGTTTTAGTTTCAACTCATACTTAGAGATTTCTTTAGCAATACCAACCTATTCTGCATCAAGTTTAGAATTACAATCAACACCGAAATCGTAAGATACATCGTTGATAAATAGGTACACTAATGGGTTATTATTATTAAGTATACCTACGAAGGAGACATGATAGGAAATTTTGGAAATATCATTTCATATAAAATACTTACATGTACCTAAGATCATTATGAACGTGGCACTCTCGGGGCCGAGCGAACACGAAAGTCACATCCCGTCCGAGGTATTATCTCGTTACATATGCAGCATTCTAAGCTTTAAACTTACCGATATTTTGAATTAAAAAGATCATTTTTTTACTGCACCGTTGGTCTAGTGGTTAGTGTAACTGACTGCGACGCCGGGTGTCGTCGGTTCCCGCGGAAGGCAAATATTTGTGTGATGAACATTTGTATTTGTCTTTAGTCTGGGTGTTTCCTATGTATTATAAGTATGTATTTACAAAAAAAAAAGTATGTATATGTATTATATTTCAGTTATCTAGTACCCGTAACACAAGCTCTGCTTAGCTTGGGACTAGATGACAGTGTGTGATAGTGTCCACATATTATTATTATTATTATTATTATTATTTTTATTTATTACTGGCTTCCCGCGGCGCGTTTTCATCCGCGTCTTTGCTAACTGCTCTGCTCCCGTTTCCAGTAGCGTGATGTTACTATGCCTATAACCTTCCCCAGATCTGGGCTGCCATACGCAAAAAGAATTATTCAAATCCGACTTTTAGTGCCAGAGATTAGCGCGCAAAACAAACAAATTCGCTTTATACACATATATTAGTATAGGTTAAAGATTGAATAGAATCCAAGCACGTAGGTACCAATGTGACTATGAAATGTAAAGTCATGTGTAGGTAAGGTATGTAATTACTTTTAAAAAGATTTACCTTGAACATCACTGACTTACAGTAAAGAAAAACATCGTTAGGAATCCTGGACTGAGGCTTGAACTGGTAATCAATACTCCGTGCACCTTTCTGTATTGTAAGTGGCTTGACTTTCTTCCTTCCAAAAATATAAAGTCTTAATAAAAAAAAAGATATATATTTATATGGCTGTTCGTTCATGTTATTTATGTTGACTACAAGTTTGTACGGAATCGACTTGCACTTGACCGATTTATTTCAAGGGAAAGGATCATGAACCCTTAACCATAAGAAAATTGAACCTTTGTTTGCTCTGGTGCACTAACTCACCAAATGAAAGCAGTAAGTATATTTTAAGAGGGTACTTCCCCGATCTGATGGCTCAATGTATGAGTTTCGTTCGCCAACTTATTTTACATAGGTAATAGACAGACTGGGCAAACTTCTCGCACGGTAGTCCGACAACCTAAGTAAGAGTTTTTTTTTTTTTTTTATATTAGCCTACCAAAGTGACTCCACTCTGCCTGATGGTAAGCAGTAAGTGGAATCCAGAAGTGGCGGACACCATTCCAAAAGCTAAACTACTGGTATGGTGGCCTCCACTATGGCGGCTTAGTGAGATGCTTTTTCACGCCCCGCTTAAAAGACCCAGGATCAAAATTAGATGGGAACACATGCGCTGGCAAAGAGTTCTAGGCTTTAATTGAGCGACAAAAGTATGAAGTGCTGAACCGTTTGGTTCGAGACCCTTTAGATTCCACTGTGAAAGGGTGGCACTTTAGTCCCGCACGTGTTGTTCTGGATAAAAAGGGAGAGGGTGGGATTAATTCAAAGAGCTCTTCAGAACACTCTCCATGGTAAAGGCGATAGAAGACGGCCATTGAGGCGATGTCTCTTCGCAGCTGTAAAGGCTCAAGGGTCTTAGTAGCCTCCAGGCTTCCGATGATACGGACTGCTCGCCACTGCAACCTATCGAGTGCATCCAGTAAGTACTGTGCGGAGCCATCCCAAAGATGAGAGCAGTACTACACGCAGGAACGAACCTGTGTCTTATAAAGAAGACAGAGCTGCTCGGGCGTGAAGTACCGCCTCACCCTGTTCAGGACACCGAGTTTACAGGAGGCGGTTTTAATGACGCACTCGATGTAGTTCTTGGGGTTGAGATCTCGGCTGATGTCCATACCCAGGATACTTAGGCTATCCTGTAGTGGTAACGCTGTGTTCTGAAGAGAGGGAAGGGGAAGAAACGGAGATTTTTTTGCAGAGAACGCGCACACCTGTGTTTTCTTGGCATTAAACTCGACCAAATTCTCACAACCCCATTGAGAAATGCGGTATAATACTTGGTCGAGCTCAGCGACAAGTTCTAGGCGTTTTGCCTCGATGTCAGTCTGTTTAGCCGCAGGATGTCCGAGATATCGCCCATGCACTGTACTATCATCTGCATAGCAATGAATGTTGCCAAGGGCCAACATGTCATTGACATGCAGAAGATACAGAGTGGGCGACAGGACGGACCCCTGAGGCACCCCAGCGTTGACCTGCAAATAATTGGAGGCCGATCCGTCACAAAGGACTCTAATGCGGCGCTCACGCAGGAATGCGGCAATCCAGTTGCACAGCTGGGGTGGCAGACCATATGCTGGAAGCATGGACAGAAGCGAACGGTGCCAGACTCTATCGAAGGCTTTGGTTACGTCAAGGCCGATGGCCAAGGACTCGCCATGCCTGTCCATAGCTTCACCCCATTGGTGCGTGATATACGCTAGAAGGTCACCCGTAGACCGTTTTGACCTAAAGCCATATTGTCGGTCACTAATTAACGAGTGACCCTCTAGGTAGCGGACTAGTTGGGAGTTTATTATCCGCTCAAGCACCTTGCAGAGAACTGAGGTGACAGCTATGGGTCGATAGTTGCCTGGCTCGGACCTATCCCCTTTTTTGGGAATGGGTTGAACATTCGCCTCTCTCCAAGCCTCCGGCACAATTCCCGAGGAATAAGATAGGCGGAATAGGCGCGTCAATGCAGGAGACAACTCCGCTGCGCATTTCTTAAGAACCACCGCTGGAATACCATCCGGTCCGCTGGCTTTCCGAACATCGAGCGACCTTAGTTCCAAAAAGAGTGGCAATCAACCGATAGATGAGGGCGTCTCATGTCCAGCAGTAGACGTTTTTAGGTGGTATGATGATGATAAAACAGTAAATTCACTAAGTACTATTAATAAATACGTACTCCATGTTGACAAAATACAAATTCACACAACTTTGCATACGTAAGTAAAGATGTAAAGGAGGGTCTGGAGCTCTAAGATTTTTTTTATTCGACTTTGGTGGCAAACAAGCAACGGCTCCACCTGATGTTAAGTGGTAACCGTAACCTATAGATATGGCTGTGTTTTCCAAGCATTACGACAGTAGTTATACTTAGAAAACACAACCAAACCGTTGCCGACCACGGAGAAGGGGATGAGGAAGAAAAAGGGAAAAGGAAGAGGAACAAGGAGGTATTTGGGATGCCGGCGCTCTCACTCACCGAGCGAAGCACATTAGCATGAAAACTAATATTCTTACGTCGATCTTCTATGAGAGGGTAGTACCGCCCCGGACGATCCGGCCCATTCATGCTGAAAGCAGCGTGGATCTACTACTTACTAATACAGGCATATGCTTAATTTAGACTCCAGATCTCCCACAAATTACAAACTTTAAAATATAAGTGCAAGTCCCCGTGCTTCACCCAGGTGGAGAACCTAGATGAAGCACTGGTCCGGGACCGTAATTTCAAATGTTATTCTGTTTTTTATCGATGCAAGAACAAATTGTAATTTGTGAAGATTAATAAAAGCATTGTTATTATTATAATACAATATGATTAGTTATTATACTTATTATAAATGCCCAGTATCAAATAAAATTATTTATCCATCTAAGTAGGTAGGTACTTAAAATAATGTTTAATAGGTAGGTAGTTTAATAATGATAATAATAAGGGCGGAATAAAGGAATAATACCAGCCTGTTTATTGTCCCACTGGCAGGGCATAGTCAAAATGGCCCAGTGGATAAGGCACCCAATTAGTAAACACGAGGTAGTGGGTTCGAATCAGGGGCAAGTCAATAGTCAATAGTAGTAGAAGTAGGTATATATGTGATTTTTCAAATCATGTACTTTCTAAGTTTATCTTAGACATTATTTCTGACTGACGGTGAAAGAACACATTGTGAGGAAACCTATAGAATAACAAGTATAAGAAAAATCGTTTTACAATGTCCAATTTATTCGTAGTAAACAATTTGCCTTTTTTTTATATTAGCCCACCAAAGTGACTCCACTCTGCCTGATGGTAAGCAGTAAGTGGAATCCAGAAGTGGCGGACACTATTCCAAAAGCCAAACTACAAATTGCCTGTACAAAAATGTTAATACTTTTAACTTAAAGTCCTCTTTCCAAAAAACATGGTATTGACGAGACAGTCAGGCAGCTTATTCAATCGTACAATCTCCATCATTTCGATTATATCTTTTTCGATATCCGCACTTATGGGACCCACTTGTTTTGCTGTACGCAATAAGGTTCTAGCTTTATCCAGATTTTTCGCGTACTTCATAGCTATTAGTGCTAACATGGCCCATGCGTCAGACAACAAGGACTCGATTTTGACGGCAACTGCACACCAACGTTGAGCAAGCGTGTCATTACCCAACCTCTCATAAATTCTTCCAATAAGTAAAGCTGTGTGGCCAGAAGGAGCCAGATGGTGACAACGAGCAGCTCTCTGCAAAGACAAATAGGGATCCGTCTTAAATTTAGCCAATGCGGATTTATAAAAAATTGAGGGTATCACTGTCGCACCAGCCTTTTCTGATTCTTGTAAAGCTCTTTCACATACGTCATCCCAACTGCGAGTGTTGGCCAGACAAGTCACTCGTATTTGAGACATAAAACTTGAAGGTCCAAATTTTTTGATACCGTCATCAATTATTTCCATAGCTAATTCCAACTGCTTTCTTAAAATACACGACGCAGCTCTCAAATAATAAACATGAGCTTGATTAAACTCAGCGCCACTGGCCCCACGTGTAGCACACTCATTGTCTACACAGTCTAGTAAACTCTCACAAAATTTGTAGCATCGAAGACAAAGAAAAAAAGCCGCTGTAATTAATATAGGATTATCAGAAGAAATATCTTCAGGATTCCAAAATACTTCTTCCTCTCCGCTAGTATCTCTCCAACGTTTTAAAAATATCTTCCATTCTCTAGGAAGCGTAAAAGATTTTCTCATCTTTTTGGCAGCTACTTGTGCGCTATAAATATTGTTAGTGCTATGATAAAAAGTATGTAAAGCTGCCCATGCTATAGTACTAGTGGTCCCATCTGAATAATCTCCTTTTACAGCAATTTTGAATGCAGCTGAGGCTAGTTCTACAGCTTCAGCGCCTTTATCGTACTCTTGAGCACCCAAAATCCACAATAGGTACCTATTATTAACTTGATTACCCAAGGCATCAAACAAATAGTTTTTAGCATCCAAATCATATCGCTCCTCTAAACATCTTAAAACTTTACAAATTAACGACCTAGGATGTCTGCTATCTACTTTCAAGTTCATAGTAATATGCTTTTCGGCGAGTCTGTTGTCTCCAAATATCCTGCATCTAGCCGCTGCAACGCGTTCCGGTAGGCGGGGTGGTGGCGGTTGGGGAGCGAACGAAGCAATCACTGCTCGTCTACTTGTACTATGTTGCCCTGTTACGGTATCCTGCCAATCGATATAGGAACAATTGCCCGGTGGAAAATTTTTAAGCATTGTCCTTACGCGCGTCAATAGAAGATTAGCTGCTGATCGTTTTATGCTTTGATTCATCGGCACAGCACCACGACTAGCTAAATTACTAAGTTCTTCATGAACGGCTAAAGCACTGCCCGCTTTCCTTATGAATTTCGCATCAATGAAAAGATCTTTCGCCTTAACTTTGTTGTCTAATTCATTTACTAGAATGGTGGGATCTTCAGGTGGAGGGAACCCGATAATATCGTACAAAGTAATAAACTTTCTTTTAGGAACTAAAGGTTCGATCAAATCAAACCTTATTACAACATAGGAACTATGTCCGAATTCGTCTAAAACTATATCGGAATCACGTGCACTTGTAGTTTTAGCACTCGAAGTAGGAAGATTGAGCAGAGGTCCGTGATCGTTTGTTCGAGCTTCAGTATAATTATACAATTGAACACAAACTGTCACATCTACTTGTCCTGGTTCTAATAAAACACGTGCATCAGCCCAGCCTAAGTAACGTCCACGGACTTCCACTTTTCCAGCGATCGGTACACCCGCAACTTCGATTAGAAAGGGACTGGCTAATCTCTGAATTAATTTATCACTGTCTACCAATATTCTGTTTATAGCGTTCCATTGAAATGATAGACACTCTTCAGTATCTTTTGGATTTAAATCATCTGGAATGAATTTATCCTGACAGGAAACGTTGTATTCTGAATTGCCAATATAACCTGCATTACTAGCTGTAGCCCATAAAACTTTTCTTGCATGTGAGCTACTTAACGATGTGCCAAATTCTAGAGCAACGTCCTCATATAAATCAGTCAATCCAATAGCACATAGGTAAACTGTGTCTTCTCTATTGTATGGCATACACTGCGCAGAGATCATGGTTATTAGTAAGGGGATACAGCGGTGTTCTGTCATCCCTGGAGATGTAGCGTGTACTTCGACCCGACACCCATTATATTTGCCTGTAGTTTTTGAAACTAGGTGTAAAGTTGTAAATATTTCTTCCTCACCTAATAACAGCGGTAATAAATCTACTGTTCCACCAGCTCGGTTATCTGTGCTTTGTAACTGGTCTAGCTCTGTTTTGCCTGATTTTATTGAAAAATAACGCAGTATTAGAACTAGGGGGTTTGACAGGACTAAGTTTTGGTCAGCTTTGCTATTCAAGTCTAAGGGCAAGGTGTCGGTGCCAATTTGTGTTTCATTTGCCCATTTTTCACTTAATAATATTTTATTATTAAATAATGCTAAAAGCATAAATTCTCCTGATTCAGGAGGCTCACCATAGAGGGTTAGGTTAAGTCCGATGTAACGGGGAGGTACTTTGTCGGACGAGATTGCGTAACCGCTGTAATCAATTGATGATGTTTTTTCAGATTTCTCAGTTTTAGACGTAGACCTTTCATCAGATTTTTTGTCCCCTTTTCCTTTATCCTTGGTCGCCATTTTCAAGTACTGAAGTATTCTGTAAAAGTGTATGTTTTACATTAACTATAAGTTGTGTTGTTGTTAGGTATCTTCAGTTGGTATATAATTTAAGTTATTGTTTTCTTTTGAGTACCAAGTTTCGTTAGAATTCTTTTATAATCACTACTTTTTCCACCAGTAGGTAATGTTAAACAATTTCCAGTATCAAATAGTGGTCTTTGGGTAGGTGCTCAGACCATTCAGACCTCAGTCAGTCAGCCTTTAGAACAAGGTCTCTGCAGGTTTTTTTCAACCAATATCACCAATGTATCCATAGGTATTTAATTTAGGTAAAGTAATCAAATGCCAATAACTTGACATAATTAGCTACTCGAATATTTTTTGTAAATATTAAATCGGTTTTTTTGACCAGTTATAAAACAAATTTATGCTCCAACTAAGGACTAAAGGTGATGTCTCTACATTATTGTATGGTGCAGTGGTCAACGGCCAGCCCAGGTGTGTCCGCACGGATAAAATCAAAATTTATATTATATAAACATAAATTATAAGCAGTTATCATGAGGGTCATAAGTAGGACTCTAAAAGTGCAGAGGTACCAACGTTGTGTATCTATGTCTAGCATACGACAGTGCCAATATGTAGGTATGATAGGTATCAATGTTCATATTTGATATTAAATAAACAGATAAAATTCCTTCCTAAATTCCTTAAATTCCTTTAAATTAACAGAAAGTAGTAAATTTACGATTGATAACTTGAAAATAATGTTCTGTGATGAAAACCATGAAGCAAAACCCCTACAGTGGAGGTCACCATGCCTGCAGTTAGGTTGTTGTCGTTGTTGTTAACCATTTCAGGACTCCACTTATTTCTTACGTAACGCTGCTATTTATTACCTGGTATTTCAATTGCCTCGTATGACATACAGGAAAAGATTGAGCTGTCCTTAATTAATTAACTTAACTCGTTTTTCTCACACAGATGAGTAACTAGGTACCTATAGTTCATCTGTATGCAATAAACCTACAGTTTATTAAGAAGCTTTGTGATAGCTAGGTATAGTTTTCCTTCTAACGACGGCGACGCATTCCTGATTTACTGAAATAAGTAGGTATAGTTACGAAAAATTGTCCAAGATGGCGATAAATACCTAATCAACGCAATAGCAAACTAGTATCTTTCTTCTCTTACTTAGTCTGATCTGATCCATTGATTAAACACTGTCTGATCCATCACTATTTTGTTTGGGTGCGAGGCTGTAAGCCTATGCATTTAGAAACACCTAATTCAATATAATTGCACTGACCGTGAATCGAACCAGCGAGTGGGGACCCGGTCGATTCGTCGATTCATCCTGGAAAACGTTGTCACTCTTTTTATTAGAGGTCAGTAATAAGTTGATAATTTATTATTGTCCTTTTTAAGACAGTAATTAATATGCGTATAAAAAAAGAAGAGAAGAATATATTCTTTAATTTACGCAGTATTATGCTCTAGTGAATCAACAATGAAACTGTTTTATGACTTTTAACATCGTCATCTGTGAACTGATTCTGAACCTCAGAAAATGGATTCCTTGTTTTGAGTTCTGAACTGACGCGTGACGTGACGGTGTGACACTGACATCTACGATGTGACGTTTACTTTATTTTGAGATTGTACATTTTATTTTCGTACTTAAAAACTTCTGAGAAAATGTTATAAAATGTACACATTACTCCATGGTTTTTATAAATACTTGGTACAAAAAGACGAATATTGTGTACTTATTTTGGGTCTTGACAATGCTGGCAAAACGGTAAAATTTACATTCTACTGTTACAAGTTTTTTGTAGTCAAACATAATATTTACTTACCTGTTAATTGTTTTACAGACGTATCTGGAGGCTACGAAAACGAAATTTACGAAAAAGTATAAGGCTATGAACCCCAATAGGATAACAACTACTGTTGGTTTAAATATAGGCAAAATAGATGTAGATGGCGTAAGGCTAAACTTCTGGGATCTCGGAGGACAACAAGAATTACAGTCTTTGTGGGACAAAGTATGTATCTATAATATTTTTGTCCTCTATTGATTATATTAGTAGTTACACTTATTTACTGACTAGTTTTAGTAGTAGTATTGTTAGTAGCTTCACAAATGAGAGACCTTTCAAACTTTAATCTATAACACTTTAACTTCTACTAAATATGCTTCTTGAAGAATCTACAATTTTTAAATACACATACTATTTCAATATGACAGACTTTTTAAAACTAGGTTCCATGTGTTCAAATTACAAGTTATACAGTAGACAAATTATAAATAAAGTGTATCTATACACTTTGTTGGCTTTGTCCTAAACATTTTAGAACTCATATCTACCTACTGAGATATTGTATATGCTTTGATATTGTTTTATGGAAAGTTTCAATATGAAAACCATAAATATATCAGTGGCTGGTTCTGATGGGCCTTAAATTTAGCCATATTATAATTTAAATTTTTACATTATCTCAATAAATATTTGTCCTAAGTCTGAGTGTACTTTGTACCCAATAATCGTTTTTCAACACAGAGCTTGTTACTAAGAGTGAAAGTTGTCTTTATAAAGAAAGAAATGTATGATAATGTTTTATTCAACAATACTTTCACAAAATTATTCTTTTTAATTTCAGTACTATGCTGAATGCCATGCTGTCATTTATATAGTAGACTCATCAGACAGGGAAAGAGTCTCAGAGTCTAAGGAAACTTTTGGTTAGTTACACTACTAATATATAGAATTGATGACAATTTGGTGTGATTTTAACGAACTTTTTAATGTAGAGAAGTGACGAAAAATTTCTTTATTTGGTATATCAGTTGTATGGGCATAAAAAACTCACCAAAAGTCATTGGTTTAATTCCCACTTAAGATCTATATTTTGTCATCCATTAACTACAAAGTCATTAAGTCTAAAGGGTCACCTGAAGCTAAGCAACTGGCAATAGACAACAGTACCTATTTGTGTCACTCACAAATATGTTTTGTTGCTAATTATAAAATAATTTTTAATGTCATACATAATATTCTTGTAGCATAACTAAATGCAAGTCATTGTTGAAAGACAATATTTAAGACACAATGCATTTTCAATTGTAACGGTTTATTACCATATGAAAGATTAGTTGTTAATACAACCTGTATCATTATATTCAGAGACAAGAGGAATAAATTAATAAAATAAATGAAATGATCACTTCTATGTTTTCAATATTCTGTAGTTATGTTGTTATGTTGTTCTTCAAAAAATAATATGTAATCATTTGAAAATGGCATTTGAAAGTATGAAACTAAGGGAGAAAAATATTGTCAGAAGTGTTTGAATATTATTAATGTTAAATAATATTTATATTTTATTATTACTTATATTAAAACAACAGTATCAATCTTAATTCATTATCATCACCCTGAAGACAGCCACTTCCAAAGAAAGGAATTTGCCATAGTCATGGTTATATTTAGTTTCTATAGTTGCCTCTTAAAACACCTGTGAGAACAGAAGACCTATGGATACTTATTTATTTATTTATTTATTAAAACTTCATATACATAAATAGTATATTGGCGGACTTAATGCCTGAGGCATTATCTACCAGTCAACCAGTACAGGTGGTGCAGAGAGAAACAAAGTAGGTGCATTTGAAGAGCCGTAGAGTAGAAACGACTAATACTTACAAAACAGATTAACTAATTAAATATATATAATATAAACAATACAAACATAAACTTACATATATATACAATCATACATAAACATACATAAACATATCATAATATAATAGATGATAGACATCATTGAGATGAGTCTGCCTGCCCACGTAAGAGGAGTTCTTTCACCTTGATCTTAAACGCCAAACGGTTGGTGGCCATCCTGATTCCGAGAGGGAGTGCATTCCAAAGTCGTACAGATTGAACAGAGAAGGAAGAGCCTACAAAATTAGAACTATGAGAAGGACATTGAAGGAGTAAATTATTGGAAGAACGGAGGACTCGGTTATGATTAGTACATAGAAATTTAAAATAGTCCAATAGGTAGGAGGGAGGAGTGGGAGAAGTAAGGAAAGAATAGAGGGTCGTGAGAGTACGCAGACTGCGGCGCTGGCGAATAGTTAACCAAGTCAGCTGGGAACGGTATGTAGACACATGGTCATACTTGCGAAGATTAAAAACAAATCGAATGCAGTTATTAAGAAGACGATCATATTTGTTTAGGAGATCTGCATTCAGGTCCAAATAGCATACGTCACCATAGTCGATTAAAGGGAAAACTAAAGCTTGTACAAGCATTACCTTTGTCTTGGATGGGAGGAAGTTTTTCAGGCGATAAAGAGTGCGTAGAGTACCGATGACTCGTTGGCTCACGCTAGTCACTTGAGCTTGCCAGTTGAGAGTGGAGTCAATGTATAAGCCGAGATCTTTGACACTGGCACTCAGTTCTATAGTCGAGCCATCATAGATGATTAATGGTAACTTGCTTGTATCTAACAAGCGTACCATGTGTTGGCTCCCTAGCATGATGGCCTGACACTTGTTAGGATTTACCAAAAGACCAAACCTATTTGACCAATTTTTTATTTGGTCTAGATCACTATTCATTTCATTAATTGCTGTATATATACAACCTACCTTAGCCTGTGAGTAAAGTTGCAAGTCATCGGCATACAGATGATACGCGCACTGAAGATTTTGGGTTATGAGATTGATAAATATTGAAAACAAAAGCGGAGAGAGAATGCCACCTTGAGGGACACCAGCTTCCAGATCACACCAACTGGATGAGGAATCGTCCAGGCGCACCGACTGCTGACGTCCCTGAAGATAAGAAGAGAACCATTTCACTGCTTCGGAAGAGATCATAAAGTAGGATAGGATGGATAGCAGGATATCGTGGTTGACGGTGGTGAAGGCGTTGGAGAAGTCCACGAGAGTGAGAACAGTGACTTTACCATCCTCCATACCCGTCCTCACATCACCGGTCACCTTAAGAAGGGCTGAGGTGGTACTATGCCCAGGTCTAAACCCAGATTGTAAAGGGCAAAGCAGATTGTGTTGGTGCACAAATCGTGATAATTGTTTGTGAGCACAAGCCTCCAGTACTTTAGAAAGGAATGGGAGTATGGATATGGGACGAAAATGATCAGCAAGGGTAGGATACTCAGTCATAATGTCAATATTGTTAGTCTCTGTTTACCCTAATAATGACAAACATGCGTCAAGTGGTGTAAAATCATAATACCCATTAATAATAATAATAATAATATTCTACCACATTCACACAGCGCCATCTAGCCCCAAATTAAGCAATTATATTTGCTTGTGTTATGGGAACTAAACAACTGATATACTACTTATATACATTTTTTTTTTGTAAATACATACATATTATAGATAAATTACACCCAGACACAGAACAAACAATCATGCTCATCACACAAAGATTTGTTCTGGGTGAGAATCGAACCCACGACCTGCGGCTTAGCAGTCAGGGTCACTAACCACCAGACCAACAGGCTCGTCAAACCCATTAAAAGTTGATATTAGTAAAATAATTATTGCTTAATGTTCCAGATAGAATGATAGCCTCGGAACACCTATCCGGGGTCCCTCTGTTGGTGCTAGCAAACAAACAAGACATTCCAGACTGCATGGGAGTACACACGGTGAAACCTATATTTAATCAAAACGCACACTTAATTGGTGCCAGGGACATTATGCTTATGGCAATATCTGCTCTTAGAGGGTAAATGTCACAAATTATTATTTTTATGTTCCTAAAAATGTATTGTTGGTCAACCAACAACCTGAAAAGGGTGGCGGGCAACCAGTAGATGAGTACGCCTTACGATCGGTCAAGGTGGCGAAAATGGGGGACGGGCTATGTCCAGCAGCCTTGTGATGATAAAAAACTGTGTAAATAATCATTTGCAAAAACCCATATAAATCAGAAGTCTGATAAAAAAACCTGGTACAAATATTGATAGCATGTGTGATAAAAGGTTTCGTCACTACGATATTTTAATTTCTGATAAGGACATAAATCATGTATGCTATCCAGTAATAGTGTGTCGATATTTTCAGTGTATTTTGAGTCCCTAAACTGTATGTTTGACAGGAAACAGAACATTGATAATTTATATGTAAATGTATAAAAAGAACCGGCCAAGTGCGAGTCAGACTCGCGCACGAAGGATTTGGTACCATTACAAAAACGGCAAATAAAATGTCTGTTGTATGCAAGCCCCCCTTAAATATTTGTTTTATTTTAATTTTATTTATTTTTTTATTTTTAAGTGAATACATAACTAAATATTCTTTGAATATTTCAAACATCTGTTGCCGTTGTCAATATCGAGCAAAAATTAGAAGGAAATCACGTGTGTTGTATTGGAGCCCCCTGTAATATTTTTTTTTTCTGTGTTTTAGTATTTATTGTTATATAGGTATAGGTATATGTTGCCGCAACATAAATACATCATCTGTGTCTAACTATCATGGTTCATGAGATACAGCCTGGTGACAGACGGACAGACGTACAGCAGAGCCTTAGGAATAGGGTCTCATTTTAAGGAGTCTGCCCACTAAACCGTACCATACCATAACTGTGCTATGAAAAAAATATTCTTTGTATTTTAATACATTTTTTTGCTTGACAAAAAGTCTGTCGTGGGCATAGTCTCATACTATGCCCACGGTCTAGTGTCTAGTGGGCATAGTGTGAGACTTTGCCCACTAGACGGACTAGACAGTTCCGTCGCCGATCTGCACCGTCGCGTGCCATGCATGGAGCGTCAACAATTATTGTCGAAAATATAATAAAACGCTCTAGTGGGCATAGTAGTGCGTATCGTGTTGCTTACCGATCCTGATACGTTCATATCACGGTCATAGTATGGTACGATGTAGTGGGCAGATTCCTATACCCTTTGGGTACGGCACCCTAAAAAGATAATGCAATATCTAATATTGAACTAATATGCTACACTAGAATAGCAACTTAAAACAGCTGACATGTACCTCGCGTAGTTCTGTTTCCGGTTATAACTATAATAGCTAGAACTATCTCAGGCGACTTTAACGATGTATGAGCCCGCATGGCAGTTTATCTTTACTTCCAACTCGTGTAGAATAAAAAGATGTTCTTTGGAGGTTTAGTCACCAAGACCAATGACCTAGGTGGCGCTTAACGACAATAGCACAAGGTCAAGAAAGGAGTAAAAATAAGAATATATAAGTATTGTATAATATTAATACAAAATTTGTAATTATAATAATATTTATAGACAATAATTTTGGTGTTAACAATAGCTAACTTCTTCACGTTTGTTGAAAACGAACGTGACAGACAGTAATGTAATAATGACCCTGTTTACGCGCCTTCATAACTTCTTGTGGTAACATTTTTAAATTTCGTTTAGAAATGTAAATTAGATCGCATGAGTATTGATATGTTAATAGATATTGTTTTTGCATCAGTAATGTGCTTTATATAGTCTCGTAATGATAAACAATATATCTGGTATTTAGAAAACGTTATTTTTTTTATAAGTTTAACTAGTGATTCCGGATGTAACAATTTACTTATGCAATTAAATGCACAACTGATGATATCCTATTGACCTCGCGAGCCAGAACAATTTATTAATCCTACAAAATTAAACATAAAATGTCTACAATATCCATTGAGTTTTCCAACCATTTTAGCTAGAAATTACACGACGAACGTAAAAAAATGCTATGTCAACTACAACTACGAGGTTGTTTTCGCTTATATTTTTTTAAACAATTAAATTGTCTTGTTACAATTAGTCACTGGTATCGAAGATCACGAGGATGTTTATGTTTGAATAAATAGTTAGAAGAAAGTTAAGATAATGTTAGGCTAGTAAGAGTAATCTATACTATTATATAAAGCGGAACAGTTTGTTTGTTTGAACGCGCTAATCTCTGGCACTACCAGTCGGATTTGAATAATTCTTTTTGCGTATGATAGCTTAGTTCTTGAGGAAGGTTAAAGGCTATGTAACATCACGCTAGTTGCGACGGGTGCAGAGCAATAAGTAAAGACGCGGGTGAAACCGCACCGCGGAAAACTAGTAAGAAATAAAAAACTTTTTTTTTATTCACATGCAAAAGAAATCCAAATGGTATTAGGTACTTGCTGACAAGCTACATTGTCAGCATTTATGCTTGGTCCTTTGTGCGTCGAAAAAAATATTTCCATTTTACAAAACGAGAATTTTCTAGCCAAGGACTCATTTACATAAAAATAATTAGGTACCTATCGATTACCTACATTGTAAAGTGTAGGTATTATGTATGTCCGTACTAGTAGATAAGTTATTGACTTGCCGCGATGTCATGTAATGTTGTGACACCATACACCATTTTCAGTTTAATGTATTAGGTAGGTAAGCAACCAATACAAAAACTACAATCATCATAAATCGATATTTTAAATACTTTTTGTAAAAACAAAAAAAAAAACTCTTTTTCTTAACCTGTTTGATCTTACTGCAGGACAAAGCCTCTCTTTCCTTCGTCCAAACGTTCTGATTTATCGCCATTTGGGTCTATTCGAGAAAGGTGTCCAGTTCATCTCGCCACTAGCCTTGCTCCGTCGTGGTCTAAAGCCAAATATATTTTGCTTCATTTTACACGATGCCTCGTATTTTTCTCTATTTGACCTAAACATCTTCATATTCACTGTTCCTAGTATCACGTCGTAATGATTACGTGTTCCAAGTAAACTTGAAATAAATTGTGTAATTAGTCAATATCTAATAAGTAATGAATTATGTTGTAATACAATAACTATTCAGAAGTTAATTAACTTGCCTAACCGGTAAAGTCGTTTGTCCAATGGACAGAATGGACGATTAAATAAGTATTTATATAAATAAATATCTATCTTTTTTATGATAAAATTTTAATCTTATCAAAGTGCCATACTATTGGCTGACGTATCGATTAAAACTAGAGTCCAGTTTGTAGGGTAACCAAGTCGATATAATTTCTGTTTTTTAAAAAAGACAACATTCGAATGAGAAGAGCGGTTCATGTGCCGACGACGGGGACTACACATACAAACATACAATTAGCGGACACAAAGTACGCTCAAACTCAGACTAAATAGGATAACACAAAGCTTCGCTCTTTGTCGATATTACCCATAAAAAAAGAACAAAAAATGTGTACAGTCCATAAAATATTTTATTTAAGTACTAGCTTTCCGCGACGCGGTTTCATCTGCGTCTTTGCTTACTGCTCTGCTCCCGTCGCGAGTAGCTTGATATTACATAGCTTATAACTTTCCTTAGGAACTGGGCTATCATACGCAAAAATAATTATTCAAATCCGTTTGGTAGTGCCAAAGATTAGCGAGTTCAAACAAACAAACTTATCCGCTTTATATAATAGTATTGATATTATATTATATTTATAACATTTAAGTTTATAATTCGATTATGTAATAAAATATTTAAACAGCAGAAGAGCTCTTACGTCCTCCATGAATACCTGCCCCCCTTTCTTTAGAAATTGCATGCTTTCTTTGTCACTTGATTAATAATTTTGGGGACTGAAAAACTTAAATTTTATTATCAACCCCGAACACGACGAAACTATTTTCAATATCTCAATAGGTTAAATAAATAAGTCTCTCTTTTGTATGTATTTACTTTAAAAAATAAATTGTGACTACGAAGTGTGTTTATGGACTATTGAATTGTTACGTGTATAAGTATAACTACGACATTTTTCAGGGACGGAGTAGACGAAGGCATCAGGTGGCTAGTGGACTGCATAAAGAGAAACAGCATTGACCGACCGCCGCGCAACCACGACGACAACTTATAAAGGCAACACCTACACCCGGTGCATGTATAATATGTCTTACGCCCGACCGAACGACGCTACTAGTATCGATACAATGAATAATAATTAGTTTTCCTATTAAGATAATGATGTGACTCGTACGGCCCATTGTTTTGTACATACAGTATTGACATTTAAGAATAAAACATTATTACAACTAGTGCTGTATTGCTATCCTTTTTTAGTGATAAATTGTACCCTTGATAAGAGATACGTTGTGACTGAATATTTGAGGTGTACCTGCACCTGATAAAACACTTCTGATAACAGTACAGTTTGCACCGTCGTGAAATGTTGTGGCATAGTTTGTGAAATGTTTTTATTAAAAAAGTTTTAGCACAAGTTTAGTGTTGTTTTTAAACTTTAAGCATGGCATATCCTATGTACGAAGTTGATTGGAGTGTATTGCCGCCAGAACAAAATAGAAGGTAGGTGGGCAAACAAATTGTAAACTAGTCTACTGCCATTGCTGATAATGGCTAATAAAAATCTCAAAGTAAGTATCTGATGTGTAAACATGTCAATCATGAACCGTATGAAAAATAGAACGGAAATAGTTTTCCGTTTTCCAAAAAGTTTTCCACGTAGCATTCGTTCAGGATCCACAAGTTGTCATTTTAGTGTAATTATAAATTTATTTCAACTCATACTAATACAATCTACTAAAAATAATGAAAAACAATAAAGGATTTTTTATAATTACAAAAAGCATTATGAGGTTGTAAATAAAATTTAAACGAAAGTGATTTGATCAAAAAATACGTAAACGTCATGTGCGAGTCATGGCGGCCATGTTGAATTTCTTGCAACGCACCACGGAAATGTCAGCTGGCAATTGTATTATTTCTTTGTAATTATTCTAATAAATCGTTAAATTTTGTCAAGATCATTTTTCTGTGAATAATAAGTGAACACAATAATGAAGGACTACCGCTTATGATGTGCAAATTATAAGTGAAAATATGACAGAAGTTACTCAGAGGTGGCGTGCGATTTCTCTTGCATTTCTATGGTTTATGACGAAGTAAAATGCTTGTAAACCCAGCTAAATACGTGTTAACTCTTCTTTAGTTCCATACGTTATGATTTTAAGAGTATTCAAGTGACATTTTTTGTATTTGAGTGATTTTTCCTTTGACTGGTTTTTGACCTCCCGTTCTTTGCACCTGGCCCCGTGAAGACCGATTACCTGTGTTCGTGTACAGCACGAAGAGCATCTGATAATACATCTATAGACTTAATATTCGGACAAGATGAACGGCGCCGAATCCGGGTAAATTGAGTTATTTTTATTATTAAAATAGGTTAGGTATAGTCGGATAAATCCTTTCGCAAATCTATGTGGAATGTCATTACTTCCAAATTCTACTCTGTTTCAAAGACATCACTGTGTTACGTGGCTCTTCTAAATAATATTTAAATAGTAAATAGTGCCAGTAATTATCATGATATCATTATCATTGTTTATATTAATAATACTGCTGAGACTGTTAAATCACCTTTAAAGGCACTAATACTATTAATTAACTAAAACTATATTACAGCTGTGATAATAAACACAGCAGTTTATTAAGAAAATTTATAATTTATAATTCATAAATAAAACAGGTTGAGTTGTCTTAATTTTGTAGATTATTATAAATTAAATTGATATTCTTAGCTTTATTTTGTTGGAATTTAGAAACCTATTTAGTTAGAATTTAAACTAAAGAAGCTTATGAAATTACATGTCATTGAATTTATTTCAATAAAAACCAAGTGATTGTGATGCAAAGAAAATAATTTTAAGCTAATTAAAATAGCTTACACATTCTGATTTCTAGTTACAATTAAATTAAAACTTTTTAAAAGGTTTTTATTTTATTTACTTTTATATTTTTAGGTTTGTCTATGAAGTCTATAATATTAAAAAGGTAGAGGTAGGATTTATGTTTAGCATTTATATATACATTATACATTGCCAGCCATTACATATTGAGCATTGTGTATGTATACAAAGCGTTAGTGACATTTACCATTCATGAGGCAAAGGGCAGAACATTATAATGCCATCAATATAATCTATTATTAACAGTTTTATGGTGGTGTTGCCTGACTCCATATTGTGAATAATGTAATAAAATTGCTTTACTTTGATGCTAGTGCCACATGACTTAATAAGTAACAAAACTTCCATTCTCACTAACCTTTCCTATAAAAGGCCAGCTGTGTTAACTTATTTTATAATAGATTTCATAAAAAAAATTACAAAATCGCTGATTCTTATGTACACTTACAAGATTCAAGATAAAAGTATAATTTAATCAATCTTGAGATAAAATTCTACCTATGGGTGAGTAGGGCTTACAATGAATTATAGTGAAAATACTGGGGAATGTCTTATATCTCTTGGCTAAAGTGATGAAGATTCTACAACTACATCCTAATGTATTTGTATGAAATATAATAAATAATTTAAAATTATTTTTCGCTGAAAATTATATTATTATTTAATTTACATTTAAAATAAACAAAAATAAATCTTTTAATATCACCATGTCAAATTCTTCCAGCCAGAGATTCATTGCAGTATTGTACTTTGTCAATTTTTCAGAATGACAGATAAATTTTAAACTGCAGTTTTTCCACACTTCAGGGCTAGGATTATGTCAGATGTCCTACTCTACAGATTTGATTATCTTAATATTGCACCACAGTGCTAATAAAAATACTATTAAATCACTACCAGTTAGACAGAATTACCTACTTACTGAGGACACCAATCTGCCTGCTAAATGTCTGACTGGTGATTGACAAACAAATAAAACCTTTGTGAGAGGATTATGTGTGGTTCTTTACTTGCAATGAGTGTTGATAAAAAGTTTTGGAAATAGAGTACCTATCTTTGATCCCTGGAGAAATTTCTTTAATTGATGATTGATAGAAGATATGCGCTTACTGTGACCCTAATGTGTTAATATTATGTTAAAGCTTTAAAGTTTCCAGTATCATATGAGAATCCAATGTTTAATTTAATCATAAAATAATCCTTTAGACTGGCATTTAAATACATTACGATCATATGATATGCAAAGAATCTTAGCTACTATTCCAATTTAGTCATGTTGTTCCATATAAGTACTGGTAATTGATCCTAATTGACCACTGATTGTATGTGCAGTTATCAACTGTCAATTTAGGGGAACATTCAATTATAGACACTGTCCAATTTTTGTTAGAATATTTATTCAACACAACAAGTTCAATCTTACATTTAGTACCAGAGTTAAACATAATTATGGTTGATGTTTATGACACTTGTTAATGTTAATTATTTATCTTTAATCTATACTATTATATAAAGTGGATGAATTTGTTTGTTTAAATGTGCTAATCTCTGGAACTACCAGACTGACTGACTACCGTCAGATTTGAATAATTCTTTTTGCGTATGTAACATCACACTACTGGCGACGGGAGCAGAGCAGTAAGCAAAGACGCGGGTGAAACAGCGCAGCGGAAACCTAGTTCTATGTTTAATATGATTGTGGACAGAATCTTAGTTTTTGTTTAAAAAAATCACACCATAAGAGTACACACCGTAAAAGTATAACTTTTCTCTCCATCTAAAGATAACACCAACACTGTAACAATAATATTCTTATCATTGAGAGATATTTTTACCATTGATCACCACACTTGCTCAGGGAAGTTTGAGAATTTCTTAAGATTCCACTGCACCTTTAACACTGCATCTTTCATACAGAATATCTCTTACTAATTTAAGTTCTTTCTCCTTAGGTTCAACCCGGCGTTTAACATTGCCACAATTAAACAAGTGGTGAATGAGGCCATAGAGAGAGGTAAGCTTTTAATCTGCTACAAATATATAAAGCCTATTACTAGTCATAAAAGTTTTTAAAGAAAATTGCTCAAAGGTAATTATTGATAATAAATTTGCTTAGTTCTTGGATACAAAAAACTAAGAATTAAAAATTCTCATTTTTAATTCTTAGTTAGTCTTTTATTTAGTAATAGGTTTAAATTTATTGTTGTAGAGATAGAACCATCCTACTAAATTTAACAAATAAGCTTACGGCTTGTGCTATATGAGCTTCTAAAACTTTCTTTGGCTTTTAGAGAACTATTCTTAGCTTATAAGATTGTTACTTGTGTGGTGGTTATGTTATTTATTATTTAATCTATGAAAATTAATATGGTTGGGTACCTACCTATTATGATAAAGTAAAGTTGACAACCCCTGTGGTTCGGTGTTACTGTGTATGGACTGCCACGCAGAGGTTGCGGGTTAGATTCCCGCTCAGTGCAAATATTTGTGTGCATGAACATGGCTACTTGCATTGCTCTGGGTGTTTCTATGTATAATATGTATGTATTTACAAAAAAAAGTATATAAGTATGTTTATTCGCATTCTAGAACCCATATCATAAGCTATTAATATATGCTTACTTTGAGTCTAAATGGCGTTGTGTGGTTGTTGTGGTATTATTATTAAATTGTTTAATTACCTTCACAAGTACTAATTATTGAACTTAATCACTCTCAGTGTATGTGCAATAGATTATACATTTGTTTGCATGCATAGTACTCCTAAGTAAGTACTGTAACACTTGCCATGGTTATGATATCAATGACCCATATATTTAACGCAGAAAAACATTTTAACTGTCTTTGGTTTTGCCATGCTAAGGAAGAACACGTAGTCTATCTCGCTACGACGAGCTAATGAATGATTTATAAAGTTTTTCCACACTCCACTCAAAATGGCAGGTGGCCATAAAAAAATGGAGGCACATGCACTAGTAAATAAACTTACTACTAGTTTCTGAAAGGCTGATCCTACCTAAAAGCATGGCTAATTATTTTAAATTGATCTAATTAGTAACTAGTTAGATTAGGTAAATTAATTATTCATGCTTTTAGCAACCCAAGTAGTACTTCACATGAAATTTAACAGGTGATTAGTTATTAGTTAATTTTTCGTTGATCAGCCTTTCAGAAACTGGGGGGTGAGTTTCAGATTTTAATCAATTGAAATATGCATGAAATTCATTCTTCCTTAGCAAGGCAGTGATAGTCATACCTAAAGTAGATGTCTTGTGAATTGATATAATGACTGCACTGTTTGATAATTTTCACTAAGTACTAAGTTTTAATTTATGCCTAATAGATTTCTTTGATTAGCCAGCTTAATCAAAATAATACTAACAGATTATTGTATGACGATGTAACAAATGTAATTAATTATGTTTGTATATCAGCTGCTTGCTAGTTACTAGTAGTCACTAATTTCGCAATGAGTTTACTGTCGAAATTTCGTCCATGAACTAAACCAATGCACACCTACTAAAATATAATATGTTGAATAAAGGAAAGAAAAAAGGCTATATAAAACCTAGTTGGTTTCACTTTTTTTATTCTTTAACAAGTAAATAAGTGAACGGTTGATGTGATAGTAAGCGGTAACGATAACATGGATTTAGCCCGTATAGCCGTGATCTGGCGTGGCAGAAACAATGAAAAAAAAAATACAATCAAAGCGCTACTTCCTGAGTTGATCCGGCCCATTCATGCAGAAATTAGCATTCATGCTTGCCGATAACGCACGATTCATGAATCGTACCATAAAAATATGTAATCATAATTTTCGAATTTTTATTAACAATTCAAAATCAAAAGCACAATCTTTTTACAGACCTAATCCTAGCTGTAGGTACTTAGTACTTTAACTTTGTATTTAAGTTGACAAGCATCACTTAGGAATTCTTGCCTCTGAAAACCTCGTGAAAACCCGAAGAAACAATATTTTAAAGTACAGAAGAATTTTATTACTTACTGAAACAATGACTAGTATATTAAGTAATACATGTAGACTTTTTGTAATAAGAGTTTTAGCAGGATCGTGAGCTATATAAATTTATCAGATAATAGGTATCTTCTGAAGATTTTATTAGAAACATACTAGAAGAAGTACATAGTTACATAGGTACTTGAAGAAAACAATACCGTCCTTGTTTACCATCTAAATTGTATTAAACAAATACGTGTCTCTACAAGAGATCCATATACGGTCTAATTTAATTGAACTATAGATACAGTGTTTAATGATAATAATAGCTTAAGAAATAAAATGACCTTTCTGATCCTTTTTTTATGAAAACTTCAATTTTAATTTATAGATAAACTATTTTCAAAATCATTTGGTTGAATCAAACCGCAACTAAGCTGAAAAAAGGTTTTGTTTCATCTAATTCTAAACAATCGATAGACCAAAATGATAAAATCATACTTTACCTAATAAAAAAATTATGACAGACTGATTTGATTGTTAGTTGAATGCCCCTAAGGGTCTTTACAACAAGGTTGGTATTTTTCTTTTCCGCAAGAGTTACCTTTTTAATATACATAGAAAAGAGAACATTTTATTTGATTTCGTTAAAGTAAAAAAACTGTCAAGACAGTTTTTTTAATAACGAATTTGCGTGCTTATCTACGCTGAAGCAATTACTTTCGCCAGCATAATTATTTCGGTGAAGGAACGTTTTAATACGAGTTCAATGACATTTCGACAGTAAATCCCTCATTTACATAGCTCATGTAACGAAACTTAAGATGTTGATATATCACTTAAAGAATTGTCTGCTATCTAATTTCACTATGAATCTGCAGTTCAGCCATTTTTTTACGTACAAATATCAAAATGTAATAATCTAACAAATAATAAATAATTGAAACCTGCAATTTTTACCATAAATTGTGCTCATGGATCGTATATTTCGAGCGCTTATTATAATTATTAGAAATTAAACTCACAAGTAAAGAATATTTGGTTCAATCAGAATGTTACAAAATAAAGTTAAATGAAACATCCTTATCCGGCATTCCCTAATTCATTACTTTTATGTGCTTGGTACGTTTGTTTTTACATTCTTCGGACTTAGAATGAGTAGCGCGATATTATATAATGAAAATAAAATTGAGTAAGACGTATTTTTTGTTCGAATCTCCGATTGCCGCTCTTATACCATTACGTTTAGCGCAATCATTTTGCCATAGCCAAATGCATTGCATCAAATTTTTGTCCTATTATTTTTCGCATCTTATGTTTCGTTACATGGAGTTTAGCTTAAGTTAACGCACTCTAAACAAATGCACTGATCTATGCTTTCTATGTGTGTGTGTCGTCCATAACAGTCGCGCCGGTTTCAGTGCGGATGCCGACTCCTACGCGACTCAGAGACTTGATCAGGCAGATCAGGGCAGCGAGAACAGCGGCTGAAGAGAGGAGTGTCGTCAACAAAGAGTGTGCCTACATAAGATCTACGTTTAGAGAAGAAGATAGTGTTTGGAGGTGAGTCGTTTAATGTAAGAATGCAGAACTGCAGTACAGTCTTATTTTTTATGTGTTCTTCGGTCTAGATTGTGATAATATCACATCTGATTTCGTGGCTGTAGTAAGAGGCGACATAGCGTATATAAGTGACGTACAGCATTGTAATCTTTGCCCTTACTGCGTTCACCAATTCGCCTGACCATGGGAATCCCATCTCTTTCGGAGAGACCCTACATATATCCAACAGTAGCGATATTATAGTACTAGATTCACGCTAGTTTCATCATGAATGGGTCGGATCGTCCGGGTAAGTACTACCCTCTCATAGAAGATCGATGTAAGAGTAGTAGTATTCGTATTATTGCGTCTCGTTCGATGAGTGAGTGTCGGAGGCCCAATTTCCTTCCTTTTCTCTTTCCTCGCCTCCCTTATAGCCTTCACGTATACCATTCCCAGCCATGACCCGCCATAGGTCACATTCAGGTCATATCAGCAGTTTGAGTCGATACCTATTGGAATGGTGGCCACCACTTCTGGATTCCACTGACTGTCTACCATCAGGCAGGGTGGAGTCACTTTGGTATGCTAACATAAAAATAAAAATAAATAAATATTCCACGTCTTAAGTCTTCTATGTGTTGGATTAAACACTTTTCGGGACAGTAACGTACATGGATGTGATGACAATAAAACATCTGTTGTGACTACAGTAGTGTCCATGAAAGGGTTAATCAGCTCAGGTAACTCATTTATTGCATCTAACTCAAGTAACATACTCGCAATATTCCCAGTCCTGTAACTGCCCCTCGAATCAGTACAATCCGTAAGGTAAAAGCTTTTAGGGTACACGATTTGTACACATAATTTATTTAATGGACAAAGGGTCTAATGGGGTAGATAGTAAATTAAAGTTTAATAAATGTGACAAAAAGTAATTTATTAAACACTGTACAGTCAATCGGGCTGAATAGAAACGCACGGAAGAATAGAAATAAAATGGTATATCGTCGAACATATTATTTTACAAGAATACTCTTTCAATTGTATTATATTCTTTTAAAGATCAATGTTTTATTTCTATTCATCTCTGCCTTTCCATTTACTCTGTTTGCCCAGGATTTAGACGATTTGGTCAATTATTTCTAAATCGTGGTCAAAAACACGCGAAAATGACTTGTTTTAGTCTGTCTTGTTCAAATCATTTCGCTTCATACTTGGACATTCATTTGCGCTTGTGCAGTGAATCACATTAGTTCGTCATTGTCATGTCGTATTATGTTGAATTAGGCGTTCGGTTGGCAACCATTTTGGCTTTGTCGAATTATTTATACTCGTACCTACCTTATTTAGTTTGCGATGAGACGATAAGAATGTTGATGACCGGTACCGAGCCAGTTTCTTGTTCAACACGTTGATAAATATTGGAAATCGCCGTTTTGTTGTAAGTTCAATTTTGATTACGAATACCATATACTCTTATTCATTTTCGAAATTTTTAAATTTCGAAAATGAATGAGAGTAATAAGAGTCTTTATTTTAGTTTTTATGGCTATAAAGCTTATTACAGAGAACAGTAACTTCCTATTGTGCGTTTAGTAACTTATCGAATTACAGTTTTCTCTTTTTATTAGTATTTTATTTAGCAATAGTTAAATTAGTCAGTTAACTGGCCTCATTAAATAGTTGATCAAGATATTTAAGGTGAATGACTTACCATAACTTGATAATAAATGCAAAATTATCTGATGTAGCCGGTGTGTGTGGTCTAAACGGTTTTTGTCTCACTTTTATGTTAAGTACTTGTTTACAGTATTGCCTATCTTTTCGCATAGGAACCAAATATCTTATAGTTTCGATTACAGTTAAGCTGTTATTTTATGTTTTTTTTTATGATAAAACGGACAATTTTGTAAATAGAAGACATAGCGAAAGGTCTGTTCATTTTCATTTCCTAAACTTAGATGTTAAATAAAAATATTAGAGTTCGATGGAATGGTTTGCATTTTCCAAGATTCATAAAAACGTAATGGGCGTTAAATTTACATCACTCTGACATCTATTAAGAGATTTCTTGGTCAAATTGAGAAGTAAGCCTGGCTTGTAAAATAGCAGCACAATACGTAAAACCACAGTCATAGCTGCTCTATCTAAGTAGTGTTTCTGCTAGTGTTATACGAATTTTAATGAACATTTATTCATTTGATAACATGTACGTTCTGTCCATTCAACCGTGTGAAAGTATAAAATATTAGCATAAACATTGCCTGATATTCGTTTCTCAGATATCTGTAGATAAAATATCTTGATCAACATGATTTTACTTGCAGTTTCATAGTTATATGAGATAACATAGCCTTAGGAATACTTGAAGGTCGTACAAACCACAACAAAACCGCAACACACAATACACAGTGATGTTAACTATTTCATGACTAACGGACAGTAGAATACGTGCGACATTTTCTAACAAATGTCTGGAATTTTTAGCGATAATATCTGCTAGGAAAGGCAAAGCTAAAATTTAATTAAAATAAACGGGTTTTCGCCTTGTAATTTTATGTGTTTTGTTGCTAATGAATTTTCAAAGACCATCTAATAAAATATGTAAAACTGTCTTTACACGATTAGGTTTAAATGTCATGTCGTTAACATGTAGTTGTAAAACCGTCTACGTTAATAGTGAACTAGACCGCTGTAGAATAATACCACAACAACCACACAACGCCATCCAGAATCAAAGTAAGCATATATTAATAGCTTGTGATATGGGTTCTAGAATGGTTCTTTCTATGTATTTATTATGTTATATGAGTACTTATATCCTTTTCACTGTCAAAACCCAATTAGTCTTAGCTACCATCTCGGGATCGTCCGATATAAAAGGTAATATCACATTAACCAAGTGATATTTTATACCTTATCTCATTTCATTTGAAGTAATGTTAAACTTCAATTCTTTAGCACTCAGCGGCCGGAATTACCGTCCTAGTTCTAAACGGAAACCAACGCCCTCCCTTCGTGCTGCTGATGTAAATTAACGTCAGTATTATAGGCTAGTCTTACTTTATTGGCAAGATAAAATGGACATAATTATGTTTTATGAAGCACATTGATGCACGAACAAGCCTATTTCAGCTTATTTATTATGTTAATGATACCTTGAAAATAATACAATAGTTCTTTTAGCAGATCAGAAAAGTTTCTGACATCAAAATCTACTAGCGACCAAATTGGTTTTACCCTACGCAAAAGTCGCAAAGATCGTTTAATAGAAATGTGTATACGAGTAGTAGTACTTTTACCTGTCTGTTCTATGGTCCATGTCCATATCAAAGGTAGCTCTGTTTTAATGTGGACTTAGCAAAGTTTTACAAGATTTAATAATTTCTTAGCTTTTTTCCTTTTAAGACTCATGCGACAGAGCTTAAAAAATAAAAGCGTAATTTGCTCCATATTATTTGGTCATACCGATTTGATCCAAAAATACAAAGTAAAATTTTTCTACTTACAATACGGTTTACTTTCCAAATCCAAGAAAAACCTTTGACATTAATCTGGTATCGCAAAATCTACCCTCTACCCTTTTAATTTACGCAGTGGTCGTTGCTCCTTCAAAATATCAGACCTTTGAGGAAAATGCTTGCTTCGTGTGTGCATGTTGTATAACTAAACATTATTATTAATTTCACTAGTAATCGTAAAACACTACTAAAACTATTACATAGTGTATTAATTGTATTGCTCTAATATAATAAAAGTTAAATGGTTTGAACATTAGAACAAGCAAATTACAGATAATCACCGATTGATAGTTACTCTCCCTAGCAAAATCACAGGCAGATACTTTTCATTATAAAAAAAAGCTATGAAAATTGTATGCGTTTAACAATCAGAGTACGGCCATTATTCTCTCTATAACTTTATGCAAAGACATACATACGCAAATGTTTGAATCTAAAGTATATTATCTTGTTGTGCAAATAACGCATACTTATTAGTCTTGTCAGGCCTAACGTTTGTTTATAACATATATGTCAGATGTATATACGCTTATGCAATGATTGATCTAAGGCCAAAGTACATGCATCATTATCTGTACCTGTTTGATGGTTTATTTTTTACGTAATATCAACACTTTATGTTGTGAAGTTAACTATCATTCTACAGGTCGTGATATCATTCTAACTTACTTAAAGTATTCATATCCACATCTATTGTCCTATCAATGTAATCATTCAATTGAGAACTGGCCCCAGATGACATCCCTGCGGAATCCCCTTTACAAATGTAGTTAGGTAGACAACGTAAATCAGTTTTTTTGAATGCGGTCCTATTTCTTAAAAACCTCTAGAGTACATATCAGTAGATAGGGCCGATTCGATTTGGGCATTCGAAAATTAATAAATTCAACGATTGTTTTTGAATTTAGGATACCTACAAAACAGTTCAATTTGGAACATTGAATGCTAAAAGCGATCTTTTTATAAATACAAACTTCTTTTCAGAACAGAACGAAAAGGTTCAATTGTCCATAAATGTCTAATTTGCACAATACCTACGTGTACCTACGTGGGTAATAATAAATATTATTTTTTATGACATGATTACAAATCTTTAAAATTCTTGACTTTGCTTCGCTATTATTTACTATAATATAATAATATGCATGTATTATACATATAAAATCTTTCGGAACAAATTCTCTGAACTTTACTTAAACCCGTGTTGAAATCCGTCTCGTAGCTTAGTTTTGAAGTTAGCGGTGAAACAGACAGAAGGAAACAGCTCGACTTTGCTTTATACTATATAGAGATAATTAGTAGCTTATCAAGATTAAGTTCAATTATATTAAGTACTAGCTTATCGCAGCGCGATTTCACCCGCGTCTTTGCTTACTGCTCTGCTCCCGTGTCGCCAGTGGCGTGATGTTACATAGTTTAACCATCCTCAAGAACTAGGCTATTATACGCAAAAAAAATTATTCAAATCCGACTAGTGGTTGCAGAGATTAGCGCGTTCAAACAAACAAACTCTTCCGCTTTATATAATTTTAAGTATGTTTCTGATGTAGCTCTCAATTTACTCTCAGGTCTAAATTTAGATAGTGTGCTGCGTCAATATTTGAGCACTAAATACTTTGACACGAATCTCGCTTTATCAGTCACGTGTCTAATTCTCTAAACTATTATTAAAATTAGAAATTTGGGTTGATAAGTTGTCAGAATTGGCGAAAGATATCCTTTCGAGAGTCGTGGTTTTTGTTCTGGTTGGCCAAGGCTTTTTCAGCCTTTGCAATCACTTGCCACTGCCTAAACTTGATGGCATGACATGTGGTGGTTTAATGTTAATGTATACTTATAGATAATGCAAATCCTTAAATATTTTGCACTAAAAAGATTTTTCACTATGAAATTATTATGCAATCAGTCACGATGCCCTTCAACGATGATGATTTTGGAAAATGAAGTCACAATTTTGTATCTATTTAGTCACCGGGTATTTATTATGAGTTCTTTTTCATTCATTTACTCAATATTTCAGACGTGAATAGATACAATAACCAGGTACCCGCATCCTCCATTGCAACATTCGGATTAACGTGCAAATTCTGTAACATAATGTTTGCCCATCAGATGTCGGAACATAGCGAAACTCCTGTACATCCACATGCTGGGCTATCCAGCGCACTTCGGGCAGTTAGAATGTCTCAAGCTCATCGCCAGTCCACGGTTCACAGACAAGCGCGTTGGTTACCTTGGAGCCATGCTACTACTGGATGAACGCCAGGACGTGCACCTGCTTATCACGAACTGCTTAAAAAAGTAAGTACCTTTTGACAAATTAAGTACGTTTACATCGTAACATGTATTTTATCCAAAGTTGTAATCAATTTAAGCCACTGCTGAGTTCCAAAAGTCCTATGCTACGGTTAAAAGCGCGATTTCATGATTTCCCCACCGATATTGTAAGTAACTTACAATGGTAACCTTTGTTTCTGTACCGCCCCATTATTAACTTATTATTACACCAAAGAGAGAAGGTTTCATTGATTGCTACAGTTGCCCAAAGCGGATTGGCAATTTCAGATATTATTTTGAAGCAACTATCGCTGTTGTTCTTACGCATGCGGTAAAGGATCGATACGCGACAACCTACGTCAACACATTTACTCAGAATACCCCAAAATTCTTCATTACCTGTTCAAAACCCGGGATATGCATATGACAGTTCGTTATAACTTAAGTTTTAACGAAGTTATCTTGATAAAGTTAGGTAGTTTCTCAATAGTTTCCAATTGTTTAACATAGGTTTCGGTAGTTTACTTCGCTTGCGTGCTGACCGCATAGCCGCATCGTTCAGTTTGATTAGCGTCTAAAAACTGCGGTAGCGATGTTAAGTTATAGGTTGTTCATATTTTGAATGAGTTGTATTAGACTGGTTTTGAGCAAAATAATTGTCTCTCTGCTTCATTGAATTATGATCATAGTTGGAGAATTTTGCTACTGAGGCTGGCACCTAATACATATACTTACATAGGTTTTTTACAGTTTTGTTCGGAAGAAATAAGTAAACACGTATTATCTCCACGTTTCAATATTTATGACTATTAAGATACCCAAAAAAAAAAGGTTTCAGTTTCAAAGGACTGATGTATTTTTCCACATACTGTTTGGGCTGTTCTGCTCTCCACCTGATATAAGCGTGGTAATAATTTAAACTACAACATAAAAATCTAAACGACAATTAAACCGAAAATGTGATATTTTACAATAATGGTTATTAGTTTCTTGAATTTTACCTAATTACCAATTTGCGACAAGGTCGTAAGTAAAAGCAATCAATAATTATGGATTAGTAATCGTATAGTTAATCGCGTTTGGTTGGATATCAACAATGTCTATGTCACTTTTTGTAACTCATTAGTATACTTAAAAGATATCATGTAATGTGACCTGACCTGGTGTACCTAGATTGTTAAAAGCATAAGACAAAAGATAAGTATCAGAGTCTTACTAAAGAATTCTTAACTGCGGAGTGCCGTATAGTCTGCGGTGCAGAATATGCAACATTATATTTATTTTCCCGTAAGCGTCGAAGGATTCAAATAATAAGACAGTAACCTAGGAAACGGGCATTAACATCAACCCTGAACTATAAATATCTCAATGTGGGCGCGGGCGCTAAACCGCCCACAGAACATTAAGACTGTCGATCCTGATTATTATTCCTCATACCTCAACTAGAGGCTTATATCCAGCAGGAGGATGTTTTTAGGCTGATAAGCTTTCTATCTGTCTCAAACAAAAGAATAATCATAAAACTCTGCACACAATTTAATATTCCACGAACTTATTAATTTCGTGGTCTATTCCAACTCTAATTATTTTTATTATACCGTAATATATTAGAATCAGGAAACTCGTCGATACTATCAAACAAACGAACACAAAGAATGCTTATAAGTTCCTTAATCCTATGTCCGGTGTCCCCTGAACCTCTACGATTTATTAAACTAGCAATATAAGTGCTGTCTCGTTCTCGCTTATTACTATGATGTGAAAGTGAAAGAATCGGCAATATAGTTAAACTGCTAAGCATTCTTCCTCTAGTTTCTGCGTGGTACACGGACGTGTGTGGGCATGAATGTATTGTATATTGTGAGAACAATGGCATACGCACTGCCCACACTGCCCTTGTGTAGTAACGTTCACTCTTAATTATGTAATGGTATCATCTGGCCGCTATACGAATGATGCTAAGGTTGAGATTCGTTTATTCGTATTATTAATTCCCTTTTTGTCCGGAATATGTCTGTAATGTCTCGTCACAAAGGATTTGTTCCGTATTACAGCTGATGTCTTTAAAAATAAAAAGGACATTTTGCGTTTCCGATAGGTACTTGCAAAATTCTTAGTATTGGCCAGAAGTCTGGAATCGTACCCGATTAACGACAACAGGCTCGTCCTCTGTTACATGGGAACCGGTACGAGGCGTGATGTGACACTTTTGCTTACCTCTTCAAGAAAAAAGGCGTGATGTTATGTATGTGGCATAGATATAGCTGTAACGTGAGAGTCAAAATGCTAAAAAAGACCCATCTCTAGATTGACTAAGCCTTACAAGAGGACAGTATTAACGTTTCATGTTTATTATTGTGGAAATATTTTAGAGTGTCGGAGGCTTAATTGAGAGAGGTGAGGAAAAAGGAAAGGAAAGAGATAAGAAAGAAGAAAATCCTTTCCTTTTTCCTCACCTCTCTCAATCCTTTCACTTACTCCACTCCCTTTACGGTAGGCAGGCGTCGCAGAGTCCCTAGCATTGTTGGAGCAACGAGCAAATGAATGACTTTGAGTCGTCGATGAGCGACAATTAACACTTACCATCGAGTGGGCTGTATGCAAGTCTGTTACTGTCAACAATAAAAAAATGCCGGTTTTTTTTTCACTTCATGAAACCCTTTCATTTATTTGATGCAAATTATACAAATCAAATCTGACGCCTCGTTTGTCTCGATTAATGAAGACTTACAACGTGCTCATGTTTATACAATTTTCATGCTCTTTTTGTTGTAACAACTCTGTTTTGGCATTACCCTAGACTAAGAAAAACTTATGAAACTTGAATTGGTTAATAAGCTTTTAATGTCTATGGAGTCACCAAATTTACCAATCTACTACTCTAGACCCCAGTGTTTGATAGCTATTAAGCGTACTTATTAAGACTTAACTGCGATTACCATTCTGCCGGCGAAGACGAGACTCAAAATCATTTCATTCAGAGTGTAATCTTATGTCTGATTTTCTCCAAGTTGATACAGATATAAACAAGAATGTCCTTGTAAATCCATTTATTATTATCACTTTTAATTAATTAATCAAATATCATTTGCCGCTAACGATTATATTCAGACATGTGTAATCGCAAATACCTACCTTTATCGTTATTAGTTGCGAGTATTCTATAATATTATTATAGCATTAAGTATGTGTGACTCATTAGATTATTTGCAATCATAAGAATCCCTGTGAATTTCTCCATATTGTTATCGTTTAAATATGACAATAGCGCTATATACAACCTTGCAGCTTGAGTTTGTCGCTCTAGTGTCTTTTATACGACTGTCCTGCTCGTGTGTTTTAGTATCGTAGCCTTGTTATTATCCATACAACAAGTCTATTAGCGTTAAATATTTCTCTATTCGGTTTGAGTAATTATACTTTGTTTCTTAAAATTTTATTTGTAAAGTCATTCACCACGCGTGACACAGGTCTTTGCTACCTTGTTCCAGCACAGTCTTTCTTTCTTTCCATAAACATGGAGATATGCGTTATACAGCAGTCAAAACCACCTGGCTTCATGCTAATTAGCCTCTTAAAATAATATCGATTCCATGTTATAATATCTGCGGGCGTAGAACTTAGTAACTGCAAGATGAGTTACGATAAACACGTCTTAATTTCTAAACCTTCGATGCCATTTTGCTGTAACCTATTTTGTATACTTAAGCCGTTCTTTTTCAACAGGGTTTACATTTCATTTAAAGCTACGGGCTGTTTTAGTATTTCAGTCGAGCGTTGTAATTTAGCTACGAAATGTGTCGGCACAAAGACAATTAGTCGAGTCATTTGGTTAAGTATTTATACAGATACTATTGTATTGCTCTACATTCAACTCTATGCTTTAACTTTCACTGCACCCATAAGTTGTTAAATTTACATTTTATATCTAGGTATGGTATACATTCTCTTATTCACAGGGAAGGTTTTTTTTATAAGATAGGATTCGTTACATAAAATATTTTAAGTTCATGCACGCGATGTATCGATAAGAATCGCTTTAATATTTTTTATCGATATCTTTGTCTAAATTCTGTCGTATGCATCAAAGTGTTTATACTGGCTGGATTATTGATTGGCTTTGTCCTTTTTTATACATAATTGTTTACGTCATTAGAATCTAAAACTGACTAAACCACAGTCAGCTTTAGATTCATTTTAGTCTCTAAAGGCTTTTCAAAGAGGTAACTATTGTTACTTATATTACTTCACTTTACTGTCAGACCGCAGAGTCTTTTTTATAGTTTTGTATGAGAAATATTTAAATATGTCGCGCTGAACTTTTCAAGCATACAATACTAATCGAAATCAGACGGCACTAAAGATTGACCGTGACGGATGCGCTAAACCTCAAACATATTATAAGTTATGGACGATAACGTCTTGCAACATTAGACATTATCTAGTTAATTTCATATAATGTATTTTAATAGTTTTCATTCAACGCATTTTTTCTTGAAATCACTTTAGGACTCTTTTCTTAACAATACTACGATCGCACTCTTCATTAAATCAAGGACTCCATCAGCAATTCAATTTCACCTCGAATCGTAGCTTGGAAATGAAAGTATTTTTCCTTAAATCTTTCAGCCGTTGAACGAGTCCCATTTAGGCATACAATTTCCTAAAACAGCTAGCTGTTGCGAAGGAAATAATAAAATGTTTACGATAAAAATTCTAAAAGCTTATACGAAAAATGTCTTTTAGAGATTCTAAAAGCGTGTACGCACGAACACGAACATGATGAATACGAACATCAAACACTGTTGTAAAAATGTTCTTGGCGATCTAATTTTATTGTCCTGTGTGAACTTAGATCTTATGACTTGAAAACGGCTTTTAATATTTGACGCAAAGAAATTTGTCTGACACTTTCAGGACGAAGTCGGGTACGTACTCGTATGTACAAGTACAGCACACAACAACAGCATCACACACACTAAAAACAATGTCATGTCTCGCCACATGCACACTAAACTAAAACTATCCAATAACATAATATTACTGACACTAACAAAGAAGTGACGACAAAAATTGCCATGTGCCTTAGCGAGAAGGGAAAACGCGCGAAAACATGCTTGAATGCAACATGACGAAATCGAAAAAATCGAACAAAGCTCTGTAATGTTTTCCATATTTTGTTCATTTCTATGCCAGAGAGTTTAAGCGTCATGAGTGGCAACGCCAACGTCGTAATTTAGTCATATTTAGTACTTTGCAATTATTATCATTTAATCGGCGCTATATTTTAATAATATGTTCTGTTTAAATGTTAGAATTAGGTGAAGGCTGTAATAATAAGTAAGTTATCGTAATGCTTACGTAACGAAAAGAAGCCCGACAATGTGATGTAATAGGTATCTATATTAAGTCTAAAACAAGCACCATATAATTACATCAATTAAGTGAACAATTCAGCAGTGCAGTAGTGCAGCTATTATATATGACCATAGCATAAATTGTCTGATAACGTGTGCACCTGGGTTATTTATCTGTGGCGTGTGTCGTTGACATCGTTTGTGGCCTCATTGTACTGTCCAACTCGACTGTAAGATATGAAGAAAAGTCCTTTCACGATAATAACTTTGTATCGGTTTGTCTGTTTCATGACAGCTCAAGGCTGTGTCTTAGATTGCCAATTAGTTGTGTTAGAAATTGCTTGTATGCGGTAATTTATCGACAACCAATCTATTATAGGGAGAAATGAATAGTAGTAAAGGTATATATATAAAGGTCTAATAAACATACTATCACGCCTTATTTCCTCTTAAGGGGTAAGCAGAAATATTATATAACACCCACATTTTGCGTACGGTTGAAAAGTATAATGATTGATTACTACGCGAACATTGGTTTGATAAACTCCGGCGCGAAGATGACTAGCAAAATATACTCAAAAGCTAAAAATGGCGGCTATATTCTAACTATATTTTCAATGTTAAGGTAAAATAAAACACCATCGTAATACATCAACACAAATAATAGGTGTATTTTATCTATCAAGTGTAATTTGCTTATATCCGCAATTACCTTGTTGGAGGATAATTTTTACAGTTTCCTTAATTGCGATACTCGTTAGTAGACAAAACTGTTATTAAATAATATTATATAACGATTACTCATGTATTGAATACGAGGTTTCCGCGGAACGGTTTCATCCGCGTCTTTTCTTACTGCTCTGCTTCCATAGCCAGTAGCGTGATGTTACATAGCCTAAATAACCTACCTCGAGAACTGGGCTATCAAACGCAAAAAGAATTTTCAAATCTGACTGGTACTTCCAGAGATTAGCGCGTTCAAAGAAACATACAAACAAACTCTTCCGCTTTATATAATAGTATAGATTTGAAACTTGTAGAAAGACAAAACATAATTATTTTAAGATTATTTTTTAATGTACTAAAATGTTTAATATCAATAAATAGAGGGGTTCAGGACTGTAAATCCTTATTACAGGCTATTGCATAGCCTAGCTAGGACAACAGCACCTCACCCACTTGATTGGCAATGTAATAGTACACCTACATACTTTGTAAAAATAACTAATGTTTATTATTATACACCAATCTGTTGTTTTATGAAATAAAGATTATTATTATAGATTATTATTATTATTTAATAACTAAAATAAAAAGAATTTATCATTAAAATAACACTAGTTTTATATGCATGCAAAAATTGTAACAAAATTTCAACTGTTTCCTATGAGAATAAAGATCTTTAAAACCTAAATAAGTATACTATGTGACGATAAATCGAATACGAAACACTGATATTAGTCGTTCAAAATATTTTATAAATTTATTTATATTAATATACTAATTAAAATTGCCTCATTGCTCGAATGATGTACCTAAGAACGTATTGTAACGTTATCTCGGGTTCATATTAGCCAGAAACTGTTATAAAATTTGCAGTGATTGTAAAAGTCGTAAACATTAGGTACAGAGTAATACATTGATAAAAATGTACAGATCACGATTTACAGATAACGTATACATCATTATATGAAGTGAATGCCTAAAAACGTTCTCCATCTTCCAACAGTGACCTAAACAGTAACACGCAGTTCGTGGTCGGCTTAGCCCTCTGCACGCTTGGAGCTATCGCTTCACCAGAAATGGCGCGAGACTTGGCCTCCGAAGTAGAACGCCTGATTAAGTCACCCAACGCATACATCAAGAAGAAGGCGGCTCTCTGCGCCTTCAGAATCATTCGAAGGGTGCCCGACCTCATGGAGATGTTCCTGCCAGCTACGAGGAGCCTGTTGACCGAGAAGAATCATGGTAAGAGAAAATGTGATGTATCATTCCCTTTTACGCGACATAAGTTTCAGAAACACATAACATGATGACTTTCTTTACAAAATTCTTCTTCTCAGTCGTTTACTCTTGACAGAGTAGTCGTGGTCACGCGTGTTTCCCGGTAGCATCTCACTACCGTTCTCCATCTGTCTCTGGTGGAAGCTTGTCTTGCGCATTCATTGAGAGGTTTTTGGGTTAGAGCCTTGATTTGATCGGTCCAACGCAAAGGAGATCGTCCTCTGGATCTGCAGCCATCGACTCGGCCCTGTACAACCAGGCGCTCTACGGAATCACTTTCTCTTCGCGTCACATGCCCAAAGAACTGTAGTATACGGGATCGAACAAGGGTTGACAGTCTTTCCTTGATGTGGAGTTCTTTTAAAATGGACGCATTGGTGCGATGTTGCGTCCAGGATATACGTAGAAGCCTTCTCCAGCACCACATCTCCAAAGCGTCAATTCGCTGTCTCTCCCTTTCTCTCACTGTCCATGTTTCAGCTCCGTATAAGAAGATGGGGAACACCAATGATTTCACGAGGCGGATCTTCGTGGCTTTCGTGATATTGCGGTCTTTCCATATTTTGGATAGTTTATCTATAGCGGTCCGAGTGATCACTATTCTTCGCTTGATTTCCGCCTCAGAACCTCCAGTGTTTGTTACAAGTGAACCCAAATAAACATATGACTGAATCACTTCGCAGTTTGCAATCTCGGTAACTTCCAGAGTATTGTTGCGGCTTTTATCTACAATCATCATTTTTGTTTTTTGCCTATTGAGTTTCAGTCCAAAACTAAGGCTAATCAATTCAACGCGATTTAATAGTTCCGCTATTTCATGTTCACTGGTCGCGAGTAGAGTAGTGTCGTCCGCATATCGCAAGTTGGAGATGTTCTTTCCACCGATGGGTACACCATCCGTCCAGTTTTCTAACGCTATGCAAAATAATGTTGCATAATATTGTCTTTGAAGTTTGGTTTGATCTATGATATATTTTGTGGATAGAAAAGCCATCGTTATATCCACTTTATAAAGAGCTTAGTGGGAATTTTGTAAGCATGTACGATACCGAGCAATCTCAAGATAGATATTTATGTATATTTTGTTATAGAACCTTTTAGTTTTTGTTTGTCTAACCTGACGTTCATTACCGCATGTATAATTCTTTGCTATTTGTAAAAATATATGTCCCGGAATGTAATATAATAGTATAATATATGTTCGAAGCCATATACAGTCTTTAAAGATCGCGAGAATACGACATAAAACTAAGAATGGTATACTGAAAAAACCTAATAAAAGCAGATCGATACTTGTGATGCCTAAATGAGTAAATTTATCTACTCTTAACCCAAGTTAGACAAATTACATGTTGGGTGACAACGATTTAGTGCCTCATAAACCTTTTTACTGTTGGTCTTAAGCTTATTGCGTTGATCTAGTTGGGTAATTTTGAGGAATCAGTGATCACTGTTTCCTGTTATTTGACATAGCAATAATTAAATTTAAAAAAGTATTAATTTTGATTCAAGTGAATTCAATTTCTGCCAAAAACCTGGGCGTTATTATGCCATTGCAGGCTAGAGGCCACTTCTCATAAAGAGTAAGCAGGTGCTTTAATCACAATGCTTGATTATCTGGATGAAGTCCAAGATTTCTTCACGATGTTTTTCTTCACCACAAATCAGTAATGTCTAAGGCACACTTAGAATAAAGTTTAGATATATTTTTAAAAGCCACATTGGCTCTAAGCAATAAATCACGAGTGCATCATCGTTTATTTTCCCTCTAATTGCTATTCGCACCAATTAACGGTACACACTACTACACAGTTCAATACACTCAACACTCGAAGAAATTCGTCTCTAGTAGAGTGAAATTAGAATACAACAAGATTGTACATAATATATTAAGTATAGTTAAACAGTCCGTTACACGCACAATATAATGTGAAGGAACACGCAAAGTTGAACTTAAAACGTTCGTGACGTCTTATTTTTAATAGGTACCTATTTGTAATCTTTACTATGAAAATGGTGATTATGTCGCTACGTCGTTTACAACCCTTTTGATCGAGTTGCCTTAAACGCAAGATGCCAATGAAGGCGTTATACCTAAACATATTATTTGCCTAAAAAGCTGTTTGCCCTAATTGAGAGAAACCGATGAAGCAGTATGCCTGAAATGTGAAATTGACTAAGAAGCAGATTGCCTAAATTTAAATTACCTATAAAGCAGTTTGCCTCAAATACAAGATGACTCAAAAGCAGTTTGTGTGAAATACAAGATGACTTAGAAGCAGTTTGCCTGAAATACAAGATGACTGAGAAGCTATAAGTTTATTATGTGCATGCAAGTCTCGGGAAAGAAATTACTTCACAAATAGTCTTTTTACGACACGGTTTCATAGAATAATGCAAGTTGTTGACTGTAGCACATAAGAAATAATATATTTGATATTTATGCATTATGTTTAAACATTATATGTTTACGTATAATGCTAGATAGCTAAAACTAAATCGAACGCCAAATCCGAAACGTCTGATGCTCTGTCCCTTTCAATCGTTATTCTTGACTAAATCTGAAATGTAGTGTATGTAGTCCAATGTATCAATATTTACAAAATGTTAAATATGTAGGTACTTATAATCAGCTGTGCACTAAAGGCTTACTTAGGTACACGCAAACATTTGAAATTTTTTCACAAATTTAGGCACTTTGCTTTGTAGACATATGACAAATTAGGCATTATGCTTTGTAGACATTTAACCACTTAGGCAATTTGCTTTGTAGGCATTTAACCACTTAGGCATTTTTCTTTGTAGGTGTCGACTTTAGGCAATCTGCTATTTAGTGAATTTTACATTTCAGGCATACTACTTCATTGGCGTCTCTCATTTATGGCTAACAGCTTTTTAGGCAAATTTCATGTTTAGGTATAACGCCTTCCTTGGCATCTTGCGTTTAAGGTAACTCGATCAAAAGGGGTTTACAATACAATCATTTGTTTCTCCGTAGCGCCAAAGCTAAGATAATGTAACTAACTTAATTTGTTGGTACAACAAGAGTACATTTTATTTGAAAACTTTATTTTGTACTCTTCTTAACTTTATATATGTCTATATAATATCTTTATATATAGCGTTTCATCACCATATACTATACCATCCTACAATTTAATAACACCTTGTCTCTGCAAATGTCTACAAAAACATAAAACTGTATAAAAAGCGTTTTTAAAACAAAACAATAAAACTAACTGTAACCCTCAGGTGTCTTGATAACGGGAGTCACGCTAATCACGGAGATGTGCGAAAACAGCCCCGACACACTCAACCACTTCAAGAAGGTAAGTCACAATCAACCTTATGAGCTATGTAATAAAGACTTGAATACTTTGCGCTCAGCGTGGAGCATTATCATTCATAGAAAGTATGCTATGTGCGTCAATTTTATATCACATTTCGTAAGGAAGTATTTACTTATAATTAGATTTAATACAATCGTAGCCAGTTCTAGGAAAATGAAGGAAATTTAAATTAATTTAATTTAACATATAAGTTAGACAATTTATAAGTGAAATTAAACTCTATACATATGTCAGTAAAGTCTATGCCACTCTTAAGACATGGAATATTTCTACACAGAAAACTACATTAGGCCGCCGCTCTACTCTGTTGCAACACGAAAGAATAACAACTAAAGTTTTAATTGAAAAATGAGAGACAATACAGATTAAATATTTTTTTCTGCAAGGCAATGAGTTTTAATCTAATAGTAACAATATTCAGAAATATTCTATAATACAGTAGTAACGAATTGTATATAATTTATATAATTGTACCGTAGTAGCGCTTTTGATGTCGTATCTGATATTAATTAATACTGCAGTATGTGTTTGTAAATAAAATGACGTTTTGTTCTCTACTAAAATCCTAATGAAAATCCTTTTTTCGATTGTAATATATTGTAACTATTTTTAGTACTACGAGATATTTTTCAAAGTCAGAAATATTTTGTGACATATTGAACAGCTCTTTACACTCATGGATATTCGCACACAAGTACATAAACTATTATGTCTGTTATAACACCTGCTGAAAGTAATTCATTTGAATGGTTCTCTGGTAAAGACCACAGGCTAAGACATTGGGTGGTCTATACTGTTGCTAAGGTGTCAATTGATATTGTGTAAGATGGACTAAAGTACTGCTCTCTGTAATTATATTGCATATTTACAATGACACAGATTTTAACTACATTGATATGATTGACTTTATGGAAGGCAGCACCTTATTGTACATAATCTAAGTTCTTTATTGCGTACTGAAAATTTTAACATTTGAATTTTCATTGCTACTAAAGTATTAAAAAAGCAAGCAACGCCATCTGCCTGTAAAATACGACATGCCTGCATTGCTAAAAATAAATACTGTTTGCAATCTAACAATTTCATTGATAAGATTACATTTTGATATGGTCATTGCTATTCCTTTCATCACAGTAGACGGTGATTCATCGCAGTCGTAAGATGTCCTCTACTGAACATAGGCCTCTTTCATTGATTACTGAAGAGACTGGTTAAAAGTGTACTGCGTCAATGGCCTTCCACTTCATATGTTCTTGTAAATAGGTTTTCCACGCAAACTCTTCTGGTTCGTGGACTCCATTTGAGAACTTTTTCGCCCTCCTTTTTTACTTCTGTTTTGATGCGTAGCAATATCCAAGACATTATAATAGCAATCCTGACGTCACCTGAGTGCCACAATAACCTACAATTTAGGAGCATGTAGGCTAGAGATTTCTCTCTACTATATAAAAAAAAGTTTCTAAGTCCTTTCGTTCAACCATAAATCTTCACAGTACCTACCTAAAACACCCACAACATATTAGTAGATTTATTTCTATCATACATTCCATCCATCCATAATTTAAGAGTTAGACTCTTGTCGGTGGAACTGATGCAATTCCTGCCACTTCTCCCTGTCCAGAGCCATCTCTTTAACCTCCTTATACGACATGGCACCAGCACTTTTCTTTATTTGACTCATATAGTTTATCCGTGGTCTTCCGCTACCTCGCTTTCCTTCTATTTTCCCTTCTATGATGTTTCTTATAAAGCTGTCATGTCGTATAATGTGGCCAATCATCTTTCCTCTTCTACTTTCTATTGTCCTGAGCAAGGTCCGCTTTTCTTTCACTCTTCTCAACACATCTTCGTTTGTGATCCTCTCTGTCCAACTTATTTTCTCCATCCTCCTCCAGCACCACATCTCAAATGCCTCCAACATATCCCTTTCTCTTTGTGTCATTGTCCACGTTTCACACCCATACAGTGCTATGCTCCAAACATAAGTTTTTATAAATTTCTTTTTCACTTGTTTTGATATTTTAGATGTAAATATATTTCTGTTTTTATGAAATGTTTGTTTTGCTATTGCTATTCTGGTTTTTATGTCTTGTATACATCTAGCATCTTGTACAATAAGGCTTCCGAGATATTTGAATTGGATTACATTTTCTAATGGGTTATTTTCTATTTTTATTGTTCTGTGTGAGTTCAAACTAGCTTTGGATATGTTTAGTATTTTAGTCTTTTTAATGTTAATTTTAAGAGAAAATTCTTTAAATATGTTGTTCATGGTGTTTAATCATAGATTATATACAATAATTGTATATAAACGTTATCAGTATGGCACGTCAGCCGTTATCGCTCTTATCATATCAATAGCAACGTGTACACGGTGTGTTAGTTCGTATCGACTTGTTTTTGTTCCAATCATATATAGCTTGCAAATTAAATGGGTTTTACCGTTCATACTCAAGTAATGTATTAACAATAGTATACATATCAATGGAAAGTATGTTTATGTCTATTTTTAGTTGGGCTGTTAATAGACCAGAAAATTATAGGTGCTTCGAAATTTGTTCTATATTAGTTACAGTTCAGGTTTCCCTTCGGTATGTTGAGATAGTAACTTGGGGGAGGCTTATGTCCACCAGTAGATATCTTTTGGCTGGCTGATGTTGGAGCCATCTATTAGAATATATTACCATTCTTTCTCCCGTTGGTGTCGTTAGAGGCAACTAATGTTAATACCACGTAATTAACAGCAGTGGTACCTGAGTATTAATACCACCTAACGGCGATTGTCAGTTTCTATTACAAACTTCTCCGACTGACACCAAATCCACTTACGTAATAAATTACATAATTAGCCTTTAGAAACAAAAAAGAAAGGATAGATACATCAAAAGATAGAAATGGCGTAAAGAATTGTAATTAGTACTTCGTATTTTTATTACTTAGAACAATAACGTAATTATAAATTACGTAATAAAAGAACCTAGTTTAACAAATGTAACATAAATTTTAATTTCTCTATTTAGCGACTGTAACATTGCATTTGGCGATATTAAAATTTGACGTTTAAGCGCACTACTAGTAAGCACACACTCTGATATCATAGACTACGGACATAGATTACCTTCGTCATATACTTTATTTAGTAAAGGTTCATCCTAAAACCATTGACTTAATTTAATTTATGATAAATAAATTAGAATATACTACACAGATAGACAAAAAATATACTAACAATTAATTAATTTATAGACATGTTTCAATTTGATGGGCGACTTATAATAGCATCTCAGCATGAGAGTGAAGTGTGGACATGAAATCAAGAATCATTACTACATTAATTCATCAAGAACTTAAGTTCCGTGTCCTAAACTATAAATCGATGGCAATGTGGCTTTTGATTCCTGAGCAATATCAAAAAGAGTGGAGAGCTATTCTCGTACTATAAAGATATAATAAATATCTCTATAATATTTAAAAAAAGAATACAATATGTTTTCTCTAAAAACATAATACTCATCTTCATCATTTTTTCAAATATCTTAGATATGTCTCTATTGCGCGAGAATATTCTTCTTGGTGTTAAAATGATGTTATTTTTATTCAAAAGACATATGTATCGTACACTAATTAATATGTTTATGTTGTCCCGTAGGAGAGCGGGCAGCGCGAGGTAACATGCAAACGCTGATCCATGCACTTTATACATATTTGTGATCTGATAACATTGTATACACACTTAAAACCGAATTATACCTTAATTACTTAGCTATATAACTGATATTACCTTACGTTATGTGTCGCGAATTGTTAATGAAATTTATACTTTAAGTTAAAGGTATTATGGTTGAAAATGCATTGAATAATAGCAAGCCTACACCGCGTGCAGCGTACAATTATAACATTTATTATCTGAAAAAGCCCATAACATTTTATTGCAATAATATTAATGACTATCTAAAATATGATTTTGAAAGAACATTCTTTTTTTCTATTTTGTATGATATTTGGCAGTCATCTTTAAAGTTTAAATTAAAAGGTTTTTTTAATTAGGAACAATGTCATCAGATTACAAATCAAGCATGATTAATGTAATGTTTATTGTGGCGGTTATATAACCATATTTGTACATGGGTTATAATCAATAAACTGTCTGTGGGAAGCCTTAACGTTATCTCTGATTTAACATATGTCATTTATGAGATTAGAACATTCTTAATGTTATGTTTAAAACAAGCAAATGTATACTTTATTATTGTATATTTATTTATAGGTTGTTATTAATCGTGGTTTGTACTAGAGACAGAATTAAATATTTGTAAAATCTCGTCTATTAGCTGAATGAAATTTTCTTCAACCGTTTTAAATCTTGGGTGCCTGTATGCTAAAAAAATACATTGATTTTCAGTATTGATTCCGGATTATAGAAATAAAATCGCCTCTTATTACATGGGATCTAATTATAGTTAACGAAATGTTGGTGTAACACATGTCTGGCATAACCTGTCCTTTGTTTTTCAAGGCTTTAGACAATTTTTATGATAAGTTAGTCTATCATTGTATACATAATTTGAATTAACTAACGTTAAGGCTTTCCAAAGGCGATGGGACGAATCATTAGGGTTTACAAAACTCAATCATCTGAGTAGCGTTAGTGAAGTAAGGTATGAATAGCACTAATTAGGCACAAAGAAAGTCCATATAGGTAGATAGTATTACATAAAAACATCATTTTCTTAACGTAGACAGCAGTAATACTTATACTGCTCAGTTAAAAGTTCAATATAATACTTAAATATGTAAGTAGTTAGTAGTACAGTTATTTCGTAGTGCATTATAAAGAATTTTCTATTAAGTATTCTATTCATGTGATTCGATTTGAAGATTTCGGGGTCTCCTTATGTGACATCTTTGTTGTGAGAATTCAAATAAATATATATAAAAAATTTAGATAAAACTTAGAATAATTAAAAGTCATATTTAGAATAAATATCAAAATAAAAAAAACAGTGGTAAAAATATTTCTGGGTCAAAAAAACTTTTCATACTCATACTCAATTAGGTTAACTAATAATAACCTCTAAACATGGAATATTAAGCACATTATTTTACGCCTTAGGATGATCCATACTGAATTTAGATGAATAAAGTAAAATGATGCCGATTTTTATCTGTTGAAATATTTAATTTACTTAAACCATTTAAGGTTTTAAAATTACTTTTCTCGAATTCTTAAATATGATATCCTGATTCACCAATCTTGATAAACTATCACATCACCATTTCATAGATGTCACACCTGGAAGCCCCTTCCACATTACTAACTACTCAGAGCCACAGTATGATTAAAGCACAAACGAGTTCAGTGACTAACAACAATTGAGGCGGTCATTTTATATTTATTTTTATTATATAGTCCAGTCCCATGTACAATCGCTGTCGTATCGTGTTCGTAAGCCTGTACGATTATAATCATTAAATTTTCAAAAGTATTTAGTATGTATTTAAAATTGCCTGAGACATGTAAATTTGGATTGATTTATTTTATTTTTCTCGCTTTGCAATCCTTTGTGCCTTGGGCGACAGAGTAATGTTGATATGATGTATGTAATTCATTAGTTTGTTTGTAGATCGTACCCAATTTGGTGAGAATACTGAAAAATTTGATACTGGCGGGGTATTCGCCGGAGCATGACGTCAGCGGGGTATCAGATCCATTCCTACAGGTAAGGATATATATTTTTACACGCACGTATACGTATGTAGATAATTCAAAAAACCACGCCCACTTACGAGCATGCAAGAAAATAACTAAACTAATAATGAAATAAATTTTGTAGTTCAATAATCAACTTAAGATACAAAAACAAATTCCTTTATCTTCTATTTCTAGGTAAAAATTCTGCGTCTACTCCGAATACTAGGCAAAAACGACGCAGAAGCATCGGAAGCGATGAACGACATTCTCGCGCAAGTTGCCACTAACACTGAGACAAGCAAGAACGTTGGCAACACTATACTGTATGAAACAGTACTGTCTATCATGGACATTAAGTCTGAGAGTAGTTTGAGAGTACTGGCCATCAACATTCTGGGCAGATTCCTGCTGAATAACGACAAGAACATTCGATACGTGGCCTTGAATACATTGTTAAGAACGGTGCATGTGGATACGTCGGCTGTTCAAAGGCATAGAACAACCATTTTGGAATGTTTGAAGGTAAGAACTAGTAATATTTCATTACTAACTGATTATCTACCTCTATGGTTCGGTGGTACTGTGTATGAACGCAGAGATCTTGTGTCGTTCCCCGGTCGGGTATTGTAATATTGGGTTTTCTGGACTCTGCTAACAGAAACTGTCAAAATATAGATCTATTATCTCCATCGTTTTAGGACCCAGATGTATCAATCCGTCGCCGTGCTATGGAGCTTTCCTTCGCGTTAATCAACGGACAGAACATCCGCAGCATGATGAAGGAACTGCTATCATTCCTCGAGCGATCTGACGCTGAGTTTAAAGCACATTGCTCCAGCGCCATGGTCCTCGCGGCTGAGAGATACGCGCCAAACAATAAGTGGCATCTTGATGCCCTGTTCAAGGTTTTACTTAAGGTACAAAACAACATTTAACTTACTTTGATCTCCTTTTTTTTATTTTATTAGCTTACCAAAGTAATTACACTTTGCCTAAACGTAAGCGATCAGTGGAGTCTAAAAATGGAGGCCGCCATTCTAAAAGCCATCGTCTCCAAACGGTGGCCATTACTATGGGAAATTTATGAGATACTTTTTCACGCCCCGCTTAAAAATCCCATGATTAAAATTAGAAGGAAATACATGTGTTTGTGTTAAATTAAGCGACGAAATTATGAACTACTGAACTGTTTGGTTCGGAATATTTTGCATTCCGCTGTGAAAGAATGACACTTCGTACTTGTTACAAGATGCATTTGCCATATATTATATATACCAATTCTAGATTTATAATACTATTAATGTTGCTATATTGATTTGTATAATGGTTATAATTTGATAACATTGTAATGTAACATTGTACTGTCAAAAATACTATAAAATTTATTGTAAGCCTGTGCCGGAGCACTTCGTTATCGACTGTTGACTGTAATATATCGTTACGCTGACAAGTCATACTTTTATACTACTAAGGCCTCTGCCCCGTTCTCGAAAGCAACGGGTAGATCGCTCGGCAGTATAGCGGCGTAGTGTTGTGTTCGTGGTTGTGTTGTCGAGATATTTGTTTTATTCGCGAACGAAATGTCAGAACAATGGCGACAAACATCTTTTTGATTCAAATTTATTACTAACGCTCGATTTATTGTGGGCAAAAGAAGCAAACCCTACTATAGGGGCAAAGAAAAGAAAAGGCGTTTTATTTTTTTATTATGAACAACGGAGACTATGTCCTGACGAATTCTACGACTACACCAGAATGAGTGTAGAAACTTTTGACTATATTCTTGAATGAAAGTTGCACTAATTGAGTAAACAATTTGACATCAGTCTTAAGTGCCTACAGATAAATCATTTTAATAAAATACCTACTACACAGTAATTAATCGTAATTATTTATCTATGACGAAAACATTTTTTTTTATGTACAACATTAGTTTTTGTTTACCCTAAATCCGAAAAGAATGATGAGTACAATGTTCCCATATCCATTTCCATAGTTCCCAGTTCCATATCGGTGTTGTCTCAAAAATTGCTGAAATAATTTGCTCTAGTACCTCCGAGGACATTTCCACACGTCACAAAAATAAATTGCACAACACTGCAATACAAACGTGTGAGCGGTCACCGCTTGACTAGAGCGCACCGCTCGTTGTCCGCCGCTGTTTTCGAGGGCCGGTCCATTTGATTTTACGAATTAGATCCTTCCACTCCCACGCCGTCGCCGCCGCCGCCCCGCTGCCCGCTAGATTGCAGACAGAGGCCTAACCGCCGCCTCGCTGACTACTATCGCAACAACTGAACATAGCTGAAGTACCATCGTTACATACTACATTGTCTCGAGTTTAATGAAGTACGTATGTTTTCCAGGCCGGCAACTACTTGCGCGACGACACAGTGTCGAGCACGCTGCAGATAGTGTCGGGCGCGGCGGCCGAGCGCCAGGCCTACGCCGCCATGCGCCTGTGGACCTCGCTCGAGCGCGCCGCCCTCTGCGGGGACGCCACCGAGAAGCAGCCGCTCGTGCAGGTACACGCGCTACTACTTGATAGATAGTGTCGGAGCGACACCGACAACCAACCTTCTCGAGTCAGTCAGTAGCAGATCCAGGAGGGACGCTGAAAGGCTCAAGCTTCTCCACACAAACGCTCCATGTTAAAAAAAAAATATCTTGTAGTGTTTACTTTGATAAAACTTATCCTGGCGGCTATGCCCAAATTATTCTAGAGTTTATGACAGAGAGCTTGAAACTCCTCCTCGAAAAGAACATTAACCTCAGCAAAAGCACGATTGTGATCTGTCAGTTTGTTTGAACGCGTAATCTTGAAAACTATCGAACCGTGTACGCACCCTTGCGCTTATTGCACTAACGTTTGGCGAGCGAGAATAAACCGTATACGCTGTCAAGTGGTTTATTAGTTTGTGTTCCTCTATTACCTTTTCTATTTGGCATCTCGCCTACATTTCACACCTGTACATAACACTTCTAATCTTAATATTAAGAAATAGTATGTTGTTTGTAGGTAGCAGCGTGGACGATTGGTGAATACGGTGACTTACTGGTCTCGGAGGCAAGCAACGCAATTTCAATGGTTGATGATGATGGTGTTGGTGAGTACATACCTATAGTAATGAACATATTATTACTTATTATGCGCTAGAATCTTTGAATTTGCAATATGAAGATTTATGTTTGAAATATAAAAGCTCGGCGTTCCCGTCGTTTACACGCTCAATAGCCCAGTTCCTTAAGAAGGTATAAGGTTATGTAACATCACGCTACTGGCGAAGGGAGCAGAGCAGTAAGCAAAAACGTGGGTAAAACCGCGATGCTGGAAACTAGTTTTATAATAAAGCTCTGGAAAATTATTTAATGGTCATTAAACCAATTTATAGACGATTTCGTGCGGCCATCAGAGGAGTATGTGATCGACGTGTATCAGAAGCTGTTGTGGTCCACGCAGCTGTCGATCACGACGAAGGAGTACCTAATGCTATCTTTAGCCAAGCTCTCTACGAGATTCACTACGCAACCTAGCCAGGAGTAAGTATATAAAACTGTATATTAAAATGTTAAAATACCTAGTGATTGATATGAATGCTTAAGCGAAAAAGTGTTGTCTTTCCAGCTTATTATATAGTCACGGCAGTGTAAAGGTTCTTCTATACTTTATATTTTAATTTTACGTACATGCTTTCATATTATTAACCGACTTCAAAAAAAGAAGGAGGTTTCTCAATTCTCATACCTATATTTTTATTTAAAGTAAAACTTAATATATTTATCTATACCTAAAGAAGAAAGAACCATATTTATTTTTGTAGTTCGAAGTTTTCTTCATATGCTTAAACGCAAACTTAAAATAGTGTATAATTCTAAATTAAAATAATAATAAAAAAAATATAAACTTATGATACCATTTTGTTTTCCAGCAAAATCCGAGTGATCATAGATACATTTGGTTCTCATATTCACATTGAACTTCAACAGAGAGGAGTGGAATTATCCCAACTATACAGGTAATATAAAATAGTTTAAGTAATAATAGTGAGAGCTGGCAGCTTAATTACCCCCCTCGGTCCTCTTCCGTTTCTCTTTTTTTTAAATAATATTCTACCACATTCACACAGCACCATCTAGCCCCAAATTAAGCAAATATATTTGCTTGTGTCATAGGTACTAAACAACTGATATACTACTTAAATACATTTTTTTTGTAAATACTTACATATTCAGACACAGAACAAACAATCATGCTCATCACATAAAGATCTGTTCTGGGGGGGAAACGACTGCTTAGCTAGGCCAACAGGCCAGTCGAAGTTTCCCTACATAGGCCCTACTTTTGTAATACTTATTATCAGGTGCGGGCTGTCCAGATCGGATATGATCCCGGGCCTTATCAAATTACTAATAAATTGGAGGCCTGCACAAATAAAAAACACTTTTTAAGAAAAGATTTGATAGCGTTTTTTTAGACTGTAGGGGTTTGTATGGTACCATAAAATTAAAAAAAGTTAAGAATTTATTTTTTCGTTATAATATTAAAACACACTGCGGATCTCACAAAGATTGGACAGCCCTGATCAGGTGCATCGTATACTTGTTCGCCACCAAAGTTGAATTACACCTGGGGCTTTTTTAAAAACATATAGAGGTGTTCCACTGTTGAGCCAAGTTTCTCCCAAGGTTGCCATCAACCATGTATGGTGTTATTATTATGAATGTCGTGGTAGGAACTACGCGCACCTGCGACCAGCGCTGCTGGAGCGCATGCCCGCCATGGAGGCGCCGCCCGCGGGCGCCGACGGCCGCGACGACAGCGACCGCGAGCCCGAGCTGTCCGACCATACTCCCGAGCACAAGCCCGACCAGGTAACTACTACTAGCATCATATAATAAAATAGAATAAGTTTAATTTAAACCATGGGATCCTTATAACACAAGAAATGAATATAAAACAACACGAAAGAAAAATACAAATATAAAACGTGATATTTTGTTTTTATTTAATATACGTAAAGGAGGCTCGATGCGACGTCATCCACCGATACATAATATGGCTGTCTATCCTGTGCTACAATGCTTACAAGACTGTTGGAGCTATCGCGCATTCTCCGCATCAGGGAGGCAGTTCTTAATCGCATTATTACGTAAAAATCCGGTACATGAGCTTGTGCAAATATCCCTGATACGCTGCAAAAGCGTGGCAGCTCCAACATCACTCTGAAGGCATTGTTGTACTGAAAGCATATTGGTAAAACAATAATAGGTATGTTGGTAAAACAACGCTCATAGCTTGTTGCGTACATTGATCGGAAAACGATTAGCGGGTTAAGCAACTTAGAGTATGGCTGGTCCATGGATGGGTGACCCCATTTGATCTGAGCGTCTTCGTGCTTTAGGTGGCATGTTAAAAGTCGGTCCCAGTTCTTACCAAGTTGATAACAGTCGTTAGGTCAAGTAGAATACCTCTTAGGCGACCTGAAAAACTAGATACTTGATTTTCAGAGGGACATTATTCCCTTTAGACATGTTTGTTTATATTAAATTATCCCGTCGTCCATCTTAATGTTTCTTCTATTCTCTCATTCTTATTTCCGTCACAGTCGCCGACGATTTGGTTGTAGATATTTTCTTAAAGTCAGCCAAATAATTTACAGTTAAAAATATGTTAAACAGAAACTGTATAGAGAAATCTTCGAGTGCAATAAAGAGAAAACAGTTTATTATCAAGTGGGACAAAATAAAATCTTTCTTACTTTTTTGAAACTATTTTAATAATTCTTACATATCCATTGTTATTTACGATTTAAAATGATATTATTCTAGGATGCACTATTAGACCTGATCATCGGCTCAGACTCTCTGACGAACGGCGACCTTGAACATAAACCGTCGCAGCCGCCGCCTACCAACAATAACACTACCAGCAATGTGAGTATTACACACAATACAGTACAGTACCCTACATATTTTTTTTTTCGGAACATCCCGTCCACATGCCCATCACTATGACTCCTGTAAGCCAGGATTAACAGTGATAACTAAAATAAAATACCGAGCTTTGACACTCGGCAGTCCCGGAGATTGCTAAACCTACTGTCTTGGACCTAGCAATGAATTTAATCAGAAGAAAGGGAGGAGTTGACAATAAAAATGTCCACTTCCCATTGCAAAGCGGGAGACAAATTTAATCTGTATAGGATTATGACCTATTAAAAGAGAGCACCACGGACAAAAATATATTAATACCCTACAATATAGTATTACCCTACTTATTATATGTTATCTATGGTACAGTATTAGACTGAATAGTTTGATTGTGTGACCGAGAGCTCGTCTGTGACGGGCCTGTCTGAAAGAGTACGAACGTATGCAATAACTTTTTTGTCGTCGATTGTTGTATGTCATTTTTAATGCTATATTATGCGTTTATTACAGATTATGCTTTTAATATTATAAATGCGAAAGTTTGTGTGTGTTTGTTACCACTCAGCGCCTAAACGGCTACACCAAATTCGATGAAAATTGGTATGTAGATGGATTCGGTGTCGAAGACGGACATAGACGTCGGCCTGCTTCCCGAGTGATACAACAAAACATATTTTATAAAACATATATTTGTTTATGTGGTACAGGACATACTGGACCTCCTGAGCGGCCTGGAGCTGACGCCGAGCGCTGTGAGTGCGGTGGGTGCGGTGGGTGCGCCTCACAACAGCAGCGTGGGCGCCGCGCCCGCCGCGCTGCTGGACGGACTGTTCGCGCCCTCACTGGCACACCTCGCTCCTCCATTAGGTATGTACTTGATCTATTTGTGACCTGGACACGGTGTTAGTAGCATGAATGAGCCTGATTGGCCAAAGAAATCGAGTGAAAATCGTTAATACTCCCATTTTTAAAAAGTGTCTCAATTAGATTTTATAGTGCTAAAGAGCTACAAAAAAATATCATTTTTTTTATTCAACCGTTAAATAAGCATAATATATGGTTCCATAAAAAATATTTAATTTATGTATTTCCAACTTTGCGCAGTGGACGTCATATTGCTCTGTGATTATGACGTCAGTTGGCTTTGTAAAACACAATATTACACTTATAAGTTTACATACTTTTATAACCGTATGACGTAATAACATGTCGACTACTTGTATTTAATGGTGTTATGAAACAGATAAAAAAACTGAAACCTTTGAATTGAATTTTATAATTTAGTTTGCTATTTTTGAAACTATAACTAAAGTTTTGCTTGCTTTTTGCCTAAGCTATCTCAATAATATATTTTTAGATTATTTTCTCATATAGAATAAAAAACCCTTTTTACGTTTCCCGCGCAAAGTCGTTTGATGTCGCTTGTGCCATCAATGATTCGTGGGGTTTGTCGCAAGCGGACATACTATTCACCACTGGTTAATGTGAACAAGGCAAATGTCGAGCGACATTGCCCTACAAAGTCTTGGACAGGGGACATGTCGCAGTGACATAGCGTCCAACATTCATTAAAATTTCATATTTTTGTTTTTCTTTCAATAAATCGAAGCACAGAGGGCTGTTGATTTTTCTTCTCTTCTTTTTTTCTGTTAATTTCTTCTGACTTCACAAACGCCAACAACTCAATTATGTTTATTTAGCATTGTTACTATAATTTTTACAAAACCATATCCGTAGAACAGTAATATTAGGTAATTCACATGTTTACCGCCATATAAAAACTATTTTTACTATCTATGAAATACATTCAGTCACTTTAAAATTTAGAACGCTATATAATTGTTCGACAGATCTACCTACAGTGACGGCTCTAGACAAGAACGGACTACGCATCGTGTTCGGGGTACAACGAGGAGGTGATAACGTGACGCTCACGATGCGAGCTACATCCAACGCGCAGTCTACTCTCAGCGACTTTTTGTTCCAAGCCGCTGTGCCTAGGGTAATATACGAAATAGTTATGTGATCAGTAAAAGGCTATTATATCAGTCTGACGACGTCCACTCATGGGCGCCGCCAGGATTACTTGCAGGGGGTGCATCATGTCCATGCTCAGTGTTCATAAAAATATAATAGAACAATCAGTTTATTGACAAGTTGCACAACAAACTTCGGCAGCAACCTATAGACGCTTCAATATCAAAGACAATTTATAAAATGTTAATCTTTACTATGTATTTTCTCGACGGCGCCAATGCGTGCACTGCAGGATATACACGTCTCTCAGAGAGTTGCATGCCAGTCATCATGCTTGGCATGCGGATTAAAAACCACAGTAAAATCATTCGTAGTATGTAGTTACCACTCGCTCTTTATATTTAAATATTATATTTGGCTCAAGAAGGGAGTCTTGAGCTAAATATCCACTAGTATGCCTCGGTGGCAGTGGCTGCCCCGAGGCAAGTGGACTCAGTTCGCCTCAACCTGAGGCATGGCGCGCTATGAACCAGTATTTATATTCTAAAACGACGAACATACAGCCAATGATAATATTGTATGCTTGCAGAAATATAATATAATGTTTTATTTGCAGACGTTCCAGTTAGACATGATGTCGCCGTCGGGCACAGTGCTGCCGCCGCAGGGAGAAATCACACAAGTACTCAAGATCGCTAACCCATCTAGAGTAAGTTGTGAATAAAGTTATTGTGTTGCAGCTAGAATAAGTTATTTGTTCCAGTGATGAAGCGTCCATATAACACGATTCCTGCCGGCTTCCCTTTTAAAATATGCCCTGACCTCCTTATACCTATCACTGCTTGATTGTCTACTCAAAGTCTAACTGGCCTTCCGAAACTCAAAGTATTTTAGTCCCACCGGCTTCCCTCCTCGGAAAAGTGAGTCTTCGCTACTGATTTGTTCTATTGTTCTTATTTGTAACATTGAGTATGTTAAGTGACGTAATGTATATTGTCTACTTAAAGGACTACCGCTTCGTCTCATTGTAGGCAGTGGTGTCCAGGAATGATAACTATAATTATAACACCTGTGTAAAAAAACACTATTTACTGCAAATACATTTTTCTTATTTTAGTCACCAATCATGTTAAATTTAACATGGTATAAGCATATAAAATACAATATTTTGTTTTGAAATGAAAATGAAAATATCTCTGTTTACTTACTGATCTTTTGTTTTAACTTTCTACCTCTAGACAATATTAGACAAAATACTGAAATATTCTTTTAATCTCTAAGTGTAAGTTTTGTTTCTAGACCGCACTACGGCTACGGATACGAGTATCATACAATGTAGACGGCTCCCCAGTACTGGAGCAAGCAGAAGTTAACAACTTCCCGCCGGATCTGTTCAACTGACGAGTGGCCATCCCCGCCCACGCAAGCCCACTAGTTGGCAACGCACCGTGGGCTGAACACGGACTCGACAACGCCCTTAATATCACCTGTGTTTTATAATCGGTAGTGAAGTGATTTGATTATGCTTACGCGTAATATTTGATTGGTGAAATTAAAATTACTGAAATATGTATAAAATTATAAGTGGGCTGGGCAGGCCTCTACAAGGTACAAAGACCTAGTTATGATGTGGGAATAGATATCAAACTTAAGACTTGGAGGGTGCCTATATCCAATCCTCTGACAAAAGATGGAATAGTTTTATAAAAATAAATTATTTCGTTTTTTTATATACATTTGCAATAAGTGACACTAACAGAATCTAAATTTCGCTTACAAGTCATACTTAAAAAAAAAGAGACATTATTTTGATTTATAAAATTATTATAAATTCGTACTAGCTGAAAATTGTAACAAATTAAAACCAAGGAGTTTAAAAAATAACTTCGTAACTGAAATCTACCCAGGTTCACCAATTTCAATGATTATTAATCAACAATTGATGACAGAATCACATCTCAAATGATGGTGCTCTTACCCTCAAAGACTGACCACTAAATACTAAACACTACACACAACTTTTGAGAATTTATTCCACAGTAACAACATTTAAAATTACAATTTATTTGTATGTACTTATTTCATTTGATCAATTTTGTACTATTTGTTACAAGCGGTTTTAATTATTTCATTTCAATGATGTTATAGAACTTGTATTCAAATAAATAAAAATTAATGCAAAGTAGCTCCTATGAAAGAAAGTGTAAGAAACCCAATATTTACCGTTTAAGATTTTTAATTAATAAAATTAATACATATGACATAACAGATTGCAAGATGCAACTCGTTTTTCAATTTTCTTTTTCAAAAATCTATTATGACCTAGGTAAGCTGGGTCAACAATAGTTTATTTATTTATTTATTTCTATGTGTTCTTGAATTAACCAATTAGAAGGTAGCGTCTAGCTATATTTTGTTTAAAGCTAGAAATGTTTTGCACTTTAAACTTTAGTGAACAACACTGTATCAGCAACACTGTTCTTAGGGTACACACGCCATCATTGAGATGTAATTACACTTGTATGAGATTCATGAAACATTCCAATATGTTAATGTTAGATCTTAGTCGGAATGTACATTGTTGGGTGACCAGAGAACTGTTATTTATTATCAGAAATTATCTTATAAGTAGGTTTTGAGGGTTTATAGCTAAATGACTGTTAATTGAGGCAGATGAACGGATGGGTAATCATTATTATTCTATATTGCTTCATGCTGAGAACGCATGTTAAGTAGGTCTGATGTGATAAGACCTTAAAACATGTTACGAGCTTAGGAGCTTAACGTAGTCTCAACACAGCGCCAGTATTAAATAATCTCAAATCAACAGATACCAGTGGGAACTGCTTTCTCAATAATTTAACTATCTATGAATAGAGAAATATCTGCTTTTCGGATCATGGCGATACATTAAAAAGTTGTCGGTTTGTAAGTTAGTCGTAAATTATTTTGAGGTGAAACATTCCCGAATTTGAAAAATTTGCCCTAAATTGTAAATTGATGTACTAGTTTTGTCGCTCGCGCTGTACATAAATTGAGATTGTGTGTATAAACGATTTATAGTAAGCAAACTGTGAATTGGAGGGCTGTATGGAATGTACTTAATAAAATCACTACTATTGATAATTTTCGTGTGATAAAACATTATTAGTGTACGAGTTAGAATAATAAGCTCGTGTGAAGTAGTCATTCGCACTAAAATACAGTGTTGAGCTAAAACATCGAGGCCACTTGCATGCTAGCATAGTAAGATGTTATGTACTTTGTATACTGTATAAATTGTTTTCAATAATCTTGCCTTGATATTTTGCTCGCCATTGTATTTTAAAGCGTTATATTTAATTTCAAGATAGTCTGTGGTCGATGTATCTATGTAGTTGGAACGTAGACCGTTTTACCTAATGCATTTGTTTTGTTAAGAGTAGATTGTGTATGAAATGTACGAGCCGCTTCAAACACTTGACAGTGCCGTTACTTTATTGAGAATTTTATATTTTGCGACGATGTAAATAATATATGAATATAATACATCCCCAGAGCCGTAGTAACGCAAATGATTAAGTACTGTAACATTTTATTCAAGTTTTGGCGAAGCTGAAACTCCTAACATTTAGATATTAGTTATTATATTTTTATTTTCATCCTATTTATGTTTAGGTTATTGACTAACCAGCATATTCTATTGAAATATCGTAGGCGTGTAAATTTAGATGTTATAGCATTCGGAAGCCACTGGAACTATAGAACGTTGCACGTTCCCTTGCTAGTTTTTATATTCACTATAGCATTCATGTTACATTCGTGAATGCATATATTTTATTTTTGATTATGTAAAGAGAGCTTGGCAAAAGATTATATCGTCAATTTGGTGCTTCGTTTTACTATATCTGATTAATAGAAGGCCCTCCACAATGTGAGATGTTTATGATTTTGTGTATAACTAAAGCTATGTGAAAGATGTACATAATGATTATAATGATTTTATGTAAATTGGTTAATAAATATTTGAGAATGTTTATATAATCAATATATTGCGTTTTATTTTTTTTTGAAACACCTTTCTACCTTTGTTAACAACGCCGTAGAAAAATTCATTAGTTGTTGAAATATTATATTATTATTATTAAGCATCGCTGCCCCGTAGGAACTACCCCTTCCCCTTCCATATCATAAGATATCATCATTCGTCAAATACACGGGAACGCATAAAAGTACTAGGTTAGTAGTCTTGTTGGAGGGTGATATTATTTGCAATCTACCCTTCTTACCCTATGAAAATAGACGACAGTTGTCAGTGGAACGTGTAAAAGTACTAGGGTAGCAGAATACTGTAGGAGGAGGCTTTGAAATAATATAATTTGCGATCTACCCTACAGCTATAAGGCATAATACATTTTATTAGGGTTCTTTTACCACCCATGCCCTGCATTGTCATGCTCACTAAAATGTCATTGCTTGTGGTGTCGTATTGGCCGGGCATCACCTTCCCTCTAATATGGCGAGGGTGATGATGGCTGGCCCGTGCGTCATGCTCGTGAACGGGTGCTACTTGGGATGACTGGTCAATCTTGGCATGGCATAATAATTTAATATTCAATCCAGTATTACCTTGTCGTTCAATGTGACCAGGTGGTGCATTTACCAGTTTAATTAAAATACGTAGTCAAATTACCATACTAGTTGAAACTAAATATAATTGAAATCCTCTTTTTCTTTCTTTAATCTTAGTATTATATTAATTAGTTAATTTGTAATAATTTCTTTGTATGGTTCTTTGGTTGCGTTGAGTATTTAAATTGTAACTCATTCAAATAACTGTAATTATCTGGCGATTGAAAAGAGTGGCGTGAGTTTCTTGCCAGTTCTTCTCACAGCTCTACCTCGTCAGCGAACTGGCTTTAGGTCAATTGGCTGACAAAATGTAATGTTGACGTTTCATAAGCATCTTATTTTATGATCAAAATGAAATAAATGCTTTGACTTTGACCCTCATATATTTAGAAAATAGATGATAGTTCTCAAAAACAGGTTGATTGGAACGCGTAAAAGTACTAGGGTAGCAGAATAGTTTAGGAGGTGGTTGCTTTGAAATATTTTTTGCGATCTACCTACCCTCTTAACTTATGAAAATACGATGACAGTTGTCAAATACACTGAGTGGAACGCATCACTATGTACTAGGGTAGCAGAATAGTGTAGGTTACTTTGAAATAATATTATTTGCGATTGACCTGTCTTATTATTATTAAAAAGATGATAGAGCAATCGATGATAGTTCACTCACACTCACACTGCACACATTCACTGTAACCTGTGATATTCGTATCAAGCTCAAAAAATACTGGTGACTTATGGGGTATTTCAGTCAAGCTAATCAATAATATAATATTTAGTATAGCTCCACATCTTGCTACCATATTTAATAGATGTGTGGATACAGGCGTGTTTCCTGATCTGATGAAACACAGTAAAGTGATTCCTTTATTTAAAAATGGATCAAAAAGTGACACAAGTAACTTTAGGCCTATTTCCATATTGCCAGCTATAAGCAAAGTGTTTGAGAAAATAATATTGCAACAATTAGAAAGTCACTTTATCTCAAATAACTTATTACACAATGAGCAATATGGCTTTACGAAAGGTCGTTCTACAATAGATGCAGGTGTTACATTAATTAGGCATATTCATAGTGCCTGGGAAAATTCGATGGATGCTATTGGTGTCTTCTGCGACCTCTCAAAAGCCTTTGACTGCGTCGAACACAATACGCTTCTACGAAAACTCAGTCATTATGGTATCAGGGATGCTGCACTCAATCTAGTTGCCTCTTACTTAAGCGATAGAGTACAATATGTTGATATAAACGGAAGTAGGTCTACCGGATTACCTGTAGCTATTGGCGTGCCACAAGGTTCCATTTTAGGCCCTTTTCTTTTTCTGGTTTGTATTAATGATTTGCCATTCCATGTTCAGAATTTTTGCGATATTGTACTATTTGCTGATGATACGTCACTTTTATTTAAAGTTGATCGTAAGAATCCGAATATTGACAACGTGAATAATTCACTAGTGAAGGTTCTGGACTGGTTTAGTGCGAATAACCTATTGCTTAATTCCAAAAAAACAAAATGCGTTAAGTTTACTATGCCCAATACTAAAAGTCTAGCTATAAGCATAAGTTTAAATAACGAAACTTTAAGCTTTGTTCAATCTACAGTATTTTTGGGTTTAACTTTAGATAACAAGCTTCAGTGGGGTACCCAAATATCGTGTCTTGCTGGTAAACTTAGTTCAGCAGCCTTTGCAATACGAAAAGTAAGACAGTTTACCGACATTGAAACAGCCAGACTTGTTTATTTTAGCTATTTCCATAGCGTGATGTCATACGGTATACTGCTGTGGGGCAGGGCTGCGGATATTGAGACAATTTTTATACTTCAAAAACGAGCGGTGCGATCTATTTACAATTTGGGCCCTAGAGTTTCATTAAGAGATAAGTTTAAAGAGATAGGTATTTTGACAGTGGCGTCTCAATATATCTTTGCTAACATTATGTTTATCAAGAAAAATATTCACTTGTATTCAAGAAACTGTGACATGCATTCTGTGAATACTCGAGGTAAACATAAGTTAGTTGGTACATACCATCGCCTACATAAAGTAAACAACACATTTGCGGGTCTTGGTGTACGCTTTTATAATAAACTACCCATTGACGTTTCGAATCTACCCTTAGAGAAATTCAAACAAACTGTTAAAAACCGTCTTATTCAAAAGGGTTATTATAATATTAATGATTATTTAAATGATAAAAGAGCATGGGTATAGTTGCTCGTTTAATACAAGAATAATGTTATATTGATTAATTATTATTATTGTAGTTATATTGACTTTGATTAACATTATATAATTATGGGAAAATTTAAAAATAAAAATTATTGACTATTGCAGTAAAAGTTTGATGTGAAGTGAATGCATATCATGATCATTATGAACTCGTAAGACATAACATTTTATTATGGTTCTTTTTACCACCCATGCCTTGCATTGTCATGCTCACTAAAATGTCATGGCTTGTGGTGTCGTATTGGCCGGGTCATCACCTTCCCTCTAATATGGCGAAGGTGATGATGGCTGGTCTGTGCGTCATGCTCGTGAACGGGTGCTACCTGGGATGACTGGTCAATCTTGGCATGGCATACATTTAATACTTAATTCAATATTACCTTGTAGTTCAATATGACTGAGAAATGCATTTACTATTTTTTAATTTTAATTAAAATACGTAGTCAAATTACCATACTAGATGAAACTAAATAATTGTAATCCTCTATTTTCGTTACTTTTCTTTTTTCAAAAATGTTATTAAATAATTAGTTATTTTGTAATAATTACTTTGTATGGTTCTTTGGTTGCGTTGATGTGTTAAAATTGTTAACTCATACAAAAAATTGTAATTATCTGGCGATGGAAAAGAGTGGCGTGAGTTTCTTGCCAGTTCTTCTCACAGCTCTACCTCGTCAGCGAACTGGCTGTAGGTTAATTAGCTGACTTCATGTAATTTGACTTTTCATAAGTATCATTCTGTGATCAAAATGAAATAAATACTTTGACTTTGACTTTGACTTTAAGCAGACAACTGCAGCATATTAATGATTTTAGTTCGAGATTTTAATATTGTACAGTCATCTCACGAGTATTATTCAACACTACCTATTAAGTCTACGGTACGAAGAAGGAAACACTGGGCCGGTCTAATAAGTAGCTCTGCAGCAGTACCAAGTAAATCAGCTGATACAGTTCATAGGGAAAGTACCTCGGCCCTTGACCCTCTTTATCACTAGTACCTACAGTAAATCAGATGATACAGTATATTAGGGACAGTACCTACAGCTGTTAACCCAACAGCTGTCTTCATACCTACCTAGCCCTAAAAGAGTGAGTTATTTCTCTCCCTAGAAAATGGTTGTGAAAATGACAGCTTTTAAATGTTTGATTTTGACTTTTAGTTCCAGTTTGTTATTTTTCGTTAAATTGTCACTGATTCACTAAATATAATTACTCGTAGATACTTTGGGTCTATCAGTAGGTAATATATAAAGTTAAACTTTGTCTTAGCAAAAGTTACGTGTTTTCGAAACTAAAATCAAGCAAAAGCGGCGAATAATAGCTAATCCAATTAGTTAAAATTCCAAACATAAATAAGATATACATAAAGAGATACATTTATTAGCTTATAAAACATGACTAAATCACTAAAATCATTCAATCATAGGCGTGGCCGGGGCTGGTCGTCCGCTAACACTATTAAACAGTCGATCCTTGATCATCTGAGCCATTAGTCCATGGATGACCTCGATGGTAGTCTTGCAAGCGTCCTTAGTCGCTTTGCCGAGCTTGTCCTCCGTTCTCTTCTCATGTGGATCTGCGCCCGCGACGATGAATCCGCCGCGACCTGCACAGTAAATATCCGTCAACATTTTCGGAGAGTAACACTAAATTGTTAGTCAGATACCTTTAATATTTATTATATTGCTAAATTCTGTCTTACTTTTTAAAAGGTCTACTAAAAACTGTGTGTAAAAATGTAGTTGTTGTTTTTGTAAGCCAGCCGAATTAAAAAAAATATGATGCAAAGAGTATCTACTAAAATTAAACAATACATTAAGCTAAATGTTATGGTTGCTATCTGTAATGTTCTGGAAGCTTCGTTTGAGGTTTAGGGAAACAACCGTTTACTGTAAGAATTTATTTCGGACTGACGACATAATTCACATTACATACTTTTATACAAACGACGTCCTTAGCTTATTGTTACCCACCACCAGAAATATATCTACAGAGATCTTTATTTATCAATTACCCACATTACACTATCAACATTACAAAACTGGATTATATTCCATCTTATTTTCTTGCCAATATGGTACACAGTTGATAAACCAAACTCTGGTTAGTAATAGAGTAGCAGCTAACACCCTTGGCATCTATTTATTACAGTTTTAGTGCTAGTATGATCAGTATATTTACAGTAAAAGTATAAACAGACCACTTACCTAAACAAACTTCACTCTGCTCCAACTTATCAGACAAATCATAAATCTGTCCAGTAGTATAATCCGCATTGGTGATTAAACTGGAGCTACTGAGTGTGTTCACCCAGTATTTGTTCCACAGTGAGTCCAGTAGCCTGCGGTCTAGAGATGACTTGAAATAGGACACTTCAAGAGAATAATACTGCTTGCAGTGCACACCGAAGTCCTCAATCTTGTTTAGAGGTATTGTTTGATACTCTGACGGTTCTTCATTCGCTGGTTTGTAGCCCTAAAATATTTTAATATACAATTAATAGTCAGAAAATTCAACCTACACATCCATCATTTAATTTTAGTAAGAAGTCATCCACAGTAAAAGTTTGATGTGAAGTGAATGCATATCATGATCATTATGAACTCGTAAGACATAACATTTTATTATGGTTCTTTTTACCACCCATGCCTTGCATTGTCATGCTCACTAAAATGTCATGGCTTGTGGTGTCGTATTGGCCGGGTCATCACCTTCCCTCTAATATGGCGAAGGTGATGATGGCTGGTCTGTGCGTCATGCTCGTGAACGGGTGCTACCTGGGATGACTGGTCAATCTTGGCATGGCATACATTTAATACTTAATTCAATATTACCTTGTAGTTCAATATGACTGAGAAATGCATTTACTATTTTTTAATTTTAATTAAAATACGTAGTCAAATTACCATACTAGATGAAACTAAATAATTGTAATCCTCTATTTTCGTTACTTTTCTTTTTTCAAAAATGTTATTAAATAATTAGTTATTTTGTAATAATTACTTTGTATGGTTCTTTGGTTGCGTTGATGTGTTAAAATTGTTAACTCATACAAAAAATTGTAATTATCTGGCGATGGAAAAGAGTGGCGTGAGTTTCTTGCCAGTTCTTCTCACAGCTCTACCTCGTCAGCGAACTGGCTGTAGGTTAATTAGCTGACTTCATGTAATTTGACTTTTCATAAGTATCATTCTGTGATCAAAATGAAATAAATACTTTGACTTTGACTTTGACTTTAAGCAGACAACTGCAGCATATTAATGATTTTAGTTCGAGATTTTAATATTGTACAGTCATCTCACGAGTATTATTCAACACTACCTATTAAGTCTACGGTACGAAGAAGGAAACACTGGGCCGGTCTAATAAGTAGCTCTGCAGCAGTACCAAGTAAATCAGCTGATACAGTTCATAGGGAAAGTACCTCGGCCCTTGACCCTCTTTATCACTAGTACCTACAGTAAATCAGATGATACAGTATATTAGGGACAGTACCTACAGCTGTTAACCCAACAGCTGTCTTCATACCTACCTAGCCCTAAAAGAGTGAGTTATTTCTCTCCCTAGAAAATGGTTGTGAAAATGACAGCTTTTAAATGTTTGATTTTGACTTTTAGTTCCAGTTTGTTATTTTTCGTTAAATTGTCACTGATTCACTAAATATAATTACTCGTAGATACTTTGGGTCTATCAGTAGGTAATATATAAAGTTAAACTTTGTCTTAGCAAAAGTTACGTGTTTTCGAAACTAAAATCAAGCAAAAGCGGCGAATAATAGCTAATCCAATTAGTTAAAATTCCAAACATAAATAAGATATACATAAAGAGATACATTTATTAGCTTATAAAACATGACTAAATCACTAAAATCATTCAATCATAGGCGTGGCCGGGGCTGGTCGTCCGCTAACACTATTAAACAGTCGATCCTTGATCATCTGAGCCATTAGTCCATGGATGACCTCGATGGTAGTCTTGCAAGCGTCCTTAGTCGCTTTGCCGAGCTTGTCCTCCGTTCTCTTCTCATGTGGATCTGCGCCCGCGACGATGAATCCGCCGCGACCTGCACAGTAAATATCCGTCAACATTTTCGGAGAGTAACACTAAATTGTTAGTCAGATACCTTTAATATTTATTATATTGCTAAATTCTGTCTTACTTTTTAAAAGGTCTACTAAAAACTGTGTGTAAAAATGTAGTTGTTGTTTTTGTAAGCCAGCCGAATTAAAAAAAATATGATGCAAAGAGTATCTACTAAAATTAAACAATACATTAAGCTAAATGTTATGGTTGCTATCTGTAATGTTCTGGAAGCTTCGTTTGAGGTTTAGGGAAACAACCGTTTACTGTAAGAATTTATTTCGGACTGACGACATAATTCACATTACATACTTTTATACAAACGACGTCCTTAGCTTATTGTTACCCACCACCAGAAATATATCTACAGAGATCTTTATTTATCAATTACCCACATTACACTATCAACATTACAAAACTGGATTATATTCCATCTTATTTTCTTGCCAATATGGTACACAGTTGATAAACCAAACTCTGGTTAGTAATAGAGTAGCAGCTAACACCCTTGGCATCTATTTATTACAGTTTTAGTGCTAGTATGATCAGTATATTTACAGTAAAAGTATAAACAGACCACTTACCTAAACAAACTTCACTCTGCTCCAACTTATCAGACAAATCATAAATCTGTCCAGTAGTATAATCCGCATTGGTGATTAAACTGGAGCTACTGAGTGTGTTCACCCAGTATTTGTTCCACAGTGAGTCCAGTAGCCTGCGGTCTAGAGATGACTTGAAATAGGACACTTCAAGAGAATAATACTGCTTGCAGTGCACACCGAAGTCCTCAATCTTGTTTAGAGGTATTGTTTGATACTCTGACGGTTCTTCATTCGCTGGTTTGTAGCCCTAAAATATTTTAATATACAATTAATAGTCAGAAAATTCAACCTACACATCCATAATTTAATTTTAGTAAGAAGTCATCCACTGTTCCTTAGGGCTTGTACACATAAACACGATACGACGTCGCATCGTGCTACGACGATGCATCGTTTCACGATACGACGTCGTATCCTAGGAATCTACGACGAGCAAGCGACACGACATCGCAACGTGCCACGATACACGGTACGAAATCTAAATCTTATTATCGTATCTTATTATATATGAATAGATGTATCCAGTATCTTCTGTGTATCTGTTTTTTCTTTATTTGTCTTCTAAATATCAGCATGAGAAAAACACATGTATTGTGGTCCATTTTTTGAGATTACCTGCGAACGACCACACGACGAAATCGTGGCACATTGCGATGTTATGTCGCTTGTTCGTCGTAGATTGCCACGATACGACGTCACATCGTAAAACGATGCCGCGTCGTAGCAGGTGCGACGTTGTATCGTGTTTATGTGTACGAGCCCTTAGCTAAACATAAATTAAGTCTGGGATGGTTTTCATAATCAAAACACTGAGTTGATTGTTAATTACAGTGATGGCAGTCTTATTATAGCATGCTTCTGCCTGCCCTGTGTTAGATGATTATCCTGCAGCTGTTGTTTATAATTGAACTAAATAATTATTGGACTATCATTTGGTTCAGTTATTATGACCAGTGATCACTAGCTTGTGTGTCAGTGAGTAATGGGTTCTGACACAACTCAAGGCACAATTTTTTAGTCTGTAATTAGATATTTATTAAAGAATGTTGTGTCCCCTTAATGAATACTAACCTTTGGATAAGTCCTGAAAGCACCCAAGCACACTTTACCAGCAGAGATAGTTCTGACTGGATCAATGACAATAGCTACAAAAGGTTCCTGGAAGTTCTGGTTGAGCATCTGAGTGGAGACATCAATGCCTGACAGCCAACAACCATACCCTGGGTGACTGTGGTACCAGCCAATTGCATTCTCATGACGGCCAACCTAAAAATATTTCAAACTGTTTATAGTATTTTATTCAAATTTTATGTAAGATATAATATTATTTATATCAATGATGTCAATTATTATTGAGTTAAATAAACCATAGGCTTATAATTTTACTGCTATTATTTATCTCTTAATGTTATCCTATTTATAAAAATAGGATAACATTTAGAGATAAATAATAGCAGTAAAATTTACATGTAATAAACTCTTAAGGCTATTACAATGCAATATTCTAAAAGTACCACATGACATTCACCTGTTTAGCTGCTTCTATGTATGCTGTCATGTATTCATAAGCCTGTGCTTGAGCATTAACCCTGGTCTCTGTGCCTTCTACAGGCAAAGCAAAGGAGTCCATAACAATCATTGTGTTTGCATCTACCTTACCTGCAATTATTAAAATACAACCATAAATTTTGATAATTATTTGTATATAAATCCAAAAAATCGCTATTGGGCAGCTGGTTAATATATTTAGGTTAACTATTAAAAAAAGAGGTGTTTGTACTTAATAATTACCTAAAAGTAGTCCCATAACTTCAAGAGTACCTCCAGATCGAGCGTGCATCACCATTTTGAGCAGGGCTAAAGCCGATATTTTGATATCTTTGAAGAAATGTGGGCTGAAAGAAATTATCAATTTAAACTCACTTTCTTTTCTGCAATACGAAACATTTCAAAAAGAGAACGTGAAAATTAAAAATGTAACTTACTCCTTCTCCCATGGCTTCGCAGCTAGTATATCTTGTTGTTGCTTTTTATCATAACGATATATTTCATCAACACTGGATACAGTTTCTATATTGTTTGCCATTACCCAAGTTTTCTGGGCGATAGATGACTGCGAATCGGCACTTGTGGAAGCCATTTTGTTAAAATTTTTGTGTTAACTTAAATTATTTCCCTCAATTTATTACTAGAATAGATATTGTGCACTTGATTTTGAAGAAAAAATCACATCACAAGTAAAACAATGGATGGCTTGTTGCTGCTGAGTGCTGATATTTGACATTGACACTTGATGACTTGACAGCCCCAATACCAATTTGACACTGACTTTTTTTTGGCACAATTTGACAATCCGGCAACTGACAATGCAACTGTCACTGTGAATTAATCCGATTTACGCATCGATGTACAAATACAGCATGTCACATTGTGATTTTATACTATTAAATTTATTAAATTATGAAAATCAATGATACGTAGCCTGTTGGTTTCAGAGATCTCTTAGGCCTGTATTACCTTTAATATATTTTGATACAAGGAACTAGAGAAACTAACATCACTGCCTAAATGTTGATACTGAGTGCCTACTGCCTGCCCAATGTACGTCTACTAAAACGCAAGTACAAGATATTATCGAACTAGCACCTCGCCTCGTTTCACATCGTTGCTAAAAATTGTGTTTGCTTGGCTTGGTTTACTATAATTGTTACTGATCGGCTCCTTTATAATAGGGTATTGTATTGTATAGTAAAGTCAAGAAACCCACATTGAAAACTGCATTCTAATTCGTTGAGCAGTTCTCGAGATTTGCAATTTCAAACAGACAGACAGACTTCCTTTTGTATTACGTATAATCACTTTCATTACATAGACAGCATAAGACGTACAGTCTACGCGATAAATCTCGTCTCGGAACAAATAATTTATGGATCACAAAGTTTTATTCCGGGGGATCGAACCTACAACCTTGTCGCAACCTCGCAAACAGCAGTCGCTTGCGCTCCCACTGCGCCTACCTAAAAGTTAAGGTTGTTGTGTCGATCCTTCTAACTATCAGCTAATCTTAAATTCATCATCTGATGTTACATCAGGCCAAATTTGCCGTTAACTAAGTTGTCGTCATGATTTATTTACCTGTTAAGTTGCATCAGCCGGCACACTGCGCGCCGGTGTTTTCACCGACAAATAAGTCTATTTCGTCATGTTTTGATTGTGGTTATTATGACTCATACCTGCCTATTTATGAGGTTTCATTAAATGTTGTTGTTGTCCAATAAGTACCTACTGATTAATATTACAATATTACATCTTTAATTGACTCAGGTGATATTTTAATTTTATAACAAAACAATTATGTAATAATTATTTCAAATAATATCAATGAAAATCTAATGTTTTAACAAAATCTCCGGTTAACTTCAATATATTTTGGCCTTTTCTGGTGAACCAAAATTGCTATATTGCTATCTCACTGACAGAGGAGATGTGATGTCAAAGTTTCTCACTCTGTCGTGCAAACAGTAGATACTATTGCCAGCCTTGTCTATCCTAGTATCGTCATCAAATCGTTACCGCCTCCGTGATAATATCGCCCAATAGCAAATGACCACATACACATTTTCGAGAATCTGGCAAATTTTTTATTACTCGTTGAGAATCCGAACATGTACGACGCAATCGTTTATAGCTCGCACGGGAAGCATTATCAAATAAAAGTGCTCTAGCAAAGTGTTACAAAGTATTCGGAATAGTATGATTATCGAGACATTGATTTTGTCGTGAAGCAAGCGGTGTTTTGGAGTGTTTGTTTATAAAGTTGTGTTAACATAAAATCAACATGAGCGCCCCAATCATCATCACTGTGCCGAACAACTACCTGGCGGTGGATGACATGGAGCTGGAGTCGAAGGTGATGGTCGATGTCGCGTCTCCAGCGCCATCCAGAAAACGCCGGTTGGACCATTTAACATGGGAAGAGAAGATGCAAAGAAAGTTAGTGTTTTTTCTTCGAACTCTAAATTGCTTGCGTGTCGCGTATTTGCCCTTTGTACATCGAGAGCTCAAGTTATAATGGTCCTAGTCGTCTCTAAATTACTAGTTTCCTATGAGTACTTTTATTTCATATAAGCTATGAAGTATTAATAATATTTTGAATAAAAAGATATACCTACATTAAAAAATCACTGAACCAGCTATCTAGTTATTTTTATTTATTTGTATTGTACAGTCGTTGAGAGTATTGACCTTATCATCGGTACAGTTACGTTCAGCAAGCTGTCATAGTTAGCACCTCCAATAAGTACGAGCCCGCAAATTGTTATAGAGATAATGTTTTGTTTGTAGGAAGTTGAAGAATCGCGTGGCGGCGCAGACGTCGCGCGATAGGAAGAAGGCAAAGATGGACGAAATGGAGTCACGGATCAAGTATTTTATGGATATGAACGAGCGCCTCACTGGCGAAGTAGAGAGCTTAAAAGTTTTGAACGAGCGTTTATTGAGCGAGAACGCAGCGCTTCGCAGCGAGGCTGCGGCGCGGACCGTCGCGGGAGCCCCCAGACCGGCAGAGTCTGATCCTCAGCAGAAGGAAGGGCCCCCGCCGGCGATCCGCGCGGCACGCCTGTTGCTGGCGATGTGTCTCCTATCTCAGACCTCCTCGCTCACTTCGACTCAGAAGAATACCTCGATACCCTCCATCAACTTGCAGACTCCCTCCTCAAAGAAATTGATGCAGGTGCTACAGGAGAGGCTCAAGATGTAAGTTTACTTCATACTTTTCTGTCTATAACCAACTAAGGCCTCAGTTATGTTACAGTAGAACAATGGTACTTATTTTATTTTAATATTAATTCTTGTGTTAATTATAAAAATAAAGTAAAGACAGTTACACTACAGGCATGATTTCTATTATAATATTTTGTTGTTGTGTAAATATTTATATGAATATAAAATTTTAGGGAAGTAAACAATGCTAGTGATGCTCCTGGTGTTGCAAGCATCCATAGGCTACGGTAACTGCTTACCATCAGGCGGGCCGTATGCTTGTTTGTCACCTTAGTCGTATAAAAAGAAAAAAAAGAAAACACCAAATGGACATTTATACAAAAAAAATATTGTCTGTATTTATATAGATTGTATGTCAGATAACAATTATTATGAAATATAATAGTTAACCCATTTCCTTATCTACATCAACATGGACAGAATGATGTAATACAACATTCATGTTGCATCAACTAATAATAGCTTACCGACATAGCTAACAGCCTTGCTAATGATTAAGTTCAAAGATCAGAAAACATACAATCACACATGATTGAGATTTGAGTATTACTAAAGTATTTAGTATCATAATTTTTATACTCTCTTTAACTTTTTTAAATTTTATTATTGTCACTCGCACTGCTAGGCAAAGGTTGTTCTCATATATATATTGAGGTAGATTAATATTAATGTTTAATGTTCTTGTTGTTACAGGAACCAATCAGGAACCTTGGCGAGTGCCTTGAAGCAGCTCAAGTGGTGGGGACCACAACAGAGCACCTGGAATCCAGTGAAAGTGCAGTCATAGACATCAAGCACGACGTCGACAGGATAATGTCCCAACACTCCTATGCACATCCCTACAAACCAGACATTGTCATCACTGAAGCAACAGAAGTACAAATCAAAGAAGATAATAATGATAAGGGAGACATGTTTTACGCGAACTGTGATGAAGCCAATGACTGCATCACCATTGAAGTGCCATGTGAAGAACAGACAGTTGAAGAAACTCCCCTACAGGTGCAGACTGATTTCAAATCACTCACAGATAACTGTGCTGAAGTGAAATTGGAGTGTGACATGAAGATGCTCTCTCCAATGACAATGTCACCTGAATCTATAGATGAGAATCTTGGCCTGTCTCCTTCACACACAATCCTTAGCTCTGACCTTGGTTATGAGTCCCTGGCCTCACCACTGAGTGAACCCGACCCCATGGCTCTCTCGGACTTCTACTGCGATTTTTGGTGTGAATCATACTCAGAACTGTTCCCTGGTCTAGCGTAATATGTCTGTGCTATGATCCTCACCAAAGACTGATTAGTTAAGTTTGTTAAGTTATTGAATCTGTACAATAAGTGGACAAATTAATGATTCATCAATTTTAATTAAGTAAATGTTTTAATATATAACAAATTATGTTTAAGTGTTTAGTGAGTATGCACATACGTTGTAAATAAACAATGTCCTGTCGACTTATGTCTTTTATTTACAAATTATTTATTTAACAAAACTATACAAACCAGTTGTCGTATCAAAGCTTTTTTCTACAAGGAACACTTTAAAAATCATATTTGTTTTCATTTGGCAAAATATTTAGCAAATTAGCTAAACTAAAAAAAATCGTATAATCGACGAACGAGCAAATAGACTACAAAATAACTATGGCTAATGACTAAATGACAAAAGTACCTACCTACTTAGTAGGTAACAGAGAGTGCATTATACCATTACATTATACCAGTAGGTACTTGACATGCATCTAGTTGGTATTTCGCGTATCGTGTTAGTTGGCATTTCGCGTACCTACTGTGATAAGTGGTATTCCGCATACATGGTATTTAGCGTGATTTGTGTTTTGCGTGATTTCATGTTGGCGTTATGCGTAGTTGGTGTTTTGCGTAGTTGGTGTTTCGCTTAAGTGGTTTTTTGCGTAGAGTTGGTGATTCGCGTTTGTGGTTTTATGCGTCTAAAGGCTTTACTAAGGCGAATGTACACAACACGTTTCAATCAGTGAGTAATATGTAATATGTACGTAGTGACTCACTAAATGACTCCCTATGCCTTAAAAATACTATGAGAATGACCGCCCTACTAAAATAAATTACGATCTTTAATCTCTAACAGTAACATAGAAACTCAAGAATAGGTACCTACTTACCTATATTATTTTTTTGCCTGTTTACGAAACACCACTAAAAAGGAATTACCCAAAAATAGATTCATGTTAGAAAAATTAGACCCACCGTTGTTTATTTAAGCTACGTTTTTCATCTAAATAAAACTTGTCGCGTGGAGGTGTTTACCACCCACACATGCCTACCTGGATTGACCTTACCTGAGCCACAGTATTAATATGCACCTACCTGAGCCTTACATAATTATGAGTCTAGTAGACAGAGTAACATTTAGATTGTTAATATAAAAACATTGCGAAAGTTTATCAGTAATGACGATTTTTCTAGATGAATACAAAACGGATGTTGTGTTTTAATGACAGAAACGTGGCAATTCGTATTTTCTAGTGTTATCGAACGTGGCCGGCGCAATTAGTGAAACGGCATGGTACGTTCTAATGAGCACAGAAATTATGTTGCGATAAATATGCAATTATTGATAAATACTAATTAATTATCGAGCACAAAATATTTGTAGAGTAGGTAGTAGGTAATCAATTCGATCAAATTAGTGCGCTTGACTGCCAACAGAAGCGCTTTACGAGAAATTTCGTTTCAGTACTTACCTTGTTTTGTTTCTTAAATTTTAAATGAAATATTATTTGTGCATGGTTGACTCACAGGACTTTCTCTGTTCTGTGTCGCACTGATAACTCCATTCATTTGTCTATCTATAGTATAGTTAATAAGTATAGGTACCTAGTCACAGAAAGGATAATACTAGCCTAGTGAGAAATATAGCCTAGTGTAGTTTTACTTGTAGGGTAGATACCTACAAAATATTTTCAACTGTGGGTCAAGGTCACCAATACCAATACCACGTAAACGTTTTGGTAGTGGCTTAGCTGAGTAAGTTTTCTAGGATTGTAGCAAAGCAAGCTAAAAGACAAATAAAATTTAGAAATTGATTGTAGCACGTATCTACCTTCATTCTTAGTAACGAAGTATAGGTAGCCTAGGTAGGTATTCCGGTAAGTCTTTCCTTGGCTGTAGCAAAACAATGCATAGAATAACAACTGTATTATTGTGTATTGCGACGTAGATAAGTTCGTCACATACCTTCATAATCTATATAGGTACTACATAAGGATAAATCTAGATTTATTTTGTTATGCTTAAAATTAAGTATGGGTTTGTAGAAACGAGGCGGATAAGTATGTCGGCCTAAGATGGTAGACGGCCAAAATACCGACTAATACCGCCCTGTGCACCTACTCTCGCCATAACGGATGGGTCGCTGGCACTTGAGCCTACATCAGCGGCACCTTGATAAAACTTAGGTACCCGCCCCTCAGCCCCTCCAACCCTAAAACCCTAGATCTGCTATAAAATTACAAGTTACTGAAGAATACCTACATAATGTAAGAACTGTTATATAAATTACGAAACAATTGAAATTTGTGAAGGACGACGTAATGAATCAATAAATTACATAAGCACATATTTTCTACGGTACATTAACTAGTTTGTATTGTGTCGTAGTGTTTTGTAATCTTATTTTATTGTCTTGAGTCGAGCTGGTTAAATACCTAAATATTTGTTCGCAAAGGACCCATTTTTTGGTTTTTTGCTTTCATCTCGAAAACGGTGCTTCATACAATATTTTGTTGTACTACATAATGAAAGCTGATAAAATTCTGCACAACTTTGGCTGTCACATTTTTTATTTATCTTCAATCTTTTCTTACTATGTGCTGGGAAAATGATCGATTTTGAAAAATTTTCGTTTTGTCATTGGCACTTGCCCTGGAACTGCAGCCCGTAATTTTATAACTGAGAACTGACAGTCACTTTAAAATGTAATACTTTAATTATAATACACACTTTAGTTATGTAATTTGCATTGTCGTCTAAGCGGTTTAAGCCTTTTTGATCGAGTTACCTTAAACGCAAGATGCCAATGAAGGCGTTATACCTAAACATGAAATTTGTCTAAAAAGCTGTTTGTCCTAAATGAGAGATGCCGATGAAGCAGTATGCCTGAAATGTGAAATTGACTAAATAGCAGATTGCCTAATTTTAAATTACCTATAAAGCAGTTGGCCTTAAACACAAGATGACTCAAAAGCAGTTAGCCTGAAATACAAGATGACTGAGAAGCAGTTTGCCTGAAATACAAGATGACTGAGAAGCTGTAAATTTAATATGTGGATAGGCTGGTAATTATTGAAAAATCAATAAAATGAAGAGAGTTATCGACTATATGGCCTATTTCATTGTAAAATATAAGACCAAGCTCTATTTTTCATTTGACTCTCACAATATATTTTGAAGGAAATTGACGAACGTCGAATTTAGTGACACGTGGCTATTATTTAATTATTTATTTATCAACTTTATACATACAATATGTAATGGCGGACTTAATGCCTGACCCTACACAATAACACGACAGTGTGTCAACAATTAACTACACTCGGTGTCTCTTTCAGTCGTTATTCTTGACGAAATCTAGTGAAAGGGATAAATCACTGGTAACTTCTATCTTCGATTTTCAAAGTAGGCCCCCAGGAGTCATGTATGTGGTCAATGTAACAACTACAAAATGTAAATTATTTACATATAAGTAATTTATAATCAGCTGTCTACAAAACGCTATCTCAGGTACACACGAAAACATTTAAAAATTTTCACAAATTTAGACACTTTGCTTTGTATGCATTTAAACACTTAGGCATTTTGTTTTTGTAGACATTTAACTTCTTAGGCAATTTGATTTGTAGGCATTTAACTAATTAGGCAATGTGCTTTGTAGACATTGACTTTAAGCAATCTGCTATTAAGTCAATTTCACATTTCAGGCATACTGCTTCATCGGCATCTTTCATTTAGGGCAAACAGCTTTTTAGGCAAATTTCATGTTTAGGTATAACGCCTTCATTGGCATCTTGCGTTTAAGGTAACTCGATCAAAAGGGGGTTTAAGTCCATTTGGTTTTGTACAACAGCCTGAAAAATTATTTGCGGCATTCATCGTTGTTTAAGGCTTCCACTGCAACCAGATCAATAAATCAATTTATTAACGCTAAACGACCCACTAAGTACTTCCTCGTCCCAATAATCTCGTCTTGCATGCTCAGCCTCAATGCACGAGTCTTTAAAGGCAATGTTTCTAATAAAGTATACTTACCTATTGTCTGTCGCTTTTCAACAGGTTTTCCTTTTCATCTTCAAATGCACATGCACTAAAAAGACATCGAGTTCTAAAATCAAATTTCGGTTTTGATGACCTTAAAGTATGAGTTTTGGAGGGCCCAGCAGACGAAACGTTTTTCGGAGCTCATAACTAAGCAACGATTGGAGATAAATAGAAAGTGTAAAAACCAAAGTTGTAGAAAATTTTATTAAATTTAATTATGATCGGTGCAAAAAAATTCGTTCGACGCACCATTTACGACATGTAAGCAAAAAATCAAAAAACGGGACCCTTAGTATGTTTATCTCCTAACTAGTGCAAACAAAGTTCTGAAGCCAAACTTTCTGCTTTCGACTTTTATATCCACAATTATTCGTTGCTTATGCTACTGTTACCATATTGCAGACACTATTCTAAATAGTTTATGTACCTACCTACTCGTATTTTTCTAATATCCTTAGTTACCGCCTTGTACAACATTTGAAGACTAAAAGGGAGACTATTCTTATTAAGCTACCATACGGGGTAGGTAATTCGTTTCACAAATGAAGCGAGTAATATTTATGAATATACTTACATAGGTTAGAGCAGGGCTGTCCAGATCAGATATGATCCCAAGCCACTATCAAATTACCTACTAAATAGATTGGAGGGTCGCACAAACAGAAACACATTTTTATAAAAAAAAAATTGATAGCGTTTTTTTAGCCTGTAGTTTATAACTAGGTACCAATAAAATTAAAAAAAAGAAAGAATTTATTCTTTCGTCATAATATTAGAGACACACTGCGGGCCTCAAAAAGATGAACCGAGGGCCGCATGCGACCAGCGGGCCATGATTTAGACAGCCCTGGGTTAGAGTATGTATTCAAAGACTTCAGTCACTCAGATGTGATTCTAAAGCGGCTTAGGTGGTTACTCACCCTATGGAAAATCTCACCAATAGGTGAGTTTCCCCTTTTTTAGATCGTTAGTGGTATATTCACCCATAGGATGGGTGAGTTTACTACTTCAAAATTTAGAGGTGGTCAAATGAACCCATTAATAGTTTAACATGGTTTTCGAATATTTTCTTGGTATAATGTGCATATATTACCAGTACATCTGGTCGATTAAAAAGACAAAAGAAAATCATGATCAAAAATGTCCATTTACTTTAAGTGATTACAACAATATCAGTACATATATTTTTGTTCAAAATAATTATTTACAAAAAAATATATTTTCTTTAAATGTAATAAAAATCAACAAAAACTGATTTAACAAAAAAGGTGATTTGAGGCATTGTATTTGAAAGACATGTTAATTCCCGGCTCTTTTGAAAATTTTCTGTTTGCTGATTACTTAGACAAAAAAATAAGGATTTTAATTTTCGCTAGTGATGAGGAACGAGAAATATTGAAAACAGCTAAAGAAGTATAGGTACTATGATGGCACCTTCAAAAGTGCGGTTCCTCCGTTCACACAGCTATACACGATCCATGTGGATCTTGGCACTTCCGATAACCATTACATGAACATAATTCCTGTACTTTACGCATTATTATCAAATAAAAAACTAAAACTTACAAAGTAATGCTACAATTAATTAAAAGTCAGGTCCCAGAATTTAAGCCAGATGTTTTTATCACAGACTTCGAAGTGAGTACTATATCCGCGATTCGTGAAATATTTCCGGAATCAATGAATTTTAGTCAGGCTATGTGGAGGAAAGTCAAGCAGCTTCAATTAACGAAATCTAAGCTAAGTAAAACACATATTAGGACATGCATTGCTCTTGCTTATCTTCCCAGAGAATTTACGGCTAAATAATAATATAAAAAGAGGCGCTAATACTTCAGCCTTTAACAATTATTTTGAGAGGACGTGGCTTAACCACACCACCTTAAATCACCTTTTTTGTTAAATCATTTTTTGTTGATTTTTCTTACATTTGAAATTTTTTCGTGAATTTTTTGTGAATATTTATTTTGAACAAAAATATATGTAATAACTGATATTGTTATAATCACTTAAAATAAATGGACATTTTTGATCATGATTTTATTTGTCTTTTTAATCGACCAGATGCACTGGTAATATAGGCACATTATAGCAAGAAAATATTCGAAAACCACGTTAAACTATTAATGGGTTCATTTGACCACCTCAAAATTTTGAAGTAGTAAACTCACCCATCTTGTGGGTGAATATACCACTAACGATCTAAAAAAGGGAAAACTCACCCATTGGTGAGATTTTCCATAGGGTGAGTAACTACCTAAGCCCGCATAGAGAGCCAAAGTCTCTCCGCTGCTCCAGTGACTCCAATTTGTCTGTGAGATTGGGATCGTCGACGATTCGAACAGCTCGCCGTTGGAGGGAGTCAAGTGAGTCGAGCTGGTATTTGGGGGCTCCTGCCCACAGGTGAGAACAGTACTCCACGTGCGGTCGGACTTGTGCTTTGTATAGCACAAGCCGTTGAGAAGACGTAAAGTACCGTCTGGCTCTGTTCAACCTACCTACAATATTTAAAAAAAATCTAGTTCCCAAGCTAATCCGCAAGCGGGTTAAGATTTCGGGTCAGGTTTGGAATAAACCATATTTTAGGGTATGTACCTAGGTGGTATGAGAATGAAACAATGTATAAAAAAACATTAAATATATTTGTTAAAATATTACAGATTCAATAAAATCGTGTTTCATAGATTACGTACAATACTAGCTACGAACATTTAACTCGCGGTTAATGTAACCAATACTCGTTATCGTGTTATCAAACCAACCAAGCGATAAACTAATACGTACACCGACCAACAACGCCGCACAACTTATGTATAGGTAGCTAAATACCGAGCAATGATATCGGGTATTTTGTTGGATGTTGTTCACGTGTGCGTAAAATACAAAACAGTTGATCAAGGCAGTCATACATTATTTTGCTGATCGGTAATTATAATATATGGCAAATAAAATAGAATGATTCCAAAAACAAACTAAGTAACTACAAATCTTATTATGTATAAGTTTCATAAATAAGACGTTGCGATCTGGTTCCAAATATTAAAACCAAAAAAAAAAATACACCAAAAAGTAAATAGAACTGTAAATAAAATTAAAACGCATATTATTTATTGATATCTTGGAAGATAACGTTTGGGTTTTTATAGACGCTATCTAATTTTAATAAGATAACATTAGTTATGGAGGTAAGCCTAAATCGGGTACCCTGCCTAAAACGGGTGAGCGTTTTAAATACCGCGCTATTGGTGCTAGTAGAAATGTGATTATACAGCTCGGCGCCGTCCCCGCCCGCTAATCGCAGGCAGTCATCCCGCGCACGCGCATCGCTCGCAAGCGGATTCAAGGTAAGACGAAAACAAAGATTTTTACTATTTTTATAAAAAAACTAGCTGCCCGCCCCGGCTTCGCACAGGTTGTAATTTTTTTTAACATTATGGGATAAATAAAGATACATTTGTATGGGAATATAAAAAAGTATTATTTTTCTGTCAATTTTTTAAATTTTTCTCTTCGTAAGAACCATCCTCGTACTTCAATGTATATTATAAAAAAAGAATTAGCGAAATCGGTTCAGCTGCACTCCGCTTTCGGCTTAGCAACACATTCAGCGATTCATTTTTATATTATAGAGATAAGCTACTTTTTGCACTTGTTATTATTCAAATATGTTTGGGAATGTGACATTATTAGCTGTATAATATTATTTTGCAACAATAAGCCTTATTATTTACTACAGAATAATATATTGAAGCCAATTAAAAAAATATAGGTTTTGGGCAAAGCGGGTACCTGTTATGCCATAACCCAATTAGCCCTGCATAGTGAGATTAATGACTTATTTCTTGGACGGTTAGTATTATTCTTGTCTAGTTAATCAGTGCACTCATGCCAGCGCCACTGGGGTAACGTGAATCGGTTCTGGAATGCACTTTGTTCGATTTTTACTGCTGGACTAGAATAATATGAATTGTTCATTAATCAGACTTTCTTTTGCAGATGGTTAATAAATACCAAAGAAAAACATCCAATGCATCTTGGGATGAGAGCGTAATGAAGTTGGCGATGCAAGAAGCCGTGACATCGTCAGTTAACGCAGCGACCAAGAAATATGGAATAAATTTGTCGACGTTGCAGAGACATATAAAAAAGGATTGGCTAAAAAGAAAATTAGGAGGTTTTAAACAGTCTTAACAGCTGCTCAAGAAACTGAACTGCTTGAGTTATTTACTTTTCCACATGGACAACTTGTTTTTTGGGCTGACAAAAACCGAGTTTTTAGAATTAGTGTACCAGTATGCCGAGCGAAACAAAATAAGTCATCCTATTAATGATGAAGCAGCAGGTGCGGACTGGTATATGGAGTTCAAGAAAAGGCACCCAGAAATTAGTCTCCGCCGTCCAGAGCCTACCTTGATTGCGCGCGCCAAAGGTTTTAATAGACCTCAGGTAAAGAGGTTCTTCGATTTGCTAGAACAAGAAATCGACAAGTACAATATAGACGCAACACGAATATATAATGTCGATGAGACTGGAATAATGAGTACGACTAACCACCCAGAGTGCTGGCTCGATCTGGCAAAAAACAAGTTGCGAGTCATATTCAGCGCTGAAAGAGGGAAATTGACATCAGTTGTATGCTGCTAATGCAGCAGGTTCATATGTTACACCATTTTTGATATTTGGCAGAAAAATAATGGTGGAGAGACTTATAGATGGCGCTGCGACACTTTGTTGACACGGTTAGACCAACTGAAGAAAAAAAGTAATTTTGATTATGGACAACCATGAGTCCCACAAGTCGAAGTTCGAACATTAGAGTTCGCATCACAAAATAACATAGCCTTTGTTTCTCTCCCTCCACATACGATACACCATTTGCAACCACTTGATACTTGTATCTACTAACCTCCGAAAATTTATTTTGAGCAATCGGTTTCTGTGTTCCAAAGAACACATGTTGGGCGCATTATTTCCCAATATGATTTGAGACAAGGTTATTTGGTGAAGGTGTCCAGAATGCAGTTAAAGGATTTTCATCTACAGGTACTTGGCCCACTAATAGAAACATATTTGATGATTCTGTTTACTTGCCATCAAATATGACAGAGAGACCAAATTCTGTTCGTAATGAAACTGAGGCTGATCCGGTCTCTCATGAATTCGATAACTCTGTGGAAATGCCGTATAATATGACAGAGAGACCAAATCAAAGTAATGTAGGCAAATAATATGGATTGCCTTCAGACAATGATTCTGATTGCATTGTGTCGCCGTCTGCTATAAACCAATTTAATTCCTGTGTAACTCCACAGCCGGCAATAACTAATGAATTCGTTACAGAATACCCATCTCAACTCTTAACTCCTGCTAAAATAATAATGATGGTAGTGATGCAGTACCAACCCATACTACTCCGAAAGGTATACGACCAATTCCCGAAATGAAGTATAATCAAAGTACTCGTAGGCGAAAAGCACAAAGGGCTGAAATCCTCACAAGTACACCAAATAAAGAGCAGCAGAGGGAGAAAGAATCGAAGAAGAAGATGAAGTTAAAGAACAATTTAAATGAGCAAAAACCGTCTACGAGTGTAAGAGCTAAAATAGGAAAAAAACAAAGCGAGGCCCTAAAAAACCTTAAGATGTTGAATACCACTGCTTAGTTTGCAATGAATTATATACAGAACCTCCTCTATAGGAGGTTCTGTATATAATTCACACTGGATCAGGTGTGATGATTGTGGATTATAGTCTCATGAAGAATGCACCTCATATTCGGGAATAGGATCCTATTACTGCGACGTGTCACGAATAAAGCATGCCTGATTTGAGCACGTGTAAACTTAATGATTAAAATGAAAAGAAATGCTGATTAATATGATGAGATTACGTACCTAATTACAAGACTGTTTTATGAATGCGATTTTAAATATATAATTTTAATTAAAAATTAAGATTATCTGAGAATTTAAGTTTATGTTGCTAAAATAGTCTTTACCCGATTTAGACCACCCCTACGGGCAAAACAGGTTATTGGATAGTGTTAGGTTTTTGTTGATTAGTAATAGCTAATTAAGATAATTTGTTATGTTTTCACTTTTTAATAAACATTAATAAATAACAGATTGTTTAATATACAAATAGATACTTAATTTGATATGTAAAAGGCGTTTTTTTTAAACTCATCCTTAGCTTACCCGTTTTGGGCTTACCTCCCCTACATTTAAATATCAAATATTCGGCAATCGCAGACGTAGCTCTTAAAATGAACAAGAACAGTACATTTTTGTACTTTTTTTCTTTTATTACAAAACACTATTTGACTTTTCTTTTCTCTTTACATTTAATTTTTTTTTATACGTTGTGTGTATGTTGGCCTATGAACGTCGGCGTGTCGGTTCTAATTTGCCCGATAAGTTTGGCACTCGCACCTAACGAACTAACCAATATAAATTAAAATTGGAGTAATAAAAATATAATAACAACATAGTAAGTTCTGTACAGCTATACTAATGGAAGATACACAAACTTAGACATAATTGAGTCGATACTTCATATTGAAAGCGTAAACGTAAATAAAATGCATGTAAATCTATCTATTGAATTGTCATAGCGTTTTTATATGTTTGTTTTGATTGTACGACGAAATAAGCAGTTGAAGGCGAAGTGCAACTTTGGCTTGCGTCTATCCAGCGCACTGTAAACTAGGTATGTTAGTCGAGAATCTGCTTCGAATTTCGAACTTCTCCACTGCTGTACGTACAAGACTGTGGTGACGATGACAGTGTTTTGTCATTTAAATTGCCATAATAACAAATTAAAAAGACTACAACATTTTTTTTAGCATACAACATATGAAATGCGTATTTTTTGTTACAATAATAGTGATCAGCACCACAAAATACAAAAACAATAGTTGTTTTAGCATTACAATAAACTCCATTTTTTTCTGTCGTACAATCGCAAATACAACTGAACCAAGCTTCATCAAATCATAAACGAATGTCTGAAACATTTAGATCGTGCCGCGCTATTTGAAATAATTAGATTATTACCTATCTAGTGACATTGAGGTGTTCAATACAGCGTACAGAGAAGACAAATTTATAATTTGTTTGCGTTAATTAAGAGTTCACGTTGGTACCATAAGTAACATGACACCTTCACTGAAAAACGCTAAAAAAGCTTGACCTCTAATTAGCTCTTTTAATTTTGTGCTATTTTGTAAAATATATTTTCTTATACATGACAACACGAATGTTTTTTCTTTATTTGACAGTGTGACATACTTACTCTGTAAAATTAATAAAACCACGTTGGCTGAAATTACCGTACAACGGTTCAGTTTTATTATTAAATAAAAAATGACGATAAATTTAATATATGTAGGTACAATTTTTTTTATTCTCTTTAAGCAGTACCATTACCTCGATGTCTAAACATAGAATTTTAGTATAAACACTATAGGTACATAATTAGTTTAAATCACATGCACTAGTTTATACTACATCGAATAGAACTAGAATGTTACACTGTGAGCTTATTTTTTCATAATTTTGTTTTAATACTTAGAAAGTACAATATTTGTTTCTCACTTTTGAAATAATTTATATAACTATTAAAACATATCTAATGGCTGGTTTTACTTTTTGTACGTGTATATAATCGAAGACCTAATTAAAATTAAATATTCGATAGATATTTTCTTATTAAACTTTGTTTTTCCTTATTAAAACTGTACACGTTTATATTTTGATTGATGATTGTTTTTAAACTAACTCCCAAATACTGAAACGTCGCACACTTTTAAGATCTCATGCCATCTCTGTTACTTTAATATGAATGTTAGCGACAGACAGAAATACTTGTAGATTTAATATAAAGCTAACTTGAGTAGGTATTTGAACTTATGAAAATAAAATGTTTATTAAAATATATACATTGAAAAAAAACTTCGAGATAATATAATTACAATTGTTTCCATTTCATCAAATTAACAGCGATAATTAGTCCTTTTACTTAACTTTGTTTATTTTGCGAAGAGACTTATATAAATATAATTTAAAGACGTCTCATACATATAATCGTAGTTCATTAATATATTATTCTCGTTACAAGAGTCATTGGCAACGTGTAGGTATGTTTGCTTTATCTTGAACATTGTACAATCAAAAGATTGCTAAGTATCTTCCGTGCGATAAATTGATACTTACAAGTAATAATCTAACTGATGTAGAAATAATCTCAACTTTCAGAAAGTTCTAGACAGTTTTATTATTTCCTCGAATAGTTTATGTAGTTGCGTACAAATATTTTTTAATAACAAGGATATCTGCACTAGGTTTTATATTTAGAAGGGTATTTTTTTTAATGTAAGTACTGCGTTGATGGTAGCGACAATTCAAATCACTGTCATCCCTGTGTATGTTGACATTTACAAATTACTTGTGTTTATATAACGTTGTGCATGTTTTCATCTTTTGTTTTCACGGAAGATGGTTGTCATTTAATTTCATCCACATTTTTTCTATTTTTTATCATTGTATTATACCATTAATATCATCAAAAGAGTATTATTATAAACTTGACGCTGGCAGAAATAGCTGACACAATCGTCGGCTCTGTTGCCAAAAAAAAGGAGAAGAAGAAGAACGTTGTGCATGTATGGTTTCGGTCGACAACAAAATAACAATTTTGATTTTTTAAGACATTAAATGTGCCTTTCTATGCATTTGTAAATTCAGCTAGCCAAAATCTAACTGAAAGTGACCAAATCACCAGTATTTTAAAATGAATAATAGTTACTATAAAAAAACAAAATTTTTATCCTACGCACGGGGGTTGTACAATATTGTTTTAGTATGTATGTATTTATAATGTATGGCACCTGAATGACTTATAGTCAACATAATGAAATTATTAAATTATGTAAAGTTTCGTTTTAATTTTTTTACATTATTAACAAAAATACTATAATTTCGTAATTTATTTACATATTATATTTAGTTTTTAACTTATTGATTTTTTATTGATTAATATTAATATACTTTTAATTTTGATGACGACTTCTTTAACAACTAATATTAATAATCAATCTGCTGATCGGATGAAACTTAAACTTTGTTTAAATTATACCTAGCATATGTAACATTAAATATACATTATTACACTTTTCAGGTTAACATACTAGACATGGCCTTCTTATTGTTCAGTTTTCTTTTTAGATGTTGTTATACCTTACAGATGAGGTTTTCGTATTTCGTTTCATACAGATTGATTAATAATTTCAGAAAACTAAACAGAATTTTAAATCATCAATACAGAACTAATATTTGCAATATTAATCCTACGTCGACAATTCATCATAGTAATAACGAAAATCGATGCTACCATCATAGTGTTTTAACCGAACAGTTTGTCAAAGCACGTATGGCAGTACGGCTTATCATTTTGTTCCTTAAACGTTCCTTTATTAAGTTGCCTAAGACAGAACGCGCATACGAAATGTTCAGGGTGGAACTTTCGGAACATGGCTGTGATGCAGCGGCCCGCTATTGGCTTATGGCAGCCGGCGCATAGGGAACCGCGCTTGCCGTGATAATGAGTCTCGCAGTAAGGCTGACCTTCGTGCTCGAAGAATGAACCGCCGTGGAAAGGTTCGCGGCATTCCTGTAAATAAAGCAATGGATAAATGTTTACAATAATCACTATAAATTATTCCATCTTGCACCACCAAGAGACCTGCGGGACAAAGTGCTCACTACAGGTTGTGACCTTATCTCCTGTCATTGTGTGGAGGTCTGACCTAGTAAGACAGCTTAAAGATATTAAAGTTGGATGACCAGTCGAAAAGTTAAATACAAAATGACGTCACACAGAATGTCAAGTTTATAGGGTTCTATGCACTATTTTGATTTAATGGATAACTATAACGGTAGACTATTTCGTACATTCTAAATTGCACCTTAGCGCATTTGTGGTCAGAGTGTTTGAACGTTATGGTTGTTAAACAAAGTAAAATAGTATATTTTACATATTTTCCTATTAGAAAGTCTTAATTTAACCATTCACCATTCATCAAATTATTTGTATTGTGTTGAATAATTCTATAGTAGGCAGTAAAGAGGAGACGAGGTGCTTATACATAGCCTAGTACCTAAGTAAGAAACATTGTCAGCGTTGGTTACCTAATTTAAACCAAATCCGTTAACCATGGCAAATAGCAGTATTAGAATTAAAAGAACATTATATCATGATTATTGATTATTGACAAACTTGCTCTTTTTCTTACAAGACAAATTTATTAAAATTCTTTGCCTAAATTGCCACTAGGTATAATATACCTCAGTATAAGTAAACATATAAGAACTTTTTTCAGTGTATTATGTGAGCTGCTGGCGAGTCTACATTAAATAAATAAATATAAACTGCGAAAAAAATTTAAAGATTCTCCGCGAACGAAACCGCAGGCAGACATTAGTAAATAATATATAATACAAAAATATTTGCTAACATCTGAATGAACCCATAATACTTTTAATATTGTAATACTTAAATTAAATTTTAATATACTTTACATGTCAAACAAATAAAATATCACGTCACGGAGTGTTGTTTTCATTTGCTGGACAATTATCATTTGGCCGGCACCCATAAAAATGTCACATTGTTAAGAAAAAAAAACACGTAGGTAAGTTTTGGCTCTGTGCAAACTAGAAATAATGTTCTAAGAAATGGATCTAACAAATGTTTTCTTATAATTTGTTTGTATAGAACATGTTAGAGCTTTTACAAACGAACGGCACGATGCCGATGTCAACGGGGCGCGTTAACTGCAGCCGTCGATACAGCCGTCACCGTGTCGACGGCTGCATTTTACTCTGTCGTTGGCGACATGCTGCTCGTGTGTAAGAGAGCGCTAAGTAGAACCTACTAATTTCTCTATTATTTATTGGGATAGACTGTGTTCATTTTGAAATATATGTAATAGTAATTAGCATGTCATTGTAGGGATCTATTTCTTCATTCGTTTTACGAACCTTATTACAACCTATTGTATTTTAAGCTGAAGCTCTAGTATATTAATTTTCCTTTTTAAAAATATTTTTATTATGTTATGGGTCATCATAAGCCAAACGAAATATCTAAGAAAACAAATAAATTTTATTTAATACTAAATAATTCAATCAGTCTTAATTAATTGAAAATATCTCAGCATAATTTCAATTAACGCTATAGCATTTTATTTAAAAAAAGATTGCTTTTTAAATAACTCTACAAAACAACAAGGTGAGTAAACGCGGTAGTCTAAACATTTTTAAACATTGTAACATTATGCAATACGCCTGGCTAACGTCATTATTCCTATTAATAAAGAACTACATACAGTTTAGCGATATTTTATCTGGTGCACACCCATAACAAACTTTTTGCATTACATTTATTTTATCCGTGTAACTATTCAGAAATAGAATTTTCTTATTTTAAAAATAGCGATTCAAATGTGCCATAAACAAAGCGGCCTGATTACTAGCAGTCGGTGTGGCTGCAGATGCTCCTGTGACGTCACATCCTTATTAATAGAAACGTGGGACCAAGGAAACTCTATACAGTGTCTATTACAATTTCGTTGCATTTTCTTTCATAGTAAATGCACTGCACGGTTCAATAAAAGGTCATTGTCGTACGTACGCACGTGACCTTGATGTCTAGGGCACGTCACGTCAGTCCCACATTAATATTGTTTTGTTTTTATTTATTTTTGTTTTATTTGTGTTTTTTATTATTTTCTTTTTTATTTTTGTTCTCTTTATTATAAACCTTAGAATTACAATAACATACAAAAATATATTACATAAATTAATTTCCCTATCATGTACTATCGACTAGTTGCTGTTTTAATTTGCTTGTGTATGTGTTTGTGTGTATAAATAACATCTGTGTTTGTGTTTATAGTTCATTCCCTTTGGTATCATAACGACGAGCATAGCTGAAAAAAAGATTGGGGGGAGGGCATTCGTTTGAAAGTGGGGCATTTTGTGACGTCATTCCTTATTCATCCTCATCGACTCCGACGCATTTTGGGCATACCGGTTTTCCTTCCATGGCATAGAAAGATTTACCTTTGACGGCCTTTTCGCAGTCCTGTATGGAGTAATCATAAAATTAACATTCGTCATCTTCTACATTTAAAAACCTAGATAAGATTTTTGGATATTTGGAAAGGAAGGGTTTATACTTAACCTGGCATGTTGCAGCGCATTTTTTAAATAATCAACCGTTGGTAACCTGTGTAGCTGTGAGGAGACCAATACTAACCTTGCATACGAAGCAATCAGGATGCCATTGTGTGTTCAGTGCTGAGATGTAATTCTCCATGATAGGTTTGTTACAACCGCCACATTTGGGCGCGAACATATCAAAGTAGTCGTTGCGGCAGTACGGCTTTCCATCTCTTTCATGGAAGCCGTCCTCACCGAACTGTTGACCACATTGGGCACAGAAGAAGTGCTCTGTGTGCCAGGTCTTCTCCAACGCCGTCACGCATTTCTGAAACGATATAACAACTTAGCAAGGTGAGTTTGGGTTTGTATTTAGGATCTGGTAGAACCGACACTAACATCGAGGATGGGTCCGTTGCAATAGGCGCATCTTGGCGAGAACAGGTTGTGATAATCGGGCTCGCAGTATGGTCTGCCGTCACGTTCGAAAAAGTTCCTTGTGCCCAGCTCCTGGTTGCAGTGAGCGCAGGTGAAGTGCTCAGGGTGCCATGTGCGACCCAACGCCGTGATGACCTGTATCACACAAACAGTTCCTTATTCACTATCATAAACACTAAACACTTTTTGATATGTTTCTTCACTGGGCAAGCAGGATATCCACCTGTCCGACGATGGGCTTATCGCAGGCGTTGCAGCATCCCTTCTGAGGGGTCTGTACTCCTTGGCGGCTCATGTCTGCCCGGAGAGAACCGAGCATATGTTCGAGAGAGGCTGATTCGGGTTGCCGCGGGTTGCTGCGGTAGTGTTCTTGCCACGCACGCTTTTCGCGATAAACGTGGGTACCGCCTTCACCTCCTGTGCCGCTGACCTGGAACCAGTAAAAAATTGTATGTGATATTTGGCTTCTAATCTGCTATTTATTACTTTTGTTTGTATTAAATAGTAGAATAGAAACTGGGGGAATATACATTTAGTGTTGGAGTTGTATCTTAAACTGGGACTTGGAGTAAAAGTTTAAGACTAGTGTAAAAGTTTGTAAGTCCAAGTCTAAGATCGCAAGCTCATGTTCCCAACGTACAGAGGACAGCCCGTTTGTTCGCGGTGGATTGGAGCGAATGCCGTCCGTGTGAAATGTTTGTCTATGTACTCTAATATTATAAGCTCGCTTCCCCACCACAGTTGTGATGTAACGCTGCGTACTATCTTTAGCCGTGAGGTTCGCACGCGTGCGAGCGAGACGAGCCGACCGCTGGAGAGTCGACTGCGAGGCTGGAAATAGCCGTGGACCAAGAAAGGCGACTTGTAAATATTATAATAAACGGAAAAGAGGAGACTGCTGTAGTGCAGTGTGCCGACGTGGCCCTGACTGTTGCCGCCCAATATTGGACCTTAGGGCGGTGACTCATCATCACAGCGTCTCATTGCTACAAATCCGAGTCGTAAACTCTACGAGGCTATTATAAATTGACAGTTTATTTTCAAAAATCGAGTTAATGAATGAAAAATAGTGAGATAATAGTGGTGTATGTAAGGTAAATAAACAATGGTATTGCGACACTATCAGCTCGATTCTTTCTTTGCCAACATTTAAAATTATTTTTCACGAGTAGCCTTGTACTGCAATGTAGTTAATTTATGCTGCAAAATTCAAATTACGAGTATATTATAAAAGAAAGTCATATTTTGCACTAAACAATGACAATAACCATGCACACATGCAGGAATCTGGGAGCATGCAGGGTCTAGAATATAATATTATTTGAATACGAATATTTTATTTATTGAACTTCATGCACGAAGGTACAACGGCGGACTTAATGCTAAAAGCATTCTCTACCAGTCAACCCAAGGTGGTGAAGAGACATTTGAAGTAGGTGCAGTAAATGAAGCAGTGTGATTTTAATAGTTGTTTGTAAAAGAACACAGTTTATGAAGGATAAAACACGGCAATTTAATTTATATAATATGTAAATAACATATACACTAGTACATAAAACTAACATATAATATTATATACTATTTTATTATTACAATATACATAAATAAATATATATTATATATATACATATACCATAGTATGGATAATTAGCGAGATGATTCCAACAATTTCTCGAAAAGAAGAGCACGAACTTTCAGTTTGAATGTCAAACGGTTAGTGGACATCCTGACTTCTAGAGGAAGGTTATTCCAAAGAAGAACAGCTTGGACTATGAAAGAGGAGTGAATGAAATCTGTCGAATGTGAATGACAAGCAAGAAGGAGGTTTTGTGACGAGCGAAGGTTTCTGTCATGAATACGATGTTTTAATTATATTCATTCCTATTTTATTCAAATAAGTTGTCATTTCTGGTAATTTAAATATGGGACCAGAAAGCTTAAAAAATTCGTGTTCAGAGTTGATCACTTACACCTTTTCATTATTTATGGGGAACATAATAATTTGTCACTAAGGTATTAGTTACAAATAAAACATTTCTTTATTTCATTCTCCTTGGCCGATTCTAATTTGAAATAAATATTAAAACTATTAAACAATTTTACAAATAACGAACTTTACTCAGACGTCAAAAAATATGTTTTTATTCTCAACAGATTGGATAACAAGTTGATTTTGATCTACTGCATAAATATATAGGCAGCCACGGATATTCTCATTTTTCTTATACAATTTGAAGTCTAATAATTGATAGTTAGAATATAATTTGTCAAGAGTACAGTTTTACAAACTCATTTTTATTATTTGGAGCAGATGAGTGACACTTATGGACGTTAAAATAACGAAAACAAAATGTCAACCAATTTATCTAAACTCAATTCTCAGGCCAGTTAAAAACACGAGAAAAGCGCTTTTTAAAACTACTGTCAGGTCAGGGCTGTACAATTTTGTACAAAATGCAAGTAGTAGGTTTCTTGAATTTTTGTTTCTTGGTAGATCTCTCTATAGTAGAATTCTTATCTGTTGCAATTGTCCTAAAATAAAAAAAGCTTAGTGAACTTCACTTACCTTAAAGTCTGACAATGATGCCATCAGATCATCCAGCTCCTTGGTAGCATTAGAAGCGTGATGCTGATGCCTCACAACGTTGGTAGCTATGGTGGGAGGCGGTTGTTGCTGGGACTGTGCCGGTTCCACCACAGTCTCTTGCACCGTGACCGTCACCTGTTTGGTACCAGGTCGGGGAAGAGTACCTCCTGTTGACGGAGGTGGAACGGGTGATGTTGAAGCGCGACTGTTGGCAAAAGAGAAAACATGAATGAGCAGTGTAATTTTTCCAACAAAAGAAAAGAAATTTTTCAAGAAAAGAGGTCTTCTGTTTTCAGGTTGCCTTGTGGTACGAGACTATAAGTGTAGTATGTATATACACCTACATTAGCCGGGGCATTACTTTACGCCTTACCGACTTTGAGACATGTGTTTATAGGATTACAAACAATTTTGCAAGTTGTAAGTACATGCAGATCATTTATTTTTAAGTTAGAACCAGTGATTTATAGTAACTACATTAGCTACGGAATTATAGTAAAGTCGTTGTGTAAATCTACAGAATAACTACGATAACAGGAATGGATTAAATATTTTCTTTTACATAAAGTCACCCTACCACCTGTACAGGAGTATCTTCGTTATAAAAACCATCGCAACCAAATTTACCATCACCGCAAGTAGAAGAATAAAGCGTCACGTCACGTTAAGACAGCACGTCACTACGCTAACAAACGTAAATTATCTCAGTGTGTATAGACCTATTAGATTTTGGCTCGCCTCAACACTACGTCTTAATTCCCTAAATAGCTAATTGTCCTTCCAAAATAATTATTTATGTCATAACTAAAACTCATGATTTATGTGTACAGGGCCACACCTGCTACATAGAAAAACATAATTAAGACTAGCTGCAATCATCAATTATGCCCGTATAAAATAATAAGTGTTGGTAAAATGCTACTGGAATTTTGGGTCCAGAAAGGTTTGACTCGTATAACATAAACTTAAACTAATTTCGGTCTAAAAACGTCAATCAATTTGCCATTTACCTAGAGTAAGTTAATTGAAAAGTAAAGCCATGCCTCAAAGTGTATTGCCTACGTCATTTTGCATGCTACTTGAAATTGTAACTTACAAAAAATTTGAATAACCTGGCGATTAAAAAGAGTGGCCTGAGTTTCTTGCCAGTTCGTATCATAGTCCTACCCTACGTCAGCGAACTGGCTGTAAGTTAATTTGCTGTCATTTTTATAATTTTTAACATTCTTAAGTGTTAATTCAATTAACCCAAATTAATAAATGCATTTGATTTGATTCGAAGTAGCAAGAAAGCCAGACTACTGTTTTAGTTTTATTCCTTCTTTTGTCAAGATGTTGTGATGGTAGGTATTTATTCATATGAGAATACATAAATTGAAGTACTCATGACATACATCATCGATCCTAGAAACTGCTCATCAAAATACTGACTACATCACATGACTGTAAGTATGTTATGTCACCCGAGGCCGTCTCTGTACCAAGTGTATTCTGGTAAATGATACTATTGAATTCGGTGTCAAACAGCAGGTGTGTTCGTCTGTACATAAATACTAATTAGCAAACGGAAGCGTACTCTCTCAACCATGCCAATAACAATTGTTTTGCTTTGTTCTGTATTTACTAATAAGTATTGTAACACTGGCAGTAAGACTATAATTTATTTTGCGTTTAATAAAGTTTCGTGTTTATCAGCTTTCATGCCAAAATGTATACCAATTAAGTACCTAGAGAAAGAGTGACTTTAGATTGCTGTTTAGCTGTTTTCTATGTGTGATTGGTTCCTATACTTCTATATGTATTTTTCTTTTGGATAGATATTATTATCTAATAAATATAGAATTGTATGTTTGAAAATAAATTACCCTCAAAAATTTAACATAGAATTTTGGTGTTGCCCAGTAATTGGGCTGTGAGGGTCAGATGACAAGTCGCATCATAAAAAATGCTGATATACCTAGTTACGATTGTCGGAAAAAAGTAAATACCTACGTGATGAGAAAAGGCATGAAGGATGAACGATTTGCAATATTGGTAACAAATTGCGCAAACTTTCTCTTAAAAAATAAATACATTGGCTGATTGTATCAGCACTGACGCCATTCCCTGTCAACATATCTTTATAGAAATAATACATTATTTATTATTCTATTACAACATGCGATGTTATCTCTTAGTATATAAAAATCTTCCTGCGCAAAGGATGTGATGGATCATTGCCAAAGTCCGATGATGAGAAATTGTTAAAAAAAAAACACGTCGCTTTCGATTCGAGTAGGTATAGTGGGATGAGGTTACGATAATATTATTTTAAAATATCGTTTTCAATAAAGTTTTTAGTTCTAACGTTATATAAGTATTAAGTAGTGATGGCCCCGACCTAGAAATGTATAACGATTTTGTGTTACTCACTTCATTTCAGTATGTTATGAACTAATTTAATTTGATATTTGGTGACGATTAGATGTTTACTATTTAATAGATCTTTTCAAATATACATACATAAAAAACCTAAGGTAAGTATGATATAACCTAAGGTAAGATAATGCTACGCTTCTTTAAGGTAGTAGGATGAGAGAATTTATTCATAGATTTAAACCCCTTCTACCCATTTAAAATTTACAAAGAATTTAGATGAAATACATTTTTAATCGAAAGCAACTTATAAAATGTTATAATTTAGAGTGATATTATTGATATTAATCTCGCGGATTAGTTTTGGATTGGTGTACTTTATTGTTTTTATTCCAATGCCAAACCTCTCATAAAGTTTAGCTTTCGGGTGGATATACCATCTGTTATACACCACACCTATAAAGAAACATTACAATGAATGTCAATCGTCAGCCATCGTCTGATACACAATTATTCTAGCCGTTTAATATTAGTAGTAACATTAATATTAGTGTAAATTACATACAAAAACAAGCTACCAACATATTAATTCGCAAACGTTGAACGATATACGTAAACCAGTCGGTTTACGCACATTAGTTGATTGTTAATCTTTCTCTCAGGTGTAGGTAACGCGTCGTAACGTTACCGAAGTTATTATAAGAGCTGTCTAATATTAGTGGCTCGTTGTTATTGTAACTACATAGTTATTATGTGTGTATTGGTACAAAATGTCAAACATATTATTAGCCGCCTAGAAAGAAGGTACACAAACGCAATAAATTCGCTCTAATTCGTGAGGATTCTGGCATCAGCATTACTATGATTTGAATACACATCAAATATAAATAATAGGATATTGTAACTGCGTATAAATTGCTGGTATAACATGCTCAGTTTTCATTGATCGAAAAATCTAAAATTGCCTTAGTGCTATGATAGAAAGGTGATTGCATCTCGTACAATGCTCAGAGCAGAGTGATTACAGCTGGTATTTGAAAGATCCTTGTTATCTAGAGATGAACTAGACCATGTTCGGAATCTTGACAAACAACAATGCATTCAAAAGTACGTTTAGGTTTTATTTAACAGATGATAATACTACTTGCACATTATCACCCTTTGCGTCTTTCAGCAAATACAAGCCAATATAAACAAAGCTAACATGTCTTTAATGCTATAGGCGTTCTAACAGAGTCATAAAACTGTAGATCATCTCGTCGTTCGTGTATACAAACTATTATTTTAAGACCGTTGCACACGAACGAACTCACGATAGAAGCACCCGGCATTTTGCACTGACGCATGGCGATTGAAAATTTAATAAAATAGAGCTTTAGCAAACGTAGTGTAGTTGTAAAATACGAAATTGTGAGAACATAATTTACAAATATAAAAAAACTAAAATAATTTTTTTTTTTGTGATTTTTCTATCGATTTTTGATAGTTTTATTTTTCTACTAGCTTTACGCGGCGCGGTTTCACCTGTATCTTGCTTACTGCTCTGCTTCCATCGCCAGTAGCATGTTACATAGCCAATAACCTTCCTCAAGAACTGGGCTATCATACGCAAAAAGAATTATTCGAATCCGACTAGGAGTTACAGATATTAGCGCGTACGAACAAACAAACTCTGCCGCTTTATATTGTAGTATAGAAGTATAGATTTGCTATTCATTTGACAGGGACAATATACACATATTGAAATTTGCAGATTACCTACTACGAGAGATACACCCGATTCTTTGACTCTCTCAAGACAGTCTGCGATTGATTACGGTGTGGTTACTCCTTAGGGACGCTTGTAACAGCAAAACAGAGGTGGGTGACGTCATAGCGTGCTATTCCCGAACGGTACAGAAATAGTAGCAATTTTCACACGGCCCAGTCAGCCCACTGCTACTAACTATCTATTCTTGGTAACTTTTGTTTGGTTCCGTATATTTTCAATACAAAAGATGAAATTTTACAACGATGACATGCGCTTTTTATAAATGATAACGTTTTCGGTTATCAATGCAAGGAAATAGGGTAACAGTTCAAACTTAACTAGATTTTTTTTTAATGGTTACATACATAGTTTAACGCATCACGCCTTTTATTTCCGAAGGGGTAAGCTTGTTAAATGTTTAATGCTAGGCGTGTTTAATGTTTAACCACTCACTTTTTTGCCATTCTTTTTTTTATATCCTCTGTAACAGGGGGGCGAGTCTGATGCCATTTATCGGGCACAATTCCAGACCCCGGGCTAGTGCTGAGATTTTTTCGACAGAAAAGCCCAATATCAGTTTATTCGAGCCGGGAAACGAACCCGAGACAGCTGTATAGTAATCCGTACACAGTACCACCGAACCACAGAGGCAGTCATGTGTAATGAATTAATGATGTGTATTAACAAATGAATGGTTGGCAAACAGAATTATAACGCTCTCAAATAGCGTTATGGTATAACAAGATGCACCACTGTAAAAAACTATCACCACAACCCAATCTATTCATCAAATTTTAGTTTTTTCTTCTACTTAAATAATTTTGCAACACTTATACTTTTAGCAAAATTGCTCAAATGATTATGGCAAATTATTAATACCAAAGTTAATTAGTATTATCGACAACAATTATTGACAATGTCATTGGGCGCCATTTTTATTTGTGCAAATTACAGATTGCGGATTTGTTTCTGTTTCATTATAGTTACTATAAATTTAACAATATCTAACTTGTAGCTTTATTGTAAACATCAAACAAAATATCGTGAGGAAACCTTATAAAAAAAGTCTGAAATTGCTATTCAGCATTAGGCAAGTGTGGCGATCAAAGCTCTCATGTCTTCTCTTTATGGGAAGAGGCGTTTCCCTGCAGTAGAATAATAACGGTCTGTTATAATTATGATTGTGAACATTTTAATAGAGACGTAAACCAGTTATGTATTCATTAATAGCACTGTTAACCATAAAGCCATTATATAGAACCGCTTAATGAGGTCGTATATCTCTTCGCCAAAACACATCAATGACAACTTAAACCATACTTTTGCTTTGATTAACGCAAACGTCTTGATAAAATAATAATCATATTTAAAGCATAAAGTAATAGAAATTATTGGTTACGGTGTCAAAATCACTCAAACATTCGAGTGTACACTGAATAGATTAGAGGCAAATAATGTAACATCAAAAAACTGATGATATTATTGTTGTGTTTAATTCAATTACTGTAAGGAACATACATTATGTAAATAATCTCAATATGAAAATCTTGTATTATATGTCCGTACTCCGTATGTTTTAGGAGAATGGGTGCGTTGGGTATGATAAACATTGAATTTGTTGTAATCAACTGTAATCAGTTATAGGTTGACTATGGCTATTAATAGCCATAATATGTAGGTAGCTGATAAAAAATAAACCTATTCAATATTAGCCTAACATATTATAATTCTATTTTATAGAACACGCTTTACGTATCTAAATCCAGTGTGTAGCTAGTTTTATTCAAACGAAAAGCTTTTGTTTCTACGAAAATGTAAATTTTATCTGTTTTCTGGTGGATTAAAGATAATAAAGTGAAATGGTGGATAACATTTGTAACAGTATTGTTCATTAGTTAAGCTTTTACGTCATTTAGAAACTGACGCAAAAGAATTGTAGGTATACAGGTAGGTTTTTCAATAACATATAGGTATTCTATGCCTAATGAAGTAGTTTCAATCTTTATCGAGATGAGCCCTAAATTACATAATAAAAACCATTAATGACCCCGGTAGTATTGTATGGCGTGAGAAAGCTTCTGCATTTAGGAATTAAAAATGTACAACTTTTAACACCGATTCCTAAGTCCATGAAAAAAGAAGCAGCTTGAAACGGGACAAATTAAAGTATGATTTTATAATGAAAAATGTCGTGGAAAAAGGCACACGTTGGTCATTAATATTCTATGGTGTCTCTATTTAATGTAGTGGGAACTGTTGTAGGCAGTGTCACCTGCAAAGTTATAGTATATTTATTTTGTTAAATACATTAAATAGTTTCATTTTGTGTTGTATATGGATTTAAATATGTTCTTTTTCTTATCTATTAGCTTAGAGATTGGATAGCGCCGAGATTAGTATCTTTGCAAGACAACTCATTGCGAATGGAGGAAAGCACACACGCTAAGCTTCATGGAAGGGACTCTCGCTCGGGTACGGCAGACACCGAAACAAGTCCCTTTAGAGAATCACTACAAAATTGACAATAGGTATCGATGCGGCCTATTGCGTCGGTTAGCTTTAGCATCTGATTACAGGACAAATCCTCGCAAAGAGATGGATAAATATGAGAAGCATTGTTACATACACGATATGTCCTTGTCCTCGCAAAATCTATCCAAAAGATGACAGTTTTCCTAGAACAGATAATTTACTTACCCATTGGGCATGTCTGCGTTGAGCTGATCAAGAAGCGAGTCCACTGTAGGCCTCGACGACGCGGGGCTGGCTGTGCCGTTGGTGCGCGGGTAACTGCCTATGAAACCAAACACAATAACATTCACAATATAATAATAATTTGCTTTCTCACCCACGCTAAGTAGGCAGAGCTCACACAAGGTAGACGATAAGGCTGTTGGGCAACCGATGAATAAGAGTGGCTCATGACCGGTCAAGGTGAGAGTTGGATAAGGCCTATATGCAGCAGAGAACATTTTTGGTTGATATGATGATAATGATGTGTTTCTTACCACAATGCTTTCTAGTTATCTACAGTGACAAACTTTAGAAACGAATAACTTTATAAGAGACTATAGGATATTAAATAAGATATATTTAATTTGGAAGGCAGATAGTCTATTTTCGAGGCAGGTATAACAGTAAAACTTATCCATTAGGTAATTAAATCATATCCAGGCCTTGTGATTTTTTTTAAGGTGTCTGTGAGAAAAGAACGAACTAATTACCATTGTAATTAAAACTAAAACCATATTCCTATTTTCTGACACGTCGTCAAACATTCGACTTTGTTTTTCTAAATCGCCTAATTATTGCCACGCACGTGGTACTGAGCACGAAGTTCTGGCAAAGGAACAACAATTAAAATAACATTCCTAATTTCATTAAGCGCGAACCACTTATGATTTAAAAACAATGTTGGTGGTAATAACTCATGGCAGTAAATACCGTGTTTACAAGGTTTCGTTCGACAAAGAGTTATAAATTATCCGAGAGGAAATTAAAACCACAGGGGCAATTAGGCTATCGATTGGAGTCATTTTGGTAGGCTATAAAAAAAATAACATTTAACAATAACAAAAGAAAACGCTCGTCAAATCTTTGATGTTGATTTAACGGCGTATATTTTTCACTTGTTTGATGTCAGGTATCTCAATTTGGGTAATATAATCTGTAGACTGTAGTATTGCAGACAGGTGGTAGTGGCTTTGATGAATGTTTCAATGCCAAGTGCGAGCCCTTGTAGCAGACGATTGTGTGCCAGCAAGTCTGACATCAAAGGTTTCCAAGACAAGCTAAAATTATGGTAGATTTAAGAACTTCTTCAGTGGTATTGTAATGTCATTGTTACAATCTATAAAGTTACCTACATTTGTGTTTGGCGATTTCTGTTTCTCTGATACCTATATTATGATTTATGAAATTATTAAACTAGTATTCAAACTAGTTTTAATACTAGTTTAATTAGAGCTTTTAAAAAAATGTTTATTGTTGTAAATAAACTGTTTATCAGGGTTCTGACAAAACGTCATGTTTTACAAAGTAGAAGATTTAGCCTTGTATTGTTTGGTTTTCAGTTTTTTTGTAATTTCACACATACACTTAGTATATAAGATGATTTAAATACTACATTGAACTTTCAGAAGTTGCCCATTTTTCCTCTAAAACTGAAACGAACACATAACACGAGAGCAGAAAATTTTAACGAAAGAGGAAGATTTAGTACAGTAACCGTGAATATCTACTTTATTAATAATTATGTCGTAAGAAGACTAAAAGTCGTAATCCTGCAATAGTACAGATGTGACATTTGTAAGCTGCCAGCTTTACTACAAAATATGATTTGCTGTAGCAGTAACATTATATTATGTAGGAATGGACATTATCATTATTTTTGAAATATGTAACTTCATAAATAATTTTCTCCTAAATGAGTTTCGTAGATTCGTCACACATAAAGAATGAAAAGTAATGAAGATAAAGAAATGTCTCAAGGTCACCAATACTAGTGACTCTAAAGAGCATCTAGGTATAAGGGGAACCGTTGTGTTTGATGATTTTGAAGGTAGGGGTACAACAAAGGTAGTCATATTGTTTAGCATGTTCTAAATGCTAGTGCATCTAAGTCTAGGTTCCTTCATGTTCAAGCAGGTAGGTACTGTAACAATTGGGTCAGGAAGAAACGAATAGAAAGTAAATATACTCAGACTTTTAAAACAAACATTTGTGGACCACACAATTACAATCAGTTTTATGCCCTCGTAGCAACAAATATGAAAATATGGCAAAAACAATTTCGTTTTATAATAATTTTACCTATTTTATTCATTTACTTGTAATAAAGATACTTCTGTATCAGTTTCAGGGTCATTACCATTAAAAGATGAAAAGAAAATTAATTCTGAAGTTTAAAAATAAGTTTCCGTTTTGACGTGGATAGTTTTGTGGCTACGAAAGATGAGAGCGTTGAAATATTGATGAGATATAGTGATGTTATGTCTGAAGATCAAAGCCGAAGTAGGCTGAACACGACATGACCGTGAAAGTTGAGATAAAGGTGAGATCGAGTTTCGAGATATTTTATGAGGTGTAGTGCTTTCTCAAATTAAAACAGCTCGGGCAAATTTTAATATAGACAGTACGGTAATTACAGCAAACTACATTAACGTAGCAGTAATACTAGACCCGGTAAAATATTTTCCCGTAGCAGCCATATCTACTAGGATTTGTGTTCCTGATAGAGTAGGTACAACGATTTTCAGAGCTTTTACGAGTTAGCATATTAAAATTTTAAAGAGCTTTAATTAACTAATCAAGAGCAGGTGTAATCCACGTCTACCTTCCCATTTCGCGATAAAACCGTGATGGTATGTACTCGTAAGTAAATTAACAATCTTTTGACCAACAGTTAATGTTTTACATAAAATATCCTGTAAACTAAACGTCTAAATTTAAGTGTCATGGCGATGCCAACTGTCTAAATTGCCGTGTAATGAAGTTTATTAGACAAACAACAATTATTATGCATCTAATTAGACATCAGAATACTCATTATAATGCGCCTGTTGCTAAAATGTTCTAAGATTATTCTATAGTCTCGTCTTAGGTACAAAGATGACTCATTTTATCAATATATTATATACCCCTTTTTACTAAAAATTGCGCGGACGATGGGTTATGAAGTTTAGTTTATATAGAAGGAGTGCAGACTGCTAATAATTATTTTAAATTATGCCTAAAAAATATATAGATGAATAGGTAACTAGTAAAATTAAAAAAAAGTTCCAGAGTTAAAAAATGTAACACGAAAAAATACGTCGGTACATTTATTTTTTGAAACAGTTGTGAAGTAATGTACGTACTCGAGTCGTAATGTATTTATTTATTTATTTAAGCGAAAAATAGATTACACTGTTTACTCTGTTCACTGTAGATTATCGAGAGTTTTATTATATTGATAACCTAAAAATCATCATTATACTGAAATGTACATGTAGTGCTATTTTAAATTATTTACAAGATTGGAAAGTAATAGTACCTACAGTAATAGTCATATCCAGAAGAAAACAAATAAAGAAATGGACACCATCTACCGAAAGGGTATATTAATTATAAGTACATAGCTTTTAACAAACAATTAGAAGCTCAAACATATGCAGAAACTTTTCTAAGTTATACAGTTTCCGATCGCGTGTGACAATCAAACCCAGAACTTATAGAGACTTCTGTACAATAAAAGTACAAAAATATGCTATCATAACACGCACCGGACATCAAATAGTCTATAAAGAAAGTACACTTCAAAATGTACGATAATAGAGTGGAAACTAAACAAATTGAAACTGTAGATCTATTTCTGTTGTATGGAGGATGGAAATGGTGGCCTTGCCGTCGACATTCGCCGATTACTGTTATAAACAAAATATTTATTACTATTTCGATATAATATTTATGTTGGAAGGTTTATGTATAGCTGTGTTTGTGTTATAGTTATAAATCGCCCTTAATGCAATCCGCCAATTCTACCCATTTTGTAATTCCATAGATGGCTGAGTAACTTGCTTATTGGTTGTATATGTCGCAGGCAAGAACTTTTAACCTTCTGCGAATGCTATAAACGAATCATATTTGTTTTCAACAAGTTCAAACATGTCCGATTAGATATACGTATTGCTGGTAGGTAAGATATCCGATGTTATTTAATATGCCGAGGTAGTATGTAAACGAAGGATTCATACAATTTGCCTGCGACATTATACACAATTAAAATAATCTATACATATAATAAAACTGTAACCGGTCGCTGTCTGTACATTGAAGATATTTTAGAAAAAATGTTATTGGGATCTTTATAAACGCAAATAGAACCCAAAACAATGATTGTTACAATTTTATTCTGTTTGTCTGTTTGTCTGTGCGTTTGTTCACGCTAATCTCAAAAACGGCTTATCCGATTTAAATATGGTTTTCACTGATACATTGTGGTAAGCTTCACTTAACATTTAGTGTTTGTTTCATGTCAATCAGTTCATAAATAAAAAAGTTATGCCAATTTAAATAATCACGTCATACATGTGGTATGTATTTAGCTTAGGTTAGTGTGTTTTTAAGTTAGGTTAACACGTCTTATTTCTTTATTAAAATGTAAATAAAAGTTAGATTTATATTTTTCTGGACTTATTTTATTTTTATTTTTTGTGATGAAAACATGTTTGTTAACACGTCTCCTTACGAAATAGGTGGAATTAAAGTGAATTACGAAAAAGTAGTAGTCGATTTACGCTGGTTTCAGCATGAATGGGTCGGATCGACCAGGGAAGTACTACCCTCTCATAGAAGATCGTTGTAAGAGTAATAGTATCCATATTATTGCGTTTCGTTCGGTAAGTGCGAGAGCCAGAGGCCCAACTGATGCAGAGATGACAATCCTCGCAGCATGTGTGGGACCAGCTGAGTATCCGTGGAGTCATTGTGTGGGTGGTGTGGGTCAATTCGCCGGCCCGGCCAGGGAGACCCGTATAAACGGTGGTGCCGCTGACCACCCGCAGCATTGTACAGGGGTCCAATTAGACCTAACCGTAGTATTACGGTAGTAGATCCAAGCTGGTTTCAGCATGAGTGGGCCGGATCGTCCGGGGAAGTACTACCCTCTCATAGAAGATCGACGTAAGAGTAGTAGTATTCGTACTACTGCGTTTCGTTCGGTGAGTGAGAGTGCCGGGGGCCCAATTTCCCTCTTTCCTCTTTCCTCACTTCCCTCACTCCCCTAACCCCATTCCCAGCCGCTATAGTGGAGGCCACCATACCAGCAGTTTAAAACGATGGCTTTTGGTATGGTGGCCACCACTTCTGGATTCCACTGACTGCTTACCATCAGGCGGGGTGGAGTCACATTGGTAGTAAAAAAAAAAATTACCACCCTAAGATGCTGCCCCACCAGGTTGCGCATAATCCCGGAGTGGTTCGTCGTGCAGGTTGGTGACCGGATAGTGGGACCCGGCGACCATTTTCGAGAGAGTACGGGGGCTCAATTAAAGCCTATAACTCTTTGCCAGCACATGAGTTTCCATCTAACTTTGATCCTAGGCCTGCGGGAAAGCGGGGCGTGAAAAAGCATCTCACTAAGCCGCCATAGTGGAGGCCACCATACCATTAGTTTTTCTTTTGGAATGGTGTCCACCACTTCTGGATTCCACTGACTGCTTACCATCAGGCAGAGTAGAGTCACTTTGGCAAGCTAATATATAAAAAAAACCTTATAGCGTTTTTATTCCTCGGATTCCTCTCATTCCAAACAATTTCCCGTTTAGTTTTAAACGAGTTCAGTTTCCAGTGAGCCTATGTTTCGCGAAGACAATTAATAAAGCCTAAGGTCAGACTCTAAATGTTGTGAGTGTGGATCTAAATATTAGCTGTTTTTCGCATGGTCAGCTTTATGTGGATTTGTCACGTGTAAGTAATCGTAGCAGCCTGTATGGCTTTGATCCCCGATGCCTGTATAGCCATCGTCTAATATCGTGTCGTATCGATAGTCTAATATCGTATATAGAGAAGCATTTACTGTAAAGATTTTTCTTATTCACCTAAACGAAGATGTTTATAATTCAAAACAAACCAAAAGATATGTCCAAAAAATGCTGTCCAAAATCACTATTCCACGCGGACGAAGTCGCGGGCACAGCTAGTTAACTATAAAAGTCTAACTTTTTGTAAGAATACATTTGCTGCTAAGAATGCTTTCTTCAAGTTCGCGAGAGATATAGAAAAAATTTCTCGCAGACAAAAGTATTATACGTGAAAGAACAGCTATAGGTGTATTCAGTATGAAGCACACATTATTATTCATTTAGTTTTCCTTGAGGAAAGTTTACCAAAGTCTATATTAAGATCTGACTATTGAGAATTAAAATAAAAATCAAAACATGTTATGCGTTTAAACCGGCGACTAATTTATATTCAAACAGACAGAGATAAAAGATATTGGTGTGTGTTGGACAGAACAAATATAAATTGGTCCACATTGACCGAAGAGTATGGAGGTCATGTCATAGCCTTTAGGCAGTAGAGGGATGATGCAGGGAACAGTGACGTACGGATCTAAGAACCGAACTAGGAAAGAGGTTAAACTTGCAGTCTTTAAAACATATGTGACCCCCAGATGTTCTGATGACGTCATTACGGTTAATCAGAAGTCTCAGAACATTGACAACATGTTTAATCAGAAAATTATGTTGCGTAAGTTAATTATTAGCTTGAGGAGGTAGGATAACAATTAGTCACACCCTGAAAAGGATTGCACAGCACTCTTGTCTTAACCACAAGGCAGCGTTTTGTTCTAAATTAGGTACTAGGACTAATCAATCAATCCGCCGACGATACGCATAAGAAGTTATTGTCAATTTATGCGATTTAAAAATCTACATCATATATTTTATCCCATAAATAAATTGCATACACATTTAACATCAAGAATTGGATGACGTGAATAACGTATTAAGAATATCAGGTTCGAGGTCAGTGTATCGTTTTAAAGTTTTAACATTTAATATATTCGTGTAGTAACGTTGATAAATCATATTTATCTCATATTTACTGCTAATAAATTGCTCTTGATAACCATTAAGGTATATCATTTATTTTGTTTATTTCGTTACCAACTGCTGCGGCAGGTAGATAACTGTTAAATATAACGTATTAATCTTATAATCTATGGCTCTTACGTTGCTACGTTGTGCTATACTAAAATTATTATGTGAAATTAAAATTACGGCTTGTAAAACTCTCAACAGAATGAGTTCGAAAGCTTCAGACAATTCTGGTATTAGAAAGCCCTAAGTGGGTTAAAAAGTCTATTTATACTGAAAGTTCTTAACTTGATGGATGGTAAAATTTAGGTTTGTGGCTTTCGATGATGAAACAAACTTTTAAAACTGTTTTTGTTGTTCTTGTGATTAGCGTTTTTACATTATATATACATACTCTTCGGTATTTAAAGCTGTTGGATATAAGTTTATTATCCCTTAAATCGTATCGTATGTTATAAAAAGTCTGTTTATGTTATGTTTTCGTAAATTTTAAGTATTAGAAAATATTGACAAATTTAATGAGTGACAGCAATGGTAGCTAACCTAATTCTCTTTTAATTTAAACAAATCACATCGAAGGTCATCAGCATCACTTATCAAATAATTTGGAATAGCACAGATCAATTTACAATTTTGCGTGCATTACTAAAAAGTGATAGAAACTGAAAGACAAAGAGCTCTGTACTTTGTTTTCACGTCAAAAGCAACAGAAAATTTGTATGGATGTCAATCAAAGTAACTTTGTAAACACTATAAATAAGTATTATTGATATGATACATTATTGCGGTACAGATTATCTGTAACTTACAGATAATTGGCGTAATTCCATCAATGTATGCCAAGTGCTGATTGCTGGACTTCAAATAAATCAGAAAATGTTTGACACAGATTTTCTGGTAAAAATAACCTAGTTGAGCTACGGTCACCCTAGTACCTAGGTGTATGCAGCGGTAAAGATAATGCGTCAGAGGTGATATGGTGCTCAAGATTTATAAAAGTAACTCTCATGAACAATTAAACTCCGACTAGCAACAACACAATAAAATTAAATGATAGTTATAATAAATTTAAAAAGTCAAAGGAAATAAGATAAAACTCAGTTTCCCTTAATTTTTTGTTGTAATTTATTAGCTAGCTCTGAGTGCTACTAAAATGAATGGTTTTATTACTTTTATGTCGCCAGAAGGGTTTCGAATTGTAATATTACATAGTGTTTTAAAGTTACTAGTAAATATCGTGCAATGTAAAGCTAATTTTTTATTATATTATTTACAGCATTATTATCAATACATCCGACCTTACAAAGTGATTACTAATTGCGATTCAAGTAGAGTGGGAGCCCACTATGTAACTGTAGAAACAATCTGGCCAAATGGGGTATGCTCAACACAAATTCAGTGCCAGTGTGAAGCCTCGTTAAGGTTATGACCTACCTACTCCCCTGTCCTTTATCCCCAATCGCCTTCCAAGACTTCACCGTGGCTAACTACAGAGCGGTCACTGGCCATGTACTGGTAGGACAATATTTGAGTCAACAGATCACCACACTTAATGGTAAGTGGTAACTGTCGCTTATGGACTTCTTCAATGTCAGGGACTCTGCGAAGCTGCTGCCTACTACGTGAATGGAGTGTAGCGGTAGGTGATAGAAATGAGGGAGGTGAGGAAAAATAAAAAGGGGAAGTTGGGCTAACTGCCCTTCCAAAAACTATATCTAACTGTTTACTTACCAGTTCTCTCATTATACGAAGACTTCTCCGCATAGTTCCCGTATCTGGCATTACTCAGGTCGTCCAGTAACGTATCCAGTTCTGTCATGTTGCCTCTACCAGTCCTGCCGTATCCTGGCTGCGGTGAACTGTAGTTGGGCGTGTGGCCACCATAGCTCGACTGTGAGTTGGTGTATTTAACTGGCACCACTTTCTCGTGAATTGAAGATGTGTTTTGATAGGTGGGCTGTGGACAAAAAGAAAATTATGTTACTAAGTGGTCGAAAGTCAGACAATTCGCACACATAGTAAGTTTGATATACTGTCTCAACCTAGCTTGTCGAACGAAGATGACAGGAAAATGACATATACTCGTAGCTACACGAGTACATCCAATAATTCCGAATAAGAAATCCTGTTATGCCTGAATCAAGAGATCGCTTCAATTTCACATAGGTGTCGTTTAGGTTCAGAACGGCATTTTTTGAATAAAACAATTATAAAAAAATTACTATTTGCCCTATAGACATCTGTAACGATCCTTTTATAATTTGCTTATTTCTAATCAGTAAAACCTGCAATCGAATCAAAAGAATCAAACAAAAAAGGATTCCTTTCTACAGCTAACACAAAGATCTTATATGATCTACAGTCTTGGATGACTTTCGTGTTCTCTGAATTTTCTTCTACAAAACTGCCGTTGTAAACGGTAAAAACCTATCGGTATTTATGTGTAACTAACGCATGCTAACAAGACGAGACCTTGCATTTAATCAAAATTGGACATGCATTTCAAAGTAATACCCATATCAAAGACACGTTTCAGATAACTAAACGAGCATCGAAGCTGTTACATGTTTGAAATAGATGGCATGGAGAGACACGCTCGCTTGTAAATATGAATAAGCAGGAAATAATATATTAAACTTATCAATATAAACATTTAATAAATTTTAAAATAATATCACCCTTCTATGCCAAAATAGTCGATGTTTTCAGTATGAAAGTGCTGGATCAGTGCATGAAACTTTAAATCAATTGGATCACATGAGCGACACTTATGAACGTCAAAATATGTACGCCCTATGTCAATTAATCTAGAGCCATATTGCTGACCAGGTAGAAGCGTCAAAAAATATATATAAAATATGTGCTTCAATTTGCACATTACTATAAAATTGATAAAGGCAGCATATAAACTATGATCGATATTAATGTGACTAAAACTAAATCTAATTTATCACAATGAGCCCCTATGCCACAAATTATGAGTTACTTAAAATTATTAGCTGTCGCCCGCAGCTTGGCTGTGGCGATTATGTTATAATTATGTATTTCGCAATTACGCTGAAACGTGTTATTTTAACCAGTAATAGGAATAAGCCCAATTGAAAATAATTTTTGTTCTCCCTTAACAGGTCGTCAACAGTTTGGTTGTGTTGTCTTAATATTATTTTTGCAATGTATTAAACTTGGATACCACAGGCATGTCGGAAAGCTTAAATGGAACGCTAATTCCAGTCCAGTAAAGGTCCAATTGGAAAAATTAAGGGAAACTTTTAATTATACGATGGTGAATACTACGCATTACCTGTTCTATTAATCGCTTGTATTTTTTTATTATCATTAACCGGCTGTTAAATAAGAACAGATGGTAAAATTCTCATAGGAATCGATACAAATATGACATTGAGTCAACGATACTCTTTCATTACTGTGTAGAACAAAGGTAATAATAAAGTTGAATGGGTATCTTTTATTCTGCCACGGATCGAAATTGTAAAATGTAAAGCGGTTACCTAATGTTTAATGACTTACGAGTTTACGCTCTGAAACAACTCTCCCTAAAGTGAGTTTTGTCTAAGAGAAGACGTTTCCAGACTGGTAGATACAGATTTTAGCATTATCCATTTGAGGTTGTAGGTACAATTAGCGACATTAAGGCTCAATTATGTGAAATATAATTGCAGTTTACACAACATAAGTATCCGCTGTATTTTCTTTTTATAGTTCCACTATTTCCGTTGTGACTAACATTGAAAATAATTTAGCACAAAACATTAGTGTAAAACTGGCAGCTTACAAATGTCACGTATACGAAACGAAACGAATTCACTACATTAATTATTATAGAAAAACGACTTTTAAACGATCTACCTATATCCTAGGCTAGGCTTAGTTAAAAGAGATATTAACTTATGCCCAAATGTACTCAAAATCAACTCTTTTCCACTAAGATTTATGTTAAAGTCACAGTTCAGCGAATACTGAATATCATTGAGCTAGCTCAGGTTTACTAAATTTTAAAAGACTATTTCCTCTTATTTCTATTATATCTATCGCAATTTAATATGAATTTTCGTTTCAAATGTCATTTAAACTAAACTAGTGTTTAAGAATTCAGGCAAGATAAATCATAGACTGAATAACTACTTAAAATTGAGTGTCAAATCAGTATTTCGATATTAGAAAAATACGATCTTGGAGAATATAAAGAGTTTCGTTTAATATTTATCACATTACAATCTTCACTTCTACACGAATGTAAAAGTACAAAAGTTGGCAAGTGTGGTCTGATGCACCGAAACTTAATAAATATCTAGTAAACACGAGTTTGCGTCAAGACGTCATAAAATAAATGTTGTGTCCACTTACTGGGTTAATTTATGATCGCTGCGTTGTTATAGTTTTACATTTTTAATTTCATTACGACATGAAAATAATAAATAGTAAAAGATTAGAAGACGAGCCTGTTGTCATATCATCATCGTAGACGACGTCTACTTCTGAACTTAGGTTTAAGGTTTCGTTAATAGTCTGGTAAAACGATATTCTTATGCATTGTGCTCGTAGACACAATTCCAAATATCAAACATTAATATTTCTGGGCAATTCCTTTTTTTTCAACGCGACATCGACAGTCAGATTACATTACTTTTGAAGTAATCTTATTATTTTAATTGATTAATTTAAACAACAGGTAATTTATTTGTTTATAGTGACTTTGATTATTTTCTTCTTCTATTAATCTCTAACATCTATAAAACATTAAATATTTTTGGCTTTTTATTGGCAGGCAAATGTTAGCCCAAAGTTTACATTTGAGCTCTTATTAAAAAATTTTTTTGTGTAGATATTCTGTTACCCCTAAGTTAATTATTAGTACTAGGAGTAAATTTCTGATAACGAAAACAAAAACAGAGCATAATAGTTTTCAGCTGAAAATCTAACGTTTAGGAAAGTAGTGACATCTATTGGACGTGCAGTGCATCTCTTTGTATTATTTTGACTTTCAGCAGGCGTAGCGTTTTATGCTACCGAAACGAGATGGCGCTGTATACTGATTCGGTGAGCGCGATGTCTAAGCAGGTAAGACCAAATGACAAAATTTCTTTAGGGTATAGTGTTGAAGTAAAAAATCTAGGACATTCGCTGCCTATGATAGACTTACTAACAATGTAGGTACAATTAAACGGTCGATCAGTCAAGCTGTACTTATAACGAAAACATTTAGCTATATACAATACTAGCTTCCCGCAGCGCGGTTTCACCCGCGTCTTTGCCTACTGCTCTGCTCCCATCGCCAGTAGCGTAGTGTTACATAGCCTTTATCTTTTCTCAAGAACTGGGCCATCATACGTAAAAATTATTATTTAAATCCGACTGGTAGTGCCAGAGATAATCGGGATTGTGGTAATAGCAAAAATGCCGCAAATCTGATTTTTTGACTTTGGGGGTACCTACCTAGTATCTATCTAGCAGTGTACAATTTTTGCCTGTGATGAAGAGATTTAAGCCTAAGGTTGGATTAAATAAAGAAACAATTATAATAGAAATACAATTTAAAAATTTATAATTTTCATAATCAAGAATATTTTTGCAAAAATCAGCCTATTTAGTTTTTAGAGACACTATGCATAAACAATTTTTTTTTGGTACGGGCCGCGGTTGTTTACAACTTATATTATAATCTCTATTTAGGTAATTATCATATTTATATTCATATTTAATTAGTGAGTTTGGTTTTAGACGTTATCTACGAATGTCTATAGCTTATCAACAGTGAATAATAACAGACGAAACAAACATTAAGTATGTCTTGTATTTGAGCACTAGGTCTCTGTTAGTAGGTCAAAACTGAATAAGTATTCATACAATGTGCTACTAGTATTATATTAGATATTCTTACAACGTTTCTTGGCAAGTTTGTTAGAAGAAATTTATTTTTGTTTGCTTAGTATTACGGCGTTAGATTCTTTTCCGGCAGTCTAGTTGTACCTACTTGTGTTGTACGTTACGTTTCTAGAAATTTATTTATGTTTGGAGTAAGTCCTATGTAGGTAGGTATAAAACTTGTACACGTCTTGGTAGTCTCTTTTTGAATGACTTTTATTCTAGCTTGTCATTTGAATTTTAAGCGTATTCTGCTCTTCGGTCTCCTATTGATTGGCCAAAGTTATATCGTAGCTGCTGTTTAATTTAAAAATAAAAAAGATTAATAACTAACTAAGGTCTACGATTTTAAAATAATAACCTACCTAAGTATTATAAGTACGTATTTATTTTAGATTCCTCTAATGGCGTTCTATTTACAATTATTGTTTTTGCAGAACATGTTAAGGATAATATTATTGTATGACATCATAAGTAGGTATTACACATACAAAACCAAAAGAGTGTAAATAGTGTTCCAGGCAAATGAGTAAGATATGTACCTGTTTAAATACCTATAGTAACCGCAAAAGGGTAGCTGCCAAACAAGACATGATCATCAAACATTTTTTAAACGAATGTTGTTATTTAAACATAATTTATTTTATTTTATTAAGTACTTTGTTATTATCCCTATTGCAACTAAGTTAAAAATAAGTTTAACTTGTTCATTGAGTAACTTAAATGGTATTCTTAGAAATTCTTCGATATAATTACAAGTCTCATCAGCGGGTGTCAACATATCTTAGAATAAGTCATGTAACTGTAAACATTGTACATTTGATGACTAATTTCTATGAATTTAATACTCATTGGCAAATAGTAAAATAATACGCGTCATCCAATCACATTATCATTAGAGGGAAGGCTAAAGTCTATCCTTGAGCGTTTATGTGAAATACCTACAACATAATAAATTTATGAAGCTGGTAAAACTCAAATAATTTTGAAATGAATAGTTTGATTGTCATTAAGTGGTAAGCAAGAAGAGTACTTAAAAGTTTTAAGGAAAGCAAAGGAAGGAAAGTAAAGAAAAGGCGCTACTTTCCTGTAAGTACTCTTCTTTGCATTGCAGGCTATTTAGGGAGTTAAGACCATAAATCCAATACAGTGATGAAAGTTGTGGTTTATATGAAAAGAACTGCATGAAATCATTTTACGAAGCTTTTAAACGTATTATTAAATATATTAATTAATATTAATCTTTCTGTCAAATATTAAAAGCACCAAGTGAATGTACAACATTATTTTATAGTCTGTTAAAATATAAAACTCTTTTCAAGTATATTTTTAATGTACGGTATACGTAAACGTGAACTCTTTACTTGTTATTATTAACGTAACGACATAATGGCCCCCAACATGACCGATCATTTCAAAACAGCTTACATGAATCGCATTGTTTTATGTGCATGATATTATTGTCTATTACTTAATATCAATGATAATGATTTCTTAAATGATAATAATCTTGTTTAACATCAATTTGACAATTTTAATAATGTGACCGAATTAACTTTTTTTTTTTTTTTTGTGTGACATAAATTTTCTTGTTTGACATAATTTTATCTTATTTGACATTATGTATACTTTTATTCGATTTAATGGGTTACTAATTTAATTTATTTGACATTTCATTTACTGATATGGTGTTGATATTATTCTTGCTTAACATTTTAATTATTATCTACTTATATTTTCTATCATTATTATTGTTTTTAAGTAAGTATCATGATTCCAAAAATAATTATGATTAAGGAAATATTCATACGCCTCCTCTGGCAGATTTTGGTGATACTATATAAAAATAACAATTTGTAACACAATGTAATACCCAAAATGTAGTGAATAAATAAATGATTGATTGATTGATTGATTGAATGATAAAACACACACCCACTAGGTAATAAGCCCTGTGTCGCAGGAGAATTTTACAAACATACAATTAACGGACACAAATTACACCCAGACTCGACACAAATATTTATGGACCACACAAAGTTTTGTCCCGTGTGGGGATCGAACCCACAACTTTGTGCACAGCAGTCGCTTGCGCTCTCATTGCACCACGGAGGCAGTAAAATTTTCGATGGCCAAACGATTTAAAATGAGAAATACCTACATGGGTACCATTTGAGTTTTTGATAAAGCCGTTGCGGTTTATTAGTTCATATTTTATTTATTTTGATTTAAATGAACCAATCAGACAGTCCGTTACAGTCCACTGCTGAATTGCTCAAGGCCACACTTAATTTGTGTCACAAACTCACAACGTCAGGTCATTTTGATTTTATAAACACAAACGAAAAATTAACTAATCCTCTGTTAAATCTGATATTTATTGGGTTGCTAAAAGTATAAATAATGAACTGATTAGATAAAATTAAACTAATTATCCATCAGCCTACTAATAATCGTTGATCAGTCTTTCAGAAACTGAGTGTTAGTGACACTTATGAACGCCAAAATAACAAAAACGAAATATCAACCAATTAACCTACAGCCGGTTTCCTGACGAGATAGCGATGAGAAAAACTAGCAAGAAACTCAGGCCATTCTTTTTAATCGCCAGATTGTTTAAATTTTCCATGAGTTACAATTTCAAATAGCATGCATGGATACATGTAGCATATGATATGTCACAGCTCAAAATCGTACTAGTTTTACTGTTTAATTAATTAAATTATGTCATGGTTTACTGTGATGATTTTATGACTTGTTGTATGAGTTGGTATGTTGTTACTACTAAACTATGCCTATAACCTTGTAAGCGCAAACAAAATGTTGACAGACTCTTATCACAATCGGAGAACGGTATGGCAGCGCACTGAATACGAACAAACAAACATTAATTTTTATAACACAAGAAGATAACAAATTGAAAGTAATTTGGGTCAGGCCATTTGTTTTACTTTAATACGACATTAAGTTTATTACATAGGCTATCATTTTGTCTTGCTTGGAGCAGCTACATAAATACTTGTATAAGAAAAACTAGGTATGTACTAAAAGAGAGATGTCTGAGGGCTGATTTCTGAGTCTTTAATTTATATAATAAATCATTTTCTAAGTTAATACTCACCGAAGCAGGCTTTGTATAATCTGATGATATATTCCTAGAGCCATTAATAGACCCATAGCCTGTCGAAGAAGGTGAGTTAAGGCTGCCACCAGGAGAGCTCAAGCGGCCAGGTGAGCTGCCTCTGCCAAGCGGTGAACTGGTCCGGCCTGGGGATGCAGTCCTGCCTCCTGGTGAACTTCGGCCACCTGGACTGCTGACCCTGGCTCCAGGGTTGATGGAGTTTTGTAGATCGGCGAGTAGAGCATCTGAAATCAAGTAAATTTGACTTTGAATATTGATGTAATCGTCGTAAGGTACGGTAATGTGAGTGATTAGACAACATCCAAAATAATAACAGAAGTACTGGTCGTTATATACAGATTGAATGGCAGATATTATAACATTAACATAGAAAAAGTAATTGGATAGATTAAGCCAGTCTTCTGATTCCATTTTACAATCTTGTGAATATTTATAATCCGCATACTAAGACTAAGTATCTGTCTGCACATACCTGTGCCTTAAATCATGAGTTCTAGATTATCTGCTATTCAAAACAGGTGAATAGGTAACTTGAGACGGAACTGCAAGCTCAGATGTCAGTAACGCGAGTCATCCGATTCATCGCGTATGTAATCTGTTGGTCATTTCATTTGTTTAAAAACTTTGTCTTTGTAAGCGTTGGTAGAATAGTTCAAACATTATTTTGACAACTTGGATTTGCAAACGACCGTTTCAAGTTCAAACTTATTCATTCATTTAGATCACTTGATTAATGGACGTCATTAATCATTATAACTAAACCAAGATGTCAGCTAATTTGCCTAAATCCGAGTCGCTGACTAAATTAAGATGGAGAAGTAAAGACAGTTCTTCTTATGGGTCTCAAAAACCTCAAGTAACTCTTTTTAGTCGCCAGATAATTACAATTTTAAAAATGAGTTTCATTAACCGACTTCAAAAAAAGAAGGAAGTTTCTGTATTCGACCGTATATTTTATTCATTTTATTTATTTGTGTACGCGGATAACGTCGTCGTTTATGAACTAATTTCGATGTTTTTTTTTTGTTGGAAAGTAGATATCCCAAGTGTGGTACCATGATAAGGAAACCAGGATCTGATGATGGCATCCCAGGGAAATCGAGGGGAACTTTCGAAAATCGTACTGGCGACTAGTGCATTTATTTGTTACTTTTTTCATTAAGTATTTTAAGGCACTACCATTTAGTAAAGGTTTGGAGTCGATTTGATGATGGAGTAGAAAGACAGTCGAGAGAACTCGATAACGATTTACAGCAATTACTTGGCGTTTGGACTTAAATCATTTCTAATGATGAGAACTTTGCTAGATACACTAATCAACATAAAAAAAGGAAAATGTCCATTTAGGTTACTTGACTATTACAGTATCTTCGTAATATGTTAACCTCTTGTGAAATGTGTGTTTATTTCTTCGCCTCTAGAGCGAACGCATACGGATTGTAAATCGGTCGATTTAGCTACAATGAAACTTTATTGAGAATAATAGTTCAGTTGAATCATAATTAGGAGAACTTGATTTTATCGGAGGCAAAGACATTTGAAATGCATACGTAGAAGAGAAATTCGTCACACTTAAAATAAATTTAAAAGAGTAAACTTATATAGAAACCATTATCCATGACGAAAGACGTATATTACGAGTACTAGACCAATAGAGAAGCTTTAGGGAAGTCTATGTCTCCCCACACCTTTTTTGCACTTATACTAAGTCCAGTCATTTCGTCTACCTTGTAAGGGACGAAAGAACTATTTAAGAATAGTTTTAATCGATTTTAGTAAACTTTTTGTTGTTATTTGTTGCCATTAACTTAAGCCCGGATAAAAAATCTTTTTTATCATTACGGTTGTTTTTAATACGCTAAGAGCACTTTGGCTACTACACGAGGTTTGCAATCTTAGCGATAAGTTTATAAAATAAACTCATGTTATTTATGTATCTGCTTGATGTAAGTAATCATTTTACATAATATATTGATTGTGTTTTTAAGTTCTTGTGTTATTCATGAGTACAATTAATTTATATATTTTTTATGATAGATTTAATAATAAAAATATGATAGTTTCTTCTTTTCTGCCTACCCTGGGATCGATGCAAAATGATATTCTTTTTCAATGAGCCTTCATCTGAACTTGAATTGTGGGATCAGTTCCCACAATTCCCTTTCGACCATGTCATGTTTCACGGAATTCATTTGTTTTGTCTTTAGTTTCCCTTTTCTTTACCATGTTTCCAAACGTAGGTATGCCTTAGTTATAGAAAGATAGAAGATAGTCCTCCTTAAATGTTGGTGTTCTTTTCTGTCTACCCTGGGATCGATGCAAAATGTTATTCTTTTTCAATGAGCCGTCATCTAAACTTGAATTGTGGGATCAGTTCCCACAATTCCCTTTCGACCATGTCATGTTTCACGGAATTCATTTGTTTTGTCTTTGGTTTCCCCATTCTTTACCATGTTTCCAAACGTAGGTATGCCTTAGTTATAGAAAGATAGAAGATAGTCCTACTTAAATGTTGGTCATTTTTGTACACACTTCATATTATGTTTTGGAATCTCCTTCGCACACTGAAGCTAAACTTGTAATTTAATATTCGGGTTTATCTTTTATTTCATTGTTTATTTATTTATTCCTATATACAGCAATATTATAAGGTTAAATATACTTGAGCATCAAAACCAGACGCTTAGGTGCTATTTATATTAGTCTGTGGCTAAACCAGAAGACTATAAACTGTTATATGATTGTTGATAAACGGTAGTGAATCTGGTAAGTATAACAAATGATTTTTCAAGAACACAGTTAAGTAAAAAAATAGCTGTATGCAAATCTTAGCATAAGATAATTCACGAGGAATGATTTTTATTCACCAGTGAAGTCATTAAGTAAAAGTAAATAAAGAAAGAACAAGGAATATGACACTACATATACATATTTCTGTCACATGACTACAATGACAACAGAATATACATAAGGAGAAGCCCTAACGGGACATGGAAGCGTTGCGCATCTCTAGTCTGCAGAGTGAGGGACTGTGCCAACATCATTCTAGGTATGACCACAGATTACTTAATATGTAAGTTATGACATGACAGCAAGCCTAGATGGCGTGTTCGTGAATCACTGCTGTGAGGTGACAACTTGACTTGTGGTCTTGGAATAGTGATATTAGTTGGTTGTTCGTTTATTACGTTTATAATTATTAACCGTCTTCAAAAAGAAGGATGTTCTCAATTCATCGTATTTTTTTTTATTTTTGTACTAACGTATTTTGTCATTTGTTTGTTTTTGAGTTTGTATTAATAGAAATAAAATGATTATATTATTATGAGATGTCTAAGTATTGGATGTACCTAGTGTTATACTGTTTTTGTTCTGTTGGAACATAGGTGTCTCGTGCGTTTTGGACTCAATGAGAAAGAAATGTTGTATCTACTGGCAGTACAAAAGACAGCCGGGGCAGTTGTCAATACAAGAAATCTAACTCTCCTATCCTGCTCACCAGCAGAATACAACATAAATGTTAAACGAATCTATGGAAAATTCTATCTTCAGCTGAAAATCCTTACCCAACAACTTCATGGAGTAGTTTTAATCATCGCCATCGCATTTCTCAATTTATATCACTTATTCATTTAGGTACGGTATGCTCCGCTCCAAAAACATCTTTATTTATTGGTAACAGTTATAATAACTAATATTATTTTGCAAGTTGTTTATACAATGACATCATATTTGTGGAAATATAACGGGGTCTTACTAATTGAGCGTAATTAATATTATGGCGCCAAATGATTACTTGCAGTGTGTTACATACACTTCTATACGAATACTTTTATAAACTCATGCAATCATACATTTATCATAAACCGTTCTTGTAGGTGGGTGGTAAAAAATGTTATGGTTCTCGTGAATATTTGTACCAATGACCATTAGCAAGAAGCAAGCAAGGAAGACTTAAAGTTTTAGGTGAGGTTGAATAAAATTATTTTCCACCAGTTATTTATTATACAGAACGAACAATGCTCTAAATGTTCATCTTATTAGGGAAATATTGTAAATAACATACAGTAGGTAACAACATAAATAGTACATAAATACTTTACTTATTACTTATTAGTAATAATTGAATAAATAATGAGAAAATAAAACTAATAAGTAAATAAAGAATAATAATTAAATAATTGTTTTCTTAAATAGGTTAATAATCAGCGTTTTAATATTATTGCCAAAGTGCATGTAAAAACGCTAATCGATAATTTTGCATAATTAAAAATTGGCATATATGTCTGCGCCAGCGCACACCCGTCCAGTACAGCACAAGACTCGTTTGTCAGAAACTAGTTTACTTTTCGGAGTTCAACGCCTCCTTAAACACCTTTTAAAGAATACTCCACATTAAATTCATGCTAACGAAGGCACAAATTAATGTCGTAACCGCTTATCGGTCGAGTTACGCAGAATGCTTACCACAGATAAGCAGTTTCACAACCTCTTACTACAATAAGGCCTGTATACTATCCATGGGTGGCCTGATAGGAAATAAATAATGTCTCACATTTATAAATTTACAATATGTAAATTTATAAGTCTGTCGTTTAAATAATAATAATCGGTTACGTCATACCGAGGTTAAATCAATAACAAATACGCGGTTCAAAGTCAATAAAACTAAACAAATACACGAGGACAGAATATTAGCAAACAAAATATTAGTACCCAATCCGTTACAGGCTTGAAACACTTCTGCATAGTCTGCTTCCACGGGCGATAGGTTCTTGTTAGGTTTCAGGATCTGTCCGTAAATATCATCGTTCACTTTGTAATGAGAATGAGCCATTTTGCGAATTCTAATATGAAACCTTATCACTTAATCCACCTTTTTGTTCACAGCAAACTGGCCAGCGAATTCGCGAGAAATGCCATAAAATAACAAAAAGTAAAGTTTTTGCCTCAAGGGCGGAGGAAGGGATTCTAAATTTAAATATATCTCCTTTGCCCTCGTGCGTGCATGCGCGAGCGACTCTCTTATGGACTAATGCAGTACTGATTCACCTCGGCAAGCGCTCACCGCAAAAGTCGCTCGCAGCCTAACATTGTTCACATAAACATTTGTGATACTTATGCCGTTCGTGCTTGTGTTAAGGCTGCTAGTGCCGTCAGATGAGCTCACGAATTAGTATTTCGGTCATGACAAGACAATGTAAACCAAATCCTTTAATGTACTAGTAGGTAGGCCAAAACTAAACAAGTTTAAGTTTGTAGCTTTCTAGTAGGACGCAGCGCTGAAAGTGCTTAAGGGTGTACACTCTCATTCAACTCGCTAACAACGCATTCTTAATGGTCTTAAGGCGTCATAGAGTGACGCGAGTGTCATGGAATTTGTCTGCTGGCTTTCCGCGGCAAGTCGTGAAGATTGGTTTTGTTGTTAATTAGTAAGCAGTTTTGGAATTTTGTGGAACCGTGAACTTACGGCCTTCATATCAAGATTGAGACTGAGTAGGTATTATGTAAATAATAAATAAATTATCATGCAAATCTTATGCTGACATAACGTACCTTTCGAGAAAACTGATATAATTAATGATAAACCCATTTTTTGGCAATTTTAAACTCTATCGTAATTAACTTAATATGGGTATTGCCGAAGAACCTTATTTCGTCTTATGCCTAATTTTTTTTTAAGAAAACTTTTTATAATTTGTTTTTTTTTGTCTATTAGGTATTTTTTTATAAACCTGGGAGTTATATTCGTTTTCATTTTTGTTCTTAAAACATTTGATTATATAGGTAACTAAAATTTAAGTTTAAGTTATATATTTCGAGTTATTCTGGTCTGATCCTCTAAATCTGATACCCTGGGGATCGGTTTGTAAATATTGTTTTCGGTACCGGCTTTTACATAAGTAAAAGCCGGTAATACCTTAAGTAGGTATATACCTTAGAATAGGCGCTGCCTTTTTCAGACCTTAGTAAGCCAAGCCTTCGAAAATCTCATCAAGTTGTAGTTTCTTCATTTGCTTTAATTTTTTTGACAATTTATTATGTACTAGATTGTGTTATCGTTATTGAAACGGCGGCTAAATAACATTTCATTTTGGATTCTTTAATTTATTCCTTCCATTTTTAATCCATCAATTGGATTTGTTATCTAGGAGAGACTCCAAAGCTGGCCTGGATAGCAATCAATTTAATGGCAACTAATCAGAATTACAATAGTCACACTCGACTATGTCAAATCCCATATTTATAAAGCAAACTATAAAGAGACATGTACTAGTAATAATTTTGTTTAAAATCATTCATTTTAATCATTGGTTTTATTTTAAACATCTAATATCTAGTGAACACTACCGCATATTAGTATGTTAAATACTGATGTGTAAGGTGCCTGAAGATATAATACGAGCATTACACTTCAAAACATTGTTGCTAACGCTACCGTTCTTAACACATTCATAAACAGACATATTGCTATTAGCTTTCTTGCAGGCGTTCGTGGTTTTATATAAGGATTACGTTTACTACGGGATAATGTACTAATCACCTATTTTAAACATTATATTAATAGGATCAGTGAAATCATTACAATACTAGCGACCTGCCATGACCTCGTACGTGGTTTTACGACATGATTACAAATCTTTGAAATTCTTGGATTTTCATTACTATAATGGAGTTATGCATGTGTTATACATATAAACGGAACGGAAGATATTCTTTGCGCGGTTAAGAAATTACCGAGCACAGAAAACATCGTCTTTGCTTTATACTATTTAGAGATATCTAAGCAAAAAATAAATTGTACACTAGATAATTTGAAATAACAGTTTATAATAAAAATAAATGAGGACAAGACAATCCTGATCTAATGTATGTGACGAGTACAATCTATATGTAAATACAATAATAAATTATTGGAATCTAATCACGCAACACAGAAATTAACGACACAGCGGCCACAGCCAGAACTAAAACTGACATTATAAAAATGGTAACAAGTTAGTTTATTTAGAAGCCGCGATGTCGCTGTTTGACTTGTCGTTTGCAATGTTATTTCAATACAATATAGGTATAGTAGGTTAAATTACTATATATGTACCTATTTTATTTATGTTATCTTTTTTCTTCTTATGGATGATCTTATGTGGCAGATCACTTTGACCCTTCCAAATCTTTTCAGCAATGTTGTTCTAGATATTTAAGTTCTAGGTATTTTAGTTTAGTCTATTTGGCAAAAAACAAACAACAATAACAAAAGTTAGAACCCATCCAAATTAACTGATTTTGACAGTGTTGTGGAAAACAAGAATTTATTAATATATTTACTACGATTTCAAATCCGACCGATTGGCCGACTATACAGGCGTAAAATTATCAGAAGTCAGGATTTATTGTTCATGAACTTTGATATAAGACGTGTTGTTTCCGCCAACGTTTATTGTCAGTTTAAATTTTTTCTAAATGTTTTTTTTTTGTATATCATCGTTGATCGTAGTTTTTCAGGTTGTTGTGCAGTGGATGTATTCTGTCGCTTTTTTATTATTGTTTATTTATTTTATGGCTAATATTTTGTATGAACCGGTGCATAAATCGTCTATGTAAATGTCTATGCGGTAACAGATATTTGTATTTGTAAACAATTCTATACTGTAGAGCAGTTTGCGGTCCGCGGCAGTCCGCAAGGTTATCGGACAGTTGACACCTCGCCTTAGACAACTGATACCAATACTTTCGATCGTTCTTCACTACACTAAATGATTGTACTGCGGATTTCTGATTGCTTTTAGCAGAAAGGGAGAACAATATACGTTATATGCACATCAGGTACTACAAATATACATAGATAATTAATGTCATGTTAAGTGGCGTATAACTAACTTATTTGTTTACTATTACAAATTAGTGTAACAAAGATACTCAAGAAAAATATACCTAGTGATAATTTGTAAGGTATCATACAGAATAACGTGGCTCACAACACAAGACTGTATCGAAAATCTCCACATAACCATTACTAGTGATTACGTAAGTTTTGTTTACGGAGCGGTCCCAAACGCTCCACTAACACGCAACCGATATAGCGCAAGGCCGCACAATAAAAGCGACCTGACTCACTTATAAATTAGTCTATTTGTTCAACTTACCAAGATATGCACTGAAATCAGTAAAGTACTTCCTCCAGTCAGTCGATGTCAATTCAGGGGGATGCGAAGGACCTCGTTCAGCACTGTATTTCCGCTCCAAAATGGGGGAGAACGAAACAGATTTGGGGGATGCAGAGCGCGTGCGCACGGATGCCATCCCTCTAGTCGGTATATAAGGCGGAATGGGTGAAATAATCGGGCAGTCGTGGCTGGACCGCGGCTAAGAGTAGACTGGTTATTTTTGGTGTGATGCAGGGTTATCTACAGCGCGAGCGACGCCGGGTGATAGCGCGGTTATACTGTGAGCTGGCGACAGAGTTGCGCGACGCTCTATTCCCGTCAGGTGGTCATTTCCGCCGTTACGTGTTTCATAACTCGCGAACTATCCTCATTAACCTCTTTGTAAAAAGCGTGAAGAAAAATAATGGATGTGCGTAGGGAGACATAGGTACCAGTATATTATATAAGTGACAGGTTGGTCGGTAGTCGGCGAGCACGTGGGCGGGCGGCGCGACGCCCTACAACGTGCTACTCATGTGGTCGCCGCGAGTAAACAATCTTAACCTGTTTTACCAACTTTCCTCAATGTATATATAAATTTTGCTTTGCGAGTATTTATTTTTAATTGTGAAACAGATGTATTTCATGAGAACGCTACGAACTCATTGAATGCAATTATGTCGTTATTACGGCAGATAAATTTAATATGTTAATAACGTATGATGACTGCAGTGAACTAGGTCGACATTAGTAAATGTTTAAGAATGTAGTAAACAATGGCGCTATTATGTTTGAAATAGAAGTCCTCCATTATGTTGCTTTACAACAACGATTTATTTTTAAATACAAATTGATCACTACTAAGTATTTCTAGAAAGAATATTCAAATTGTTTAAAAAGATTTTATACATCTTTCACATGCAAGTACAATAGTATATTAAATTTTACTGTTTTATCCATTACCATAAGAAGAAGGCTTAAGTGATAGATAATTTAGTTGCTGTGTCTTTACACAGATACAGTTTACTAATAAATAATAATCCGAGAAAGTCAATGTTAACCTCGCTGAGGAAGTTATTTATCAGATTATTGATTGGAATAATTTACACAGTTGAGAGCTCATTTAAGATTCTGATTTATGCGTATGTTATACAAATGGGATTACAGCCAGTTAATCCCATAATGATTTGTTATTGTACATTAGATTAAAACGAATTTAAGCTTAGTTTTACGCAGAAAAGGCGCTTACTTAGACTTTGACTTGTGGAAACCAAATTCGAAATCATACATAAGTTAGGTTTTAAACTATTTAGTGGTCGATATCTCATTTTGATAACCACTATTTTTTTGATACTATAGTAGATTAATGAAAATGAACTATATCTTCAGCAACATAAAGATCTCGCATAAATAAACAATTATATCTTAGAAGGAAATTGTATAAAACATATTGATATACAATTCATTGTCTTACATCAAGTGGGTGCCGCTTATCCGCGTGGGTGCACCTATGTATGAAGGTCACAATACCTTAGAAACAGACATAATCAGTGTTGATGCAGCTTTTGTTTATATGAACAAAAGATCATTGACAACAAAACGTTTGTTGACACGGGCATTTTTGTTATTGATTGATTTTCTTGTAATGTTGCTGTTATCGAGATTTGTAAACGCAATAGCAGTAGGATACAAGCTTTGTATCGCGGGAGACTTTTTAAACATAAACTTAAAGTACACTTTCTACATTGTACCTTCGAACAATACGTCCTTTACGTTTAGTTTAGTTGTGGGATTTCAGAGCACTAGAAACATTTGTGGATCAAACAGAATGTGAAGAATAAATGCAATCTACAACATTTAACTTTGGAAATGTTATGAGCAAGGAGCATGACAGTTTCCTCCTACTAATATTATAAATTCGAAAGATTGTGTGTTCACACACACAATCACACTCAGCGCCTAAACGGCCGGACCGATTTCGATGAAAATTGGTACCTATGTAGATAGATTCGATGCCGGAGATGGACATAGGCTACTTTTTATCCCGAGATTCGGTCTGGATGATGAGGGATAAAACAAAACATATTTTACGCGCGAGCGAAGCCGTGCGGCGCAGCTATTTAATTATATATTTAAAACCATGTAATTAGAGTAAAATCAATAATAGTAGAGGGGATCTTAATTAATTCTTACTATATATTCTTAATAGATGACATGTTTATTCAATCTGTGAATAGCTTGTAAATTATCTTAGACACTTTGGCAGTTGAAAATTTGCTTGCAATACCTGCATATAAAAAAATAGCGATGTTTTTGTTAAATTTATAAACTTTAATGATAAATCATTGATGGATGTGGGTTACTACTTCTAGTGGGCGCTGGACAACTTGTTAGATAGGTATTTTACAACCTTTTAATCCCACGCCTAATTACTAAGCGCATAGATTTGTAAATTAATGGATTTCTCTGTTATGTAAGAGAAAAATGGTCTGATGCTAATGTTACAAAATAAGAAAAAATTATAATGTTCCTCGATCGACTTAATCTCAACAATTAATACAAAATATAATAAATAAATCTGGTAGTCAAACAAATATTGACATGACACTATTTTCATACCGGTACGTAATTTTGTGCTATGCAACGATTACTGTAAGCCTATGGACCCTTACAAAGTCAAATGACCAATAACTCAACCCTAAAATATTTGTTTTTAAAATCTCACAAGGGTTGATAAACTTTTGAATAACTAACTAACTTCGTGTTTGTGGAATAACCAAAAGGTAAAACAAAATCTTAGTCTTAGATCAGAAATAGGTCACATGGTATTCAACAGTTATGACTAAGTCTTGCAATTACTAACAATTACACAAATGTTCTTATTGGACGATAATTGTGTTTGGCAATCGTTAGCCATGGTCAAAGCGCAGCTATTTTACAGAGTGACCAATAGCTGGTTACAACTGCCAATAATACACTATAACTAAACTATTTTGTAGGTCGTAACCTATTCTGGAGTTTGGAGGTCAAATTACAGGCCGTAAGTAGCAAATTAGATTAGAAATTATAATAATATACAAAGAAGAGGATAGAATTTAACTGTGTTGTGTGCAGTTATGTAGAGATTTTACCCATATGAGTAATACTGGACCCAAAGGCTTTGTTATCAGAATCATTCAGCATATTTGGATGATTTCTGATACGAATAAAAAAATGTTAATATTTTTATTTTTCGATAACTTTGATACCACTTTCAGTGATTCGAAGTTTGATTTGAAGTCATTTAATATTAAAAACATTACAGTTTCAAAACTTAAGTCAGAGTAGTGTTAATAATTCAAAATGTTAGAAACTCAACTTTATTGGATTTAACATTTTTGGAAATCAACATTTACAAAATTCAACTTTACGCGAATTCAACCTTATGGTCCGAAAGGATTAATTGGAGGTATCGTTTTGCAATCTTCGTGACCATCATGCTTATAGTTCCGAAGTATTTTTTTGGATTTCTGACTCACAGCAATGCTCAGTTGACAGTCCATGTTAAGTTCGTATAGACACTGATGGACAACCATAACAAATGGCCAGTCAGATCATGTGACGTTTTGACAGGTTTTAATTAATATAAAGCAGTTGTTACATAATATGACTTGATTAGTTATTAATATGGTTCAAGAAAATCAATTGTATCGACGGATAATTAATTAAGGTACTAGGAGACGAATGGTGCATTAAACCCTCGCGTAAAATAACTTTTATATACTGAATTGGTGTTCTTTATATTTTCCCTTATTCCCTTTATCCTATTCCTAAGGTCTGTATCGATTTGGTTGTAATTTTTAGTTTCTGCAATGCTCGCAGAACACAGCCAAGTGGATAGTGTACGGTTACGATGCACCATCAGAGAGACTGTTTGTTTGCCACTGAAGTTGTATAAAAAAGCTGTCATCTATGTATTATACTTACTTGCTGTATTTTATATTTAAACAGATTATTTATTACCTTGACTCAGTTGCATAACTTACATTATTTAATATTACTCGATAACAGATTATCGTTGAAACAAATGAAAGAAACCTCAACAATACACGTGATGAAGATATCAGTGAAATTAATACTTTAGCAAGATTTACAAAATTAGTATAGCAATTTATTTCTGTTATACATTAACATTAATTAAACAAAGCTGAGTTTAACAAGTGAAATAATTCAAAAAGAGTTACGTCTTTATGTAAGGTCAATGTATGGAGTATTATGTCTTTGTCCGAGGCAAAGATAATATGAAACCCAACTCTTAAATTTCACATAATGTCACATAATAAATGCCTTAGCTTTATGATTAGAGATAAACTCGCTAAAAACAGTGTTTTCCGACTCTGTGACATACAAGTATGAATGTAAATACAAGTCTAAATGAAGTTATTCTTGCAATAATCTAAATAGATGCAAGCTTTGGTTTCGTGGTCGATATGTATTAGATTACAGAGCTAGATACTATGAGTAAATTTAATCCATGCTTAGTTAGATACATTGACTTATGTACAAACAATGTAACTTGTGACCTTGTTAAATACAAGCGTCGGATTCGACATTTACTTGGCAAATACCAACTCAGTTTGACATCAAGTGATTGACACCCGACATGTGGAACATCAAGTTTATTTAAACTATTGAATAAAATAGGTAGCTTATTAATAAATGGTTCAAATTGGGCATTTCTAGTAACCGAGAACCTAAATTAGGCACTCAACTCACAAAGAAAAGATAAAAGTGATAGCTTAAAGGTATTACTGTAAGACAAGATACAAAAATTCAATGATAAAGACATTTTAAATTATATTAACCTGATCCAGAGAGTACAATGGTATTCTAGTGAAAAAGAAACATAAACCGAAAATAAAACCACATGCATATTTTTTAACAGATTAAAGTTGTTTAATCGGATCAGCCGCCTACATCCGTCTAGACAATATAGTAAGTTTCTACAATATAATCAATCATTTTCTACGTTTTTGTCTTTGCTGTGTATGTAATAATTAATATTAATGTTCTAAGTTCTAATTCTGTTCACATTACATGAGTATTATTGCATTCATTAGCTGTTATGGCATGGAATGAAGTACAGGATTTTTACGGATACTTGACTAAAAAATGCGTTCTTTTATTGATAACAAGGCGAACTTGTGTACTTTTGATTTAGCTTCTTGCTCGTGTTGGAATAGCCTGGCTAGGAAAGTACCTCCATCGTACAGAGCAAAATCGCAGTGATGGTAACGTATTCTAGTGCTTTCAGAAAAATTATTATAGAAAGGAGAAATGAAAGAAATAACATTTAATTAGGACAAGCACAAGGTTTACATAAAAAAATTAACAGCAGGTATTTTAGTGTGCCAGCTTGAAAGGGTGCCATCTCAACTTTATGCTGCGCGCCTCATGAAAGGTCCGCAGCAGCGTTGATATTCTGATGACACCTTTTTTAACCGACTTCAAAAAAAGGAGGAGGTTTCTCAATTCAATGTATATATATATATATATAATTATATATATATACGACGGAGTTATCCGCGAACACACATAAAAAAATATATATATATATATATATATTTTTTTATGTGTGTTCGCGGATAACTCCGTCGTTTATGAACCGATTGTGATGATTCTTTTTTTTTCGAATTTTCTGTTCGAAAGGAGATATCGCAATGGTGGTACCATGATAAGGAAACCAGGATCTGATGATGGCATCCCAGAGAAATCAAGGGGAACTTTTGAAAATCGTTCTGACGACTAGTGCATTTGTTATGTTTTTCATTAAGTATTTTAAGGCACTACTATTTAGTGAAGGTTTGGAGGCGATCTGATAATGGAGCACAAAGACAGTCGAGGGAACTCCTTAACGATTTACAGCAATTAGTTGGTGTTTGGACTTAATTCATTACTTATAATGATAACTTTGCACCCGAATGGGTTATGAGTGCTATTACAGGTGACCATAGACAGTCGAGGGAATTCCTTAACAGCAGTCATGTCGGGCTTACTTCATACGGTTCAATGTGCCAAAATGTTTAGTGTGTACAAAAATAATACCTAAGTAAGATTTAGGTCTACCCATCACTAAAAATTGTAAAATAAAATAATTTTAAACAAAAAGAAAACCGACTTCAAACAGGAAGGAAACTAAAAAATAAAAAATAAACTTACATAGCATAAAGTAATTCGTATTTTGATTTAGTTAATCAGAAATGATTAAATAAGTATTTTATAATTTTGAAGTTGGTGCCAAGTAAATACTATAAGAACCTTACTAGGTAGGTAGACTAGCAAATTAAGATTGATAATACCTAAAGGTACCTAGTTATTGTTTTTGAATTTGTTTTATTGTTTATTTTATTTATGACGGCACACATATCAAAAGAAACAAACAAATATAGCAAGTAGAGTAAATGTGCTTTAGTTTGAAATTTTTGGTGGCCATTTTTCTAGAAAAATTCTCCTCTCCAAAGTCCTAGTTTTCTGGCGACATTTGCCTTTAAAATACATGCCCAACATTAAATTAGATTTTTCTTTTGCTTTCTTTATAGTATACATGAACATAAAAATGTGACATTAGTACCTGAGTTTGAAACCGCCAAACTCGTGCTTAAGAGGTGAGCCCTAACCCTAATCGCGATCAGTGGCAGTCTTTGATGGAGCCTTATGTCAAACTGATAACAACCATAGCATGGTAGTAATGATGAGCACAAGTAACAATACAATTCTCAAATGAGTGGTTTACATTGCAAAAGATTAAAATAATGTTGTTTAGAAAAGGTAAGAGCAATTATTTTCAAACAGATAAGCACCAATCCGATATAAACAACTATTAAACAAAGCTTAGACTCAAAAGTGAAATTCAGACTCTTCGGTTGCAAAACTTCAAAATTAAAAAAAACTAATATTAGCAACCAAGAAGTAACATTTAAAAAAAACATTAAACGAAGTAAAATCATGTTCCAGTTAACACATAACCAAAATCAATAAGTTTTTAATCTAAGTACCAAGAAACTGAATAACGAGTAATTTTTAAGCTAGTGTTATCAAAGTAAAGTTCTGCTAATTTATTCTACCTCGGTAGTACTTTAGCACGTCAATCATCAGCTAGCACCAATCAAACCAGGACCCTATTGAGCACATCACTTTCACGAAGATGTTTATCCTTTCTCCTAGATTGGTCAACAAACGCGTGTCTATCTAAATTGGCCACGATGACCCTGTTTTATTTATAGGCAATTAACACTGATGCCTTATGGCTCAAATGCTAGGGCTTCAAGTACATGTGATCGACTGTTGACATATTGAGACGCGTTGCGGTGTTTGGATACGGTTTTGTATGCACGCACAAGACACGACCTTATTTATTTGCGGATGATACGCTTATATCCAAATAATATTTTTGAGTTGGGACTTTTCTCAAGATGAACTTTAGAGTAAACTGTACTGAATCTTATTTATTATTCTTAAGACCAATTTTACTATTGGAAATGGCTTTGAATGGCTATCAGTATAACTATACTTATCAACCTTGTTTATATGAACGCACAACACAGCAGTTGAAGAGAATAAATTTGATTAGGATTCTTATTTACGATCTGTTTGTATTATAATTAGCGTCAAATAGACGCGTACGATACGAGTGGGCGCAGTTATTTTTAAATCCACGCTCTAATTACTGCTTTGTTACATCAAAGGGACACTGGTTCGCCAGCTCACAGCACAACTCACTAACGAACACAAACGTACACTACTAGAAGTCGAATTAGTTTCACACACTACCGTTACGAATCGATTCACAGTACGTCAAGTGAAACAGTAAATCGGATTTAAAAACGCGGTATTATCTACTAAACTAGTCGTTTCGTATAAATGTCGATCGTAAGTGAACTCCGCGCACAAACGCAAGCGGTTACTTCGGATGAGTGTCGTGGTACCGACTGACAAGCCTGCGACAGTCTCAGACGCGCCAGTGGAACGGTGGCTAATGATCTTAGCTTCATTGTGTGGAATTGAGTCAGTAATGGGCACATGTGGGCGATGCTACGGCAGCCTACTAGGGTCCAGGGTACCTCTATGAAGGCATAGCGGATTGCAATGTTCTCGGAAACCGCCGCGGATGGGAATGCAGGACGCGGTCGGCTGGAGGAATGCTATCGGCTTGTGCAGGTTGCTTCCACTCATGGCAAAATTATTGCAAATAAGTGATATAGTAGAGATGGTCTTGTCCTTGACGCTTGATTTATTGCATTGCAAGTTATGTATGGAGTGCTGTGCTGCTCAATTTTCCATTTGATATTTCCTTGAATTTCATATTAGTAATTGCAAGTTATGTATAGCGTGCTGCTCAATTTTCCTTGAATTTCAATATTTCTAAAGCAATATCAACCCCTAAATGACGATGAACGTCTATTTTCCATCGTAAAAATACAATAAATGAAACACGCAACCAAAGCTCAAGATAAACGACAGTTTTTAAGTCACTTGGAAAGTTCGAAGTAATCATAAAAATAAGCACATCAATAGTATAACCATAAAATAAGACAAGTTATAGTTTAAAACGAAAACTGCGCGAAACAAAGATGGGTAACGACGATGACGAGGTAGAACCATATCGAACCGCGTGGTCAATGCCATTCATGGTAAACCCAACTAAGCGTAAAACATCGAACGGCAACATTATTGTCTTTTAGTTTCCAAACAAGACAAGGAGTACAAAACTATTTTCAAAGAAACTCTTTTAAACAAATTATATCATTACATTCAATACTAATATTTTAGCTACGAAGTCAATAGAAATTAGAGTAGCTACCAATTTAGATTTAGATTAGATTTTAGTTTGTAGATTGTAAAACATAAAATTCGCACGTTTAGATTTTTTTTAAATTCTATTCTTATTATTAGACGCATTGTTTCTCTCCAAATGAATTAGACAATATACCAATACATTACAGTCTAATACAATCCACCTTTGAGTATGTTACGGCGAATAGTTATTAAGGTAAATATAATTGCAATAAAGTTGGCAACACAATTAATGAGTGTGGGCTAATTCTGCGTACCTTAAATCAAAATCTTTTTTCTTGTAACTAAGGACCAAAATAAGCACACAAATAGCTATACTGCCTGCTAATCACCTTAATTGAATAATACGAGTTGAGGGGTAATAGACCTAAACTCAAAGAACTTAGAAATGTTTTTTTCATAGCTTATTTCATACTCTTGCAGCTTTCTTTCTTGGTAGGGCATTATATCTATTATTAAAGCTTCTTTATGATTTTGACGATCTGATTATACAAGAAAACAACTAATCTCATTTCCATATTATTTCTTGTCGAATGGTATAGAGTCGTCATTGTCTACAACATGTCGTATATCATCAAAACATTATCCTCTTTCTGGGGCATAGATAATAAACGTGGCGTCAGCAGAGATATAAAATCTTTGAAGAGTTTTCTTCTATTGTTGGCAAACTAAAACAACTTACAATAGCCTGTGTGAATACATTTAGGTCAATTTCCAACAAATTTGAATATACTCGTACATTCTACAGTTATTAGGTAGGTACACAGTTAGCCAGATCTATATTATTATATTATAAAGCGGCAGAGTTGTTTGTTTGCTTGTTTGTTTGTGTCTTTCATTGTACGTGCTAATCTCTGGAACTACCAGTCGGATTTGAAAAATATTTTTTGAGTATGATAGCCCAGTTCTCGAGGAAAGTTACAGGCTATAAATCATCACGCTACTGGCGACGGGAGCAGAGTAGTAGGCAAAGACGCGGGTGAAACCGCGCTGCGACAAGCTAGAATTATATAATATAGGTATGTGTACCTAATGAACCGATAGATGAGGGTGATAATTGAGGGAGGCTTATGTCCCACAGTGGACGTTTTTCGACTGATAATGATGAAGTGTTTCTAATACTGTTAGTGCTATCTTAATAAAACATTCACTTTGGACAGAGTTGAAACGTGGCAGTGAAAAAGAGGCCAGACTTAAGAGGTAGAGCACAGGGATTTTTTTAGGAGATGTCTCATCAAACTAGAGCAGGTCGGCAGACACAATAGATCAACAAAGGCATAGAAATGTTAAAATGTTGCAGATTGCAGATATTCTTAAGTAAGTAAATACATCTCTACTAATCCGGCTGCATTTATTAGAATAACCCCCTGTCGACATCAAATTCCGAAACACTAATTAGGTATCAGCAGCTACAATGAAGCGGTCTCGTTTCCTGGTCGAGACCGAGTGGGTGACCGCTGTTTTTGGTAACTTGTCCGCGACTGGTCAACTACGCACTCAATTGTAGGGCACATGTTGTTAAAGCCGATGAGATTGCTATCAACGTTTTTTAACTAACGTGTCATAATTATATGGAACTTCTTGTGGATGTTGAGAAATAGGATAAAAATGGTGAAGCGCGTAACGAATTTAGAAGCTAACATTAGATTGATTTTGATTAATGTGATAGATTTTTTAAAGGAGTACAGACAGTACAGTCTTAATACACCATTCCTTCCCCTTATCGCAGAGCCTTCTCCAGCAATGGACATCTTCAGGCTGATAAATACGTCGATGTAGTAGTGATCTCACTAAGCTGCCATAGTGGAGGCCACCATACCAGTAGTTTGGCTTTTGGAATGGTGTTCACCACTTCTGGATTCCACTAACTGCTTACCATCAGGCAGAGTGGAGCCATTTTGGAAGGCTAATAAAAAAAATTAAAAATAAGCTATATTTCTGTTTTCGTATGATAAGTCACTGAATGAGCTACCAGTATTTAAATTTAAAAACTCGAAGATACGGTAAGTAAAATGTATACTCGGTTATAAATCATACGCCAACCATAAAATAGCTTTTAAGAATTCTGTTTATGTAAAAGTATACTTAAAATATTTTTTTATTAAATTCAGTTCCCATCAGAACTACTATTACGAAAATTTAGATGACGTAAAAGACAGTAAAGTCATTGCCCTATGGTACTTCAAGGAACCCTAAAATAATAATGTTACGACTAATGACAAAAAAATATATGGTTATGCACATAAGGTACTTGTACTAATAGGTTATGAAATGATTCTAATAAATTAAGTAACTATAATTTTATGTTAATTAGGTACCTGCTATACAGAGTATTAAGCATATTCACTGGAGCTTGATATCTGATGCATTTTGAGTTTTTTCATTGTTCCTTTATACTTACGTAAAACTTTTTTAAATATTTTGTTTTGACAGTTTTTATCACCTAATATACACACTCCTTAAAAATGAGGTCATCTGACAAAGAACTAAAGTAACTGACATAGCTCACAGGATAAACATATGAAGTGGCAATGGGCTGGCCATATCTGCCGAAGGACCGATGGCCGGTGGAGCAAATGAGTCCTAGAGTGGAGACTGCGATTCGGTAAACGTAAGGTACGACGACCCTCAGCTAGGTGGACCGACGACCTGAAGAAGGTGGCTGGAAGGGACTAGATGCGGAAGGCAGAGGACCGGGTATTGTGGCGCAGATTAGGGGAGGTCTATGTCCAGGAGTGGACTGCGATAGACTGATTTGATTGATTGATTGACTATCTTTTCATATCTAACAATATATTGTAACAATCTGTTTATTATTTACTTTTAAACTTTCGCGTTGCATGATATAAATTTATAATCATACGGGAATTAACGCGATCTGTTTATTGGTAAGAGTGGCCTAAGTTTCTCTTAGTTTTTCTCGTGGCTCTACCTCGGTTAACGAACTGGCTGGAAACAATTTTTTTCTGATTGCCTTTACTAATTCGTAAATTTCTATTATATTATAAGATAAATAAAAAGACTAGAATTAAAAAAAACTCTTAATAAAATAGAAGAACCTACTTAAAACTTCAAACGATTAATACCTGATTAATAAAAAAACGCTCGTTTGTAAAGATAAACTTTTACGACCACTCTCATTCATATCATCTATTTAACTGCTCAATGATACGAACATATTACAAAAAACAACACGTAACATATGGATAAAACATTAATAGTAAAACGTCATTATTCGAAACATTAAAATGTTAGACATTAAGATGACACAGAGTTTTATTTACATTCCTAAAACTTACGAAGCATAGGGATAGGGACATTGGTAACATCATTATAAAAGTGGTGTTTGATAAGAAGTCATAAGACGATGCTCCTAATATAATTTGATATGACTTGTTCATACCGAAGACATAGGAAGACGTTCTTACCCGTCTAAAGGGGAAATGATTTTCATCAAGCACACCAATGTGTTCCGGCATTAGTAACCGCACCAGTTGTTATTGTAAGAGGTAACTAAAATTAGACAAGCTGATACAACATACACAAATTAATTCCAACAAGTCCACAAACAAATCAATTTTATTTGTCAGCTATGCACCAATGTGCAATTAGTGTAATTACACTTCATCATCGATGAAACATACGAGCTCAAAATAATAAAAATAATAAAGTGCTTTAAAACGGTTTAGTACCTCATACTGGCTTATATTTACGTCTATACTGCAATGTCGCTCAATTTAAACCTAGGACACTTTACTAGCACGTGTTTATCCTTACAATTCGAAGTCTTTCAAAGCATCTCACAAAGTCGCCATAGTAGTATTAGTTACGGCATTAGTTAAAATAACCGATGACATCCGACTGGCTATGGAGAAAGGACGTGTAACTATCCTAGTTCTGCTTGACTTCAGCAGTGCTTTCAACTCTGTTGATTTCGACATTCTCCTAGGAATCCTATCCTCTCTTAATGTCTCATCTTCTGCAATTGGGTGGTTTAAATCATATCTTCAAGGTCGCTCGCAGCGGGTTCGCTCTGAAGAGACTTACTCTGAGTGGTGTGATCTGACTGCGGGTGTACCTCAAGGTGGCGTTCTTTCTCCTCTTCTCTTCTCCGTGTTCATTGACGGCATCACTAAAATCATTGATTCTCACTATCATCTTTATGCAGACGACTTGCAGTTATATCGTCATTCCACTGTTGCAGAGTTAACGGATGCTGTTACTGCCATCAATAAGGATCTTGACAATATCAACAAATGGGCTCGATCTTTTGGATTATTGGTTAACCCTGCAAAGTCCCAAGCTATTCTTATTGGTGGCAGATACATGATTGGCTGTACAAAACACCAGTCTCTTCCTTCGATTGTATACAACTCGACTCCTATACTACTTAAGAATAGTGCCAAAAACCTTGGCGTTCATATGGACACATATCTTTCTTGGGATAACCACATTACAGAGGTAAGCAAAAAGGTATACTGCTCGTTTCAGGCTCTTAAGCGACTTCAGAAATTCCTACCACTTCAAACTAAAGTTACTCTTGCGCAATCTCTTCTATTACCTCTTCTGGACTATGCTGATGTCTGTTTTCTTGACGCTAAGGAGGAACACCTCAACAAACTAGAACGGCTGCAGAATCTGGGTATCCGCTTTATTTACGGACTACGTAAATATGACCACGTTACAGAATTCCGTAACACCCTGAAGTGGCTACCCATTCGGCAGCGTAGGAATATTCACATACTCTGTCTTCTTTACTCTGTTCTAAACAATTCTAACTCTCCTTCATACTTATGTGAACGCTTTGAGTATCTTGTTCCCCGTGGTAAACCCTGTCGTTCTTCCTCTTCGCTATTACTTCGTACTCCTATTCACTGTTCCAGTCGTTACAGCAATTCTTTTACCGTACAAGCGGTAAGACTATGGAACTCTCTTCCTCATGGTGTACGTGACAGTCCTACTATGGATGTCTTCAGGAGAAGAACAAAAGAACACTATCTATCTTTGATCAATAAATAATTTATGTATATTATATATTATATTATTATATATTATATACAGGAATATGTATATATTTATTATGTATGTATATATTTTTCTTTTTATATTATGTATGTAAATATTTAGTATAAGTTTAGATTATAAGTATACTTTAAGATACTTAATAATATTATTATTCAGTTGTACACTTCATTTACTCTTACACAATCACTATTTCCTCTACCACTCTGAGGTTTGCTGGGAGAAAACTCATTTATGAGTTAAGCTCGCCTTTGTACTTGCTCTATTTTCTGTCATTGTTTATATGTCTATTATGTGTACAATAAAGTATTAAATAGTATTTTTTTTTTAATATTAGCCCACTAAAGTGACTCCACCCCGCCTGATGGTAAGCAGTCTGTGGAATCCAGAAGTGGTCGCCACTATACCAAAAGCCATCGTCTTAAACTGCTGGTATGGTGGCCTCCACTATGGCGGCTGGGAATGGGTTTTAGGGGAAGGGAATGAGGGAGGTGAGTAAAGAGGAAAGGGGAAAAATTGGGCCTCCGGCGCTCTCAGTCACCGAACTAAACGCAGTAGTACGGATACTACTACTCTTACGTCGATCTTCTATGAGAGGGTAGTACTTCCCCGGACGATCCGTCCCATTCATGCTGAAACCAGCGTGGATCTACTACCGTAAACCAGCGTGGATCTACTACCGTGAATCTAAAAAAAAATAACCTTTAAATTAAGCAGTACATCAATGTATACGCATTTATCGTCACCTGCTTAACTGAGAAGTTCTCAGGCCCATTGGCCAATACATATATTTTATTTTACCGATACTGCAAAATTTATAGCCAATTGTGTGTTAGAATACGCGATTAATTCTAAACAATTTATAGTCGTCAGTAAAGAATAAAGGAGTTGTACGCAATGGCAGAGCTAGACATTTAAGTACGACATACGTTTTTTATTTCAAGCAATTAATTCAAGTTCTAAGTGTTAGGGCCTTTCGAATAACGATAACAATACACCTTAGATTTTGTTTGTTTTCGATGGTGGCAGAGCACGCTACTTCATCGACTTCGAAAGCTTCAGGTGACGTTATTTGTGATTTAAAAACATTACACTCAATATTTTTTTAATAATAAATCGTGACCAAACTAATTAATAGGTAGGCTTACTTCTAGGTTACTTAAGACAAGTATGTATGAATTACATACTTATCTTAAATAGCGATCTAATATTACCATCGCAACTTTCAATCTCATGGAATGTGTGCACACAAAAAAATCTATATAAAATTAATGACGTCCAAATATGATCACGATCAAGTCCCATGAGAAACCAGTCGATCGCATAAAACAACTAACGTTAGTTTTTTACCTAATTAAATGTTGCCAGTTACAAATTGGATGGGAACTAGTATCACTTCAGTTTAGTGACGACTCCCTCGACGCGCACTTCTTCATACCACTTCCCCTTGATCGTCTTTACATGTCCAATGCAGTGCCAATCCTGCATGTCTATATAAGTAGCAAAGAGCCATTTTGACGTTTTAAAGGTCTCTGTATATTGGTCAACTTTATCTTGTGTTTGATTTCATAGGTGTGCCAGTTGGGCCGTATTAAGCTCACCCCCCACTGAGCATGTACTATAGTTAATGTTAATTCGTGTTTTACTCAATCAAACGGTGTATGAATGACAAAGTATGAGGGAAGTTGTTTATGGAATGATACATGATTATTTTCTGCTGGTGGATTGAGGGAAAAGTGTTTGCTTTACATTCAAATGGCTGGTTATATTCTATACTAATTGTTATGTATTTCGAGGAGACAAAAAGTGGAATCATTTCTCATTTGGATGGTCAGATTAATAAATCAAAATTATCAGATTTTAGAGACTACGACTTGCACGCTAAAATATAGAGATACCTATAGAGCAGCTCGGTTAAGGAAGGATTTCCGCCCTACAAAAGACCAATCATAGCAACATTGCCTGGCCTGTGTTGTTGTCGAATGCATCAGTATCAGGCTAGCTGTACTCCTAGTACTTCTGAAGTGTATAAAAGGCGGTTATCGTCAGGTGGGTTCTTTATTCCTCTGATATAATGTCAGAGGAATAAAGATCAGATGCCGATCTAAACACAACATTTGCTATGGCAAATGTTGTATTCAGATCGGCACACTAGTAATTTTCTTATACGAACAACAACAATAGGTATCCGAGCTCAACGATCACAATAGACCATTCATGGTCGCAGTGACATTACAGCCGCATCACAGAAAATCCGAGCTCAAAATAAAAATATATTATGATTCATAGTCATAAACTTCACTATATTGTAAATGGATTGGACGATTATGGCTTGACACGGTACGACCGTGAACGTAACAATAGCAGCGTTTAAAATAATAATATGTTTTCATATAAAAAATCCATTATATCAATAAATCGAATTACTGATAAAAAATAAAACAATAAAGCAATTGCCTTGTAAAATATTAAAATTACATCCATCCGTGTACTTGCCAGCTAAATAACGGATTATACCCATCTGTCCCACTAGTTTGTCCCTCTAGTAGTCACTAACACTTAATGATGACACAGAGAATATCTTATTCCCAATGGGGATAGATTTTCGTTGGGGTGTGGCGATAGTCGGTCAGAGTCAGAGGCTGTCAGGAGCCCTGACACCACTGAGGGCGAGTCATATCTTGGCGAATAGGTGATTTTCCGTAACACCAGTATGGTATAACAGCCGGGAACATTCGGTGGTGCCGAATGTGAATGCCCTGAGTGTCCAAGTGGAATAGTGAGTATCCATGGACTCCCGGGGGGTTCAAGTGAAATAGTGAGTCTCCGTGGACCTCCCAGCGGGAATAGACAGGGGATTCAACTGGAATGCACCTAAACTAAAGCCATTGAGCAACATAGAAGACATTAAGAAAATAGCTGACCACATTTATGCTTTGCAAATGCTCTAGAAGATTTTTTTTTTATATTATAACCTATCAAAGTGACTCCACCCCGCCTGATGGTAAGCAGTCAGTGGAATCCAGAAGTGGCGGCCACTATACCAAAAGCCATCGTTTTAAACTGCTGGTATGGTGGCCTCCACTATGGCGGCTGGGAATGGGGTTAGGGGAAGGGAATGAGGGAGGTGAGGAAAGAGGAAAGGGGGGAAATTGGGCCTCCGGCGCTCTCACTCACCGAACGAAACGCAGTAGTACGGATACTACTACTCTTAAGTCGATCTTCTATGAGAGGGTAGTACTTCCCCGGACGATCCGGCCCATTCATGCTGAAATCAGCGTGGATCTACTACCGTATAGTTTTTTTATTAGATTGATTAATCTTCAACGCAGGCATGCTGTATGGTCGAGACAGGTACAGTAACATTTAAGTTCAACTGTTTCATGGGAGGACAGTTCAAAACGTGGATTTTCGAAATGCTAACATCACTTTCATAGACAAGTTATCTTGCTTGTACTGGATGGTCTGATCTTAACGGCCTGCCTAAAAGACTCTTGATCAAAATTTAGAGATTTAGAGACTAGCGGCCCGTCCCGGCTTCGCATGGGTGGACATTTTTTTAACGTTTTGCGATTAATAAAGATACTTTTGTATGGGAACATAAAAAAGTGTTTTTTTATTCATGCAATTCTTTTAAATTTCTCTCCGTAAGAACCATCCTCGTACTGCAAGGAATATTATAAAAAAAGAATTTGCGAATACGGTTCAGCTGCTCTCGAGATTTGCGCTTAGTAACACATTCAGCGATTCATTTTTATATTATAGATATGTGTTAAAGTGTTCCAGGTTTTAATTGCGCGACCGTTATCCGGTTACACGTCTCCCGTTCTGATTCCGTAGATATTATGAAATAAGAGAATTATATCAAAGGTAAAAATAAGTGGGTACGTATTGTGATTTATTCTTCAAATTCAATTAATGTTAAATCATATATGTATAATGCGCTGGGATTTATGGATATTTCCTGCATAACATTTCAATCAATTTAGTTTGAATCGTAAAAAAATTGGAACGCCAGCATCCTGGTTAAATGGAAACTATGAAATGGAACAACATTAACCAGTACATTAATAAAAAATAATTTAGGAAAAGAACACAATCTTTTTATTTAGCTAATTATAATACAATAAGATCTATGCAAGTTTTACAAGACAATCTTCGTTTTACTGTCTTCGGTCTATTTGTTAAATCTGCGCATGTCTTCTCTTGGCTACATTCCGTCAAATAGGAACCAGTCTTATACTGCGTGCGGTAATGAGTGCATTTTCTCGTGAGCTGCGTCTGCGCACCCATACTTGGAGCGACAGCGGATCTACGAAGCGATTTGACATGTTTGACACTATGATTGCTGTTATTTCTCAAAGCTGAACCGCCGCCATGACAGTTCGACATTTATTTATTAGTAGATCGTTATCTTTTATGACTCGGCATCATGTTTTATCTTACACTCTTTGGATATCGGGAATTGAAATCAAGGGCTAATGGAAAAAATTAGGACTAAGTGGCAATGTGGTAATGTATGGCTCTTCGTAATGATATAAAAGCGACTTATTTAGACATGCATTGGCCTTTTGTGGCGGAACAATGTAGAGGATTCATATCCATAACGTGGATTAGTCTGAGAAATCGAACGAATTATTTAGTTGTCAACTTGTTTATGTTTATAAAGTAGCAGCCTTTAGGAGTTAATTAAGATATTCAGTCAATCACAACCAGAAGTTATTGTGTTTACAAATATATCACTGAAGAAGACAGGTTCGCAAAATCAGAATTAGTGCATTCTGGAAATATACATAGACGAGATTTCAAAAATTATGTTGAACTACATTTAATAAAACTAGAAAACCCTAAAATTTTTGGAACGTCAGGAATAACTCAAGTACTTTATTTCACCATCATTACGTACTGTTTATGCCATGAAAGACCTCATTCTGTCAAATCTATACGCGAAACTGTAACAGCACTTGTGGGTATTGGCTTTAAAAACCAGTCGTAAATTGTCGAAAAATTTATGACTCGAGTTAAACTCTTGAGACTGTACGAAAGTGTGTTACAAAACAAGAGTTTACAGATGTTTCTGTATGGTGAACATTTAGAACTGAAATAACGAATGAATCATCTATAGCACCTATCATGCGATAAATAGATAATTAAATAAAAAACTTAGAACAGTTTGAACCTAAGTAAGTATCTAATAAGAAACCAACTTAACAATCATATCAACAATAGAGCATGTTTAAAATCCCATAAGTGTATCAATCAAGGTCTTACCATATACAACAGTGAGCCCATCATCACTCCGAAAACGTACGCCCTAATTTAAATAATAATGCAATCAATTACATTGTTATTACCAAAATCAGTTAACTACTTACCCGCCATAACGGTGACGTCACAGTTCCTTATTTGAAATTCGGAACCTTCACTGATACTTTCTACCAGTTAGTACACACACAGGTTTTTCTACGAAGACTGTAAGAGGACTGCGTTATTCCAGAATGTTCGCAGTGGAATGTATGCTCCCACCATATGTTTCGTATAAAGTCGGGATAACTAGTATTGGCGACCGGGCGTAACCATGTTATTTCTTTATTGAAACGTGTGGGTGTTATTTGTTGAGTTAAACTGTCCGCAAATCAAACTCGAAGTAATTGGGTCGACTGATCTGAACAATCTGTCAATTTAAAAAATAGTCAACCGTTAAATTAGCAGGACAATTTAGTGACTTGCCTACATATAATAAGTAAACAGTAAACTAAAACATTGCGCGAGGTCAGGACGCGTGTAACAGCTGAACTGTGTGGCGCAGGTTCAAGGATCCGCAAGTGACATTGCAGTTTTCCCGAGGACGTGGGCGGGCGGGTGCATTCGACGAGACGCACTGCATCGGTTAATGCACCCGTGACGTCACACTGCCGCCGCTGTCATAACGATCGAATACCTCACAAATACAAATAAAAATATTATAAAATCTGTAATGCTGTTCATTTTGAGTGAGAAATATTAATCTAAAATATAAATACTACATTTTGCTATAAAATTTTACTTTGCCTATCAAGTAACGAACGCCATCTAGATCATTCGAATAGAACTACAAGTAGGTTTTATGCCGCGAGGCCTTCACAATTTTCCTTTAGTTTTGTACCGCTCAGATAGATGGCGTGCCGTATTTAAATTATCTCAATATAATACACAATCTTCAATGAAATGATGGTATGAATGACGTGAGTCAACTCATTCATGAGATACTAAATTTAGGTACCTAAGTAATGCATTATGATCTAATTTATTAGTATTAGAGTAAAGCTTTACTATGAAAGCAGTAGAGAGACCACATTTAACTAATAGTAGGCATGTCGCTCTTAGGTTATTATTTTTTTTAATTTGCAACATGAGGTAACGAAATAAAAATAAAAGTTATTGTTATTCTTCATTTTTAATGCATTACTTATATTTTTAAAACAAGCAATCATTTTAAGTTTTAAACCGTTACTAAACGGAAAACGGAAAACGTTGTCTGGAAAATTGACAAATCACGCATTTTCACGTCGCCAATAATAGGTCGGAAATATAATGAGTGGTGACTGGTGACAAAAATAAAGGTCTCGATCTCGACGAACATTCCGGTAGGTAGACAAGGTAATAATAGTAACTATAGAGGTTATAAAACTGTATTATATAAACAAGAATGTAAGTAAATCAGTTTTATATAAGTATTTATTAAAATAGACAACTGAAGTCAGTCCAGTATAGCGAAATTTAAGTAGAAATTGAAAAAAGCCCGTATTGTAAATCACGATGAAATCATAAAGACAGAAATTTCTTTCTAAGGGTCAGGGCAGGCAATGATGAAGATAGATGAATTGTACTTTGGCTTCACTTTGACTTTACACCAGTTGGCGTCACTTAGGTGAAAGGTCTGCCCATTCAGAGAAATTCAAATACAAAATTCATTCACAGTTTGAAATCAATAGAATCGTTCACGGTTAACTATCAAAGACTGAAAGCGCTTTGACAGGTTCCTGGACCTGACGCCTCAGTGCTGCCACCTCGTGGGCGCCATTTTAGAAAATCCTTATTAAATTAATTTTGCAAATAGCTCGTATGTTTTAATATTTGTTGCTGCCGTGTATATTTTCTAATGTATATTGTAGAAATAGCGTGAAAATACTTTTTAGACTATCAGCATCGAGATAAGAGTTAATTTCAGCTAGCGAGATATGAAACACCAGAGATTTTAGAATGTGCGTAAGGAGGTAGGTACGCCTTCTCAAAGCACATTTGTATTAATTCATCAATAATTTGTACCTAGTTGATTTATTTGACATTTATTTTAGTCACAGACATGTTTGTAATTAATAATTTAATTAGTAGTAAGTAAATGGTAAAAAAAACCCGCATATCTACTATAATATCCTCAAAGCCTTTACAAATCATACTATGATAAAGATCGTTTTTTCGAAATGGAAAAGATTTAGAGAAACATTTAAAGACAGTCAAAAATTTAGTGGCCACATTTCAAACGCAGTTTGTGTATTTTCTCACTTTTAGTTTTAATTGTTGATTGCAAAAACCATTTTTATTAAATGAAGACGCAAATTACTCTAATATTACCAGTCCAAGGTCAACATAGTCGGAGACTAATGGCCAGCTTGTCAAACTAATAACGGTCACCCTAACGACCTAACGTAATTCAGTTAGTTTATCACGCCAAGGTCGACCGGACAACGGAAGATTATTTAGTTTGATTAAGTACTGATAGCAAATCTGTGATGTCTATTTTACTAAATGTAGGTTAGACGCCCAGTTTGTGATTAAGGCTTCTCGTCACTCTCATTGTAACCGTTAACACAAATATTTTTTTAAAACTAAACGGTAATTAATCAGCTTTTCAGCTTCAGATGAAACAACAAGTGTTAGTATGTCGCTTACGCCATCCCAATTTTAAAGTTCATTGTACTTTATAAAAAATCTGTGTCATAGTGCTAAAATATAAAATTGAAAAATATACAAAATAAATAATACACCAGGCTTTTAACACGAATGTTGCAAGATTGAGGAATATTCAAATGATTGTCACAAATTAAAACCCAATGGGCATCTTGCCAATTTTCACAAATTAATTGCCACATCTAGTAGATAGTTAGTTCGGTGCCAATGACCGTTCATTGGTTGGTTGGCAATTTTGTTACATAATTTACATTTTTTTTAAATCGGAGTAGATATTGGCGTTAATTCATTTAGGTGCATTATGGTGCATAATTATACTATTTCAAACCATAAATTTTTTTCGTTGATTAAGGAATTCTAGCTGAATTCTTCTCTGTGGTAGAAGTTGTAGTAGCATTAACTTATTTATGCCTTTGTTCGCGGCTAAAACATATCGGTTTATTTTTTTAATTTGTATGCAATCCGTCTAGAGCAAACATGGTGATCAAGGCTCATGCCTGCTCTGTATGAGAAGAGTCTTTTGCCCTGCAGTGTTTTTTTCTGGTTTAATTTCATTTGTAGCATTTATGTGTAATCTTCTATAAGCGCAAATATAATATTTTGTGCCAGCGTTAAGTCTTATTTAAATGATTTCGTTGATGATGTTTTTTATGTTATAAATAGAAAAAGTGTAGGTGGATATTTTTATGATTATACAATGTTGTAAATAGGAGGATAAAGTGTAGATGTAAACGAATGACAACCTTCTGTAGTAAAACCAAAGATGGACCTAAGCGTTCAGAATTGTTCATCTATTGACAGTTTTAACAGTTTCCTTCGTTTGTCCAAAAAGTTCAAAAAGAGAAAGTCTGTAACTCTTTGCCAGCGCATGTGTTCCCATCTAATTTTGATCCTGGGTCTTTTAAGCGGGGCGTGAAAAAGCATCTCACTAAGCCGCCATAGTGGAGGCCACCATACCAGTAGTTTGGCTTTTGGAATGGTGTCCGCCACTTCTGGATTCCACTTACTGCTTACCATCAGGCAGAGTGGAGTCACTTTGGTAGGCTAATATATAAAAAAAAAAAAAAAAAAAAAAAAGGTTGTAATGGAACAATATTTTCTATTTGACTTCATTCGCTTCGGAGACGTTTCTATAATAGCCCGTGAAATATTTTACAATGTCTTCTATTCAGAGATTATGAACCGAAACGTGTAGGTATAATGATAATCAACATTAAATACATTTTAGAGTATACTTATGAGGAAGTAGGAAACACTATTCAGGTGTACAAATTGAGGCCAAAATAGCACATAGCAAACAAGCTTGAATACCAAGGGTTCACGTGCCGGTAACTCAGACGCACTAATTAATTCCTGAACGGAACATTGTGTTGCAGTAATGCGATGCAAAACGGCTGAATCGCGCCATTATTGGCGAAATTAGAGCTATTATTATCACCATTTACACTACGTAAAATAGTGTAAATTATAATTTTGAGAATAAATAAAGGGTATAAATAGTAGTGTTTAGGTCTACAGTATAGAGCCACACATCTCTACCAGTAATGTAGCAAGAGTTTATACGTTCATTATGTGCGGTATTGTCCGATAATTGACGTATTCGGACTGAGAAATGAATATATATATAAGGCATTAGAATGGTCGCTAATCGGTACGTGGAAGACGACGCGCAAGATTTACGAACGGGAGAAAAAACAGCTGACACATGTGCAGTTTTACAAAGTTACAATGGTTACTTATCAAAATATTCAACATGCATGAGTAATTAATAAGATTGGTAAACAGTTTTTTACGACCTTGATGACAAACCATATTGAACGTGTTCAGTTAATTTCGGACAATGAAACCAAATATAGTTAAATTCAATAACAGAGCCCATAACTAACGTGAATCATATTTTACTTGTTACAAATATTGAGGTTATAATTATAGTAACACTATTTTAAAGTAGTAACTCAATCAAAAAAGTTAAAGTTGATAACTTTATAGCCCACTTTGCCATTGGCTAGACTCAGTTCATAAAAATCTCACAAATAGTTTATAAAAAAAAATAAAAAATTTACAGTTAAAATTAGATTGATGAATGTCAGAACAATTTTTTCATAGACAAAGTTAGGGCAATTCTTTGCCTTTACAAACCCCTTATAGGTACAGTAACCACAAGACAAAAAACACCCGTTAGTATCAAAATTATCACCGTAAACGTAGATCACACGTAGAGCCAACCGCATAGTCCCGTTCTTGAAAAATTAAAAAATACTTACATTAAAACATGTACTTATTCAATGCAAGTCCATATATGAACGCTTTCGTCTGACCTCTGGTAAAGGCTAACTCAAAGTATTGTAGTACTAATATGGCAATCTGGATGAGCAAGCGCAAATAATACCACGTGCTAATGTACATGTTTGTAAAAAGAATTGAAAAAATAAGTAACCTCATGCGACGCCAGGGCAGTTTGCTAGTAGTAGATAAGGCTTAATGTTATTATCTTGACGTTTAGAAGTGTTACTCATGTAACCTAAATAATTATATGTGTTTGGATAAAATAAAACCCTGGCCGATTTGGTCATAGAATTTGGAAGCCTATACAAAACTAAAGACTAATAAGCAGGACATGTTACGATCGATATGCATTGAGGTTTTAATTAGAATCCAGTTTAGGACAGATATACAAACAGTATGATTAACATAAATATAGAAATGATAATTAGAATTCTTGACAAGCGATCTTTGGCGCTACATACTTGTATAGTGAGTTAATGCGTTTTATGCATTAACAAATAGTTATGTATGGTCGAGTTGTTATTATAAACGAGTTACGATTACAATAGTATTGATATAGTTGATCCTTATTACCGCCTTCATTTAATCTCTGGCACTAGCTGCTGTGCTATACGTCCTTATTCACAAACGGTAGTAGCAGTAACACTGGGATAGTAAGTGGGAACCAGACGTTGTAGAAATGCAAGAAATGGTGAGTGGTATTCACTATCAGCCGAGTTATCGTTTTAGATCGTCTGCCTTCGTAAGTAATTAAAAATTTTATGCAGGCGAGTGTGTGGATACGTCTAAATTCGAGCATACATTCGCTGTGATAGTTACAATTTAAAGTCCCCTGAATCAAAATATGGTACAATGAGATCAGAAACAATTGATTTTTGTCTGTGATTATGTAAATTCGAATAAAGAATTGAAACTGACCTTTCAGGATAGCCAAATGCGACATAAAGTTAAAATTAAGTTTTATCGCATTACACACTTGTAGAGACAGAAATAACTGGCAACCAGGTGTCGTAAAGGACGAATTTCCTGCTTAACCACCTCCATCTGCGTAAGCGCATGTCAGGTGACCTTACAAAGGTCGATGTCAAGGTAAGTTTACGCCATTTATACGATTATATATCGTTTTTAAACTTTATTCAATGAAAACATGTTACCTGTGGGTTGGATTTGGATATTTAATCTTTTCGACTTCAATATAGGGAGTGTGTCAAGGATACTGTTACTGTCGGATATTTTTAATTTATAGCAGAGTTTATATTAAAATATAGTGGCGGAGTTGGCAACTTAGTAGACCATTATAAACCTTGGGCAGAGGAAATTTTATATACAGTAGACCACGTAGACGTAGACAATGAACATGGCGGTTATTTATATGTACTTTAAATACAATGTAACACTAACGATTCATGATTGACCGTGAACTAGATGGACAAGAATGAAGACCAAGGGTAGTTCGGTCTCCGATGGGCGCTCTTAGGTACACACCGAACGCAATAGTATAGGTACATGCAACTTTCGCCCATACGACCACGACCGTAAAAAGATGACGAGCTGCCTAAAATTCTACATCGTACAATTCTACAAGTCTAAACTACGTCTTTTAGATTTAAGAATTAGTCCTACCGTCGTAACTCCCTAATCCTTTTTCCCTCGAAGCTTGGAGCTTAGAGCCTAGTACCTACATCCTTGCGAATTACAAAGCATGTGCTAGATATAATTGAGACATTGAAATGGTAGCATAATGATTAAGAATCACAAGAGACTTCGTGTGCGTACATTAATCAAGATGGCATCGCACCACATGGCGGCGCTAAACGAATATGTAATACTAGATGTTGCCCGCAGCTCCGCCTGCGTGAATGTCGGCTATCGCATTTTTCATACAAACTTTTATCTACCATTTCAACCCATTCAAACCATTTTTTCGCGATAAGAGATAGCCTATGTTGTTCCCCAAAGTCTTATTATATCTCTATACCAAATTTCATCAAAATCGGTTTAGTTGTTTAGGCGTAAAAGCGTAACAGACAGACAAGAGTTACTTTTTCATTTATAATATTAGTATGGATTATGTGTACATGACTGTGCCGACCTTGGTTCATTAATAAACATATATCATTGTATTGTATACTTTATTGTCGACTACTATTAGAATATGTACACAAATAAGAATAGAATAGTAAAAGAGGCAGATCGCGGCAAGATTGATTTATTATTGTCGGTCTAAATTAGAGCAGCTAGATAAGTCCATAGTCATTAGTGATCTCCAGTAGAGTACTTATAAGCAAAGCAATGTATTGGCAGAATATACAATTAGACATAGTGACTTCGATTACAAAACTTACAATATTTTCCTTATAATTTTACAAGGTTGCAGTGGAATGTGGAAATGCCACTAAATCCACTGTTTTTAAAGTTTGTGTGATTGTCGCAAGCGGGCGCGCAGCTTGTATGTATTATACACATAAGAGCATAATTGTTAATGTCATTCTACAGCGCTTCTAATGTATTGTTGAAAATAAATAATATTTCTTTCATTTAGTAACGACATTATAAATTCAGCATACATAAACCTTCCGGAAAAAAATCTCTAAAAGTATCAAAATCTGCTGTGTGGTTTAGGAGAAGATAGCGGTGAAACAGACAGAAAATAACATAAACCGTGATTTATAATTTCGAGTTGAAGATAATAAAAGTATTGTAGACGCTGAATAACAATACCTGATTGTAATTACGCCGTTATGTATCTAAAGTGCAATCGATACAGATCTGATAACAAATAGATAAAGAAATAATTATAGTTAACTCAATTAAATGAATTTACTTTCGATCAAAAATATAATAAATTCAATCTCATCTAATGAATAGCTTTATTATGAGTTGCCATAAGTAGAAAATAAAGAAACAGATCTGATGTGCTTTACAGTCAGCCAGTTCAAGATTAAGTTTGATAAAAAAAGAGAAAAATAATAAATGCGTTCCACAAAGTCAATTCATCAAATTTATCACTGGCGGGATCAGTAATTAAATTTATATTATCATATTTTAATTCACGTAATATTTTTCAAGACGAATTATATGTTAAGAGCTTACAGAAAACTTTTGATTGATTGATTCATATCTACTTTTTACTTTTTTAATTTACAGAAGTTTCCTCTTGTGGATTCCAACAATACTTAACTACAAAACAAACCCTATAGTATTTACTTGAATCCTGTTTGCTGTTTATAAATTGATTTAAATTATTCGTCTAAGTATACCTAGCTAAAAACAAAAACAACTAGGATAATACCAAGAGATATTTATATCGATATGACTAAATCCGTCGCAATAAAACTGCGACTCAAATTCTAGTGCTAAAGTTTATTTATGTAAATCAAATCATTTTAAGGGGCGCAGGTTCGGAGGCTTATCTTACACTCCCGAGTTACTGCTGGCTTTGGATCTGATATTAAAAGTCGGTATTACGGTACCTATGGGAGTTCGACATAATCAATCGACCCCTAGGGAGAAACATGCATAAAAATTTCTCAACGTTAAAAAGAGTCGGAAATTGTGAATATTCTCTAAATTTAACATCCGCAAACATGTATCGCAGGATTTACAGGGAATTCAACGTTTGTTAATTCAAATGATTATTTTTACTGGATCTGTGTGAGACACAGAGACAACCGTTTGGTTTCTAATTGTCTGCAATGCTGAATTTAAAATTTAAAATATAATTTACATTTGTTTATAAAAATAATACTATAAAAAAAAAAAAAAAAATCATCAGCCAGTATCTAATTCCAACAGGATCTATTACACACATTGCAGAGTAGGTACACATAATAATTAACGTATGACCTTACAATAACACAAACAAGCACCACATTACATAGCTAGTGACGAAACATTTAGCGACAAAACTCTAAATTACCGACGTGGGTAGGGCCAAAATGACAATCGAGCTGTTAGCACTAAAGCAACATTATGGAATTCAAACTGCTTTATAACTTAAAAACTTGTTACGAGAATACCTGAATAGCTACATTAACTTTAGGACTACAAGAGCCTAGCTTTGAGTCTTAACAAAATATTTAGACACTGCACTCTATATTGACAGATGGTTCACGAAAGTGTATAAAATAAATTGTTTAAGCAAATTCACCTTCACAGAAACACTATAAAGCAACGATTAGATAGTAAAAAGTTCGTACAGTTTGGTCACCACCCACGAGGTCTTCCAGGAATAGAAACGACCGTCATAAAATAACGGAACAAAACCGCAAACCCGTCAACTAATGCTAATGAAACCAAATTAACCTGACTCCAAACAAATGGGATGACTTCACTAGTAAGTAGTCAATAAAACGTCACTGAGAATCCAATGGAGTCGGACACTAATAAACAGATGATACAGCCAAAAAATCGTTTAATTATTACAAACAGATTATAACACATCAAGCCGTAAGATCGACTATACGGGTCTATACGCTCTCAAAATTAATTAGGAGACACCAACAGCACAGTGATGATGTACCTAAGTTACATGTGTTATTCTCTCGTGTAGTAAATAAACAAGCATAAGTACACTGATGGACGGATGCACTCGAACACATACGCAAACAAACACACGCCGACCGGGTAATGATACCGTGTGGAAGTAATTACCTAGTCAGTAATCGATACAGCAAGTGTTCCCAAACACACCACACGTACGGGTGATAGTAAACAAATACGAATCGCGGCACAATATAAATGTTACACAATTTATTCACTTTTGTTTAATAAAGTTGAATACTCACAGCCGGGCGATATTCCGTGCTCCCTCATAGCGCAGCGGAATGGATAATATGTGCCTGGCAGCACCTTGCCATACATTGTTCGATCCATTCTTCGACCAATCACAGCTGTCTTTTACAATTAAAACACCCACAGGAACTACTACGGCGTCAGCGCACCATAATCACTGCCTACACCTTATCCGCGTGAACTAACCCCTACGCGAAGAAAATGAAATAAACATTACGGACTTGCCATTAATATAGAGCGTTTATTATGTAAACAGTACGTAAAGATTTATGTCATAAAATGGACTATTGCAAGGTCGCGACGCGACTGTTCGCTCTCGACGATACGTTTTGTTTAGTATCGGCGTTCATATCGATGATATTGCTTTAGTCGATAAGCTAAGTGATAAGTGATAACGCAATGTCACGGGGGCGAGGTCGCGGTGCTCCGAGTAGAGTATTCGTCAACGCGGCGGAGTCACAACTAAAGTGTCGCGGAGTCGGCGCCGGCGCACGCTTCAGCCGCACCGGCTTCACAACAGTAATATTTATACGCAGGGACAGATACAAATCAATGCATTTGTCAACATCGATGCGTTTGTTCTAGACCTTAGCGACAAATAATACACTGAACAATAGAATATCTTGAATATTGTTATCTAAATCTAGCAATAGATAATTAAAACTAAATAACTTGAAGATATTCTAATGATATGCATGTCAACGATTAGATCAATGTTATGCAAACCGATAAAATACATCAAAATAAACTTAGAAAACTATGGAATGATAATTAAGTCCATTCGGCATTCTTTTTATTCCGGCTTTGGTGGAGTTGTCAGCAAGCCAGAAAAGGGGCGATCCATCATTCTTTCCATGGCGAGAAAAATTCTAATTTGGTACAGTTACCGCCAAATTTCACCGCTCCCGAACCGCATCCGGAGCAATACGAGGCGTGCGTCCCTTGACTTACAACTTCCGGCTCATCATTCCACTCCATCACACATCACATTACTTTACGATTGTCATTAGACAGAAAGTAACGACCTCTTTGATGTGTTTGAAAAGAAAGGGCTATAAAACGCGACGTTAGAATCGCCTTAATTAATAGCTAAGCATATAAATGCAATTATTCAAATTTAGTTAAACCGATAGCAAATCACCCTAAATACTACAATTAGTTTACGCGATAAGGGCGGTTACAGACATTGAAGTTTGCCTGGCAAAGTGCATTTCACATAGTTTACGACTTGTCCATTTTACGATTGAGCTAACTGTTCTATTGTTCTTACTGGACTTTAATAAGGAAGTAAATACTTGAGCGGTACTCGCGAAACGAAGTGCTAACCCGAATGGAGAACAAACTTTTGTTCAGTTTTCAATGACTTGTTTTGTATAAAAGAGCTGTAGAAAGTACCGGTGTTCACATCAACACCGCAATCACCGTATTTAATTATTCAAACGTTTGACATTTCTAAATAAACACTACACTGAGAAAATCAACATGTGTGTTTTGGCCCCTAACAAATATTTTTGCATGTTTTATTAGTCGTTCCGACCTTGATTAGGTCTTGAACTTCAGATCTTAACTGCGATTTAGTTGAATCAAAGCCAATAACAATTGTTAGAACTGCCAACGGTGTAAAAAATAGAAACATTAATGAAATACAGATACAAAACAGAAACATTGTGCCAATAGCGCAGGAGTAATTATTGTACAAGTCGCGTTCATATTTATTTAATGGCAATATTATCACAATATGGAGTAAAGTAATTTAAAAAAATAACTATTTAAATGGCGAATTGAATGCAATACACTACAAAATAAAGAGATAAGACCGGAACGTAGGCCACTTTTCCGAACCACGAAAACTATATTGTATGTCGAATATCCAAACTTTTTTACCCAACCTGTACGTTTGGAATGGAACAACGCGTACGACTGACAGTTGTCGGGAACGCATAACACGCAACTCATCGACGTCGGTGACGAGCTGATGACGTCACAAACTATGTATATTTACAGCCTTATAGCCATAGCTAAACTAGAGATAACGCATTTATGAAAATATATCACTATTTAGGTCAAGTAGAGTAAGTAATAGTAAAAGTAATCGAATTGGGCAGACTCTGAGGTTTGTAGATAAAACTGAGTTCACGGCTGCTGTCGAGATTTTGGCATGACATCATAGAATATTGTAAAGGTCTGACTGAGATCACGGCATCCTTGTTACACGTAAGGTTATAATGGCACACAGAGTATAAGAGCTATAAATGCGGTTTTAATAAGAACTTTCAATAGTCATCATTTTCAATGTCATGTACGCGAGTCTCATTTCAGAACCTAATTACTTTAGAATGTTTCTGTTCTGGTGAGTTACGTGATCCAATCACATAAGTAGGGTGTGTCCTACGACATTCCCTACGGTGCATGATGACGACTAATTAAATTAATTAAGAATGCAGGAACTAACGGCACATTAAACGGACTATCGCGTGAAACATGCGTATAAAATAGGTAGCAGTGAGTATTAGAGGCTATATTTTTGTTGCTTATGAACAAGGAATATTTAAAAAAAGTAATTTGAAAGTCAACTTTATTCTATTTAGTAGGCACTCAATAGGTCGTGCTATTCCAATTCATAATTCCAATAAACGTCGCCCGTGATCATTATTATCCCTCTGGTTTTCGGAAAGCTATTGAACCTTATTGCCTCTTCACATTTTCATACAAATAAATACCTATCGAATAAAGTCGCCGCCTTAGAAGTCGGTCTAAAGGCCTTACAAGTGCTCTAGCCAATTACTATTCATGTTACTCAATAATAAGGTTACAGAGGTCGGGCAATTGCTGTATTTTACCTAACTTGAGCCGTCATCTGCTAAATTGGCAACATACTTCAATTTTTTAGATAGACCTATACATAAAAAAGAAGTTTACATAATAGTCTAGGTACCAATCAATAATCTATAGAGACATTATAAAATTCCAAGTGTTCCAGTATAAGACACGCCGCTTTTCATTTATGCCGAGGTACTGTAACATGATGATGAAGTTTTTTGTAATATTATTACGTAGTTGTAAGTAGTAGTTACGTCATATTTAGCTTTACTGCATGTAAGTTTAAAGACTAGTCACAGATGCACGCATGCATTTAAATTCAAATTATAAAGATATTTTAATAGGGCCCTAACTCCTACATAAGTTTATCCGAGTGTTTTTTTTTTTAATTAAATTAATTTATTTAAAACATTCATATAAAAGTAACTGTTAATAAAAGAAAAAAAGAGAGTGTCTCTGATTTTGGTTAAAACTATTTCCTTTACATTAGTCTATATAATGCCTTCACCAAGTAAAGTAGACGCGTGAATAAGTGCGCCAAATCTTCCAAACTTGACCACTGAAATTAATTGATTATTTTTGTCCTACTCTCAACTCAATTTCAAATTCGAGATTCAAATTTATCGATGTGTCTGCGCACATGAACATTCCACACTGACACGTAACAGATTTCTCACATTCTCTTAGGATATTTCTCGACTATCTAATTAATCCTACAACTATATTTAGAACGCGTAGGTATAGCAGTTAACGTATATCATAGCTTGTTAAGATATGACTGAAGCACTTAAAGTTGATTGGTTTTTAATGGCAAATTGCGCGCACCATGCATACTATGATGTAACTGATGGACGACTGTAATATCTCAACTTAATCTCTTAGTTAAGGGATAAGTCAGGTTCGTGAATAAAATATGAGAATAGGAAAATTTATATTTTGGTGTAGCTCACGTATAAAAATACCAGAAGTTTTGTATTTTTATACCACTATGATATAAATATTATTGGACGCTTGTAATGTCCTGTAAGAAGATATTTTAATAAGACAAATCCATCCTTCATATTATTATATGTATGGGTAATTACCTAGTTATAAAGTAATCATAAATAGATGTTGAATTACAGTATACGGTAAAACCAACGATGGTTTATGTTGTACTGCTAATATTAAGCTAGGTATAAAGCTCTGTATATTTTATAAATAAATAAAAAATAAATAACCCATAACCCACATCACTGTAGGCCAGGATTAACAACAACATGATAGGTACTCGAGAATCTCATTGACTGTTCACAATGTCAAACGTTGAAGAACGTCTACCATAATCTCTTTACCGGTTTGAATGACTATGAAATTAACTGATCTTTTGATCAAAATATGATCTGCATGACTTTTTTAACAAAGACAAAAGTTAAGCCACAATTGCACATGAAAACCTGTCTTTCCACTCTGACCAACTAAACTGACCAACTGAAACCGATCAACTATTTTCCTTTCTCAACGACACAACTTTGTAGTTGGTCTGATAGGAATATTTTTTTAATTCAAGTTTATCCCCATCCACACAACATAAAACGGATCACCTATTTGTTTTTCTTATCGGTACAACTTTTTTGTTGGTCCGATAGGAATATTTTATTCATTTATAATTTGTTCCCATCTAAACAACTATCAAACCTAAAGAAATGTACCGGGAAAGTGTATCTTAGGGGAATAAATCCATATCTACTCAATAACCCTACTGGTTTATGGACAAAAACGAAGTATGCTTGATTGAATAAAACGACTGTGTTAGTTGTCTATTTTTATTTTAATCCTATGGTAGATACATTTAACTATTTTTTTATCTCAATTTTTCTAGGGCGTGTCCTATTGAGATCTCATCAGATAAACATTGTATCATGGTCTGTCTAATGGCATCATTGCGAATGATATAATTATATTAGTTTAAAATAAAATTTAAATTGAATAAAGGTTTAATATTAAAGTTGTGTGGATGGGGACAAATTTGCATTAACAAAATATTCCCATCAGACCAACTAAAAAGTTGTATAGTTGAGAAAGAAAATAGTTGGTCCGTTTCAATTGGTTGGTTCAGTTGATCCCATTGTAATAATACTTCTCAAAATAAAATAAATGATCAACTAGTTGATAAGATTGGAATAAAACCCTTTTTTGGGTTCCATTCTGCACAACCAGTTGGTCGGTTCAGTTGGTCGGAGTGGAAAGACAGATGAAAACGGATTACAAATATTTAGTTTTTACAGTAATAGTACGAGAGAATGACTTATACTAAGCTTTCGACATCAAGCAAAGACGCGAGCGAAAGCGACAAATGAATCAAAATAAATTCAATAATAGTAAGTAGGTATATCACGATTGATTCCAAACGTTCTCAAGTGGCACTCCCATAGTCAGAACAACTTCCTCATTCAAGAACAAGCTGAGAACTTTTTCACAATATGTAAACAAGTAAACTTATTACAGCCAAGTCGCTAATGGCTGTAGAAAATAAGGAAAATAACTCTTGACACTCTATCGCTTGGCCATGATTGATGAGAGCCACATCCGTAAGTACCCCGCCCTGCAATCTTATAAAAGCTATTACGATACGGGTCAGTCAAGAAATTAAATGTTGGCTAGTTTTAGCTAGCGGTTTTGGCTAGGTATTGAGTCCAAGGAATCATCTCTATGTATATGAAATCGAACCTATAAATTATGATGACAATAATATTATAATGTCTACTTCTACTTCGTTATTCAGCTTTTGGAACAAGTAATCTGTACTATCTATACATATAATAAAAATGTAACCGATCGCTGTCTGTACATGAAAGATTTATGAGAAAAAATACTATTGGGACCTATATCAACGGAAACAGAACACAAAACAATGATTTTTAAAATTTTTGTCTGTTTGTCTGTTTGTCTGTGCGTTTGTGCACGCTAATCTCAGAAACGGCTTATCCGATTTAAATATGGTTTTCACTAATATATTGTGGTAAGCTTCACTTAACATTTAGTGTTAATTTGTTTCATGTCAATCGGTTCATAAATAAAAAAGTTATGCCAATTTAAAGAATCACATCGAACATTCGTTAATTTACTACGCAATCTTATAGAAGCAGATATTTTAACAGGTTGCGGAATAGCTGATAGTGTTTTTATTCCTCGGATTCCTGTCATTCTAAACAGTCTTTCATTTAGTTTTAAACGAGTCCAGTTTCCAGTGAGCCTATTTTTTGCGATGACTAATTAAAGTAATTAATTAATTAAGTAATTAAAGTAAAGGTAAGACACTAAAAGTTGTGGGTGTGGATCTAAGTATTAGCTGTTTTTCGGTCAGCTTTATGTGGCTCTATCACGTGTTAGCATTACTAGCAGCCTGTATGCTTTGATCCCTGATGGCTACACGTCTAATCCATACATCCATACATATTATAAAAGGCTTTGTCCTGACTGACTGACTGACTGACTGACAGACAACGTAAAGCCTAAACCACTGGTCGTAGCGACTTGAAATTTGGAATGTGTGTTTGTCTTAATGTCTAGAAGTGTACAACGAAAGGGTTATTAAAAATTCAACCCTTAAGTGTATGAAAGGGGATGAAATCGATTGTATGAAACGTCTTCATTTTTTAAGTTACAGCTTTGAAATTTTGTTTTGGAATACTTTTATTTAAATAAAAAATACGCTCATAATTTTTTTTTTACTGGGGTGGTTTTATAGGAGTGAAATAAGGGATGAAATATTGTATGGAAAGATCTTTGCTTTTGAAGTTGGCGACTTGCAATTTGGAGGGAGGGGGAAGGGAGGGGGAGGAAGAGGAAAGGAAGGGAAAGGGAGGGGAAAGTCAGGGGGAAATCGACTGCCTCTGTATTTCGGTGGTACTGTGTATGGACTGCCACTCAGAGGTCGTTTGATTCCCGCTCAGTGCAAATATTTGTAGCATGAACATGTCTATTTGCATTGGTCTGGGTGTTTATATGTATAATATGTATCTATTTACAAAAATAAAAGTATTTAAGTATGTTTATCCGTATTCTAGAACCCATAATACAAGCATATATTATGCTTACTTTGGGTTTAGATGGCGTTGTGTAAAAATAAAAAAGGAAGAGGGAACTTAGGGAGTGTGAGGAGGCAGTGAAGGGCAAGTGAGGGGCAAGTGAAGGGCAAGTGAAGGGGACGTAAGGGAAAGTGAGGGAAGTGAGGGAAAGTGAGGAGTCAGAAGTGGTGGTGAGTGAGTGGAAAGTGAGGGAGATGGGAGGGGAAGGAAGGGGAGGGGAGGGGAAGGGGAAAGTTATTGTAGTGAAAATTTGCCTTTGTGTATTGTATGTTGTTTTACGGGGGATATCTTTAGGTAGGTGAAAGAGGGTTTGTACGAATGGTGATGATGATGAGATTAGAAATAGTATGCAAAACAGTATTTAAACAATATAAAAATGTCTATTGAAAAACGATATTCATGCGAGCGAAGCCGCGGGCAAAAGCTATACATATATAAAAACGAAAGGTCACTCACTCATCTCATCACGAAATCTCAAAAACTACAAGTGCTAGGAGTTTCAAATTTTGGAAATAGGTTCCCTCTAAGACGGGATTTTGCGAAATTTATTTCCCTGGAGTATAAAGGGGAACAAAATTTGTATGGAGCTTCTATAGTTTTTGAAAATAGGAGTGCCAAGTTTCGTTAAATATCGCAAAATTTCGTTAGGGGTAGCGGGTGAATAGATTTAAATCGGATTCGCCTTAGAGACGGATTATACTGATATTTATTACTAATATACAATGTACGATTGCCGTAAGATTAGGTAAGAAATATTCTCATACAGGCACACATCTGAATTTTCACGCGAACGAAGTCGCGGGCAACAGCTATATATAATAAAACTGTAACCGGTCGCTGTCTGTACATGGAAGATATATGAGAAAAATATTGTTGGGTCCTTTATCAACGCAAATAGAACCCAAAACAATGATTGTTACAATTTTTGTCAGTTTGTCTGTTTGTCTGTGCGTTTGTTCACGATAATCTCAAAAACGGCTTATCAGATTTAAATATGGTTTTCGCTGATACATTGTGGTCAGCATCACTTAACATTAAGTGTTTGTTTCATGTCAATCGGTTTATAAATAAAAAAGTTATGCTAATTTAAATAATCACGTCATAAATGTGGTATGTATTTAGCTTAGCTTAGTTTGTTTTTAAGTTAGGTTAACACGTCTTATTTCTTTATTAAAATGTAAATACTTTATTAGTTAAAATGTAAACACAAGTTAGATTTATATTTTCTGGATTTATTTTATTTTTATTTTTTGTGATAAAAACATGTTTGTTAACACGTTTCATTACGGAATAGGTGGAATTGAAGTGAATTACGAAATAGTAGTAGTCGATTTACGCTGGTTTCAACATGAATGGGTCGGATCGACCAGGGATGTACTACCCTCTCATTGTTTTCGACGTAAGAGTAATAGTATCCATATTATTGCGTTTCGTTCGGTAAGCGCGAGAGCCGGAGGCCCAACTGATGCAGAGATGACAAACCTCGCAGCATGTGTGGGACCAGCTGAGTATCCGCGGAGTCATTGTGTGGGTGGTGTGGGTCAACCCGCCGGTGGGTAGGGAGACCCGTATAAACGGTGGTGCCGCTGGCCGCCCGCGGCATTGTACAAGGGCCCAATTAGACCTAACCAAAAAAAAAGATACTGCCCCACTAGGTTGCGCATAATCTCGGAGTGGTTCGTCGTGCAGGTTGGTGACCGGACAGTGCCGGGGTGCTCGGGGGCCTTTTGCGAGCAGTCCGTATCATGGAAGCCCGGAGGCCTAAAACCCTTGAGCCTTTACAGCTGCGAAGAGACATCGCCTCCTCAACGGCCGTCTTCTATCGCCTTTACCACGGAGAGTCTTCTCAACAGCTCTTTAAATTAATTCTACCCTCTCCCTTTTTATCCAGAACGACACGTGCGGGACTGAAGTGCTACCCTTTCACAGTGCAATCTAAAGGGTCTCGAACCAAACGGTTCAGCACTTTATACTTTTGTCGCTCAATTAAAGCCTGGAACTCTTTACCAGCGCATGTGTTCCCACCTAACTTTCATCCTGGGACTTTTAAGCGAGGCGTGAAGAAGCATCTCACTAAGCCGCCATAGTGGAGGCCAACATACCAGTAGTTTGGCTTTTGGAATGGTGTCCACTACTTCTGAATTCCACTGACTGCTTACCATCAGCCAGAGTAGAGGCACTTTGGCAGGCTAATATAAAAAAAAAAAACTTATAGCGTTTTTATTCCTCGGATTCCTTTCATTCCAAACAATTTCCCGTTTAGTTTTAAACGAGTTCAGTTTCCAGTGAGCCTATGTTTCGCGATGACAATTAATGAGTGTGGATCTAAATATTAATTGTTTTTCGCATGGTCAGCTTTATGTGGATTTGCCACGTGTAAGTAATCCTAGCAGCCTGTATGGCTTTGATCCGCGATGGCTATACGTCTAATATCGTAGATAGAGAAGCATTTACTGTAAAGATTTTTCTTGTTCACCTAAACGAAGATGTTTATAATTCAAAACAAACCAAAAGATATATCCAAAAAATGCTGCCTAAAATCACTATTCCACGCGGACGAAGTCGCGGGCACAGCTAGTTATTTATATAAAGCGAAAGAGTTTGTTTGATTGGACGCGCTAATCTCTGAAACTACCATTCGGATTTGAATTATTCTTTTTGCGTATGACAGTCCAGTTCTTGAGGAAGGATACAGGCTATGTAACATCACGCTACTGGCGACGGGAGCAGAACAGTAAGCAAAGCCGCGGTAGAAACCGCGCTGCGAAAAGCTAGTAGTCTATATACACGATTTTAACGTAGGTATATTGAAACGGCACATGTGATCTCGCCACTACTGTTATCTTGCGTTTGATGCCTATGTCAGAACAATATTAGTGTATATTTCCGTTGTAGTGTCTTGAGTCCAGTAAAATAATTGCGTTATAATATCCTTCGATGCAAGGTCAACACGGCTTGACATTAATGTGACGTCAGTAATAAAGAAGAGCCTATTGCCAAATCTACATAACTGGTGCGTTTAATTAAATCCAATACATTTATAATGAGGAATGTATCAGGATATCATATGAACTCGCATGTTTGACAACATTCCATCGAAGTACTTCTAAAAGACTTACGTAACATAGTGAATAAGGTCAAATATTGATGATAGGAAATTAAACAGGCTTGGCGTCCCTACCTCGTAGATTAGGGGAGGAACCTCACTAATGGACAACCGTTCTCTGCGCTTGTTTTCTTTTAATTAATGAGAGTGCTTATCAAGGCCGCGTAGAACATAAATGCAGGTGTTAAGTTATAAGTTTGGGGCATAGTGCTTCTACTGTTACTGTTACTATATTTTCGGAGTTTTCTCGCTCAAATTTACGAGAAACTGCTATCATCTAGAAGACAGTCATAGTACCAGTTTCTATGCAGTTTTGTGTTTTTGCTAGTACCTAAGCTTCTTTCAGCGCTTTCGAAGAAAGCACTGTATTGGCAGCTCAAAAGTGAGCGCTTCAAACCAAGAAAATGGTACCGTTATAGGTGCTGAATGCCTAATGCAGTTATCGTTACTAAACAAATAACGTTACAAAAATTAACGGTAATACGGTTAGAAAAATATATTGTTAAATTCATTTAACGGTTACGTATATATTACCGATATTTGTATCGTAAAGGCTGGTTTACATTAATTCAGCATATGACGCTAAAATCAATCTGCATGTTCATAAGCATCATACTTTATGATCAAAATGTAATAAATGCTTCGAATTTTAGTTTCATTATAGCCGATTTCCGGCTGTATGCAACTACTTTTTGCCAGATGCCTATTGCAAATACTGTTCAATCTAGCAATAAGGCTTCCGACTCTACATTTCCCTTTATGTGGTCTTTACTCCAGAATCTTAGGGTTCCAGCAATAGACAGTACTGTGATAAATATAACCAGCCTACTGCTACTACAGAGTTCCTAGAGCTATGTCAATAACTTATGAAAACGTAAACCACCTCAGACTGCAAAGCTTCTGTCTTATGTTATTAACTTATTACCATAGCTTTGATACCTATGAGGTTATCCTATATTAGTTATAGGCAGTAAAGTCCAATTGAACGTAATTTAGAGACTATATACTCAGCAGATTTGAGAGCCAGCAAATTTCGTTATAGCAAAATCGTCTCGTTTTTTTGATCTCTGATTCTATGCGGCACATGGAAATCAAAACCACAACCTCCAGCAGCAGTTGCGAGTGTTCTTACTGCACTCCCAAGGCATAAAACATTGTGTATAGCATTTAAGTTTGAACAATTTTACCTAATTTTGGATCAAGATTCACCTCCACCACTCTCTCCCTCCCATAATAGCATAAATTAGTATATGCAATATAAATGATGATGAAAATACCAATACATATATCTATAATATAAAAATGAATCCCTGAATGTGTTGCTAAGCACAAATCTCTAGAGCAGCTGAACCGATTTTGGTAATTATTTTTTAATAATATGCCTTGAAGTACAAGGATGGTTCTTACGGAGAGAAAAGTTAAAAATTGCCTGAAACGAGACACTTCTATATTCCCATACAAAAGTATCTTTATTTAAATGTTTAAAAAATGTTCACCCATGCGAAGCTGGAGCGAAAGCTTTTGAAATAAAGTATCTATCAGTAGCGAAGAGACACGTTTTGTAAGAGGGAAGCCGGCGCAAAAATTGCTAAAAGTCAAAGTCAAAGTCAAAGCATTTATTTCATTTAGATCATAAAGTATGATGCTTATGAAAAGTCAACATTACATTTTGTCAGCCAATTGACCTACAGCCAGTTCGCTGACGAGGTAGAGCTGTGAGAAGAACTGGCAAGAAACCTTTTCAATCGCCAGATAATTACAGTTATTTGAATGAGTTACAATTTAAACACTCAACGCAACCAAAGAACCATACAAAGTAATTATTACAAATTAACTAATTAATATAATACTAAGATTAAAGAAAGAAAACAAGGAATTCAATTATTTAGTTTCAACTAGTATGGTAATTTGACTACGTATTTTAATTAAACTGGTAAATGCACCCCCTGGTCACATTGAACGACAAGGTAATACGGGATTGAATATTAAATGTAAGCCATGCCAAGATTGACCAGTCATCCCAAGTAGCACCCGTTCACGAGCATGACGCACGGGCCAGCCATCATCACCCTCGCCATATTAGAGGGAAGGTGATGACCCGGCCAATACGACACCACAAGCAATGACATTTTAGTGAGCATGACAATGCAGGGCATGGGTGGTAAAAGAACCCTAATAAAATGTATTATGCTTACCTTGAAGCACGACGTATGGTCTATTTCTACACTTTAATACATATTATAGTTTTGTGATTTATCTCAAAAGGGAAGCCGGTAGGAATCGGGTTATATGGACCCTTCGCCACTGGTACCTATTATCATATGAATTAAACACCATTTACTCTAAATTTAAACAAAAGATACACAATTAATTATTACTTAACTTTCTATATGTTGGGTTTTGTATGATTGAACAATGAAATAGCATGATTGTATTCTCAATTCAAAATTAGTTAAAGAATCAATATTAGATGCTATAATACATACACAGCTTCACACCATTTTTATCCCCGAAGGGATAGGCAGAGGTGTCTAAACACCCACTTTTCACAATTTTTATTAAATTTTAGGTTATATGTAACAACGGGAAGCCTGTTGCCATATATCGGGCACAATTCCAGGCTCTGGGCTAAACTGAGAATTTCACAACTGAAAAACCCAATATCATTTCACCCAGCCTGGGGATCAAAACAGAGACCTCTGCGTGGTATTCTGTACACAGTACCAACAAACCACAGGGGCAGCAATATTTGATGCTATATATGATACATGGTATAATATATCAATTGTAACTGAAATTTGTCCCATAAACTGGTTTATCTTAGTTTAATTAAATAAATATACATCTGTAATATTAATTAAATTTTAGATCACCGCCCAAGAATTGAATCAATAATTTTTACTTGTAACAAAGTGGATATGAAGTGCAAACAATGGGCACTGACATTCAGTGTGTTAAAAATAACAATGTTATCTCAGTTGCTATGTATACTTATACAACAAAAAGTAAATATGTACTTAGTTGTTCTTTAATTTACAAAACCGTGACCGACGAAAAATAAAAAATTCAATCATATCGCATATTATTTGTGTATTCCTATGTACAAAACAAACACAAATATTCAGCAGAAAGTCAAAAAATATTGACATAATTTCGCAAGATAAGGTCGATAAAATTACATCTTTGCCTGACTGCGAGCTCAAGAGTAAAGCTAGAAGTTTCGCCAAAGCGCAAATATGCAAATTAACGAGTTATTTTACCAGAACACGTCATATCACATACACAGTAACAAAACAGGTTATGATAAGACTAAACTTACCTAAATCATCCATTGTTTCAGATAATGACACGAATCACTGTTCACTTACACTACACTTATCCAGCGACACTATTTACTTATACTATTTTAAACAATATAAGCTGCAAAATATTACAATAATACTACAAATCAAACTTAAAAATTATGGCTCAAATATGTAATTTATCTATTTCAGCATTTAGTGGCGGAATGTTGTTGACATTGACAGACTGTCAAAACATTTCTGAAACAATTTCTGAACGATTAAATGTAATAATTAATAATAATATAATATAAAATGAACTTAGTAATTTACAATAGTAAAATAAACGTTAAATGCACAAACTCATCGTAAATTAAATTGAGAAAATACATTGTTAACTCATTCAGATTAGCAGTAAATATTGAAACTCATTAATAACGATTTAGAACGACTCAAAATTCAAATAGTTTTGCCAAAGTACCAAGTGGTACCAACTGACCAAATGTGACGATAATGTCAAAAATAGTCCGTTCTGAAAGCACTGATAAAGGTACATAAAACTATTTTTATTTTATTTTATTTTAATAGTTTTGTAGTTCATAGATTACATATATATTTATTGTATAAAATAATGCAGCTTATTATTAAAAATTAAAAGAATAGATTGAGTTTGAAATTATTACAATTAAAACTGAATTATCAAGAAAAACCAAATTAAAAAGATTAGTACAATCAGTTTTCGAACGACTAATAAACTAATAAATAACTTGTCTTGCTGTATCGATTTATCGTCACAGCTTTCGTGTTTATACGCCCAAGTTTCTTTAATAAACTAGTTTTATACAGTTAACTATATTTAATACAACATGAGTAGTTCAGGTGAACAGCTAACCTTAGCTAGGGACATAAAAAGAGCTATCGAGTTGCTCGAAAAACTTCAGCAAAGCGGTGAAGTTCCTGCTACAAAACTTGCAGCTCTACAGAAAGTACTCCAAAGTGACTTTTTGAATGCTGTTCGTGAAGTGTATGAGCATGTTTACGAAACTGTTGATATTCAAGGCTCAGCAGATATAAGAGCTTCGGCTACAGCCAAAGCAACGGTTGCTGCGTTCGCTGCGGCTGAAGGCCACGCTCATCCGAGAGTTGTCGAGCTACCAAAGACAGAAGAAGGCCTAGGTTTTAACGTTATGGGTGGTAAGGAACAAAACTCTCCTATTTACATATCAAGAATAATTCCTGGCGGCGTGGCAGATCGCCATGGAGGACTCAAAAGAGGTGACCAGCTGTTATCTGTCAATGGAGTCTCAGTAGAAGGAGAAAATCATGAGAAAGCTGTTGAATTATTGAAACAAGCTGTTGGTTCAGTCAAATTGGTGGTTAGATACACTCCAAAGGTATTAGAAGAAATGGAAATGCGCTTTGACAAACAGAGAACTGCTAGGCGGCGTCCGAATTATAATTAACTACTTTAGAGGGACGACTTTATAGCCATCATTATAGACTTATTGGTGTTTTATCGTGAATATGAGTTATTAGGAGAAAGGTGTATGGTGCCAATGAGATTCAGAAGTACATGTGAGCCACTCATGATATAACTGCCAGCCTATGCGGACATTACTCTGACAAAAGATCATAACTAAATGTTTATAATTACAGCAAGATATAAATGCTATATATACAATGACTAAATAATAATAAATACTACCTGTTTATTTAGATATACTAGCTGTATGCAGCAGTTTCAGTTTCATTATTATGTATTTACTTATTGTTCCGCTTGTATTAGACTTACTTTTGAAATATTTGTATACTAAATTGTAAAATAAAACAATTTGTACAAGTTAAGGCACATAATACTGCTTAATTAATAATGTAAATACATATTACACAAATTTTCATTGATCTGTGTTCACTTTTGTACTTTTATGGCACCAAAATATTTATTAATATTACTTGGTGTTTTATTTAGTAAATAAGCGACCTAGTTTACATTAGAACTATGAAATATTCAAGGCTTATTTCAAGTTTATTTCAATTATAAATTTAATAAAAACTAGAATAATTACCTGCATGTAATTGATAGTTAATTATATTCAGCTTAGATCAATGAATGTTTTAGTCACATAATATTATTATATTATTATAGGCTAAATGTCGGAACAGACAGGCGGGACCAGAGACTATGCGACGTAAAATAGTTGTAATGTACTAGCTAATAAAGAATATGTCACACTGCACCATCACACTCGACGTAATGTTTTTTTTAAACAATCATATACATACCACTTCAACTTACCTGATGAAGTTATATCAACTAGTACATTTAGTAACTGCTTATGTCACATCGCCGTCGCCGTCCCGATCCACTTGTCTGTTCCGACATTTACTAATCAAAGTCACACCATAGGTAATTCAAATACTTATCACCATTTTAGTTTAGTGAACATTTAGGGAGTACATAAGTAATGAATTTATTAACAAATTATGTCACTATTATTACTTGTTATGAATTTATTTAAGTTATCAGTATTTTAGAGTATTAAATAAAAGATGAAATATAATATTGTATTATTTATTTTGTAATATTACACATTGAAACAAGTTATTGTTAGCTTGAATAGTTCTCATCTAGTTATTTATTTTTGTTTTGATAGACAGCAATGCAATTAGTAGATCATAACTGGTAATTAATTAATTTCAACTGATGAATTTCTACAATTCAAGAGCTCCAGCCAATTTGTTGCCTACTATGATAATACTTTCTTCAATATTTCTTGAAGAAAGACGTGTCACTTTTGTAGACCTTCAAAAATTAAAAAGATTGGCAAAATTTGCATGGAACAAACAGAAAGTACAGAACACATGGGGCTGATTAATCCTTTATATGAGATGTGCATTGAACCAAACTAACTTTTCTAATAATTATTTACACATACTCTAATGCACTACAATATTATTATGACTACCAGTTGTCGAAACGGCCAAACCCAAAATTGCCTTCTTTCTTAGGTTTTGTCGCAGGGACTTCTTGAGTTTTTGTTTGAGGTTTACTAGTCGACTGTTCTTGTAAACTAAGGTATTTGCCCACTCCATCTCTAAATACTTTTAATGGTTGTTTTGCCTTTTTTGGTCTCACGCTGGCACCTTCCGCTTCCGCTTTCCGTTTTAATTCGGCCGCTCTCTCCTTTGCAAGCTGTAAACGAAAAATACATAATTAATGACAGTGTTTTATACTTTCACTGTAGTAATTTAGTCATAAAATGTTTGAAAGTTTAATTGTATAAATAATAATTAGAGATTATAAGTTTTTGACTGCTTCCGTGGGCGCAGTGGGAGCGCAAGCGACTGCCGTGCACGAGGGTGATCGAGGCTAATGAGTTGTTGAGGTTTGATCCTCACACGGGACAAACCTTTGTGTGATCCATAAATATTTATTCCGAGTCTGGGTGTACTTAAAGTTTTGAACTTTATAGCAAGGCTATAAGAGTTTAAAATAGGTAGACTTATAATGACGAGCTATATAGAGCAATACACATATAAGGCAGCATTGATCACCAAGGAGTGTTGCTAATATCTGTTTTTTTTTATAAGGCTAAGTTTTCTCACGATGTTTTCCTTCGCCGTAAGTTAGACATTAACTACCCAATGTATACATTACACTAAAAGTTAAGAAAACCTTATGTAGTATATTATTATATTTGCAACTATTCTTAGACGATTCACAAACTGTCCCGCATCACGTAGCGTAGTGCGAGCGTGCGTGTTCTTGCGTTGTTTGTATCTCTCTTTGTATACAAATCACGCTTATTGCAACACACTGAAGACACATTCACAAGCGGTGTAGATGTTACTTCGCCACGCATCCCGCTGCGTAGTGCGGTGCAGTGTATGGATCGCCTTAATACCTCTTCTTCAGCCTCTGCAAACGGATCAACAAACACTTGCGCGACATCAATAACTATATCATGTATCGGTCTGTCCTTGTTGTCGACTTCTATTTGTTCCATAGCAGTGAGAGTGTCCATACCGCCGACTAACTTGCCGAATATTGTGTGTTTACCATCCAGCTGCTTGCATGACCGGAATGTGATAAAACTGTAACCAGATATTTACCTGGTTGTAATTATAATGCAGGTTTGAGAACAGAAAATATTTTTGTATGTTCATATTTTTAACTGACTTCAAAAAAGGAGAAGATTTCTCAATTCGACTGCTGTAATTTTTTTTGATGATTCTTTTTTTGTTGGAAAGGAAATATTCCAAGGATGGTACCATGATAAGGAAACCTAAATCTGATTGAGGGCATCTCAAAGAAATCGATTTGGTTTCCTGTTTGAAGTCGGTTTTTTTTAGTTATTTAATGATTTTAGATAATTTACAGTAGGTATGTATGTAATATTCACAAAAAGTCGGACGCTTAAATTTTTCCCTTGGCAGTCTTCTTTTTCCTGCCTCATTCCTTCCCTTTCCCATTCCCTACACTTTCTACAACGGCGTGGGTTGTTTTTGTGCGTATGCTTGTTTGTATGTATTTGTATAAAAAACACATCTGTCTCTAAAATGCTATACTCACAACTGTGATCCATTAGTGTTAGGGCCAGAATTAGCCATAGACAGCACACCTCGGCCCGTGTGGTGTAAATTCGGTTTAACCTCGTCTTCGAAAGGCTTTTTCCAAACAGACTCGCCACCCAATCCTGTTCCCGTTGGGTCGCCACCTTGTATCTACAATCATATATATATACATAACTTCACGTCTGTTTCCCATTAACGGGGTAAGCACTAGCAGACTATAGAACGCCATTTGCTGCGATCCAAACATACCTCCTGGCAAAACCACAAATGCGAATGTGACATTTTTTATTCTTGTGTATGGAGATGTCTAAATATAAGAGTAACACGCTTGGCCCGAGCACTAATTTATCATATCTGGGACATATATAACTTTCGGTCTGGCTGTAATTTCTGTTCATTAATGTATGACTGACGACATACAAATTGGTATGTATATTGATTCAGTGCCGGAGATAGACATATCCTGAAAATCGGTCTGGTTCCCGAAGGAGATAAAAATCATTTTAGGCTCGGTCGAAGCTGTGGGGCGCAGCTAATAGTCCATAAGACACAGGACTTGTAGTATGAAGATGTTTAAAAAAGTCTAAAAACTAGAACTTACCATAAAATTCCTTATAGATCTGTGGAACTTGGTGCCATTATAATAACCACTGTTACAATGTCTTATAAAATTGTCGCATGTTTTTGGTGTCATATCGCAGTATAGCTCGAAGTTTAGTGGCCCCAGGTTTGTCACCAATCTTACATACCCTGTGCAAATATAACATGTTCAAGTAACATTTATTTTGGAAGGAAGTAAGGCAGTGAACTGATTGATATGGCGTTAATTTAGCGAGGCATATGTCGACCTGACGCCCGTGAGGGCAGAAAGGTTAATTGCTTTTAAACTCTATTACTAGATCATTAGAGTTCCTAATGAGGTAGGATATAATCATTAGCTTTATAAAGGGCTAAAAGTGGATAAAGCAGATTATTACCACGCAGAGGCCGCATGTGCGCTTTCTGCTCAGTGCATTGATCTGGGTGTTTCTATTCTAAAAATATTATAAATGTGAAAGTTTGTATGTGTGTGCGTTCGTCGTGTGCGTTCGCGCAGCGGAATGTTGTTGAATTTAAAGATTTTAATTATGCAGATATTTTATTCATACATACACAATTACACACAAATACACACTAATTTTTGGACACATCTCTTTTCTTCTAAAGTCTATGGATTAAAAAAAGTTCCGCCAGGACAACGTTCGCCCAGCGGAATCAGTTTTTGGTGAATTTCTCCACAATGGCTGCGTGCACAATTTTTTTTTACCATACACAATTATACGACGTCATACACTAAATATCTGCATAATTAAAATCTTTAAATTCAACAACATTCCGCTGCGCGAACGCACACGCGTTCGTCACCACTTAGCGACTAAATGGCTAAACCGATTTCGATGGAAATTGGTGTGTAGATAGATTCGGTGCCGGAGACGGACATAGGCTACGTTTTATCCCGAAAATCGGTCTGGTTCCCAAGGGATACAACAAAACCTTATCAACAAACCAATATCTTACGCGCGGGCGAAGCCGTGGGGCGCAGCTAGTGTATAATATGTATGTATTTACAAAAAACAAGTATGTATATCCAGCATTCTAGAACCCATAACATAAGCTATAATATGTTTACTTTGCGTCTCGATGACGTTGTATGGTTGTAGTTGTATTATAAAAAAATAAAAATACTAACTAACCTTTTTTCTTAACTCTGTCATATTTCACTTCATCCTCACAAATAATGGCTGCTTCATGGACAGTCTCTGGCATCATAGCGGTAGAAGTAAAGCTAGCAGCCACCATCCCAGTGGAGTAATGAGCTGCATTGAATTTATCTGCAACCTTAATATATGTGTTCCCATCTAACTTCGATCCTAGGTCTTTTTAGTGGGACGTGAAAAAGCATCTCACTAAGCCATAGTGGACGCCACCATACCAGTAGTTTGGTATTTGGAATGGTGTCTACCAGTTCTGGATACCACTCACTGCTTACCATAAGGCAGAGTGGAGTCACTTTTGTAGGCTAATATTAAAAAAAACATATTAAAAGAAACTAACACAAAATACAAAACATTTGAGGGTACCACAGCATGCAGACTGGCAGGTATTGTTATAGAATTTAATTTGATTGTGCTGTTCTTGAGACCCTATTGACCAAGTGGATTGAGTAACAACAATTACATTAAACATTACAACTACCTACTTCAAAAAAGCTAATTCTTTGTGAGGTTGTATTTATAACTATGAGCTTTCAGGCTATGTTAAAATGTTTATATTTCCATAGCAGAAAATATATACAATATTACTATCTTTCTGCGGCGCGGTTTCACTCGCGTCTTTGCTTACTGCTCTTCCCTCTTCGCCAGTAGCGTGATGTTACATAGCCTATAACCTTCCTCGAGGACTGGGCTACATATATGCAAAAAGAATTTTTCATATTTTCAATTTTTCATATCGACTGATAGTTTCAGAGATTGGCATGTTTAAACAAACTCTTCCGTTTTATATAATAGTATAGATAATAATTTTATTATAACTCTAAATGAATAAAGAGCTCGTAGTAGCAATATTTGGCCAATGTACAACAGTAGACATTTTACAGTTGCAATGATGACGATGAATTAATTTACTAACAGTTTTCAGCATATATTTTTGTATTTAAATAATATATTGCTATAATCTAGGTATTGGAATAAGTTATAGTAGTAATTATTTAAGTCAATCACAACTGAACTATACATTATACTGGTTGGTATGGTTTTACTTAGTGAGTTAGTGTGACAGTGACCCAGCCTTTAGTTCCTTTCCTTATCTTTCTTCACTTTCATTTACTACGCCTTCTCTGTCAGTTATGCCGTTGTTTCTCTTAGCATGAGACGGAATATATACTTCATTACCACCTAATTTAAATAAAGGACGATTTCTATTATTTCTGGGTAGTATACTAACCTCTTTTTCAACTTCTTTCTTCTCTGGTGCCTTGTAGTCTCTTTCTAATTCTTGTAAAATATCTTTTGTTTCAGCAGATACATGTTTTAGCCTTGCATGTGGATTCTTTCTCATTGCAATTTCCTCTGTAAATATTAATCCATGATACTAATATTATAAATGCGAAACTTTGTTGTAACTCTGTCTGTCTGTTATGCTTTCATGTCTAAACTACAAAATGATTTTGATGAAATTTGGTATAGAGATAGACTAGACCTCGGAGAACAACATAGTCTATGTCTTATTGCAGAAAAATGGGTTAAAAGTTTGTATGAAAAATCCTCAATGTAAACATAGATATAATCGACATTAATGCGGGCACGCAGCTCCTGCGGGCAACAGCTAGTTACTTCATATTAATATATAAAGTTTCTTCTTTCTTGTCACAACATCCAACATATGGTGACTAGGCAAACACCATCAACTATATGTCTGTCAAGGGGGGTGAAAATTGCAGGAGGCCTGGTGTTGCTATTATCCATAAGCTACAGTAACAGCATACCATTAGTCAGTCTGTATGCATGTTGGTCACCTTAATTATACAAAAAGGGATTATTAAATACCTAAATAACTAAAAAAATAATCTGTTTAATTACCTTCAGTTTCCACCCTCAAATTATTCTTCACATGATGAAAAGTAGATATGTTAAATTTATTTAAGTGTTGTGGGTCTTGTATAGTAATAATATCACTTCTAGCAAATGGTGTGTCATTAATAAGATCTTTCCAGTTCTTTCCTTTAATATTAAGTTGTTCAACAGCCTCGTGAGAGAACACATTGCCACTAGTTTTGATTGCAACGATGTGCGAGTTTTTTGTAAATGGTTTAAATAGCACAGGACAGTGATAGTCTTCCTCTGCATTTTTGAAGAAGTTTAGTTTTGTTAAAGACTTAATGTCAAGTTTCTGTAACAAAGTTTTAAGTTAAGATATAAAAATGCATGTACCTAATATTTATATTACTTACTCATATTTTAATTTATAAGTGCATAAATAAATTGATACATACTTTTCCAGTAACAGGATTAACTTTAAACTTCTTCACAAAGTCTATTACGGCCTGTAATTCGAATATATTGCCATCAGAGTCGCAATATGGGTCATCAAATGGTTGAAGACACAAGCAGCAATGATCAAATGGAAGGCGCTTAAAACTCGTGTCCTCTTCTTTCGTGGTTCCAGATCTTTTACCACCATAGAGCGTAGTCCACTCCGTGTACGTTATGTACCTAAAGTAGTGTAGAAAATTATATTATAATATGCCAACAAACATTAAAATAAATAATAAACAAACACAATCGTTCAAACTTATCACTTACATTTTATCCTTTTGATGTTGTCTTTTACCCATTTTGGTATAATAATTTATTCACTGTATTCAATAAAATTACGATGTTTGTTTATGAACTGAATAATTACAATAAACAAATTTAATTATTGCTGATTCTGAATCCTGTGACAACAAATTTCTATTTTAGTTAAATCAAATACTTCAAATAGCGATGTGTAATTGTGTAACTCATGAGTGAATTGAAAAAAAGATGTACATCTTTCAAAAAGATTTATTAATTCACTAAATCACCCTTCTTTAAAATACATCTTTAAATCTTTTGATTTAGTTTTACTTTTACTATTTCAAGTGTGAAGGATGTAGATTGAGACGACTGTATCAGAGTTATATTGAACAAAAAAAGAGAGAATGATTAGAATAGTTGCACACGCATGTACTGATTCCTTTAGCCGCGCATAGAAAACTATTTCTTATGCCTTTATTACTAAGTGCATAATCAAATGAAATAAAATTCGTTATTATTTTATAAAATTGTTACTTTTTAAATGAGTGAAACATAATTTTAAACTACTAATATTGCTTGCATTACGTTGGTTATTTTGGTGTGCAATTTTTAAAAAGTGTATATTTTACCGAATAGTGGAATATATGGACATGAATATTAGTTATCTAGTTATTTCAATTTTCAGACTTATTTTTAAATACAGGCAAAAGACAAAAAAAGAAAATTATCTCCATAGCAACGCCATCCAAACTAATAAAAGAAATGAAACAAACTAGATAATTATGCTGTATCTGCCTAACCTACTTAGACGATACGATATCATATCAACCGTATCAGTAAAATAATTATTACATTTTCGTTCAAATACATCATGAGACCAATTGTAATTCAAAGATGTAAAGGAGTTAAAGATTTAAAAGAGTTATTTAAATCTTCAGAGGTAAAGGATGTATAAATCACAAATCTGTTAAATGATTTAGTTTGCGCATGGCTAATATCAAATGTGTGCATCAACAATGTACTTCAATGTAGAAAGAGAAGAGTGTATAATGTTCCCTTGTTAAACAAAGAAAAATTTATTTATTTTCTTTACCAATGCCCAATATTCTAATCGAGTTTACTGCGAAACGCACCGCCGTCGATTTCATTATTTTAAAAGCAGTGTAGGTTGCTAGGTTCAGTTTTCACTTTACCCCACTCAATTACTCAACTCAACTCAACTCTCAATAAAATTTACCCTAGAATCTGTGATATTTTAGTAAAATACTCATAAAGAAAATTTCTTTCTAGTTGTTTATATGACTGCCGAAAAATGGATCGTAACATGTTCAGAGTCCATGTATGCATGTGAGTTTCTTTATTACTATATAACTTATTCCTTCTCTGCAAATACAACAAGTTACTAACAAAAAAATATTCTACACACTACCTAAACATAACAGTAAAAGAATCCTCGACATTACAATTTTTTTGTCATAGATGATAGTATCAAATTCACAACTTCACATTGTTTATATTTTTACTGCTGTTATTAATATTAATGTCATTTATTTAAAGAATAATTCTGTAAATAAATGAGAATGAACATTGTATTGTGCATTTCGAATTACATGAATCTTACATTTGAAAACCTTTCCTTCAGACTCTTACCCTAAAAATACCCTAGGTAAATCCATACTCTAATAATTACTAGTGGTGAGCGTTGAATAAACGAACCGTTTTTTTAGACTGTTTATCTCGCATGAACGGTAGACTAGTTTACGGTCTACCAATAAACTAGTTTACTCGTCAACGAATAAGCCGTGCGATGACTCGTAATCGAACGAGAATGAACGACCGACAACATTTCAATTTCCGAGTAAACATACTTTAGACCTTATGAACCTAAAGGAACACGAAATACGAACTAATCTTCAAAGACTAGCCGTCGACACAACGACGTGTTGTTTTGCCGACTAGTTTCGGCCGTTGACGACCGTTGACAAAACAATGCATTGTATATATATGGGATGACTTGGGATGACTGGTCAATCTTGGCATGGCTTACATTTAATATTCAATCCAGTATTACCTTGTCGTTCAATGTGACCAGGGGGTGCATTTACCAGTTTAATTAAAATACGTAGTCAAATTACCATACTAGTTGAAACTAAATAATTGAATTCCTTGTTTTCTTTCTTTAATCTTAGTATTATATTAATTAGTTAATTTGTAATAATTACTTTGTATGGTTCTTTGGTTGCGTTGAGTGTTTAAATTGTAACTCATTCAAATAACTGTAATTATCTGGCGATTGAAAAGAGTGGCGTGAGTTTCTTGCCAGTTCTTCTCACAGCTCTACCTCGTCAGCGAACTGGCTGTAGGTCAATTGGCTGACAAAATGTAATGTTGACTTTTCATAAGCATCATACTTTATGATCTAAATGAAATAAATGCTTTGACTTTGACTTTGACTTTGACTTTGACTTATAGTTGACGGCCGAAACTAGTCGAAAATGAAACTGTTTTTTAAACTAGTTTATCCTTGACGCTAAACGGTTTCGTTGCGTTGTGTAGAAATACGTCAACGACCCACCACTAATAATTACCCAGCTGGGTATTTTTTACTCTAAATAATGGGTAAATTACCTTAAGTTGGCACTACTGTTGAAAAGTCAAAAGAAAACTTACCAGAGTGAAGACAGAAATTTGTGATAGTAGTATTTATTATGTCCATGGTAATATTAGAAGTTGATTATTTAATATAGCAAATAAAATGCCTATTAATTTGAAAAAAATCTTGTAAGAGGCTAATCTAACTTCTTTTCTGAATAATGTTATTTGATTATTTTTATGTTGGTTCAAAGAGCAATGTTAAATTTAATGTTCATTGTAGTATTGTTTTAATTAATTACTGGTAACACTGTTACAAAATTCTTAAAAAATTGAAAAATGTCGGAAAGTGGTTGTGCTTCGTGTAATTTTGCTTAATTTTTTGTTTTACCTAACTAGTATTGCTTATTTTTGCAAGTAAAATAGTTTAGTTAGAATAATTAATCAATCTGTAAGTAATGAAACATTGTAATTATATTTTTTCTATGTATTTATTTTATAACTGAGCTTGTGTGCATTCCGTGAATTTCAGTGGTTGTTTGTGTTGGTGAGGGTGACGGACAAATGGGTGAAATGTGGTAGAAGTGGATTCAAGCTCTGAAATTCTTGCCGGAATAAAGAAAAGTCAAGTTTCGTTAAAGGTAAACATAGTTTACAAGCTCACTCATATTTAATTCGGAGCGGCGAATGTGCGGAAAGTAACAGGCTGCCTATTTACGCTTTGCAGTGCGGAGCATCTAACACGGAGTTTCCATTGATAGCATTGCACAAAATTTGTATAAATCGTGGATGAATTTCTTTGTATTCGATCAGTTGTTTATCGGGAGTCGTCTTTTCCATTGAATTGGGTCACTGGTGAATCAAAAACTTGTAAATTATCGGATAACGCCAGCCCACAAGATGGCCGACTGTTATTCGTAAGGTACAAAATATTATCTTTTTCATTACATTTTACTACTATTATTTTGTATTGCATTGATTATCAAGTGTCAGTAATGTGTTGTATTATTTGTTTGTTTCACTTATTAAGTTAGCTGTAATAATTATTAGGTTTAGGAATGTCTTTGTTCTAGGTAGTGATTATGTTCATGCTTTAAATAAAAAAAATCTGTTAATTTTGTTTATTGTGTGGGTTAGTAATTGTAGATGTAGTTTATGTTATCACTGCCACATGGCGATCATCCGCATTATGATCAGTCCTGCTCAATATACACTTCATGTCATTGCACTACTTAGTTTATTGCACATAGGAATGTAATGTCAATAAACCTGTTTATTTTGAAAAACATCATACTAAGAATATCACTATAATCATTAGAAACAGTGCTATTTTTCATTTCGTTTCATTGACAGTCATGAGAGCATGCCTTTTAATATCCATTACAGTAACAGATCCATATTCATCTCCATACATTAGCTAACGGGCTTGTTAACCATTTGGTTTAGCAGAATGAGACGTTTGGTGCTTTTAGATAATGTCCGGTGCATCTGGTTCATCAGGGAGTGGAACGGGACGCGGCAGAGGAGGTGCAGGCTCTAGTGGAGCTATAGCTGAGAGCAAACCAGAGGCAAAGGAAAACAAACCAAATCCCAAGATGTCAAAGGCACTGGGAACATCGGCGAAGAGGATTCAGAAGGAGCTTGCAGAGATAACCTTAGATCCCCCACCAAACTGCAGTGCAGGACCAAAGGGAGATAACCTATATGAATGGGTGTCCACCATCCTTGGACCACCTGGCTCAGTGTATGAGGGCGGGGTTTTCTTCCTTGATATCCACTTCTCTCCAGAGTACCCCTTCAAACCTCCTAAGGTAATTAGTTTTGCATAATTTTACAAACCTAATTAATAAATTTAGATAATTTTATGTGAAACATTACTATTTACTACTACCATGTCTTCATGACTAGAGATAGGTTAGATTAGCAATACACTTTTTAAGAATAAGTTTTGTAGATGTTTCTTATTATTATTATTGGTGCAGAATGTAATAAATTCCAATTTGATGTTTTAAGTTGCAACATACAAAATATTTTATTTATCTACTAGTTTATTATCTGGTTTTAATATAATCTAGGTACTTGTACTTAGAAAATTTATAAATAACTAGAAACTAACTATATTTGTGCAATCTGTGGGTGTCATGCAAGGATGCTGATGCTAATGTTGTTATGAAAAATATATCAATACATTGAAATAGTGTCTGGAATAAGGTACACCTGTTTAGATTATAGGTATAACATGGAATTTAATGATGAAAAGTGCCTGGTTCACAACTCTTTCAATCACCTCTGGAATACCAGGATTAAACAGTGCTTTTTTCTTCTCCAAGAGTAAATTTTTGTAAAAAACAATAACAAATGTGTTTTAAAATATTAAACGAAACTACATTGTGTTCCTAAAAGATTAGACATGACATAATTATGCTTTGTATAGGTAAATTTTTTTTGCTACCCTATCCATTTTTCTCAGAAAGGTCCGACATGTCAGTGTTGTTTTGCTTGTTTGTATTACCATTAACGGTTTATCGAAACTTCGCTCGACTCTTTGGAATCTCTCGTTTTCATTATTGTTTATCATTTTTTTGTAAACGCTTTTTGATGATGATTAATAGCTTTTCATTAACTATCATTATAAGTAGTTATCTTGTAAGCTCAGATGTATTTTACATAGTTTGAGTAAAATTTATATTTATTTAAGTTTACGTTTGTTTCTTATCAGATGTAATAAAATTTAAAGAATTTCGTAAAGACACTCGCCAGGAATAATATTCTGAATGCGCAAAAAAGTAGCTACGATGCGGTCACAATGTAGGCCGAGGTCAGACCACTAAAAATACTGAACAGGTCGCATCACATCGATTACTGTCTCGCATCATGTTCTCAACTCATCAAATTACATCGTGATCATCCGTTGTCGTGAGAAACGCTAACATAAAAACTTTCGCTTTTACAAATCAAATAATAAACCGAATAATATTAAGATCCGTTTGTATCAAAGCGTGAAAAATACGAAGTTAGTTATACCGAAGTCTGGAGTCAATATTAGGCGCTTGTTGGTTCGTAGAAAGGACTCTTTAGGTCGAGAAACAATATTTTTGTATGTTATTAATTTCCGCTTCGAAAATAACTTACAAGATTTTTTAGCTTCACTAAAAACCTTTGAAAGTTATATCGATATTAAAGTCGTTCGGTTGTCTCGTCTTCTAACCAAAACCTAAATAAAGAAGCTCATGTACACTTTTCTCGTTAGTGGAACTGGTTTTAGGGACCACTTGATTTTCTTTGGGAGAAACTAATTTTGATTGTCTGAAGGATTGCTGCTCCCCTTGTGTCCATTGTGGGGTAACCGGCCCTTTATAGTCGTAACAATGTAAACACCATTCGTATTCAGCCACATGTCTTTTTCATACGCATGTTCAGTACAATAATACTTAAACACATTTTTGCGAAGAAACGACATACGTCTTGGTAAAGTGGGCAATTCTTGCGGTTACCTAAATATTACTCATTCATTTTTTGTTCGACCCTAGTTTTTGCATGATATCAGAACAATTTCCTAGAATTCGGGGCTTATTAAGGCTACAAGACCTAATAATGGTTGATCTCGTCTTTCTGTTGTCTACACCGTTACTATTCATGGATCATTAGAAATCAAAATATGCACATTCATTCGATAAATCCATCTTTTAGCATCTTTTATTTTTGATAAATTTAATAAGTAATAAAAATGGGTCGTGTAATATCATCTAATAAAGCCGCAAGTTTGCAAAAATAACGATGGTTTCACCGCTCTTGAACCTCGTTTAAATGCTACTACTTATTGACCATCAGTCATTTTTATTCTCAAATATAAAAATACATCGTTTAGCATCATCCCATTATAAAAAGCGATGACATAACTAACTACCTGAGCGTCCTTTTCGCTTATTGTCGTATGTCGCTTGAGGGATAAAGGATGAGATTGTATTTTCTTGTTTTATTGCACGTGTTTTCTCGATGCGATGTTTCATATTTTATACTAGCTGCGGCTTAGCCCGCGCGAAAATTGCTATGTGTTTAATTAATGTAACTCGGGAATCAGAGCGATTTTCGGGATAAAAAGTAGCATATTTCCCGAAACCAAATCAATCTACATACCAATTTTCATCGAAATCGGTTTAGCGGTTTAAATTTAATATAGTCGTTAAGTATTCTTAAACTTTCTAAATCACCGCGCAATTTTGTTAGTTTTTCTTTCATAAGAACCACAAACACACCAAAAAAAGAATAAACGAAATTGATCTAGCCGTTCACGCGTGATGCCTAGACCAAGGGAAATAGGGATTCATTTTTATATAGTATATAGATTAGGTATTTACCAAAACGCACAATATTATATTGCTCAGATATTTCAACTAAATTAATCATGTTTTATGAATTTCAAATTGTTCGAAATTATTAGTATTTTCTCGAAACACATTACACGACATTATTAGACAAAATCTCTCATATGGATGGATACTATTTCTTTATTTACTGACCACGTCGGGCGGCGTTGCCTCTGCCTTCCTATTGAAGATATAATGAGTTATGTCGGTCGGCCGCCAACCCATTAGGGCGCACGTTTTTCAGTGTCTGTAGGCTCTCGTAAAACGTATTCAACAAATATTCATATTGCTAACTGGTTTAAAATATCATGTGTTGCAGTAAATGTCCACTTCTTTCAATTTTATTAGTTCTCACATGAGGATACAAAACTTTCCCATGTTTGTCTTGCTTAGGTGTTTGTTAATGATTTGTAAGACTCACAACAGGCCTTGTTCCATAGTGCTGGAGTTGTCTTCAAAAATATATTACCAATCAATCATTCTTACATGTCTAAATATGTGTTGTTTTCATGTTCCAGGTGACATTCCGAACTAGGATATATCATTGTAACATCAACAGTCAAGGTGTGATATGTCTAGACATTCTCAAAGACAACTGGTCGCCTGCACTGACTATATCTAAAGTTCTACTATCAATATGCTCACTGCTGACTGATTGTAATCCAGGTAAGCGCTATTACTTACAATAAATTATTAGATCTCTTTAAATAATGCACTCTTAACCTCACCGTAAACATTCACCTGTAATGTACCAACTACCTATCTGACTGCAGAACATTTGCTTGTATGTAACATTCCTGATTCAAAATATTGCACATTGTATCATCAATTTGTTCACTGTAGTGCTCGGTTCACCTCCTTCACCAACATAATGCTTGGATCTGTAATTTTACATTACAGCAGAATGCTTGCAGTCAGGAAACACCTTTAGGAGAAAAGAGATAATTAACATATTTGCTATATTATATGGAGGTATAAAAATAATACCAATCAGAATTTCATAAATATTTTTTACTTTCATGGTTAGGTTATGGTAACCCCGATTCGTAATTAAGAATACTATGTATTTGTCTATAAGTAGAATAGTATATAGTAGTAATAGAACAGAAGTAGTGCTTACTTCGACAGTTGACACAATTATTGCAGTTGTTAAATATAATAAAGAAAACACCATATTTCAAGACTACTGCCTACACTATTATTCCATGGTTAACATAGCTATGTGTGTTTTAATATAATTACTAGATCTAATCTGTATTTCTATCAAACATTAATCTTTTACTTCTTACATGATATATATACATTTACTTTCTAACACTGAAATTTAATGCGTCGTTCTTAGAGGTCAAAGCCCTCTCGCCCTTTCGTCCTTACGCTTGTTTTGTTCGTACCTGCACACTATGGCACGGTTTATTTATATCGATACTAGTTATTGACATGACCGTTTGTAGAAAATCGTGAATATATGTTAGATTTATTTGATATTAAGAGATATTTTTCTTTAGAATTTGTCAGATGGAAATTGTATCTATTGCTTCTTCTTCTTATCGAGTGGTAAGTAGTAGTGGTTAGTGGTAACAGCCGGGACCGATTTTAACGTGCCTTTCCGAAGCATAGAGACGCTCAGATAAAATGCCACTATGCAGTCACCCATTCATGAGCAAGCCACACTCTTTATTGCTTAACCCATTGATAGTTTACCGATCAGTGAGCGCAACGAGTTATGAGCACCTCAAATGTATTGTGAAGAGATACTTATAAATGTTATGAATGTTTCAGCGGATCCACTGGTGGGCAGCATCGCAACACAGTATCTCCAGAACAGAGAGGAGCACGATCGCATCGCGCGCCTCTGGACCAAGCGCTACGCGACATGATTTGTTCGCCGCCGCCCGCCCGCCAAGGAACAACCTGCAGTATCATACTCAATACCATTCTGTTCTAAATCCATCCTGTTCACCTAAATGTAAGCTTATAATTATATCCAAACACTAGGACGCCCTGTGCGACACTTTTATTAATTCGTCACTTAACGAACGTAGCGCACCGGGCGCGTCATGTTTATACAGCTTATTAAATTTTTAGTTGCAATTAATGTGATGTCATCATGCGGTCTGAATTGTATAATTTTAGAAAGACTAAAGATTTAGTTACGAATTGAACGATTTCTGTTGATGTTTCTAGCTCTGTGTTATATAAATACAGTAATAAGTTTACTAATGAAAGTGTATCGTAGGTTAAACCAGTGATTTGAGTCAATTTTGCCGCTATATCGCAATGATCTCATACACTTGAACTGTTACTACTTATGTGTAAGAATATTTGGACTATTGCGATACCTACTATTATATTAATTTGGGAATAAATCGCATTATTGTCTTGTAAAAATGTTTTTGATTTCAGGGTATAATCTCCATGTTTTTGGTTTGATTATTATATATAAATACTAAACATTTTAACTGCTGTCAGTGTCCCCCACTATGCCATTGTATGAATCCTTTCTCTGCAATGTGAATTTAATGAATATTAAATGTGATATATTAAACTTAACTAATGGCACTTGTTATAGTGGAATATTAGCTCAAATATTCCTAAAGGAACTGGCAATATATGGCTATGTAGGATATAATTTCATTCTTCAATTCTTTAGAATAATAGTCTTATTTAAATTATACAAAATGCTACACACAAATACAACAACAGTCTTTGGTAAAACTGAATGGTTGTAAACTCATACTATGCGTCTTGTGTATTGACGTAGTATAATTTTAGTACCAACTCTCTTTGAAGGGAACCTGACAGAACTGGCAGCATTGACAAGTACAAACTCTCTTAAATTTCCCAAACAAAAGCTTTATTGATTATTTCAATGCTTTGTAATTATCATTTAGAATAACTGATTTGGTCAAGTCAAAGCAAATTTGTGCTTAATTTCTAGTGAGATGTCACATGTTGGCAGAGGAATGGAAAAATAGTTTCGTGAATGTATAAAATGAAAGTGTCGGATGGTCTATAATGTAGTGAATGTGATCAACCATTACTTGAGAGTACTGCATATTATATTTATTGTAACATTAATCGAATCTAGCTTGGGTTTATTTACTTTATTTAGTGAAGGGCAAATTATATCAAAGCCTTATTTGACTGAAAACGGGCAAGTTACATTAGATAGGTTTTTCAACTTGGTCCATTTTGTTAAGGATTAGATAGTCAAATTATTTGAAATTTATGGAACTTCGCGACAAAAGATTCTGGGTTAATTTTATTTGTTTAATATTGTGCAATCGAATTGGATTTATTACGAAATGTTTAGTTATATTTTGCATTATTGATGTATAGTATTTGCATTATGATTTTGAACTCGATTGTGTAGAATAGGTCTGGTATAATTGATATCCTATTTATTTTTATAATAATGATCTTGTGAAGGTATACTGTGCGTACACGTACCGTGCTGTGCTATCAGTAAGTTTTCATAAATACATCTCAATTACGTCGATATAAAGTGACCCGACAATATTAATGGAACAGCGTCAGGAAAGCGCCGGCTATGGATTTGATGTATGTTTTACTCATTACACAACACATATCAAACATTACATCGAAATGAACTGATTTTATAATAATTTGAAAGCTACCTACCTAACATGAATGAAGTGCCAAAACTCAGGCATGTTGGCCTCCGCTCGTCTGACATCTCCCGACTTTTCTAAAATATTCCGTTTAGTATGTAAACAGTTATAGATGTAAGTTATTTTATTATCTAGATAATGTATGTCTTAACCCTAGTACTATAGAATTTTAGTGTTGTAATGATTTTAGCTAAAAGTGTATGTCGCGCGTATATGAATGTTTGGTGATACCGTCGTGTTATAAGTTTTATAGAATTGAGTGATTTCGTTGTCGAAACTGGTGCTGTGAGATTCAGATGCTTGCGACATACAAGAGAGAGAGAGGAATACTGATGCTGTATTCGGGACTGGATATATTTTGTCATTGTGATTTTTTAATTATTTTTTAATGTGGCTCGTAATGTGTTGCTTGCAAGACAACAGCTGTATTTAACGCGACTGATGTTCCTCGAAACTCAAAGTTCATGCTCTGATACCTAACCATCCTTTGTTACAATTTATATCATGGTATAAAATAGGAAAATAAAAATGTGTGTAACTAGGACACTGATCGCTGTTTCATTTTCATTTCAAATACCTTACGCCTAAGTTAATAGAAATTAAAATTCATCTTAGATAATTGCAGATTTTATTATAAATATACACGACCTAGAAACACTTTGAAAACATTACATTCATCTAATTATTCCGTTTTAAAATTAGATGCAATTTTATTATCATTTATTAAAATAATTAATGGACATGGCAATCAGTGAGATCGCGTCATTGTGATATTGCGTCTAATTAATAAACGAATTGTACAAATCTAATATAATAATGTGCACCACTTCTACATTGGTTAAATATGAATAGTAAAAGGTACAATAATTTTAATACTATAAATGGTTGAATTGAGATTTCGGCAAATATAAAAAAGTATGAAAATTCAGATACGATTTTGGCATAATGTATCCATTTTCTATTCGAAAAATCAGTCTTCTACACTGAGCACACTGTGGTGGAACTGGAAATATGTGGGTCGGTAGGAAAGTGACTAGAACGCAAAATGTCCACTTGTCATAAACGAAGAGATCGCAGAATGCACACAGTTCGATTTGTAAAATGACGAGGTCGTAATAAGCCTTACTCGCAAAATGACTACATCGCGAAAATACTATTTTACTTGCAGGTCGTTAAAAGCCTTACTCGCAAAATGACTATATCGCAAAAATGCCATGATTAATATGTTTGCATATGTATATTTTATTCTATTTTCTTATATTTTCTTGGTCTGCCTTTTTAACCCTTTCATGGACACTGCTGTAGACACAATATATGTTTTATTGTCATCACGGCCATATCCGTTTGTTGTCCCGGAAGTGTTAAGTTGGAAGTTGTTTTAAATATATGTAATGAATGGCTAAGTCGAAATGGCCCAGTGGATAAGGCACCCGCTTTGTAAACACGAGGTAATGGGTTCGAATCCGGGCAAGTACCAATGTGATTTTTCAAATCATATGTACTTTTTAAGTTTATCTTGGACATTTCTGACTGACGGTGAAGGAAAAACATCGTGAAGAAACCTGGACTTAAATGTCTGAAATTACCAATCCGCCTTGAGCAAGCGTGGTGATTAATGCTCATACCTTCTTTACATGAGAAGAGGCCTTTGCCCTGCAGTGGGACAGTAAATAGGCTGGTATTATTATTATTATTATTATAATGAATGGAATCACAGCTTTATTTCCAAGTGCAGGCATTAGGAACTCGCTATGCAGACACCAACATTTCACCACGGTGATGCACTCACCATTTATCACGTTAGTCAAAAGTGTCATAGCGGCCCAGTATTATTCCACTGCAGGGAAAGGTCTCTTCTCATACTGAGAAGGTATGAGCATTGATCGCCACGCTTGCTCAAGGCGGATTGGTAATTTCAGACATTTAAGTCCAGGATTCCGTACGATGTTTTCCTTCACCATCAGTCAGTAATGTCCAGATACTTCAAAAGTACACATGATTTGTAAAATCACATTGGTACTTGCCCGGATTCGAACCCCTGACCTCGTGTTTACGAAGCAGGTGCTCTCACCACTGAGCCATTACGACTCGACACAAAAGTGTAATTAGCTTTACCAGGATGTAGTCATTTTGCGTCTAAGGTGTTCTTAAACGTAGACAATAAGAGATGGTGAAATTATACGATTTAGTCGTTTTGCGTGTGAAGTCATTTTGCGATTATGGCATTTTGAAATTAGGACTTTAGGCGATATTGACATTCTGCGATGTCGTCGTTTGTCATAAGTGGACATTTTGCGTTCTAGTCACTTTCCGACCTACCCAAATATGTGCATTGTGCTTATAAAACTCTGCTATTTGCAGATATGGCAATCTACACGTTACCTACATACTGATTCTAATCATTTCTGATGGTAGCTAATAATATTCGATAAATAGCACTTTTAATATTAAACATTTAAATCTTATAATAAAGTAAAAAAATCTGAAAATAACAATAAAAAATAAATTATCTCAAAATATACATAGACATTGCAGAGGTGTACTTATTCACAACTTATTAAAACGAACTATGGATTTGGAAAATATTGGACACTGCTATTTTTACTTTTTTTGCTGCTTTTTTAATTAACGTCTAAATTTAGAGATAGTAAAAAGTACCGTATCTTGAGCTTATACCGTCTCGTACTGACTGCGGATGGAGCGAGCGAGACAGCATGCGAATACTACACCTAGGAGCTGAAACAAGACGACATGGGTTACGTAATGTCTGGCAATAATTTGTAAGATATCTTTGTACAATCAAAGACAGCAAGCATGTTTGTGTGGTAACCTATAATTTGTAAGTGCAGTAAGCCAAAATAATTTTAAATTTAATATGTTCACTTTGTAATGTAATAATTATGCTGTACTTATGTTGGTAACCCTATTAATAAATAAATAAATAAAATTTGCACTGAGCGGGAATCGAACCCGCGACCATGAGGATATTATTCTCAGTTGGTTTTCAACTTATCTCGAGGCATCGTTGTGAGAGTGATGTCAAATGGGCAAATAGATTTCTTAAAGTTATCCGTTGAACAAATCAACTTGATTGTTTTTTGTACCTATCTGGCTCAAAATAATAATTCTAACAAATTACCTGTACAATAGCAACTCCCAATCCAACACCGCCGAGCACCATAGCGATATCTTTGAAGTAAGTGACGAGTTTGTTCAAACAGCCGCCTTTGTTCAAGTGATCAGAGTCGATAGTGCACGGCACAGGGTTACCGGCAGAGATCTCCTGGCCAGAACAGCAAGTGTTGGGCAATGTGATGTTGTTGTTAGCCCAGTCTTGGGGACCGTTGATGCCGCAGCATTGCAACTATAAATACAAAATAAATAAATTAAATATCAGATTCACAATGTATTTGGGCAGACCCCTAACAAGGTAGCCGAGCCGACCTGAAAAGGTTAGCGGGCAACTGGATGAAGGTGGCACACAACCGGCTAAGATGGCAGACATTGGAGAGGCCTATGTCCAGCAGTGGGCAGTCTTTCGGCTCATAATAATATATGATAAATCATATTATTTCGCGAGGCCGCTTGCGGCTGTGTGAAACCAGTCCTACTAATATTATAAATGCGAAAGTTTGGGTGTATGTATGTAATTATGTGTGCGTGTGTGTGTTTGTTACCACTCAGCGCCTAAACGGCTAAACCGATTGCGATGAAAATTGGTATGTAGATAGATATATTAGGTGCCGAAGACGAACATAGGCTATTTTTATCGAATCGAAATTTGAAAATCGGACATGTGTATGTGCGGGCGAAGCCGTAGGGCGCAACTAGTATATTATTAAACTTGTACTTACATCAGTCTGGAGGATATCAAAGGTCTTGGCCACGTCCTTATTAGTGGGGTAGTCTTTGATGGTCCTGTTCAGGTGGTCAACTATAGAATTTTCTAGATCTTGTTGCTTCACATACGCCGCGATGCCTACAGCGAGCTCAGCCACGAAGATGATCAGCAGGAATATCGAGAACTGGAAGAATAGAAGTGCGATATTAATATTTATTAATAAGCACATAACTTGATGTTTCTTAAATAACTTACATTTAATTCATACACAATTTAGGTTTATTCAATGCCAAAATATAGGTAAGTTTAACGAAACTGTAATAGGTTCGTTGATTTATCTTAAAGTAAAAAAAAAAGCCGTCGGATCTCTGGTTTAGAAGACACCCTATCATCTCTATATTATTTTCTCATGGATATTATAATTTGGAATTCCAGGTACCGGCCACTGCAACAGTAGTTACTTGCGTAATAACTACAGTGCGAAGTCTGCAAGCGAGTCGGCCCATAAGGTAAGCAGCGACCGTTACTTGTGATTACTTGTGAACAAAGAAAGACATGAGCCATATTGACCATATTGGAAGCATCACATCAGCCAGTTAATTTCTTCTCGTGTACAGACACTGCAGTACCTACTTTAAACAATTATACTATCAAGCCTTCCGACAATATAAAGAGACCTAATACCTACCTACTATCAACTAATTAATACCTACAATAGTAAACTGTACAATACTCAAACAAATAATAAATTAAGTTTCAATCCGTTAGCCACGTCGCTTATCTAAGCCAGCCCGCATCGCGCATCGTTTAAACAGAATACTAATCGGTTATTGATTCCTACTTGAATTACCTATACTACACGGTCGTGCTGTCTCATGCAGCGCTTCTGAAGTCGAATAACCAATTTCCGACGTTCGAGATTGCCAGGGTGTGGGTATACCTTAGAGATATAGGGTTAGTCCACTCTGTCTGTACTATTAGAAGTTCTACTAGTAAAGCAAAAGGTATGGTACCTACCATCTGTAGGCGCTACTTTGTCTCTTAGTAATACAAAAATGACCTAAATTATTAATATAATTATTATTTACTTTTATGCAACATAATTTTGTAAGCAGAAATTTTATTATTATTTATCATTAATTTAGACTATCCGTAAGATAATTAAAAAACTAATATACAAGTACATATCTATAGGTATTTTAGTAACAATGCCGAGGCTTTCTTTTTATCAAGCACTAGCCTTCTACGGTGCTGATTCACCCGCGTTAGGTTACATTTTTCGTTACCTCTCTGCTCCCGTCGCCAGTAACGTGATGTTACATAGCCTTCCTCAAGAACTGAGCTATCAAACGCAAAAAGAATTATTCAAATTCGACTTAGAGATTAGCACGTTCCACAAACAAACTCTTCCGCTTTTAAGATGACTAATATGACTAACGTGACAAACCGAAGTGCCTAGTTCATTTTACAGCACTTGAAATATACCATGCTGATAAGTTGTAGTACAAAAATAAATCGATTATACCGGCACTACGGTAGGTACTCAAACGGTGTAAACTTATTAAGTTTACCTAGTGCATAAGTAAAGTACTTTTTGATCTATAGCCAGATAAGATACACTTCCAAGAGCCAACAAGCTATACTATCTCAATTAAATAATACGATTACATTTTGAAACATCAATTTTTTAGCTTTTAAATTATATCGATGTACTGGATAAATGCGGAAAACCATAGGGACAGCACATAGCAGTGGGATAGTGAAAAAAATAAAGTAATTTTTCTGAGGATATACTTCTACTGCGGCTAGACTGGACGGACAGTCGATAGAGCGAACTTACCTATGACACTCAGGTAGGAATAGAATACGTAGCTTTCCTTTAGCGTAACTGAGCTGTAAGGATTTATGTCACCGATTCGAAAACTTATATAAAGGTGTTACATATTGCAATGCATATATTTCTGATTGTTAAACATTAGCCTGAAGGTGTTTATTTTAGTTGCATTGTTCATTTGTCGATGACATCACATGGCATGAATGAATAGTGATATCAACAATGCATTAATACCCGAAACAGTTTCCTGAATAATTGTTCCACCCATATACATACTTATACATAATGTAGTTACATAGACGCTACATAAGTTAATTGTAATTGTTTCCAAAGAGTCATAGACACACTCAATGCCAAGCTTATTGAATGATTTAGGTCATGAGTGATACTTATAAACGTTATAAACTGCCTGACAAGGGTAGAGCTATGAAACTAGAACAACATTTTGCTTACTTGATTTCGCTGCTCAAAAATGTTAAACTTTAGAAATTGAAATTGACTGCATAATTGCGCATGTAGATTTTCAAACTATAAACACCTATTTTTTTTTTGTTGTTTTACAAATCATGGGCACTATCTGTAGCCCCTTGACAGTGCACTTCGCTTTTAAAGCGAAGTGTCAAAATACCCCTAACTGTGTACTTCGCTTTTAAAGCGCGATTCAAGATGGCCGCCGACCAAAAATGAAAAAAAAATCGAACATGTCTAAAATCGGTAGTACTCCAACTGTGTTAATCGTTATAACTCCCTGATTTTAACGGTTATTGTCAACTAAACGCAACTAATAACGATACCAACATTAAATAAATATAGACATTTAGATGTCAAATATAAATTGTCATAAAAGTCTCTTGTCAGTGTTATTTACGCGCGCGAGAGAACTCTTTCGTTCTCCTCTTTTGTTGATTTCTTAAGTTTTTTATATAGTAGCCAGTATTGTTTTTACCTCAAAACGTTGGAAATCTTATCTATTTGTGAAGTGTTATGTTTTATTTGAAAACAACGCTATCGTGATAAAGTCATGGAACCTTTTTTTTGTCAAGGACCTTTTTTTTTTTTCAAGTGGTTCAAGTGGTTCAAGTTTTGTGTTATTTTATCGAAATAATAAAGTAAGCACTTGTAACAGCTGCTAACTATGTTTGTGTTAAGTGTGTGAACCAAACTACAAAATGGATATGCCAGATGTTGTAAGTATTCTTAGAATTTATAAACAACGGACCCTATTGTTTACGTTAGCGATCGGATTTCGCTCGGGTGTCGGGTTACGGCTTTGTCAAGGTCTCATTGTGAAATAGTTAATGACAAGGAATGTTATTGTTTATTGATTTAAGAGTTTAATGTGTGCAATATGTATGTAATATGTATATATTATGTATTTAAAACATTAACTTTTTCGATTACGGGTATTTTTTTTAAATAATAGATATTTATGTAATTTGAGACGTCATAAAATACCTATTTTTTTTTAATATTATTTTAATTAAAAATAAATATATATTGCCTTGTAGACCAAAAGGGACTATAGTCCCTTTTATTCATCTGTTGGTAGAAGGCGTAACGGGACTTGACTCCCTTTTTAGCTCCTCTTTGAAAATTAAGAGATATCGCGAAATTAAAATTGCTGAGTTGCGAATACTGAATTTTCGCGATTCGCGGTAATTAGATACACTGATGCGCGCAATTGACATTTATAGCCTACACTGCTGAGGGGATATATAGTTTTTGTTTTTGGCAACGTGTCTCTTCCACTTAGTATTTTTACACACAGTAGCTACATATTTAAATAGTTACCGATATCATTTTGTTTTGATTGCATTTTCCATTCGCTCTGCCAGAACAATGTATGTAAGTATATTACATTTATGTGATTTATGTAAAACGATTACTATCAGCAGAGTGCAAGGTCGAGCGTATACTTGTACTTTTATACAGTGCTGTGGTTGTTTACTGACCGTAACTTTTAAAGCATATATAGATCGCAATAGTTTGCGTCATTGAGCACAACAAGCAATTTCTTTTATGCCACTATGTGGGCTAATTAATTGCATGAACTTTGTACAACATCTATGTAACTGCTGTTTGTTTGGATTGTTTCTTCAGGTGAAAGAATAAGAAAAGAATAGCATAATAGATATTTCACTTGGTTTCTCACATATTTAAGCGTCTTGAAAGAAACACATTGATCTATTGTTGATGTAGCAAAATTTATGTCACGGAAGACATGAGAGACATCCGTAGCTCGTTTTAACAAATTATTGATCAAGTTTAAAAATCTTTGATATTACTAAACTTGTAGGATCCTTCCTCTCACATGCAACAAACACTCTATTGATTCTTATTAGTATTTTATCTTACAGACCATTAATAGCCGTAGGTATTTATAATTGCTATGAAAATGTTTACATTGTAAATTATAAATATCACATAGCATTAGATTTGTATACATTTTAGAATTGTTATATTCAATCACGAATGACACCCGGTAGGTATTTATTCTAAAAGAATATAAGCATCTGCATTCTTTTTGAAGCGAATCCAGGCCCAATTTTAAAATTTTGGACACCTTATAGAGAACTTGAACAATTTCTCGGCAATTATACATTCCTAAAAGTACATTAATAATCTGGATTCACTAATAACAATGTGATTATATACTATGGTGAATGTTCTGCTGTGAGAGAATTCAAACTATTCAAAGCCAGAGCGTTTGGGATAATAAATTAAGATAAAACTTTAAAATGTTGCTAAAACTAAATGTTTCTAAAATTAACTTTATGTTTTGTTGTTCTCAAATTCCACATAAACTACCGAATTTATTTAATTCTATTTTCATTGTTAATAATAAAATAAAATTTGAGTTACTGTTATGCCTTTTTGATTGGGACTGAAGAAGAGCACTGCTAGTAAGTTTTATTCTAGGTAGGTACAGGTGATATTGTATCTTGTTAACATTTTCTGGGACAGTAAACGTATTATATAGCCGTCTATTGTCATGAAAGGGTTAACTAAAGAGACGAACAGCAAAGAAAGAACCTTGGACATTACTGACTGACGATAAAGCAGAACATGGTGGCAAACTGAATTTATAAACAAGTGAGGATAGCTAAAAATCAAACTAATGATGATAATGATAACCCAAATATGATTAAGATTCGAATCGGATTTTGACTTTCGGCGATTCAGATTTCGGCGTAAGAATGATTGAGAAAATAATAAAAATTATTCAGTTCAAAACTAAAGTTTTAACAACCCTGAGGACATTTAGGGTTTTGTTCTTTACAATATTATCGTCGCATCATGCCTATCAGTGTCACGGACGTTTATCCACTTTAAAACTGAAATATCTCGACACGTATATATTTAAATTTACTTTAAACATCCACTAATTGAGTGCAGTAATGAAGAGAATTAATTTTCACCTATTCTAATAATTGACTATGTAACGAAACCGCCAATAGCATAAAAAATAAAATTGAAAGTGTCGCCGTAGTTTATCAAATAAAATTGTCCATGTTACTGACCACGCGACCTTTCCCGTTATCGATGAAAGGGACAGGCGTGGGTTGGCAGACCAGATCAATTAATATTATCTAAAAGTGGGGTATTATAATTATACTATGTCAACGTCAATACTCGATTTTTTTAATAACAAGCTATATATTATTAAAAAAAAGTCCGCCTGCCTAAAACAAAGTGAAAAGCGTGCTAAAGATATAGACATACATACTTACATACATACATACATACGCTCGAAAAACATTACCCTCCTTGACTGTGGTAGCTGGGCAAAAACTCGAAAAATGTAATAGTATTCACTGTCAAACTATCTGGCTCCAGAATAAAGACTCAAGAATGGAAGCTTCTTCAAGATGCTTTTCATTAGTGTTCATTAAAAAAATCAATTTGTTTATGCAGGTGTCAAAGCGATGAAGGTTAATTGGATATTAAGGTGAAGATGAGACGCGTTCGAAAATTAACGTGATGTCTATTTCAGGAACCACTTAGTGAAGTGTTATCCTCAAAACAACATTAAAACCGATAAGTCTATTTCCCTGTACCGAAAATTACGACGACATCGCATCGGACAGAATAAAAAATTACGTAAGGCAACTTGGTTTGTCAGAATGAATTTGTTTACACGCATCGTCAAACACGTGTCATAATACCCTAACACCCTAAAGAACAGGGGTTTATTTATAGCTGGACAGGGTGAAGTATTTACCCATAAAGATTAAATTTTCCACGATTTGGGGTTCACAAAAAAGTCCTACTACGCAACTTTGTTTTAAAATCTTGCACAATATAATTTTATTATGATTCAGTTATATTTAAGTATTTTCTGCCAGAGTCATCAGACTCATCAGTTTATCACACGATAACAATTGAAATAATGGCGGCAGCTTGTTTTGTATATGAAACACATTGTGTAGTAGATGAGTGTGTAGTTGCTCTGTAGATTTCAAAATGTAACAGTCGCAAATTGGTGTTAAGAATTTACAACACAACTTGTTCGCATGTATTTGCAAGATGGCGAGAAAGAAAGAAACTGTACTAAGTAAATATGAAATTGACCTGGATTTTGAATTTTTATTTTTAAATGCAATAACTCTTTGGTAAAAAAAACCATTATCGTAAAAATTAACGAATTAAAATTGTTCGAAGACTTCTCTGCTGGACAAAGGCCAATTATTGCATTATTTGGGAAGGTTTGTCAAAATCACAGAATATCAAACCGTTTGACACTCGACAAAAATAACCTAATTTAAAATTAATGTTACATTACGAGTATAATATGTATTCTTCTTTTCGTGTCGATGGCAGAATCTTTATTGGGATTTGCCATCGTGGTGTAGTAATTAGTTTCACGGCGTTTGCCACTACTAACAGGGAGGGCCCGAGCATATTTATGTATTGATGATATAATTTTTTTAACGATTCCAAGTAAACATTTCATCAATGACATAGGCTCGTATTTATAAACGCATTTCAGATATTGAGTTGAGTACGCGTACTTGAATCATACTCCTGTCTCTATCTAACTAGGGGCCCGAGACCGTAGTTAGAAAGAGACGGTATTAAGTACGCGTACTCAATAGTACTCAAGTAAACAACACATTCACGGGTCTTGGTGTACGCTTTTATAATAAACTACCCATTGTCGTTTCGAATCTACCCTTAGATAAATACAAACAAACTGTTAAAAACCGTCTTATTCAAAAGGGTTATTAGAATATTAATGATTATTTAAATGATAAAATAGCATGGGTATAGTTGCTCGTTTAATGCAAGAATAATGTTATATTGATTAATTATTATTATTGTAGTTATATTGACTTTGATTAACATTATATTATTATAGGAAAATTAAAAAAAAAATGTTGACTATTGCAGTAAAAGTTTGATGTGAAGTGAATGCATATCATGATCATTATGAACTCGTAAGACATAACATTTTATTATGGTTCTTTTTACCACCCATGCCTTGCATTGTCATGCTCACTAAAATGTCATGACTTGTGGTGTCGTATTGGCCGGGTCATCACGAGTGTGATACGTGACTTAGAAAAGTGTAACACCGAATAACACGTCCCCGTAAGTTTACGAATACGAAACACTTAACAACGAATGCACGCTACCTCGAAAAACTTAATGCCGTGAAAATGCGATCTCGAATAACTAAATCTCTAATATTCACTTTTTCGAAACACTTAACAACTAATGCACGTTACCACTAAAATCTCAATACCGTAGCAATGTGATCTCGAATAACTAAACCTCTAAAAGTCATCGTAAAAAGTCTTTATTTATTCATATAACAATCAACTAAATAGAGAAAAAGTAATAATTATGTTTCAATCAACCAAATCAACCGTTTTCCCATTTGAATACAATCAACCAAATCGAACATTAAAAAAAAAACTTAAAAAAGTTAACGTTTAAAATAGCACAAGTATGCAAGACCATCTAAAAATGTGGTTAAGTCCATTGTTTCCTTTTTTTCCAAATGTTTTTTAATTTTTCATCCCTATTTTCTTTTTTCTTTGCTCTGTTGGTTTCTTGAGACACACACTGTCAATAACATTTTGTATTTAAACGTCTGTCTAAAGTAAACAAATATCCTTCGTGTAGTAATAGTCTTTTATTCTTTTTAGATAATAGAAATTGTAATTGCGCCATCATCACTGTCCGCAAATTACCGTTACAACTATTGTAAGAACGGATAATACAGCTAATATTTTTTTCTAAGGAAAAATTTAATTATTTGGTTGAGTGACACATAGTATACATTTACTTTTCTCAGTTATTTTTATATTTTATTTAGTTGATTGTTATATGAATAAATAAAGACTTTTTACGATGACTTTTAGAGGTTTAGTTATTCGAGATCACATTGCTACGGTATTCAGATTTTAGTGGTAACGTGCATTAGTTGTTAAGTGTTTCGAATAAGTGAATATTAGAGATTTAGTTATTCGAGATCGCATTTTCACGGCATTAAGTTTTTCGAGGTAGCGTGCATTCGTTGTTAAGTGTTTCGTATTCGTAAACTTACGGGGACGTGTTATTCGGTGTTACACTTTTCTAAGTCACGTATCACACTCGGTCATCACCTTCCCTCTAATATGGCGAAGGTGATGATGGCTGGTCTGTGCGTCATGCTCGTGAACGGGTGCTACCTGGGATGACTGGTCAATCTTGGCATGGCATACATTTAATACTTAATTCAGTATTACCTTGTAGTTCAATATGACTGGGAAATGCATTTACTTTTTTTTAATTTTAATTAAAATACGTAGTCAAATTACCATACTAGATGAAACTAAATAATTGAAATCCTCTATTTTCGTTTCTTTTCTTTTTTTAAAAATGTTATTAAATAATTAGTTGTTTTGTAATAATTACTTTGTACGGTTCTTTGGTTGCGTTGATCTGTTAAAATTGTTAACTCATACAAAAAATTTTAATTATCTGGCGATTAAAAAGAGTGGCGTGAGTTTCTTGCCAGTTCTTCTCACAGCTCTACCTTGTCAGCGAACTGGCTGTAGGTTAATTAGCTGACTTCATGTAATATGACTTTTCATAAGTATCATTCTTTATGATAAAAATGAAATAAATACTTTGACTTTAATACCTGAGCTTCGTTTATAAATACGACCCTTGATGAATTGATAATTCATGTTATAATTTATCTATTATATCATCAATACTTATTAAAAACGAGGTCACTTCATCGACTCAGTGTTATACCTGACATTTGAACTTTGCAATGAATGATCGGATTTTTTTATTAGTCTATCTACCTATATCTATACCGTCAAGGCAAAGCAACATCCAAGATTTAATAACATTTTTTTATCCTACTCCTTCCAGAATGTTTTGGTTTTGACGCATAAATTTATACGCTGATTCACGTGTTGTTTATTAATGTCTGCTATCAGTCTGTTCCCAATAAAAAAATACAGATATTCTTATGTCTGACTTGCTTGTGCAAAACAACTACATAACATTACGATAACACAGCAGGGTACGTAGATATACCTCATATACCTATGTATGTACTCTTTATACACAGTATTGAATGTCATAATGTAAACATTTACAGCCTGTATCCGCTGTAAGTACGGTTTGAAATTGAACCTCATATAGTTATTCCGAGAAAAATAGGATCTTTCGATGTTCGTTTTACATACAACTAGCTGCGCCCTGCGGCTTCGTCCGCGCGGAAAATCTGGAACTACCAGTCGCATTTAAATATTTTTTTCGCGTTAACCCAGTTCTTGATGAAGGTTATAGGCTAAGTAACGCTCATCACGCTACTGGCGACGGGAGCAGAGCAGAAAGCAAAGACGCAAGTGAGACCGCGCTACGAGAAGCCAAGCTAGTGTTAATAATATCCAAAATAAAGTCACACTTATGCCTGAATAGTCAGTACTGACTACTTGCCCGGATTTGAATTATTAACTTTGTGCTTAACATTCTAGTCGTAATCTTTAGAGTACCATGACACTTTGTTTCATTGCTCATGCATGATAATATCGCTCCTCCCACCGAATAATATCGTAATGTCATATAACGATAATTTGCGTTTTATTCGTCTAAATATATATATAAATACGCCAAATAAAAGAAGAAGAATAAGGCAACAGCAGATAAGGATCATACTACAGTAGCTATTTTTGATTTAGAGAATGTGCTTGTGCTTCAATCAGAAGTAGGAATTTTCCACTACAAGAGGAAATACCCAGTTTTATAATTTTACCATCTGTAATGCTTTGAATAAATCTGGACATTACTATGTGTACATTACTAAAATTTATAAATTAAGGAAAGAAAAACGAGGAATCAAATACGTATCATTTTATTTAAATACTTGCGCGGGCCAAAATAATAACTGATAAGTATGTTTTTACACTTTACATGTATGACTAAATAAAGCTTTTTTTTTTAACGAATCACAGTCAAAATGAAGGCGACAGTATGCATTCCTTGATTGAGCAAGCTATGAAAAATAAAGTTTTGTATACATCTGACAAAGTATATAGTGTAGTAGTAATTAGAATTACTGTAGTTAAATATAGACATTCACAGAAAATCTTTTACTAACTAAGTAGCTACCCTTGTATTCCAATATTATCTACACGAAACACTAATAATATAGGTAGGTACATAGTAACACTAAATGCACCTACTCTACTCTCATTTTCAGCACTGTAAGAAATTAATAATCATAAATATATTATTCCGGTTAATACACACAATTCTATATTCACCTATATTTAACACAAACACAGCAGTGTGAAACACTCACTCATCTGATCGCTTTATGTGGCATAACTCACTTTTCACTTTTTATTTTTAAACTAATAAACTGGTCCTCATATAATAGGCACGCCTAGTTTGAGGACTCAGTATATCTAAACCCAACATTAGCGCAAAATTGCGTTTCACTGCAAGTGTGTTGTCAAGGCTATCCCCGACCCTACCCGTAACACAGGTTCATTTCTAGCATGGGAATGGAAGGAGAAAACTTGACCACCGCTGCAGATAGCAATGTTTTAGTTAAGTGCTATTTAGTGGTTTTATTGTATACTTCAAACTTTTTAATCAATAAAGATATTATTATTATTTAACTATATACACACAAAATTACATTTTTAAATATATATAAAAAATAATAGAAATATACATTTAAAAATATAAAAATATGGAGACCCACCGATATCGGGTACAGGGACCAAGCTACCGGTGGTTAGGGCTCCAGAGATAGGAACCGCCTCACAATGCGGGCCGTATCAAGGAGCACAGCCTTTTACATCAGGCCCACGATCCAGCTACCTAACGCGAGCCTCGCGAGATGTTGATGGAGGCTCTTAGGAATCAGTCCATTAACTGATATGACTATCGGAACAATGATCGCCGAATCCACATCCCACATGTCGACAACCTCGCGAGCCAAATCCAAATACTTTATCTGTTTATCTTTTTCTGCTTTCACGAGATTGTCATCATGTGGAATGGTGATATCGATGATCATTGCAAGGCGCTCTAATCGATCGATCACCACTATATCAGGTTTATTGGCAACAACAGTCCTATCAGTGATGATAGATCGATCCCAGTATATTGTGGCACGACCATTTGCGAGAACTGGATCGGGCACATATCTGTAGTACGGTACCTCAGAGACTACAAGGTTGTACTTCAGAGCAAGTTGCTGGTGGACGATCCTAGCTACTTGGTTATGTCTATGCAAATACTCGCCGTTCGCAAGACGAGAACAACCAGAGACAATATGTCTTATGGATTCTCCGGGGTAGTGACATGCCCGACAAATGTCTACCGTCCCATCCTTTAAGATAAACCTCCGGTAGTTGTTCGTCATTAGAACCTCGTCCATAATTGCACAGACAAAACCTTCGGTTTCTCCAAAGAGATCACCGAATCGTAGCCAGGATACAGATGTTAATGAGTCGACATCGGGCCCGTTTAAGGCCCGATAAAAGCGTCCATGTAATTTCTTGCTTTTCCATACTTCCTTGCGCTCCGCTATACTAAGCACAACAGGTTTGCGCCAGTTCTCTTTAGCCAGACCCAGCGGGGTGAGGCCGTTATCTACAACGACAACATTCCGATGCATATATGAATTTGATTTTATAAAATATTCTCTGAGGTTGCACACCTCACGGTTGTGGAGAGTCTTGACAGATAGAAAGCCACGACCTCCACACTTCCGTGGGATGTACAACCTCATCACCGATGATCGTGGATGATGCATACGGAATGTCGTCAACTGTGTACGGACTCTCCTATCAAGAGCGTCCAGTTCAGTCTGAGTCCATCTGACTATGCCAAAGGAATAGGTTAGAACGGGCATGACCCAGCTGTTAAAGGCCCGCACCTTGTTACCACCCGATAAAAGACTTTTAAGAACTTTTTTCAGGCGGCCAAAGAAACGTTCCTGTAACACCTGTTTCATGTCTCTGTCAGATATACCCAACGCCTGTGACATACCCAGATATTTATATGTTTCGGTTGCAGATAGAGGTCTAAGTCGTGTAGAATCAGACAGTTGTATCCCATCAGATTCCACAATCCCACCCCGCTTTACATGCATGACTGCACATTTATCTATACCAAACTCCATCTTAATAGAATTACTAAAAGTTTCAGTGACCCTAAGTAACCCTATTAATTGGCGATCAGTAGAAGCAAACAATTTTAAATCATTCATGTAAAGCAGATGGGACAAGACCTGACCTTCTCTCCTCAACCGATAGCCTAGCCCTGAACTCCCCAGTATAGTACTGAGAGGGTTCAGTGCCAGACAAAACCATAAAGGACTCAGGCTGTCACCCTGAAATATGCCCCGCTTGATCGTTACCGGTAGACCGTTGCCCAAAAACTGTCGACACCCAGGATAGCGGAGGACGGTCTTCCATTGCCGCATACACGTCTTAAGAAAGTGCATAGAGTTGCATCAATTTTATACAACTCCAGCACTCTCAAGAGCCATGTATGCGGCACCGAGTCATACGCCTTCTTATAGTCTATCCAACATGTCGACAAATCCTTTCGGCCACGGTGCACCTGTTGGTTAATGGTCATGTCAATGATCAGGAGCTCTTTCGTACCACGGGCCCCATTCCTACATCCATTTTGAGAGATAGATATGATATTATTATTTTTTTTTTTTTCATTATTATTATTATTATTATTATTATTATAGATAAATAAATACTCAAGGCAGCAAAATTGCATGGACTAAAATCGTTGAATTAAAGGTTTCAATTTCTTATCCCAATAAAGTTCAGTTTAAGTATAATTACCTACGATGATCAATACTTTGAGTTAAAGACGGAAAGTCTTATCAATAGGTTAAGAAGAAGCAAAAGAAGAAGAGTTAATGTTGAAGAGATCGATTTAAAGCAAGCATATACTGAACCAATTGCAGTCAGTAAAGCTCTGTTTACAGATTTACTCAGCATATATTATGCAGAACTAAAGCCATATCTCCCCAGTGTCGTTCGTTTTATGATTCGCTCCGAAGCTATAATAATAACCCACAACCAGCTTCAGATTCTGATGGTGATGATGATGATGATGACGGAAACTAAATTGTAGTTCCTACTGCGATGTTTATGACAGATTAATAATTAAAACTAAGAATACTTAGTTTAAATTATTAATTTTGATTATTTTCTTTAAAGAAATGGTTATTTTTATTCCTTTTTACTAATAAACGGTTTTCTTTAACCACAATACCATAGTTTAATTGAGATTTATATTCCTAGTAATTGATATTACTTTATACGCAACTGTAGAATAAGGGTATTAAAACAATACTACTATAATATATACAATATGCTTTATAGCGGCGAAAAATCCAGCTATAATTTATTACAGTATATATTTGGTTGTCTTTATTTCCCGAATAACATTGTAGAATGCTATTATTGTGCAGGCTGTTCTGTTGTTTTTACACGAATAATATCGTAATGTTGTTTTGTGAAATAATATTTTGTCTAACCTTTATAGTAAAATATATTTTCTTTAATAACTTGGTTTTAATATAATATAAAATGTTTTAGTATATTTAAGATGATTCTATAAAAAATTTGCTTTCATTTGATGTACAAAACAATTATCTTTGTTAAAAATTGTTTAACATAACTGTAAATAAACACTGTTTCATTTTTCCTGTAGAGTTTGAATTTATCGATATTATTCGGTGGGAGGAGCGATATTCGTGAACGCTTGTAGTAAGCCTCTTTGATACCTATGTAAAAACAATAAATTTTAGGGTATCTATATAATGAAGACTAGTGGTATAATAATTGTGTTATTAAGTGAACAATAAAGCGGTGTAGGACATCAAGCGACACGAATGTAATTACAACAGTTTTTATTTAATAGCGGTAGTGACGCAACAGGAAATTCCACTGGTCACTATAAAACCGAGTTTAACTGTGATTACTTTATCTCATATCACGTCCGTACATTGTTTAATTAATGATTTGGATTAATTAAAACACAAAAAAGGTATTATGCACTGTTTTGGATTACGGCCTTGACTAAAATTGACCTGTGATTTTAGGACTTCATCGATAGTTCGACAAGAGAAAATTAAAATACGGTCATAGCTAGATTTTCTCTCATGCAAGACAATAGAGTGACCTTACACTTATCGGTGACTAGTTACAACAAAACAATACGAAACTGACTTTATTTAAATGGCTGTTCTTTGAAGTTATACTTCTGGCGCGATTGGGAAAAATGTTGAGAGTGAAATTTTACGATGCGCGCGCACACCGACAGAAAAAAGCAACACCCTGAAGTTAGTTGCGGACCTTTGTGTGTCGTATCAGTACAAATAATCAGTGTGAATAAAAAAAAAAATATATTGGCGTTTATATCAATTCAATTATATTTATGACGGTGATAGATATTTTTTATTGATCATTTATCAGTAAAAATATTTATTTTGAATATTAGTGGTAAAAGTGATTTTAATATACTGTTTTAGGTGCATTTTTAGATCTGAGGTTAACTGTCGGTATGTATAATTTATTTACATTGCAAATTATAAATTATTACATTATTATCTAATAAATATTTTTTTGTTTTCTTTTATTTTAATTATATTTTATGATTTTTCATTAATGTTGCATGCTATTTATGTATATTTATGTATGTATGCGTTGTGTTATTATTTGGTATTTTTGGATTGTTACGCTAAAGAAGTATAACTTCTTACGTGCGTACATGAGTACATACACTCTTTTTTTTATAGGTTGATAACTGAATCAGACAAGCTTAAGTTTCTGGCATTGCGAGCACTGATATCTGCTCACTCTCAGACGTTTACGACAAAAGTTCAAACTTTAAACCCTTTCAATAGAATATTATGTAAGTAGGTACATAATATATACATATTCTTTTGTATCACTGAAAGAACACAGCTTTGTAAAATTCTATTGAATTTAAAAATATTGAAGAAAGGCTTCTACGACACGTTTAACTTGCACAGTGATTGAGTCAAAATGAACATAAAAATTAAAATTATGTAAGACCAGAAAATTTCTAATGCGCATTGTTGAATGCTTCTGTAAATTATAACAACAAAAAATCTGCCACTATAACCTTTAAATCAGTGTTTCTTTTGAATGATTGATTACATCTAGATTTTGCAAGTATTGACGACACGATACTGTAAGACGGATCACACAACTCATGTTACACAGGCCCTCTTGAGGCTTAAACACTTATCTGTCAGTACGGTTAATTAACAGCAGTCTGCCATGCCATACTTTGTGGTAATAACGGACTAAAGTACACTTAAGTGGAGCAAGGGATCATGTGATAAGCTTGAGAGTTATCGCAAAATGTTAATAACTTGCTTTCAACTTTGGTTATCTGGTTTAGCCAACTCATAGAGCAAAATAACTTATTGATGTCTAGTTTTATTTTGAGCTTAAGAGTCAGCGACTTAGTTGAACTTTTGGAATTCCAGGAATCCATTAATGGCATTTACCACTTTAAAACTGTGGGCTCATTAGCCGCCGTGGGCAATAAAAAACACTCAACAGTCATTATTTTAGTTTATGGTGCACCTGATAACTTCTCTAAAAAGGTTGGTGTTGAAGCAAACACGCGGGCTTAGTGTGATAGCCAAAGTTGCTTACATCATCCGCGTACAAGGCTTTATTAGATCCTTTTTGTTTAGTAGTGCATATTAGGCGATAGGTAATGAAGGCCAATTTTGAAAGGTAGGTGTTTATCTCATGAACAAAGAATAAACTCATACAAAATTATAATAACAGTGCTTGAATCTTAGGCTGTTGTCGCGTTTATGCTAAGTTGTTAACTAACGATTTTAGTGATTTGAATACAAAACAGCCCATTGTGAGGCTTTCGTCCGTTCGACCTTGATTTAAGCATGAATTTGTCGGCCAATTTACTTGTAAACAGATCTATTACGTTTGCAAAACTAAACTTGTACCTAAATAAGTTAAGAAAACACATATACGTAGGTAGTTATATATTAGCGCCTATAACTCTTTGTAAGAAATGAGGCCATGTTCCGTGGTATTCGGAATGTGAGGCAGCTAAACTACGAAGAGAAGTAATGCCAAAAAAAGAATTTATTTGGACGAAAATAAAACTAAATGGTGCTCAAGGCGCAACTTGTTTTTAAAACGGGGAGTTGGCGATCAATAACAATCGGAGATTAAAACTTGTGATATTATTAGATTGACATAATTTGTAGTTTTAACATTCGATTTAATGATGAAGCATTCATGTAAGTGCCTTGGGTCAGATTATTGGGATTTATTGAACGTGCTGTTTTGGAGTCCCGTTTGCTATTGGCGGCGCATATTACTTCTCTACGAAGTCTTGTAAGCCGTAAATTAAATGTAGGTAAATTACATGCTATATGTTTATAATAACAGTAGTACAACTCGAGCACTGACAGTTATTTAGTCTCACGAGCAAAACAGTTTTATAAATATACAACTATTACAATAGTAAGCGGTAAAATAATGAACGATGATGTAGTGGTTCTAGACAGTCCTTTTAGTTAAATGTCTACCGGCAAGATCTATTATTTATTTCGTTTTATACAAATCAGAATCGTTCGAATAGAAAATAGCCATTACCTAAATATGACTTCTACCAGCTAACTAAAGTAGCTAAATTCTAGAAGAGGAACCGATTGCCCTTAAAGGCATATTATAAGCAAATGGCCCACATAAATCATGCAAACCTGCACCTAAACAACAGCGTTAGATCAGTCTTTGGATGTCAAAATTTATTATACTCTTCTAGACTATAGGTAAATACGTATTTCCTAAGCAGGTCTGTATTATATGCTATGAAACTGCAATTTAATTCTCTTAATGTGCAAAACCTAGACAACTTACTAAAAACTTGTAGCATATTCTACATAGTTTAAGACCTAGTACATCACGAACGATGTAATAATGGATGTATTAAGTAGAAAAGGATGTCCCCATTTAACTGTATGAGACGACACTGGGCCCAAGTGAGTCAAAGGTCGCAGGTTGGCTTCATCTCGGTCAATTGGACTAGTTGTTCATTAAATAAGCACCTAAAATATCTTCAGCAATTGTTAGTACATTCTAAGAAATGTTAATAGCACATTGGTATTTAGTATTCAGAGCATTTAATATATGAACCTAACTAAATTTGGTTTTTTTAATTTAAATGCTTGATTTCCTCATACGTGTGCTATAAAAGCTGCAGACATATAGCCGTCTGTTGCTACCTTGAAAAAGCAACGAAAGGAATATTTTAAACTAGTAAATGACTTCACCTGACTTAATTATCACAAATTCACTTTTGTCACAGCTTACAGTAATAACTAGAACTTTATGTTATAGAGACTATACGGTTAGCACTGCGTCAACTATATACTTATGTAACTATGAAAGCTATAGCACGCCATGATTCTTCAAAAAGGGTAGGCAGAAGCGTATACCACTCATATTTCGCAAACTATGTTGGGTTCCAAGTAGCAAGCTTCTATCTACCAGGCACAATTCCAGAATTGAGACTAATACTGAGAGAATTTTCGTACCCGAGACCTCTGTGCGACACTATACTTGTCCGGTTTTAACTGCTCAACTATAATCAAAGTGCTTAGCGTATTGTTCTTGTTTTTATGCTGCACACAAGCCGAACGTGCTAAATCCATGTTGTTATGCAATAATAGTGCAATTTGTATTACGTTGTAAACTAAGTGAACGGAAAATGTATTAATAACCACGTAAGTACGTTCACGCAATTATGACACAAAGGGGGCGTCAACTATATTTTATTTGTATTTTGTTTATTCGGTCTTTATTGCAAAGAAATGTTATTTATTGCGATGTGAATTATTCACATTCATCGACAGCCAAAGAGCTCTTTGCAGGAGATACAAATTTCCCAAAGAGGTAGCACAAAACCCAGTCACCATGCCCGGCAGGAGGGGTTGGTGATTTTTAATATGCTGCTGCATTTTATCTAATACACTCTTAGTCGCTTCTCGTAACACCCACGTAAAATTGGTGTAAATTTATTGTTTTGACAGGAGCCCATACGCTAATAAGTATTGTAATTACTATTAATTTCAAAATTTAGGCATGGAGTATTTCGACCTGCTGCTATACGAGTACCTATGCTAAGTTAACGGCTCCTCTCTTTAAAAAGCTTTATCCAAGCATGTTTAGTGCCGGCGCGCGGTCGTGAGTCTGTATTTGCTTACATATTATCAATTTGCCTTTGATGCAACATTAATAAATCAACGAACTTAATAAAGAGGTCAGCCCTAACGACATATTATGATAATATGTCATGTCTATCTCTTGTCATAATCACGCCGGTTATGATTTATACTCCACTTATGAATAGAATTTCTTAATACTTTTATCAATTACTAGCCGCCCGCCTTCGCTTAGCTTCGATATCAAAAGTATCTTTTGTACAATAATGGAAACTATTCAAATCACAAAATCAAATGAAGATTATGTTTATTCATATAGTTCAAAAATTTCAGCAAATTAACCTACAGCCAGTTCGCTGACGAAGTAGAGCCATGAGAAGAACTGGCAAGAAACTCGTTACAATTTCAAGTAGCATGCAAAGTGACACAGGCAATACACTTAACTCTACAATAAACTCTTACTCTATTAAATATTAGTATAGATTAGATGACGTGTTATAATTTGATTGACTGTTAATAAGTCATAATGATTTATGTACACAGTCGTCAGTATAATTTCAATGACGTATTTACTTTTATAAATATTACCTGAAGGTAAATGTAGGGCATGTTGAGTTTTCTCGCTAATTTGCGTCAGTCGCAGCCAAACAAAACTGCTTATATTTAGTATTAGCTTTCCACGGCGCGGTTTCACCTGCATCTTTGGTTACTACTCTGCTTCGCCTGTTACGCCTATAGCGTGATGTTACATTACTTTCCTCGAGAAGTGGGCTATCATACGCAAAAATATTTTTTTAATCCGTCTGGTAGTTCCAGAGATTAACGCGATCATACAAACAAATAAACTCTTACGCTTTATATAATCTATATCTATACTGATATAGATAAATAATTTTGTTACGCGTTTCTTTTTATAGAGGTTTAGCATTTTATCTTGTTTGGATCTTGTTTTTTGTCAAATGTAACATTCCATTACCTTTAAGTTTATTAGGCTTAAATGAAATACTAATATGGATCACACAATATTCGTATAGAGATGTGACCTAATCGAATACAACACTCGGCATGGCATATTTATTAATTTAACTAGCTGTGCCCGCGACTTCGTCCGCGTGGTATAGTGATTTTGGGCAGCATTTTTTGGATATATCTTTTGGTTTGTTTTGAATTATAACATCTTCGTTTAGGTGAATAAGAAAAATCTTTACAGTAAATGCTTCTCTATCTACGATATTAGACGTATAGCCATCGCGGATCAAAGCCATACAGGCTGCTAGGATTACTTACACGTGGCAAATCCACATAAAGCTGACCATGCGAAAAACAGTTAATATTTAGATCCACACTCATTAATTGTCATCGCGAAACATAGGCTCACTGGAAACTGAACTCGTTTAAAACTAAACGGGAAATTGTTTGGAATGAAAGGAATCCGAGGAATAAAAACGCTGTAAGTTTTTTTTTTATATTAGCCTGCCAAAGTGCCTCTATTCTGGCTGATGGTAAGCAGTCAGTGGAATTCAGAAGTAGTGGACACCATTCCAAAAACCAAACTACTGGTATGGTGGCCTCCACTATGGCGGCTTAGTGAGATGCTTCTTCACGCCTCGCTTAAAAGTCCCAGGATGAAAGTTAGGTGAGAACACATGCGCTGGTAAAGAGTTCCAGGCTTTAATTGAGCGACAAAAGTATAAAGTGCTGAACCGTTTGGTTCGAGACCCTTTAGATTGCACTGTAAAAGGGTAGCACTTCAGTCCCGCACGTGTCGTTCTGGATAAAAAGGTAGAGGGTAGAATTAATTTAAAGAGCTGTTGAGAAGACTCTCCGTGGTAAAGGCGATAGACGACGGCCGTTGAGGAGGCGATGTCTCTTCGCAGCTGTAAAGGCTCAAGGGTCTTAGGCCTCCGGGCTTCTATGATACGGACTGCTCGCAAAAGGCCGCCGTACCGTCTCGAAAATGGTCGCCGGGTCCCACTATCCGGTCACCAACCTGCACGACGAACCACTCCGAGATTATGCGCAACTTGGTGGGGCAGTCTCTTTTTTTTTGGTTAGGTCTAATTGGGCCCTTGTACAATGCCGCGGGCGGCCAGCGGCACCACCGTTTATACGGGTCTCCCTGGCCGGCGGGTTGACCCACACCACCCACACAATGACTCCGCGGATACTCAGCTGGTCCCACACATGCTGCGAGGTCAACGCCATCTAGACCCAAAGTAAGCATATTATATGCTTGTATTATGGGTTCTAGAATACGGATATACATACTTAAATACTTTTATTTTTGTAAATAGATACATATTATACATATAAACACCCAGACCAATACAAATAGACATGTTCATGCTACAAATATTTGCACTGAGCGGGAATCGAACCCGCGACCTCACAGTCCATACACAGTACCACCGAAATACAGAGGCAGTCGATTTCCCCCTGACTTTCCCCTCCCTTTCCCCTGACTTCTCCCTAACTACCCCCGCACTTTCCCCTCACTTCTCACTTCTCCCTTCCTTTCCTCTTTCTCCCCCTCCCTTCCCCCTCCCTCCAAATTTCAAGTCGCCAACTTCAAAAGCAAAGATCTTTCCATACAATATTTCATCCCTTATTTCACTCCTATAAATCCACCCCAGTAAAAAAAAAATGATGAGCGTATTTTTTATTTAAATAAAAGTATTCCAAAACAAAATTTCAAAGCTGTAACTTAAAAAATTAAAGACGTTTCATACAATCGATTTCATCCCTTTTCATACACTTAAGGGTTGAATTTTTAATAACCCTTTCTTTTTACACTTCTAGACATTAAGACAAACACACCCTCCAAATTTCAAGTCGCTACGACCAGCGGTTTAGGTTTTACGTTGTCTGTCAGTCAGTCAGTCAGTCAAAACAAAGCCTTTTATAATATGTATGGATGTAAGGATTAGACGTATAGCCATCAGGGATCAAAGCATACAGGCTGCTAGTAATGCTAACATGTGATAGAGCCACATAAAGCTGACCGAAAAACAGCTAATACTTAGATCCACACCCACAACTTTTAGTGTCTTACCTTTACTTTAATTACTTAATTAATTAATTACTTTAATTAGTCATCGCAAAACATAGGCTCACTGGAAACTGGACTCGTTTAAAACTAAATGAAAGACTGTTTAGAATGACAGGAATCCGAGGAATAAAAACACTATCAGCTATTCCGCAACCTGTTATAATATCTGCTTCTATAAGATTTCGTAGTAAATTAACGAATGTTCGATGTGATTCTTTAAATTGGCATAACTTTTTTATTTATGAACCGATTGACATGAAACAAACACTAAATGTTAAGTGAAGCTTACCACAATATATTAGTGAAAACCATATTTAAATCGGATAAGCCGTTTCTGAGATTAGCGTGCACAAACGCACAGACAAACAGACAAAAATTTTAAAAATCATTGTTTTGGGTTCTATTTGCGTTGATATAGGTCCCAATAGTATTTTTTCTCATATATCTTCCATGTACAGACAGCGATCGGTTACATTTTTATTATATGTATAGATAGATTATAGAAGGCGGCCATTCATCGTAACAGTTAGAATGTAGGTACGATCTAAAATTTAAATTAGTTACCTATGTATATTAATTTAATATGAATAAATGAAATGTATAATTGGTTTCCAGAAAGCGAAATTTCTAATTAAGAAATCTGATTAATATAATTTACTTCTACTGTATTTTATTGCAAATAGCAACAAAATTTATGTATATTGGGCAAAAACATCATGTCGCAAGCTAAAAACAAGTTATTAGCTTGTTGGAATTGTTGTGCCACGTGATTTCCAACGTGAATGCACGAGACAAACTTTTGTGAATAAAGTTTATATTATTATGTTGTAATTATTAACCGACTTCAAAAAGGAGGAGGTTATCAATTCGGGTCGTATGTTTTTTTTTTTTTTTTTTTTTGTATGTTTGTTACCTCATATCTCGGTCATTTATGAACCAATTTGAAAAATTTTTTTTTTATTTGAGAGGGTATACTCTGAAATTGGTCCCATTTTTTTATTATAAGAAATGGTTCAGTGGTTGTATGTTTGTTACAACTTAACTCCGTCATTTATAAACCAATTTGGAAAATTCTTCTTTTATTTGAAAGGATATACTCCGAAATGGGGTCCCATGTATTTTTTTATAAAGAATGATTTAGTAGTTTGGCTTCAATTTAATATTTTGTAACAAATCGTTTGCAAGAAGTGAAGACGTGTAAAGCAACACGTCGATGTCTTTTGCGACGAATTATCTGACATTGACATGTCCATGCTACAAGTGCGAAGTGATTTTCAAAATTCATTTTTTGTTAGAAACGAAGTGGCTCTGGATGAGTGACCATATGCATTTTTTGTATATCTGAGCGATTGCTCGGTCAGTTAAATTATGATTTTTGATGATTCTTTATTGTTGGTAGATCATCACTTTTTTGTTTTGATTTGTGGTTTCTGGGATTCAGGGTTTAGCGATCGACAAAGTGTTGACAAGGACCTTATATTTCTATTTACAATCTTACCTCTCGTCTCTACTTTCTTTTAAAACGGCGCGGCGCTTTCTCATTTGCGCAGCACGTTTAGTAGGTCTACACATATTGAATATATTTATACACAATTAATTCCCACTAAAAGTTTAAAAATAAAATTATTTTTAGAAAAAAAAATGAAAACCGACTTCAAACACCACCTACATGTTCAATCCTTAACTAAAAAGTAGAAAATAATATTTTAATTACTTCATAGCAAAGAACATTAAAGGGGAATCAACGCAATCCTTGATACCTATAATACTTTACTATTTATAGTTTTTAATCAGTTATTTTGGAGTCGGTGCCAGCCAAGAAGGATCATAATGACCTTCATAAAAATAACCTACCTACTAGCAAAAAAAAACCTTCTTGATTAATCTATTAATATATGAATGAAAAATATAGATTTAATACAAGAAATCGAACGGAATCTGATAAGTGCGCGTCAAATTTTTTATGTATATCTGAACACAACTATCAATGACGTCTGCGTTCACGAGTATGACCGCGTTCGGGTAGTGCACTCAGGCATATCCCCCACGCGTGCAATTACCGCCCCGTGCATTACAAAAGTTAGTTGCAAAGACAGAATTAAAGATCCTTCTTGGCTGGCACCGACTCCAAAATAACTGATTAAAAACTATAAATAGTAAAGTATTATAGGTATCAAGGATTGCGTTGATTCCCCTTTAATGTTCTTTGCTATGAAGTAATTAAAATATTATTTTCTACTTTTTAGTTAAGGATTGAACATGTAGGTGGTGTTTGAAGTCGGTTTTCATTTTTTTTTCTAAAAATAATTTTATGTTTGTCAAGGCTAAATGACAGTCGCTTTTGTACAATATTGATGTTCAATCGTAAAAGCGATTCTAACATTTAGGCCACCTAGCTAGGGTTGCCATCTCTAAAATTTGGCAACCAGGACAAGACGCGTGAAAACTCCGGATTTTAGAGCCCAGAGCCCGGACATGTCAACAGGTTTTCTTAAACAAAGTCAATGTAATAAAAAACAGTTGAAAGCAGAGTAGTGTGCGGGCACAGTGCGTGTGACGCGGGCGGCCTCAAGACTTAAAAAAATTAAACCCGATCTACAAATGAAGCTCCTCCCGGACTCCCTCTAAACTAGAACAAATCCGGAAAAACCAGGCCAGATGGCAGCCCTACACATAGCAGACTGATATATATTTTGATCTATTGAACTCAAATAATATTGGGGCAAAGGTGTTTTATTAGTAGATAGGTTTCATTCATAGAAAAGAGAGAAAGTTGAAGGTCACGAGCTTGTTTACCAGCCCAAACGTTAATGGAGTCGACCAGCTACAATCGATCAAGTTTTGTGTTTTCCTTCTATTCTTGGTCCTGAGAAACCCTGCAAAATATTGTTTCTCTGTTTAGTTAAAGAAATTGTCAATCATCCGTTAATTGGTCAATCAAAAATAATTGATTATACTTTTAAAACATATGACAGCAAATCAGATGTTGTTCAATCGTTCTGAAACCGGTACTTTAACGTGTCTATTTTTAGTAATATAGTTCTTGAAACGTCTAGGTTGGAGTAATTTCATTTTTATAAACGTAAAACAAATCTATACATATAATAAAAATGTAACCGATCGCTGTCTATGGAAGATATTTGAACAAAAATATTATTGGGACCTTTATCAACGCAAATAGAACCCAAAACAATTATTGTTACAATTTTTGTCTGTTTGTCTGTTTGTCTGTGCGTTTGTTCACGCTAATCTCAGAAACGGCTTATCCGATTGAGAAATGGTTTTCACTAATACATTGTGGTAAGCTTCACTTAACATTTAGTGTTTGTTTCATGTCAATCGGTTCATAAATAAAAAAGTTATGCCAATTTAAAGAATCACGTCGAACATTTGTTAATTTACTACGAAACCTGATAGAAACAGAGACTTAAACTAAACAGGTTACGGAATAGTTGATAGTGTTTTATTTCTCGGATTCCTCTCATTCTAAACAATCTTCCGTTTAGTTTTCAATAAGTCCAGTTTCCAGTGAGCCTATGTTTCGCGATGACAATTAATAAAGCCCAAGGTCAGACACTAAAAGTTGTGGGTCTGGATCTAAGTATTAGCTGTTTTTCGCACGGTCAGCTTTATGTGGCTCTATCACGTGTTAGCATTCCTAGCAGCCTGTATGCTTTGATCCCCGATGGCTATTCGTCTAATCCATACATCCATAGTACGTATTATATAAGGCTTTGTCCTGACTGACTGACAGACAACGCACAGCCTAAACCGCTGGTCGTAGTGACTTGAAATTTAGAGGGTGTGTTTGTCTTAATATCTAGAGGTGTCCCAAGAAAGGGTTTTTAAAATTTAATCCCTAAGTGTGTGAAAAGGGGTGAAAACGATCGTATGAAACTTCTTCATTTTGTAACTATTATACTTCTATTTAAATAAAAAATATTCTCATAATTTCATTTTAACAGGGGTGGATTTAGAGGGGTGAAATTAGGGATAAAATATTCAATGGAAAGATCTTTTGCTTTTGAAGTTAGCGACTTAAAATTTGCAGGGAGGGGGAAGGAAGGAGGAGGAAGGAGGGAGGGAAAGAAGGAAGGGAGAGGAAAGTGAGTGGGAAGTGTAGGGGAAGTGAGGGGAAATGAGGAGGAAAAACGGGAGAAGTGAGCGAAAAGTCAGGGAGACGTCAGAGGGGAGTCAAGGGAAAGCCAGGGAGAAGCGAAGAGAAAGTGAGGGGAATGTGAGAGGAAAATGAGGGGAAAGTGAGGAAAGTGAGGAGAAAGTGACAGGGAAGTTAGGGAAGTGAGGAAGAAGTGAGGTGGAAATGCAGGAGAAGTGAGGGGGAAGTTAGGGGAAGTGAGTGGAAGTGAGGCGAAAGTAAGGGGGAAGTGAGGAGGAAGTGAGGAGGAGTGAGGGAAAAGTGAGGAGTAAATGAGGAGGAAGTGAGAGGAAAGTGAAGGGGAAGTGAGAGAGATGGGAGAGGAAGGGAGGGGGAAGGGACAAGGAAAGGAAGGAGTTCTCTAATGGAGGGAAAAGGGAGGGAAAGGGATAAGAAGTGATAAGAAGGAAGAAGAAAATGAGGGGAAGGAAGGAGAAGAAATGGGGAAGGGCTAGAGAAGAGAGGAGAAAGCGAGGAGGCAAGGTAGAGAGAAGTGGAGGAAAGGGCAAGAGATGCTCGAGGAGGGGCTAGGGGTGCTGAAGGAGGTGAAGAGGAGAAGAGGGAGGTGAGGAGAGAAGCGGAAACTGGAGAGTGGAGAAAAAGAGCGATAGGGAAGGAGGGGAAGGGAAAAATAATTGTAGTGAGAATTTGCCTTTGTGTATTGTATTTTTTTTTACGAGGGATATCTTTAGGTAGGTGAAAGAGGGTTTGTATGAATGGGAGATTACAAATACTATGGAAAACAGTATTTAAACAATATAAAAATGTCTATTGGAAAAAACAATATTCACGCGAGCGAAGCCGCGGGCAAAAGCTATCTATATACATAAAAGCAAAAGGTCACTCACTCACTCATCACGAAATCTCAGAAACAACAAGTGCTAGGAATCTCAAACTTTGCATGACCGTTCCTATTAGGATATAGGTGCTCACTTAGACGGGATTTTGAAAAATCCATCCTCTAAGGGGGTATAAAGGGGTGACAAAGTTTGTATGAAACTTCTATAGTTTTTATAGTAGGTTTACCAAATTACTAGAAAATACTCTTTTTTTAATATTCAGAAACTACCCTTATTAATTGGGCAAATAAGAGTCGAAGGTTGTGTGAAAGTGGTTCATCAGTTTTAGCGGTAGCGGGTTTAAATGGGATTCGCCATAGAGACGGATAATATTGATATTTATTACTGATACAATGTACGGTTGCCGTAAAATCAGGCAGGCAATATTCTCATAGAGGCACCCATCTGAATTTTCACGCGACGAAGTCGCGGGCAACAGCTAGTAGCTAATAAACACAAGGGCGTTACCTATCCTTTATCACAATGGAAATTATGGATTACTAAACAAAGTAAAGAAACTACGAACTCACTGTTGGACTGAGAAAGTGATGATTTTCCTTTCTCAATTTCACTTTCTATAGATGGTTGAGAATCCTCAATTGATTTCAATTACCCAAGTCAAAAGCTTGGATTTCACAGTTCAAAAGTAAAACTGTCATATCTTAGTTAGAAACTGATGCACACAATAAGAAAGTGATGACTGAAGTGCTAAAGATATGCAGGTATGTGCATTTAACTTAGCATTTTTTGATAAAATTCAATTATCAGCATATTCAGAACTACTACTTAATGAGTACTTAAATAAGTATACTTACTAAGTACACAGCTGACTATAATTTAGATACTTATTACATATTTTTACAATTTCTAGCAGTACTTTAGATTATACATGTGGTTCGACAGTCCACAGTTGTGCTACAAAATAAACAAATTCCTAAAATACACACTACACTGGCTCTGAACGTGCCTTAAACTTATTTATGAGTGCAAAATTTACACGGATAACGGCACATAGGTACTCATAGTATGTTTACCTAGCATACACAGTCAGTGCCCTGCGCTGTTCATTCAATACAAAGAAAACATTGTTATAACGGTACGTAAGAAGGTAAGGAAACTTAACAGCAGTAAACTATTGCGTCTTGGTCGCTTATTCCGAAGCAATATTATACATATGCAGCAAAGGGTATCCCGATTAGGGGATTACCATATTAGACATAGAAGATTACAACCATACGGTAATTTACCACCATCGATCAAAAGGGTTTTGACCGGTCGATAAGATAACTACAGCGTTGTACAACTACTATAGCTCGGTGTGGCAATTTAAAGTCGGTTGGGTAAGGCTGTTACGACGTTCGGGAGAGAGGCTTAGTGCGAGAGTGTGAAGTAACAACTATTTTAGAACCGGGACCAAAATAATAGTTTATCAAACTTGTGTCCTAAGCACACTCTTGTACGGAGCTGAAACTTGAACGTCGTATGCAAAACAAGAAAGACGACAACTGTTTCCATATGCGCTATCTTTGGAGCATATTAAACATCACTTGGCAAGACAGGGTTACAAATAAAAAAAGTGTTGCATATTGCACAACTTTCCAGCAGCACCGCAATGCTTGAACAGCGAAGATCAAATCATTTCAAATGATTTTATTGATCCTCAGCTGAAATGGCAGCCGTACGGTCGCTACCTACTGCCGCTTCTGTATCGGGCTTTAAAACCATACCAAACGTTGCAGCAAGAACGCTGGCGCTGCTTAAATCATGTAATTAAGATGAAAAGGCCAGAGATGATGTACAACTTTGTGATGCAAAAATTAGCAATATTACTACTGCTTTTAGTATCAATTCTAGCTGGAATATAGAATCTGCAGAGCTATTTGGAAAATTTATGAGCTCGAGGCTGTTTTTAACCGACTTCAAAAAGGAGGAGGTTATCAATTCGGGTCGTATGTTTTTTTTTTTTTTTTTTTTTGTATGTTTGTTACCTCATATCTCGGTCATTTATGAACCGATTTGAAAAATTTTTTTTTTATTTGAGAGGGTATACTCTGAAATTGGTCCCATTTTTTTATTATAAGAAATGGTTCAGTGGTTGTATGTTTGTTACAACTTAACTCCGTCATTTATAAACCAATTTGGAAAATTCTTCTTTTATTTGAAAGGATATACTCCGAAATGGGGTCCCATGTATTTTTTTATAAAGAATGATTTAGTAGTTTGGCTTCAATTTAATATTTTGTAACAAATCGTTTGCAAGAAGTGAAGACGTGTAAAGCAACACGTCGATGTCTTTTGCGACGAATTATCTGACATTGACATGTCCATGCTACAAGTGCGAAGTGATTTTCAAAATTCATTTTTTGTTAGAAACGAAGTGGCCCTGGATGAGTGACCATATGCATTTTTTGTATATCTGAGCGATTGCTCGGTCAGTTAAATTATGATTTTTGATGATTCTTTATTGTTGGTAGATCATCACTTTTTTGTTTTGATTTGTGGTTTCTGGGATTCAGGGTTTAGCGATCGACAAAGTGTTGACAAGGACCTTATATTTCTATTTACAATCTTACCTCTCGTCTCTACTTTCTTTTAAAACGGCGCGGCGCTTTCTCATTTGCGCAGCACGTTTAGTAGGTCTACACATATTGAATATATTTATACACAATTAATTCCCACTAAAAGTTTAAAAATAAAATTATTTTTAGAAAAAAAAAATGAAAACCGACTTCAAACACCACCTACATGTTCAATCCTTAACTAAAAAGTAGAAAATAATATTTTAATTACTTCATAGCAAAGAACATTAAAGGGGAATCAACGCAATCCTTGATACCTATAATACTTTACTATTTATAGTTTTTAATCAGTTATTTTGGAGTCGGTGCCAGCCAAGAAGGATCATAATGACCTTCATAAAAATAACCTACCTACTAGCAAAAAAAAACCTTCTTGATTAATCTATTAATATATGAATGAAAAATATAGATTTAATACAAGAAATCGAACGGAATCTGATAAGTGCGCGTCAAATTTTTTATGTATATCTGAACACAACTATCAATGACGTCTGCGTTCACGAGTATGACCGCGTTCGGGTAGTGCACTCAGGCATATCCCCCACGCGTGCAATTACCGCCCCGTGCATTACAAAAGTTAGTTGCAAAGACAGAATTAAAGATCCTTCTTGGCTGGCACCGACTCCAAAATAACTGATTAAAAACTATAAATAGTAAAGTATTATAGGTATCAAGGATTGCGTTGATTCCCCTTAATGTTCTTTGCTATGAAGTAATTAAAATATTATTTTCTACTTTTTAGTTAAGGATTGAACATGTAGGTGGTGTTTGAAGTCGGTTTTCATTTTTTTTCTAAAATAATTTTATTAGTAAAAGTTTTCATCGACATCTGGTATAATAAAGGCGACGGTGCGACGTGGTCTTTTAAAATAGAAAAGACAATTAACTTATTGTGGTAGATAGATATCAGTTAATACGGTAGGTACCGTAGTTATAAGATATCAACTAGTAATGTACGTCTTAGGATACTCTTTGTTCCAATTTCGTATGATGTTCATAATGTATACGGTCATCTGCATACCTTTGCAGACAGCAAACATAGCGTTTTCATATATTCTATACAGGGAGACAATGCACAAGTCCTACTAGTGCCTCTGCGTCCATGTACAACAGCCGACTCGCATGCTCGTTTGGCACATAAGTAGTAGGTAAGTATATAAAAAATACACAATAGGTTTACTGACTCACAAAATATTTGTAAGTTGTGCAAAAAAATACTAGCTCAAGAAATGCGCTGCCTTATTAACGCAGTTGACGAACCACGAATCATGTCCTGGATGTCAATGATATTCACATAGGGCTTTCTTGTTAATATGCTGTTTATAATAAATATGACATTCAAATATTATTATCATAGCCATGACGGTGTGTGCAGTGTCGGTGGCAAACTGTAGTGTCTGAATTTAAGAGTTAAATAGGGATAATATTTTAATTTATTTTTTGTTCATGAGTATGAACATGGTTAGTGCGATTAGTAGAACAATAAATTTCCATCTTACGGCTCCAACAGTTAGCTCATAGAACAATTATTTTACTCAAAGAGAATCAGCTTGAGAACATGGCGATGCAGTGCAATATAAAGTCCTAGGTGTAAAATATGTAGACTAGGAGGTTAACAGTGAAAGAAATCTGACCGTATATAGGTAATCATCAATGTACTACTAAATAAATTTTAATTACCTATACCATCTATTATTATTTATTAAACGATAGACGAAGGTCTATGTAATGTTCAATATTTGAAATTGATGCACATAATAATATTATATTGGAAATGAAAACGTTTTATTCATAACGGGAATGCACATGGAAATGAAACTTCGTTATTATGAATAACAGGTTATGAAGTCAGAGGACAGTATCAAATAATTTGTCAATATACCTACAATTGAAAAGAGTTATGAGAAGATCTTGTGATATAAGTTTATAGCGCAAATATTTATTTAAAAGGCAACTCCTGAGCTAAAGAAATAACCCTATGTGGCAAGGGATTTTCAAACTTACGAAACATAAAAACACGTGCATACCTACTATAAAATATATAATTCTTGAAGTTTTAGTATCTGTTATCAAAGTCTAGACTTGACTAGACTGGTGGCAGCAACTAAATTCGGCCCAGGTTTTACAGTCCAAACTGATTATTTTGTATTTCTACCCTACTTTTATAAAAATCCACAACAATTTTGTAGCTCTGTAGACACTATTGATTTCACGATATAAGAGACATCAGAAACCGTTGGACGGTGTCGGATTACTCAGGTAGCAAGTACAAATTATACGGTGTAGTAACCTTCATGGGTGTTTGTATTTTGTAGACCAGGTACCTACATAACAATAGATAATTTGTTGACATCGAACGAATTCGACAAAAATGTGCCTAGCTAAATGTTCGAATTAACTCCTGATAAAGCCTTGGACTAGCAAACAAGGCTAGACTTTATATGACAATAGACCTAATAAACACCTAAAGAAACGAAAATGTTTTAGCGTATACGTCACAAAAGATTTACGAGCGTCTTAAATCTGTACTTTAGTGAAAAGATGTATCTAATAGGTCAAATTGGAATAATTGTAAGTACCCATGTTCACTGGAGGCACAAAAATGTTACTTTAAACTGCCGCAATGCCAGAGGCAGATCGTACGCTAGAAAAAGAACGACAAAATTTTACTATAAGGTAAAAGTAGCATTGATGGTTACCTGTATCCTATTGGAGAGAAGATGAATTTCGACGTATCTATATTTTACTATTATTGTTACACATACGACAAGGTTATTAAGTCTCTATTTTCCTCGGCGAATACCGACTCTTTTTTTGTAGATACTATTTACATACTTCAAGGTTTTTCTTACACATAGACAAAAACAATGACGAATTGAAGCACGCTTCGTAAAATTTGCGACATTTAAATGGTGTTAAGAACAAAAATGGCATACATTTTTAGCATAATATTAATAAATGATCTCAAATCATTTCTGTATGCTTGCTCCTCTACTTCTTTATGACTATGTACAAAAAAAAAAGCACTAAGAACTGGCGATTCATATCAAAATTAGTACAGCAAACCCCAATACAAACAACTATCTCTTGGCACACAGGAAAACTTTAGATAATATTATTTATAGAATTCAAACTCATTAATTTACATTATATAGCAAGAATATCTTTTTATTACCAGATAGTGACAATTTGGTATTTATTATCACAAAACAGTAAATTTAAAAAATCTGTTAATTAACAGCATACTATTCTTCAATAACATCAAACACTAACTACTAAACACAGTATGACTATACAGGTAGTAAGTTGATAAAACATTCTATTCAGACTCCAAAAACAGCTATATTTATTAAATACTAGCTGTACCTGAGATGCAATGCCACATTGTCATGTATGCATTAACTTTTATAGATAAATTTATATGGCCAGAAACTCTTTTAGGTATTTTTAGAAAATCCTATCAAAGTTTTATAACAATTAAATCAATAGTTTCGCAATGCTTAGAGGACAAACAAGCATACATTGATTTTTATTTACAATAATAGATAAAGTACTCACAGTGACTATCATGCAGTGGTTCTCCTTAACAGCTCCGCAACAACCGAAGAAGGCCACAATGAACACAATCACTCCGACAATAATCAGAACAATTGGGCCCGATGTGTAGAAGTTTGAGTCGGTGAGATCGATGTAGGGAGACGAGTTGATCTCAGCTTTGATGCCAACAATTAGGATTATTAATCCCGTAATCTAGAAGAATAGAAGTTATTTTTAGAACTGTACTTTTAATAATTGAAGTAAATATTCAATTGTATGTATGCCTATGAAATAAACAGAAAATGTGTGCATGTGACTTATTTCTATTTGTTCCGAATGTTTAGTAGACACAGTTCATTAATTTTTATATTTATTAGTGAGGCAAATAAATGATATTTATTTGACTATTAAACATATCATTTAACATGATCAATAATTGTATTTTAGTGCCATAATAATTTAAGCCTATTAAAAAAATAACTTGTTTTTATTGTATTTTATGTTTTAAGGTGTTTTTATAAAAAATTTATTCATTAATATAATTTCAAAAGATACCTTCTTATACAAATCAAATAAATAAAGCTGCCATAGACTGTTTATTTTCTTGATATGTTTTGTTTCCTTTACTTTTAAACATGGTATTATTAAATAGATTCTTCTTTAAAAGGTATAGCTATATTAATAACAATTTAGAGATAGTTATGTAGTCATAAAAAAAGTTGTGCAATTACGTCTTTGTATATTGCGTCGAGAGTAATGAGTGAGTCATGGTACGGGAGGAAAAATAAATACCCACTTCTGTTAAAAATATTTGTGAAATCAAATCATAGTACGTTAATCTAACATAGGTAAGTATCTATATCTACTAGAAGTAAGGATTCTCAAATGTTTCTGTCTAGAGGATAAGAAGCTAAACAACAGTTACGTATTCTAGAAAAAATACTTACCGCGAACAATAGATTGAAGCAAAAAAGCAGATATTTCACACACGACATTCCTCCTCCAAGAGCCATGTTTAGAATATTTTGGTTTCAAATCTAATTAAATAAATTTAGATCTGGAACAAAGGACACTGATTTTTATTCCTTTCTCTACGCACTTCGATCGAGGTAAACATCGATTGGGGTCTCTTGTTGACACTGAACAGATGGAGCACAAAGCACAATTTATATTTTCTTTTCATATCAGTTTTTTGCGCGTTTAGCACATTGTATTAAAAACGCAAAACTAAGCTTACCGCCAAAATTTATCTTTTTCGATGAATTAAAAACAATGTACAGCACACAATCACGATCGACGTCCGTCGTTCAGTCACAGACACAAAATAGCTGCTAGCTCCTCCTCCAGTGTGACCAACTTAAAATTTGAAATCCTGCCCAGTATAAGCAAGAAAACTGACAAATCCTGCCAAACTCTTAAGCTCAACAAGCCAAAATAATGCCGTTACAATTTTAAAATTTAAAAAATATTTTAGCCTTTCTAATAATCTTCTAGTGAAAACGTTTTAAAAAACTTTTGCACCTAAAATAATAAAAAATTAAATTAATACCTACTTACATATAACAGCAAAATTGTACTAGTTGGAAGTATTCCTACGAGTACAATTTTGCTGTCATATTGTTAAAAATGTATACTCACCGATGACTGCCTGCCCACTGTATCCAATCATGTTCTTCTTATGCTCAGTAGGTAGTGAGTGGTTGCATTTATATTAGACAACTTAAGCATCAACTTAGTGTTACATGCTTTACACGATGAAACATCATCTTTCGCTTTTGCTCCCACAACCCACTCTAGGCGATATAATTGTTCATATTTACGTTTGATGATAAATCAGGAATAGAAAACATTCACACCGCACGAAATCAGAATGAAAATATTGTGTCTCCGACAGTTTTTCTAGTCCGACTAATTAGAAAAACAACTGACAACTAAAGATAAAACTATTTATTATAAATATTTTGTTCAGCACTTAAAGGTTAACAATGGAATGAACTACAAATTCAATTAGAGATGTTATGGGAAATCCCCGAACTAAAGGTCTTATCGTTGCTAATGTTGACATTGGCATTTAAAAATGCCTCCCTAATTGCTATCTTTCTAATTCCTTTTGTTGATACTGCACCAAACTCCTTTTATAAGCTGTGCTACCAAGTCTGCCAGCTTATGTCGCTTAAAACTGCCAAATACTGCCAGATTTCTAAAACGTCAAACTTATATGCTAGAGTAAAATAAAGGCCTAAATCTGCCGAAAAGGCAGGATCCTGCCACATGGTCACACTGTCCTCCTCCTCGCCTCTCTCACACGCTACGTCACATCTGGCTGGCGCCTAAACCAGTGTTGCCAGCTAACTTAATTAATCTTAGCGCTATCCACAGAGTAAGAAGTAAGTTTCATCATGGACTATTACTATAATATTCAAACTTGACCGAGCACTTAAAATGATAGTAAATTACTATCATTCTGTTCGTGTTGTTGTGTACCGATATCGATACGTCAATATCTACGCGCCGATATTGATTTATCATATATATGTAAAAAAACTACCTACCAATGACATGGCTGTATGGGTAGGTCCCTTTCCCTTTTCGAAAGAAAAAAGGAATTCAAAAAATATCTATCGGCAGACTGTCAAAGTTACTGTTTAAAAGTTCTATTGCTGGTACAAAATACTGGAATTAATTTAATGAAAAACACTCATTTCTAGTCCCAAAATTATTATTATTCTTAACGGTAAACAGTAAAAAATTACATAATACATATGCAACTAAAAAAAACTAAAACTACATGGCCGATATATCGATATCCCCCTATCCGATATACATCGATATCGATATTCTTAAAAACTTTGCACCCCTATTAGTAATAGTAGAGGTGACTAGACTTCTGTTTCTATTTAGGGTCACAGAGTACATTTTACATGGTTACCATTTGTAATACTGTAAGTAGTAAGTTTCCATGTTGTTGTAATTAAAATATATATATATACGGTCGAATTGAGAAACCTCCTGCTTTTTTTGAAGTCGGTTAAAAACGGACTGAACATTTTCACGCTACCCAATCTGTCACATTTTGTATCATTTTTTTTCTTTAAAAATACAAATGTAGCGCATAGTAATAAATGTTTTTCCTATATTCGTGCATCTATAGGTACATATAATAAAAATGTAACCGGTCGCTGTCTGTACATGGAAGATATATGTGAAAAAATATTATTGGGACCTCTATAAACGCAAATAGAACCCAAAACAATGATTGTTAAAATTTTTGTCTGTTTGTCTGTTTGTCTGTGCGTTTGTTCACGCTAATCTCAAAAACGGCTTATCCGATTTAAATATGGTTTTCACTGATACATTGTGGTAAGCTTCACTTAACATTTAGTGTTTGTTTCATGTCAATCGGTTCATAAATAAAAAAGTTATGCCAATTAAAAGAATCACATCGAACATTCGTTAATTTACTACGAAATCTTATAGCAGCAGAGATTTTAACAGGTTGCGGAATAGCTGATAGTGTTTTTATTCCTCTCTAAACAATATTTTGTTTAGTTTTAAACGAGTCCAGTTTCCAGTGAGCCTATGTTTTGCAATGACTAATTAATAAAGCCCAAGGTAAGACACTAAAAGTTGTGGGTGTGGATCTAAATATTAGCTGTTTTTCGCACGGTCAGCTCTCAGCGGTGGCTCTATCACGTGTTAGCATTCCTAGCAGCCTGTATGCTTTGATCCCTGATGGCTATACGTCTAATCCATACATCCATACATATTATAAAAGGCTTTGTCCTGACTGACTGATTGACTGACTGACTGACTGACAGACAACGTACAGCCTAAACCGCTGGTCGTAGCGACTTGAAATTTGGAGGGTGTGTTTGTATTAATGTCTAGAAGTGTACAAAGAAAGGGTTTTTAAAAATTCAACCCTTAAGTATATGAAAAGGGATGAAAACGATTGTATGAAACGTCTTCATTTTTTAACTTATAGCTTTAAAATTTTGTGTTGGAATAATTTTATTTAAATAAAAAATACTCTCATATTTTTTTTTAACTGGGGTGGCTTTATATGGGTGAAATAAGGGATGAAATATTGTATAGAAAGATCTTTGCTTTTGAAGTTGGCGACTTGAATATTGGAGGGAGGGGGAAAGGGTGGAGGAGGAAGAGGAAAGGAAGGGACAAGTGAGGAGAAAGTGCGGGGGTAGTGAGGGGGAAGTCAGGGCAAAGGGAGGGGGGAAATCGACTGCCTCTGTATTTTGGTGGTGCTGTGTATGGACTGCCACGCAGAGGTTGCGGGTTCGATTCCCGCTCAGTGCAAATGTTTGTAGCATGAACATGTCTATTTGCATTGGTCTGGGTGTTTCTATGTATAATATGTATGTATTTACAAAAATAAAAGTATTTAAGTATGTTTATCCGTATTCTAGAACCCATAATACAAGCATATAACATGCTTACTTTGAGACTAGATAGCGTTGTGTAAAAAGAAAAAGGGAACTCATGGGGATGTGAGGGGCAAGTGAGAGGTAAGTGAGGGGAAAGTGAGGGGGACGTAAGGGAAAGTGAGGGAAGTGAGGAGTCAGTGAGTGGTAAGTGAGGGGTGAGTGAGTGGGAAGTGAGGGAAAGTGAGGGGAAGTGTGGGGAAAGTGAGGGAGATGGGGGGAGACGGGAGGGGAGGGGAGGGTAAGGGGGAAAAAGGGGAGAGGAAATGAGGGAAAGGGGAAAGTTATTGTAATGAAAATTTGCCTTTGTGTATTGTATATTATTTTACGGGGGATATCTTTAGATTAGAGAGTTAGATTAAAAATAGTATGCAAAACAGTATTTAAACAATATAAAAATGTCCATTGGAGAAACTATATTCATGCGAGCGAAGCCGCGGGCAGAAGCTATACATATATAAAAACGAAAGGTCACTCACTCACTCACTCATTACGAAATCTCAGAAACTACAAGTGCTAGGAGTTTCAAACTTTGGAAATAGGTGCTCTCAAAGACGGGATTTTGCCTGATATTTCCCTGGAGTATAAAGGGGAATAAAATTTGTATAAAGCTTCTATAGTTTTTAAACGGGAGTTTTGATAATACGATTTCCAAACTAGGAACTTCTTATTAAGTGGGAAAATAGGAGTGGCAAGTTTCGTTAAATATCGCAATATTTCGTCTGTTTTAGTGGTAGCGGGTGAATAGATTTAAATCGGATTCGCCTTAGAGACGGATTATACTGATATTTATTACTAATACAATGTACGATTGCCGTAAGATTAGGTAAGAAATATTCTCATACAGGCACACATCTGAATTTTCACGCGAACGAAGTCGCGGGCAACAGCTAGTGTATAATAAGTTATATTAATAATATTAATATTTTACACTTCTGGGGAAGCCGTTATCTCTACATGAGGTTAACGCAACCTTCGGAGGGCAGAGTACCTATATTAGGTTTTACCATCCTTGTGATATCAACAAAAAAATGTATCACAATGTACTTAAAAAGCCAATAAACCACATGGCAGCGAGAGCTGAATGTGAGTTGCGACGCTGCGGTCCTGAATGCCCTAGAGATTGTCCTGAGTGACATTTCAAAAGTGCCCTCAGGACTCTCAACTCTGGCTTGTCTTTGCCGGCCGGTCAGACAGGGGTTGTCGCCAGAGCTATAATATCGGGGGTGGAAGTGCATTTTCAAGGGCATAACTACGGGGAAACCCACTCCGGATCTGAGACAACACTACACCACCACCACCGCACACGTAGGTGTTGCCTCCTTGCCCGTAGGCAGCCATGCCCATGTCGGTTGTATATCTACTGTCTTACTAATAAACATTTACACACTACATTAGTGTTTAGGCGACTCACCGTTTGCACAGTTTTCAAAAAAATATATCTCGGCATAGAAATGATGGCAGACGAATTTTTTATCTATAGTATCATCAACCAGTCTACCGAACACGTAACTCCATTGCCGAGATTCATTATGATTCCACAAGTTGAAATCTTAATTAATTTAAGATTCATGTAGATCTTAATTCATTAAGATTCGCCACAGTTGCCGCAAATATATAATCTTATAATGCCATAGTATTTATTTATTTATTTATTTTAAACAACCAGTAGTTGTAACACTGTTTGACATAATTTACATTAAAAAAAACTGAAATAGTTACTAAGTACACAATATTTATTAGGTAGAAGGTAACATTTATAGCACACTAAAAATAAATTCAAATAAATTATAATTATAATTGGAATAAACACATAATAAAATAAAAAACCCGATTAATAATATTAATAATAATAATACCAGCCTGTTTACTGTCCCACTGCAGGGCAAAGGCCTCTTCTCATATAGAGAAGGAATGAGCATTAATCACCACGCTTGCTCAAGGCGGATTGGCAATTTTGGACTTAAGTCCAGGTTTCCTCACGATGTTTTTCCTTCACCGTCAGTCAGAAATGTCCAGTATAAACTTAGAAAGTACATATGATTTGAAAAACCACTTTGGTACTTGCCCAGATTCGAACCCACGTACCTCGTGTTTACGAATCGGGTGCCTTGTCCACAGGGCCATTTCGACTTTAAAAAACCCGATTAAAAATATAAAATTAAAACATTAAACATACACAATGGGATAACATTTTAATTTTAATTTTAACATATTTATGGGTGCTATAGTATGTCTTTGTTATTAGGCTGTTTGACAACATTCAAAATACTAATTGTGGTCATCCTAAAAAAAGGAAATAGCGTAATAAATATATTTCACTTTATTTTGATGTAATAAATGAGTATTTTTTAAAAAATAAACGAAAAAAAAAATGTATAATTTTTTAAACTTGTGTGGTTGCAGCTCTGATGATGTCACACACAAGTAACATTTATGTACACTTCAACTGCATTAAAAATAAAATTTTACAGGCAGATGACGTCACGCGTGACATAAGACTAGCGTCATTACAGAAACAGTGTTTTACGCGCCATTTAGTAAATTCAAACTTTAGTATTGTTTTTGTAATAATAAAACAGTAAATATTTCAGAAATATTAATGTAGTGTAATTATTGAGACACATATATAGCTCGCAGAACTGACGGCCGTCGGGGCAGAAAGGTTCTAGAGTGGCGACCACGACCCGAAAGACGCAGCGTGGGCAGACCCCTCACAAGGTAGACCGACGACCGTATAAAGGTGGCGGGCCACCGATGGATTAGGGCGGCGAACGACCGGCGAAAACTGGAGAAGGCCTATGTCCAGCAGTGGACGTCTTATGGATGATATGATGATGATGATGTTGTGAACTGTTTTTTTTTAAATTAGTCAAATAGCCTGTTGTCTTATACTATTTCAGATTAAAATTCTCAAAGGGCCGCTGCATGTTGGACCTGGGTCCCCGTGTAAGCTTTCCAAAGATCCCTGTTTCTTTTTTACTAATTAAAAGATGCCCGTGTAGAAGAGACCTATTGTTATTAAATATAATATATAAAATAAACAACTTCTGGTTGAGATGGCTAGGCAGGCCACACGTTCGGTTGTCATCTCAATTTCAGACTGCACTGGAGAGTGGATTGCTACCTGAGTTCCTAACGACAGGGTATACTCACCTGCTCTATAAGAAAGTTAGCACTACGGAACCTTTACATTACTTACCATCGGTCTAAAAACTTCTTACGTCCATTCTGCGAACCAAAATTACAATCATATTGACTTTAATTCAATTAAGTCTGTCTCTCAGAATGGATGAAGGAAAGGGGCCTCTTATCGACGCGACCATTAGCCAGCAGGTTCGTCGCAACCGAAAGGATTTGGCAACAATGCTGGATAGATTATGAGAAGGCATTCGATTTCGTGCCGCTTTCATAACACCTGAGGGTGCTGCAGTTATATAGTAGACCCTACAATACACACCTTATTGAAGGCATGCATGCGGCAATGGAGAAAGGTCCTTATCTATACAGTTTTGAAACCCCGGGTATGAGCGAACCGTTAAGAATAAGGCAGGGTATCTTCTAGGATCTGTTCAGGTTATGCCTAGCACTGAACCTTCTTAGCTCAATATTGGAGAGTTCAGGGTTAGGTTAGAGGCTACATATGGTCAGATAATATCCCACCATTGAAATTAATTGCGCCATCTGAACCCCAGCTGAAAGAGTTACTAAAGATAACTGAAAACTTTAGTAATTCTATAAACATGGCTTTTGTACTGGACAAGTGTGCAGTCATGCTTGTAAAGCGAGGCAGGGTAATGGAATCTGATGGAATTCAACTATCTGATTCTACTCATCTTAGGTCACTTCTAATCGCTGACGCTTATTATATACTTGGGTATGTCGCAGTGGTTGGGCATTAAAGAGACAGATATGAAACAATCATGTGAGTGTGCGTGTGCGTGTACGTGTGCGTGTGCGTGTGCGTGTGCGTGTGCGTGTGCGTGTGCGTGTGCGTGTGCGTGTGCGTGTGCGAATATTTCTACTTCTTACAGGTAATGCGTTTGTCGTCAGTTTCTTATTAAATCCCAAATGTTCCGTGTTATAGTTTTGTATTCATAGATTAGATGAATGTGTCGAGATAACAAAGATATTGGTGACACGATTGATAAATGGCCATCTCATTTTTAGTCAACTTATCATTTTCAGTGGGTATCTACTTACGTATAAAGATTTTAGTGAATAATGATGGCTATGAATATTAAATTTAAAGTTCCACGTTTATTAAAATCGGTGAAATATTCGTTATCTGCTGTTAACGCGATTTTTTTGGTAAGTTTAAATAATGACCTCTAAATCGCGATTAGCAACACTTGTAAACACTTTTTATATCGGTAAGTATCGTTAACTTTAGAGTATAAAGAGTCTCGTGATTAAAATCTATTGCAATACCTTGAAACACGACACAAGCCGAGGCCTTAACCAGCATAGTATTTATCTTTAGTCTAAAATTAATAATTTTGATATCACTTCAATTAGATACTTACCTACATTACTACTCGTAAATCATATTTTAGTAGTAGTAGCTATAAGTACTAACTCTACCTAATTTAGGCTCGGAGGTACCAAATAGTTTTTATTAGCTATTAGGTTGGTTACTTAATTTTAGCCTATGCTACTTGTGCTCCGTTCTTCGATCTTGAAACACTGATAGATAATTTGAAACTACTTTATTAATTAGTAATTGTATTTTTCCTAAAAGATTATGACATGTGACGAGACCCTGTCTGTCTGTTGTTTAGTCTGTCTGCTGTTTAATATATTTTTTAGATGTTTTGTTAGCATGATTCAAAAATATCAAGTGTATCAAATGCCATGTTCTTTGACATTCTTCTTTTATTTATTTCTTTGCTCTGTGTGTATGTTCGGTTTAGTGTAGGTAGGTAGATTCTATCTCTTTTCACTTCTCATTGAATTACGTTTATCGATGAGTAAAAAAAAAAATATATACGCGCCTGCGTGAAAACTGAATGCAATTGTGTAAATTTGTACGTCGGACTATGATCGGACTACACAAGATTTAACCTTTTATCAGTTCTCCTCTTATTGCATTATCCCTGTAGTGGTAATGATTTCATAGTATAATAATATTAATTTTTACACAATAAACAAAAACCGAATTTAAAACTATCTCGTCACAAAAGACATCAACGCGTTGTTTTACACCTCTTTACTTAACAAAAGGAAACATGTCATCTCGCCTACTATCGTGTATCTAGAATGTAGATTATTCTATCTAGCACAAAAAAATTACAGAATTAAAAGTCGATTTAAAATATTATCGGCAGTTCACAGGACTTCTGTTCCTCTTCGCTGGCATAGCCGTGATAGTACAATACGCGGAATATGAGGAGTTGATCACAAACAGGTTCTTCACAGTCACCGGATTCGTCATAGCAACGGGAGTGATCATAATATTAGGATCAGGTCTCGGTGCATATGCTGCACTTTCTCAGGATTTCTATTTCGTTTTTACAGTAAGTTTTTTCAATACCTACCTATTTTTATGAATATTATGCATCTATAGTACACACGTAATTACGTAGTTATATGCTATCAAGGTAGACAGATGCATCCCATGTCCTGGAGGAGGAAACCTGTGCGTCCACTTGTCGATACTATCATCATTATCTTCAGACGAACGACGCTCACTGCTGGACATAGGCTTTCGTTAATACTGGGTGGCGCAAAAGTAAAGACCCTATTTGGTTCAGCTATAACATTTTTTCTAAATTAGAAAACTAGATTTAGATTTTTTTAAATGTATATTTGTGCCATTAAATTTCGTACCATTAGGATTTAAAGATGATGTCTTTTAAATGGTGACCTCCAGAGTTGATACACATTTGAGCCCTATTTATGACATTTTGCATAACTTGCCGTAACACTTCCTGCGATATGTTCGTTATTTCTTGACGAATGTTTTCTTTTAGAGCTGCGAGAGTCTGTGGCTTGTTCACATACACCCGAGATTTCAAAAAACCCCAAAGAAAGAAGTCTGGACTGGTCAGATCGGGTGATCTTGCAGGCCAAGGCAAATCGCCAAAACGAGAGATAACTCGGCCTGGAAAAGCGTCCCTCACTAAGTCCATAGTGTCGCGCGCTGTGTGTGCCGTAGCGCCGCCTTGTTGAAACCAGATGTGCTCCAGCCCCAATTCGTCCAAACTGGGTATCAAAAACTCACGTAACATGGTTCTGTAGCGTTCTCCAGTGACAGTAATCGCATTGCCTCCAGCGTCTTCGAAAAAATAGGGTCCGATCACTCTGTCAACACAGATGCCACACCATACAGTAACTTTTAGTGGGTGTAGAGGTGTTTCTTGAATAATGCGCGGATTATCAGTGCCCCAGAACCGAGTATTCTGCTTATTGACATGCCCTGAGAGATGGAAATGCGCTTCGTCACTCATAACCAATTTTGAAGGAAAATCATCCTCTTCAAGGTTGAGGTTTATGACGCGCTGGCAGTAATCTAGACGAGCTCGGTGGTCAGCAGGCAGCAGCTGATGAGTCATTTGAGTTTTATACGGGAACATCTTTAAGTCTTTCACCAAAATACGCTGCAGGGTCCGTCTGGAAATGCCCAATTGCGTGGCACGTCGCCTCGTTGATGTTTCTGGACACTCTTCCACATCTTCGCGCACAGCATCGATATTTTCAGCTGAACGGCCTGTTCTTGGTCTCCCAGACTTAGGTCTATCCAATGTTGAGCCAGTTGCTTCAAGGCGTGTGGCAAAGCGTCGAATTGTGCGACCAATCGGTGCCGGACGGTGGGGAAATCGTCGACGAAATTCACGTTGTGTTCTTATCACTGATGAATTATTCCGTAAGAACATTGACACAATTATTCCACGTTCTTGGGGAGTAAAACGGTCCATGTTTATTTTCAGTGTATTTTACATTTGTTCTCTACACAATTTTCAACAACAGAATGACAGAAAATGTCATATATAAAAAAAAAAAGTATTTTCTTTAGTGCCAGTACTTTTGCGCCACCCAGTAGATTATGTGCCATAATAGCCATAATTGGCAGAATTGGCGATCGCAGTGGTGACGGTCTTCTCATAAGATGCTACTTACTACCCGCCCCTGTGCACTAGTGAAATACACATAATACCTAAATGACCGCAAGATTGTACACTTTATTAATGAACAACGAGGTCTTTTTTTATATTAGATACTTACATATTCTTACATTGTCTATTTAATCTTACAGTACTTGGTTCTTCTCGTGATTGTGCTGGTGTTCGAGATATCAATAATAATAACTTGTTTCGCGCTCAGTAATGACACAGAGTCAGAGATCAGGAACTCTATGGTGCAGAGTCTTCGGTTGTATGGCACAAGGCTGGAAGTCACCAAGATATGGGATGACTTGCAAATGGAAGTAAGTAATGCATTCAAATATTTACCAAGTAGTAAAGGAAGCAAAACAGTTTGTATGAACGTCATAGTTTTGATGAAAATAGATAAAAAATTGTGGTGTTAAATAAAGAAATAAAAAATATATTCTATTGTTCACTGGAAATTAAGGTTTGTAAAAAAGTTACCATGACTCTATTTTATGAAAAATGTTGAGAAATGCCTGGGCGGAATGATTTCTGATTTGTTCAATTATTCGGTTACGCAATGAGATGTTGTCCAAACGGGATTTAGACAATTTTTAACGTAAGTAAATGGGAACACATCAACACAAATGACCACATATAAATTTGGAGTACCACATATAGTATTTTAGAGCCTTTACTCCTGTGGCAATACTGTAGGCCTATGTAGCTGGAAAACACAAACGTATCTTTTACTATTGAACTAAGTTTAAGTAAAGCGTAGCTATGTCAAAATTACGTGGGACTTGTTATCGACACAACGTGCGCGATAATAACACAAAAGTATGGTAGAGGCTCAATTGAAGTGCTATTTTCTTAGTCATCAATGATAATATTATTAGGATGGGATAAACAAAATTATAATATAGACAAATATGTTTTAAAACGAAAATATTGTTATACGAATGATGAATCTAGGTAGATAGGCAAATGATCACAAACAATAGACTTATTACATGACGATTTCTAAATTCGATTGTTTCTTCTCTGTAATTATGTTGTGTAATATATAGTAATTAGACTCTGTAATAATAAAATTTGTTTTGGTTAGATTATTTAATCGACATTTTTAATTCGATGACATCTAGAAACTTTAAATGGCAACTTACCCACTCATGCAATTTGAAAAATATTTCTTGAACCACAGATAAGCGAAATACTATCCTCAACTCTTTGCGAATGATGTTTTAATTACCCTGACACTGTTCTTTCCCTAACTGAGCTGTTATTTAACTGGTACAGAACATATTAGACTCAATTAGAAACAAACTTCAACATTTTCTCTAGATTCGATAATCTATAGGTTACACACCATGAATAGAATTGCCACATTATATCATGCGACCCAATTCTATGAAAGAAATCTAAAACAGTTACTTTGATTAAATATCGTGGGTGTAGATGAGTCAAATGTAAAAAATAGTTTACACATACATTATCACACATGTTACACGTATTTTTGCGTGGTTTCAACCAAAACAATGTTGTACATTAGCAATTTTTTTGATAATTATTTTGAATGTGATTTTGAATGCTTATATTATCAACAAATAAATTAATATGATATTGATAATACAACGTCGTGAAATTTTAAGTCACATATGTTTTATATATAGTTAGTAAGAGATTATAAGCTTCAGTTTACAATACAATACAATACGCTTGCAGTTACAATTCTCTAATGATTGGAACTTATCATAGCTTCATTGAACTTTTTTCTGAAGGAGTAGGCCTCTGCTGCCTTTAGATTGTTTGGTAGCCTAAAAAGTTTGTGATAATTTAACGCCTATTACGAAAATATCCTCAGCTCGTCGTTCTGTCATTACGAATTTAGTATTCAGGTACTGTAACTCTTCCATTATGGCGACTTACAATTGTTTATCCTGGCGTACAGGAGTCATATGTATAGGACTGTCCTTATTTCTTATACTATTAAGGTGTCTTTCCCTATGTTTGTTTTCAGTTCGAATGCTGTGGCGTTGCCGGTCGTTTCGACTGGATATCCAACCAGATCCCGGTGTCCTGCTGCCACATAGACTACGGGACGGTATCACCGTTCGTATGTGAGACTATGAACGCGTATGCAGTTGGGTGTGCTTCAGTGTTGGGGTCACACCTGGCTTTCCAAGCGCACGCTATGGCTGTTTGTGCTATTGTCGCTACCATTCTTCAGGTCAGCAAATTTTCATATGGTCTGTTGTGCTGTGAGTCCAATCCACTAGAGATTATGATTCAAAATGTAGAATATTCAGATGACGAGATAATTAATTGAATAAATATTGTGGAATGACAACGACAACACGTCCAAATCATCATCTTTAGGTATATCTGCCGAAAGACAGCGGAAGCAATGTGAGATTTTGCCATAATCTCCATACGTGGCAGTGATAGCATTCGCTACAGTTTTTTACAGAATGTTGCCTGTTATGAGTTGAATGAATAACTTGTCTCTTTCTCACGTGATATATTGACCGTCAACATTCGGACATTATACTAACCTATTTTACAAATGGTCAGTGGATCGTATCTGCCCATGCGTTCCGAGCAGTGACGATTCTGCCTTTTTTTTTATTTTTTTTTTATTGTAGCCTACCAAAGTGACTCTACCCCGCCTGATGGTAAGCAGTCAGTGGAATCCAGAAGTGGCGGCAACTATACTAAAAGCCATCGTCTTAAACTGCTGGTATGGTGGTCTCCACTATGGCGGCTGGGAATGGGGTTAGGGGAAGGGAATGAGGGAGGTGAGGAAAGAGGAAAGGGAGGAAATTGGGCCTCCGGCGCTCTCACTCACCGAACGAAACGCAGTAGTACGGATACTACTACTCTTAAGTCGATCTTCTATAAGAGGGTAGTACTTCCCCGGACGATCCGGCCCATTCATGCTGAAATCAGCGTGGATCTACTACCTCCTAATTATTCCTGCCTGTCTAAATTATGCCTTCTCACAGTGACAAAAGTGGACAAAAGTATAGTTGACTGCACATTTCTAAGTGGCAATAAAGACATTTAGATAAGAGGGGAATATACATACCCAATTACAATTTGAAGTCATTTTCTCTTCTACTATACTCGTAAAAGTGAATTTAGGTAGCTAATAATACTCGCTACTCAAGTCAATCACTTGAATGTCGTATAATTTAGCTGCAAATAGTATGTCGTTTAGTAACCAAACCCGTTTAAGTAGCAACGTTTTGTAGAAATGTTTAATTTGTCGATGTTATGGAGGGGACTTTACGCTTTCTATCAATAAAGGTTATTGTTACGTCACTATACTTTTTTGAGGATAGGATAGGTTAGTTAGAAGTCAAGAATCAGGACTAATCAATGTATTTTTATAGCCAGTTTGTGAATAGACGGCCAAATTTCGGTAATACGTAATGGCCTAGTCGCTAAGACAGTCGATTCCTACACGAGGTTGTTTAGAAAACCGGTTTTATAGCAATGTAAATTTTTGAAAATAATTATTATACTATAGTTATGTATATATTTACTCACTAAGTTTATCTTGAGTTACGGCGAAGGAAAACATCGTGAGGAAACCATAATTTGTAAAATTATTAAGTCTCAAATTGCTTGTAGCACCGTTCCTCACCTCCCGCGAGCTGCCACCGAGAGTCCTGTTACCCAGCGTGCCACCACCATCTTCACACCTCCTCGGCCGCAGTATAAAAACCGGAGAAGGCGACGTGGTCCTCTCTCTTCGCTCCTGCTCCAGCCCGAACTTATGCGTCTGCCTTTCTACCACGGCAAAACACCTCGCGGTAGGCGAGGGACGGTGTTACACGCTAATTCTTTTTGAGCATATGTAATGTAGTAGAAATGAAACGAAATTAGAAGATTTCTACCGATAATATGCGTGTTATTTTCAATATTTAAACTATTCAAGTGAAATATATACCTAATACTTTTAAATCCTCCATTACAGACCACGCAAGACAATAGACGTTTGATATTTAGGTTTGTAGATTAGATACGGCTGTTACTGAATCATCGTTTTATTATATGAGAGCGTGCAGAATCCACCTGCTATAGGTTATTTTAAAACTAAAGCTAATTTCTACTGCAATTCACTGTATTTCTGAGAAGCAATCTAATAGATTTCTTAGTTTTAGAGGCATTAAATCATTGAACGTAGGACCGGCAGAAGAATCTTGTGATAAAACAACGCCTGTAGTGGCAATCCTCTAATGTTTGGCTTGGACCTTGGTTCAGCAGTCTTTCGGTTGAAATGTTGACAAGATTTCGTAATACTTTCCTCTCCATTTATCCATTCGTTTAATCCATTTTCTTCTCATGGCATTAACGTTAATTTAGAGGAGCATGATGCAGTAGACTCCCTTTCCCAATATCTATACAACGAGCTTTCCGAGGCGTGGTTTCACCCGCGTCTTTGTTTAGTGCTCAGCTCCCTTCTCCAGTAACGCGATTTTACATAGCTAGTTTAAGATATTTACGTAGGTACTTACTTATAGTTAAATATTACTTTTTGTTGTTCTGTTTTTAAAGTAAGTACCTAAGAAGCTTTATAGGTTATAGGAGCAAATTAAATACATTTCAATCAGGTCATCAAATGTGGTTTATTTGAGGATTTCCTATTTTTTTACCTTTTAGTATTGGTTATAGGTAGTTAGGTATCTATCTAATGTCGTATTTTTTTAATTGTATAAATTGTTTTGCAGGCGATTATTACACCGTATACCGGATATCTAGCATGGCGGTCGAAGTACGAAGAAATCGAACTCGAGTCTTAATATTTTAATCTGGTTTTGTGATCTACAACGCTGTTATTAGATGCCACTTATCAACTTCAGGCCAAGCCAAGAAGCTTGTCATTGTTATAGATGTTTAATATTATGATATTTTGTACATAATATATACTTGAAATATATTTTCGAATTGCTTATTGGTTCTTACCAATAAGCAATTCGAAAATATGTTTCAATTATAATTATGTTCGTTTAGTTTTAAGAGTTATATTGTTAAAAATAATGTGATTGATTTTTATTAAACTGTTAATGTTGAAATGTATGTTTTTATTATTTTATTCTAGGATAACAAAATTCCTGAGAGGCGAAGTCATGTAATGTAGGTAGGTACTTGGATATACCGAATAACAGTAAAACCCAATTAAAACAATTTTAATAAGACACCTATTCCCACTACCCAGGGGTATTTATTGGTTCCTGTTCCTAGCTGTTGTTGTTGTTATCACAAGTCAAAAACAGTAGTAAATTCATTAAAAAAATGTCAATTCAATCAATTTTATGAATCAGTTTTATTAATAAATATAAATTGCATACAATATACAATATAGGTAGTTTCCCTTTGGTCCCAAACTAAGCTAGTGCTTGTTTCTTGGGCGCCATCGGGATTACAATTTTAATAAATATAAATTACATACAATAGAGGTACTTTCCGTTTGGTCCCAAACTAAGCTAATGCTTGTATCTTGGGCACCATCGGGCGCCACCATAAAAAAATGTAAGAGTACATAGTAGTAGGAGTAGTAGTAAAAGTAGTAAAAAGAGCTTCTGATAATTAGGAAACTCACAAAATATCAAACTTTGATAACTCTCAGAATAACTAAAGGGAATGAGTAAAAGAAAACTTTATAAAGTAAATCTACAATTTTTAAATTGACTCCGGTAGCAACCTGATGAAAACCGTCACGCGTTTTTGCCATATCAGAGACTAACGGAAGCCACAATCTTCAAATTATAAAGTAGAATGAAAATGTTAACAACCTGGCAAGAGGTAACTATCTATCTATGGACGTACATGCGTAGAGTAGAGAATTATAAATGCCAAAACAGGTACCAATTTGTATCGATATAATAGTACTAGCTTGCCGCGGCGCGGTTTCACCTGTCTCTTTGCTTACTGCTCTGCTACCGTCCTCAGTACTTAGCGTGTTGTTACATACCCTCTAAATTTCTTCGAGAACTAGACTATCATACGCAAAAATATTTTTTCAAATTCGACTAGTAGTTCCAGAGATTAGCGCGTTAAAACAAACAAACATACTTTGCCGCTTTATAATATTAAGTATAGATTGTGTACATATTTATGTCTATTTATATAGTTTAGACTGGTGGTAGGGAAGAGGCTCTTTCGACTGGACAGGCCGGGCTTGATTCCTATTGCAAGCGCTCTCTTTTTAAATAAAAAAGTAGGTAAAGTAGTAGAGCAAGTTTATATCTAATGGACTGCAACTTAATGTTGGTAAATCAATGCGATTGTATCATTTGATCGATATAATTATCGTGCCGTAACGCGCATAGTTCTGTATCGACATACCGCATCGCGTACCTATTGAGGATTATATCAATATCACACAGTGTTTTGATATTAAGAAGTTCAAATTAGAGGTACCAGTCTATATAATAGACTGCCTCTGTGGTTCGGTGGTACTGTGTACGGATTACCAGGAGGTCTCTGGTTCAATTCCCGGATCAGGTAAAGTGATGGGTTTTCTGTCGAAAAATTCTCAGTATTAGCCCGGAATCTGGAATTGTGCCCGATAAATAGCAACTGGCTTGCCCCCTGTTACATAGGACCTAAATAAAAAAACTGGCGAAAAGTGAGTGGTTAAACACCTCTGCCTACCCTTTCTGGGATAAAAGGCGTGAAGCTATGTATGTAATTAAAGGTATTATTCCTTTTACCCGATGTGTATAACAAACAATCATCCACATATATTTTCATAAATTGATTGATTGCCTCGTGTACCTAATAAGTAGTACTACGAAACGAGCCTATTGTAATTGGTGATATAGTTGTTACCTATCTATGTTTCTAGTAGGCTGTGAATGATGATTGATGTGTAGAATGTTCAATGATGTCAGACAACATGAATGATCTAAATATGTAGGTGCTACAATTGTATTAGCAAGAATAATTCCCATTTATAGCAAAATGATAATACCATGTTTACATACCATGAAGTTATTCGCCACATGCACGCATCTACAGCAAAATAAGATTACAATGGAAATTAAGTTGTAGAAAGACGTATATTTTCCTTATCGCCACTGAACGTCGTAACATTGCGAACAGTTAAACGAGCATCGGGCAGAGTTAAAATTAACACATTTTGTCATATCGACTGTAAATTGCGCGCGTAGCTATTGTGTCCACACAGCCTGCAACAAACCTACAATAAAATAAAACAAACAAATAACAACGACGGATACAGTATTAAATATCGAGTGACTATTAAATAATGTTTTTTTAGCACAGTGTGCGATGTTCTGTGTTTAAGAGTGAACGACGTGCGCCTCAGATAAATCTGCTTGTTTTTCTTATCAAGATTAATGTACCTACCTATAGTGATAAAAATATCTGTAGCCAGTTAAAAGTACGACGGTGGAAACCTGTCACGCGAGTGTACACGTAGCTATTTGAATATATTACAGTGAAGATGTGGTCAAAGGTGTTTACGACTGTTAAGTACATATTAGTGACGGTAAATTTTCTGTTTGTGGTGAGTAGTTGGTGTTATTTCAACTGTCTTATTATTGTAAGTGTGATGTGTAGTTATATTGTTAGTTTCGTATGATATTTGCAGATCACTGGCATTATAATATTGTCGGTGGGCGCTTCAGTGCAATCGGCTTACAATGGTTATCACCCGTTTCTATCAGAGAGGTTCTTCTCCCTGCCAGCGTTCTGCATCGCGACCGGTATTATTATATTCCTGATCTCATTCTTCGGATTTTATGGAGCGTTTATGGAGAACTATATTATGAACATGGCGGTAAGTGGTACAGTTTTTATCTAAATGTCATTAAGTGACCGTGAAAGTGGCTGTTATCTCGGTGTGTTCGAGTCCGTGAAGCATCGAGACTAGCCAATGATGTTAAACAACATTGTTAATTGATTGCTCATGTTGGTAGATTCATGTGATCAATTTGTGAGAATATAAGTACGAATGTTTCATAATCACGGGGCTTAAACAGATAATAAATCAAAAGATGATTTATTATTTAATCTTGGTGGATTAGTAGGTTTACCGGCTAAGCTACCTTCCTTATGAATGACTAAAAAAGGGCTTAGAGTACCCGCTTTGAAAGTAAGAATCTGAAGTTTTGAAATTAAAGAAGTACCAATGGCGCTGTCTTTGACATGTTTATGGTACCTAGCTTCCTTGTTTATCTAGGACGTACCTACGCCGAAGTTATATAATGAGGTAATTTGAACTGTAGGTACTTTACTTGTAGCATGATTTCAAAGATCGAATTGTTTCATGTTATTAACACATCCAAAACATTAATTAAATTTAGGTACTATTGTGTAGCAATTACTTAGCCGTGATTATATTCTAGTTTCGTGTAAAGACTGATTTACATTGAATGGCTGGCGCCAGCATCACTGAATTAAAAACGTTAACATCGATACAGAGCTAATCCAGTGCCGGCATCCAGTTGTGCTAGCGCCAGCTACTGTATCAATTTAAGTAAATCAGTCTTTAATCTTAAGTCGCCGACGTCAAAAGTAAACATAATTAACGTGATGACAACGATATTTATAAGATAATTACATTACATCATTATTTGTAATAACAGTTTTGACATAATAAGCAGCATGGTTGGTCCGGGACGTACGGAATTAGCGCAGTGTTTACTTTGGTAGCCGGGTGCCCTATTTTCGCGCCATTCGAACTGACATGGCGCCCAGAGAATGTCACTGGTTGTAATAAATTACCATGCATTAATCTTTCATGTTAGGCAAATTTTAATTTGTTGTGTGATTTTTTAATTTAAATAATTTTTTATTTGACAAAACATTGGTTATGATGTGCAAATGAAGCAGCATTTCTTCAGATATATTACAAGTTTTCCTCTAATTCATTTTTCTGTCTATTTAAGTACTACTATTATTATAAACCTGTCGGTACCTTTATAATAGATTTGTATGTTTAACTTTAAACAAGCTAAAGATAAAATGACTGACCACAATTGCAAAATCATTAACTAGGTACCTACCTAATTGATTACTTCTATTTTTGAATGATATGGGCTAATTGTTAAGTTTAACCTTACAATTACGTATGTCTGTTTTAACAAGTATTTACTAGTTATAAATTTAAGTAGATAATAGGACCTTTCCTACATGAGTAAAAAAACATTGTAATTACCTTGCTACTTACTACCGCCAATTCGTGAAAATGCATTGAGGCTGGGTTACTTAATTACTTCTAGATGAACTTGTTGACATGGTACTTTGATTTAAAAAAAAAAAAGGAAAAAGGCACTGCATGAATTTGTCATTCCAAGTATGTAAACTAAAGATGTTTGAGATAAAACTGAGAGTGTTGTTATCATGTTGACGATTTGCATCAATGCGCATTATTTATTTAGTCTAAATAACGTACTTACGTAGGTACCACGACTACATAAAATAGGTATATTATGTGCACTTAGAAAATTGCCTATTAGATAGATTCGTGCTTTACGAATAGATGTCTACGATTATGTAGCTGCTAAAATATGAATTTTTATCATAATCAAAATAACATTAGCCTTTTCCTTGATAAATCTGAACCCACACTAGGGAATACTGGTATCCCATTACCTGTCACGTAAGGTTTTACTAAAATTAATCCTTAAAATGTATACTTACATTAATAATACCTACAGTATGTTTAGACTCAGCAAACTCGTTTATGAATCACACAATATTTTCTTCCATGTACCTATGAATCTCATGCGTAATAGGTACTTACTATCACTCGCGCGCCGCGGCGTGCGGTTAAAATACATAAACAATTGTATTTATAAAAATTAAGGTATTAGAGTGATTTCCAATGATGGCTACTTGGCGAAATAGAAGACATCAAAGATAAATGCCTTAGAAGTATGCTGTACAACGTTGTGTGCAACACGATTTTTAAACACGTTGCGTTGCAGGTTATCTATGTTTTGGCTTAAATCAGATTTATTATAGAACTTATTGTACATCATAAAACATAATAAACGTTATCGTTTACAAGTAATGTCTAATTGACTAATGGTATTTTATGATAGCTATCTTTTACATTATCTTGATTAGAAATTGTAGAACAAATAAAACAACTCTATGAATAAGTTTAATTTTAATATCGACTGCAATATCATCATTATTTCAGTATGAGGTGGCCTAGTAGACACAGAACTCTCATAAGTTTTGCCAGATCGACTGGGCATGCATGAACCGTCCCTCGCTACATTTATCAGGTCGTCGGTCAACCTTGCAAAGAATCTATTGACTGAATAATATATGATAATCGTGCTACATGTAAACCTTAAATACACTTGCAAATAATACATTTTGGTACCTACTGTGCTTCGGTATTTACCCTAAAGTAGTCCAGCCATGGCCTTATAGCGATTCTTTAGAATTTCTAGTTAGCTTACCGGATTACTGTAGAAAGATCTTATAACATGGCCCGCTCTTACTGCGTGAATTAGTGTGAACAATGCAAATAAAATTATGATTATGTAGTTCGATATTAGATAACATTTCTAGAACATGAGTCAGATATTAGCCTTTCGTGCACTTTCATAACTAAGTTTTGTTAACTGGTTAAGAAAAACCCTTTTTTATTATTGTTTTCACAACTGGTTTTTAAACAAGAATACGAAGTGTTCATTCATAACTGACAATCACAAATAGTTAAGAAACGAATAATTATGATTATGTTTTTATAACTAGCTACAGTCAGCAATAACATTTTTCCTTTAACCTTAAATCAAACACAAAATGTAATTTAGGTAAATTAACTTTTACTTCATATTTAAATGGGGCAATTATTTCTAAACAATGTCCAACAGTGATAGACTTATTTGTTAAAAGATGTATAGTATCCGCAATTTCTTGGTCAATCTCTTGGTAATTTTTGTTCGATGTGTTTTTGTTTGTTTTGAACGACATTGAAATTTTTGTTTCTTTAATAAGAACATTCAGAATTGTTGCTAGCGACGCTTTTTGGCGTCCAACCATTCTATTAAGTCTTGCGTGCCAGCCTTCTAGATTGTTGGTGGTCCGAATTTCCTCGCCGTAGCAGCACCAAGTCTTGATAAAATTTACGTCGCTGAACCAGTAACGGTTTAGGTAATTGTTGAACTTTATCACTGCTTCAGTTTTCGGGGATTTGGTCATTGTATACTTGTAACCTGCCATTACATATCTCAATGGCAATCGGGCTAAGCCAGCACATCTCGCAATATGTCGTCTTTGTATTGTAGATTTAATCCCTAATCGTTTCGCCTTTTTAAAAAGGCTGGCACAAAAATGATAATAACATCCTTTCATTACTGCATTCGGAAAAATTTTACGTATTGCTTTCATTGCTGAGATTTCGTAATCCAGTGTCAATTTTACGGGGTTCCATTCAGGAATTTGTGACTTTATCATTTCAAATATAAGTTTGTAGGTATTTTCAGTTTTATTATGAATGAAACCAAAGAATAAAGGTACCATTTTTTTTGTTATTTTATGTAGTCCATGAATGGTATATATTTGTGTGAAAGGTTCAGGGCAAGACTTAAAAGTTCCATCCAGAAAGAAATGTTCGAAATTGTCCAAATACGTTTTTATATCAGAAGAAGAAAATATTAAAATCCTGTTGTTTGTGTCATTGTCGTTATAGTCAGCCAGGAGGAAGTTTTTATATTTTTTTGGTATTTCTACTTTAGTTGGTGATTCAAAATGGAGCTTAGAAACTCCTAATGCCTTATTTCTTGCTTTGTATAGACCACTTTTAATATTGTCAAATTTTGGTAAGTCAGCAACTAAGTGCACGCCATCGTCTTCCAGTTCGCATACTACTTCTTCAAACTGTTTTTGTATTGGATCGACATTAGCTACTATTTTAGTTTTCAAATCTTTCATTTTCTTCAAAACTAGATATTTTGCACTATTAGGTAAACAATCAATATCGTGCACGCCCTCTTTAACTATATGGTTTTCATTGCTTAATGTCACATTACCTTTACAACCGGTTTTATTGTAGCATTTCCAAAAAACATTTTCGTACACATAAGTTTTAATTTTATGGTACTGACGGCCGTCGTATAGTAGTTTCTCGCGATCCCTTTTTGTCGTTATGAACTCCATGATGGGCTTAGAAAGCGACATAGTTTATCACTTAAGTTTTCGGTTGCTATATATTTTATATAAATTGCACTCAATTGCAATAGAAAACTAAATAATACTAAAATGACAATGTCAATGTCATGCCATTGCAGTTTACATATCAATAATAGATAATAATTTATTGAGATAAGAACCTCATCCGTTTTCCGCATGCAATACTCTCGATAAAAACTCTAACTCTGTTGTTTTTATTTTGATTTAAGGTTAAAGGAAAAATGTTATTGCTGACTGTAGCTAGTTATAAAAACATAATCATAATTATTCGTTTCTTAACTATTTGTGATTGTCAGTTATGAATGAACACTTCGTATTCTTGTTTAAAAACCAGTTGTGAAAACAATAATAAAAAAGGGTTTTTCTAGTGCACGAAAGGGATATTAGGATGTAATTATATCATCGCGACCGACGCTAGGATTATTTTCATGAAAGTGCATTGCGTTTCGTTAAGCAAACTGTGCGTCTTTCCTGGATCAATCTAAATTGTTACTTAAATTTTGTTTATTTTAAAATGTATTTGTGATTTATGACTGAATGCTTTAGAATCGGTTTGGATCTGGCTTCCCAAAAGACGCGATCGATCGAGGTAACTAAATCTTACAACTTACATAATTATTTTTCAGTTCGCGGGCGCCATGATTCTGATGTTTATATTCCAACTATCGGCCTGCATCGCTGGGTATGCGTTGAAGGGTAACACCGTGGCTTTGGTGCAGCAGCAGCTCATGTCTACTATGGACCTGTACGGCGCAGCCAAGAGCGTTGAGGTCACTAAACTTTGGGATCAAGTGCAACAAGATGTAAGTGCTTATTAATATCAGTAACATGCTGTGATATTTACAGGTACAATGAAAGAAGACTTGCAACTTAGGTCTGGTTTAAACAGAAGGGATTGTATGATAAAAATGAGATGAAAAGATTCCTATCTATTTTGCGTCATGATTCACTTATATAAAATATTGATGTGATAGAAGTAATAACCGCATTTTTGCGTTACTAGTGCGTAAAAGAACCGGAGTGTTCAAAATAATATAATAATATATAATGTAATATAATATAATATGTGGACACTATCACACAGCGTCATCTATTCCCAAACTAAGCAGAGCTTGTGTTATGGGTACTAGATAACTGAAATATAATACATATACAAACTTTTTTTTTTGTAAATACATACTTAGAATACATAGAAAACACCCAGACTGAAGACAGATACAAATGTTCATCACACAAATATTTGCCTTCCGCGGGAATCGAACCCACGAAAATGTTTGTTAATAACACTAATCGAGACAATTACAACGTGCGTTGGTCAGATTAAACTCGCCGTCTGAGACAATTGAGTGTTTCCTTCATTCCCAATCGAGATTATTATTTGTAGATTCATCATAATTTTTTACACATTTATATTTATTACTCATGTTTTCTACTTAAACTTATTATATTATGCATAGTATAAAAATAAAATAATTATGAGATCCAAGGTTATTTCTTGCGAGTGTTATTTCAGACTGGTAATATTTAACTGTAACGAGTTGACCAGACAGAGACGGAGAAAACAGTCAAAATGAGATAAAATTGTCTCTTAGTAGGTAGCTATGCAATACTAGAATTTTCTACACGCAAGCTCACGAGAATAACAATTACTCATCTAGGAACACTATAAATCTTTTGCGTAATATTATGACGATAAAAAAATAATTTTAAAAACTATAATGCAACTCCGGCAAGGTTTTTAAAAGTACAAACAAGTAAAGGTTCTTGTGTCTCAGATAGTTGGTGGTGGTTAGATAACCACACTAATGAGATTTTAGTTAAAAATTCAAAGGTCAAACTCATTTTGTGACGTCAAACCGTGCGAATGCAGGTCGAGGAAAAATGCCTAATGAAATGTCCGTTAATACCTTTTAAATCGCTGACTGAATTGACAAGGGTAGAACCTCGAGAAAAATTTACTACTCTTAGATTTGAAATGAATGAATTTCTCAAATTGACAGCTCTGGGCAAGTGTGGTATCACAAGGTCCATTTGTTTTTCTTTATATTTTGTAAAACTTTGTTACTATATAAAAGGGTGATACATAACATAATCTGTGCATTTATTTTTTGAAGTGGTATCAAAATGTAACTATAATAATAATTATTTATATATTTATTTATTTATTTATTTAAAACTTTATACACATACATGTAAAGGCGGACTTAATGCCTGGGGCATTATCTACCAGTCATTATCAGTAAGATGAAAATGCGCTCGTAGTTCTAGTCTGTATTAGCGAAGACATAAGTATATGACTTTTCTATCTATTGAAAACAATACAAATGACACGACAATACGGGTCGGGCGGTGGCCTCATGAATGTACGAGGACGTAATTAAGCAGTGTGAGCGTAAATTCGGAGAACAAGCCTCGAATGAGGTATACAAATACACAAATATTTCGATTAGTGGTATTGATGAAATTTATGTTGCATCTTCAGAATTGCAATAGACAAGTCTGTTTTGTGTTGTTGAATTCGCATTGGCCTCTTTCAAGAAATTCCATCGTCGATACCGAGTGGTCTGCATCAGAATTTTTCCGTTCCCCACTATATCTTTTAGCTCGTGAATTCTACTCGAGAAGGTATCAGTATCACATGATTTGTATAGTTAGATCCTTGATTGACAACCTCTGTATTTGGTGGTACTGTGTATGGACTGCCACGCAAATTTCGCGGGTTTGATTCCCGCTCAGTGCAAATATTTATGTGCATGAACATGGCTATTTGCGTTGGTCTTGGTGTTTCTATGTATAATATGTATGTATTTACAAAAAAAGTATGTAAGTAAGTTTATCCGCATTCTAGAAACCATATTACAAGCTATTAATATATGCTTACTTTGGGTTTAAATGACGTTGTGTGGTTGTTGTGGTATTATTTATTGTTTATTTTATTGTATGCTGTCATTATAATAAAACATAAATTAATTCCCAGTTCGAATGCTGTGGCGTAGTCAACGCGAGTGACTGGCTGATACCTCTCGGCACACAAGAAACTCAAGGTCTACCAGTCAGCTGCTGTAGCTACGTGTATGGAACAGTCCAGACGTTCAACTGCACCGTATCTGTGGCGCATCAGACTGGCTGTTCGGACTCCTTCGGGTCCTGGGTGCAGTCGCATGCGGCTGGTATCGGCATTGCTGGTATCTTCTTAGTTTTAATGCAGGTTCGTAAACAAGATTCTATTATTCAGAATTGTGTATGACTGCTTAAAATACCATTTTTCTTTTAAACATAATCATAAAAACATTAGCTATCTAAGTGGCAAATTTTATGTTCTTGTAAGTAGTGGTTTCTTGTGCTCCCAAAAATAGGACTGTATGAAAAAATTATGTTTAAGCTATAATATACGCTTACTTTGGGTCTGGATGGCGTGTAGTTGCTATATTATGTTGGTTGCGCGTGATGGCAACCGGTATCCACCTAATAACTGTGTATACTTCTAAGGACTATTATTAAGCTTTCATTGACAATTAAAATGCCTCTAAGGCCGGTATTACATTATCATATAAATATGATGTCGTATCTGTCAAACTATGATCATAGATAATCACATGTAGTTATTATACCGTCATATGTTCTTCATTTAAAAATGACTTACACATCTTTGATCACATTTCTATGATAGTCTAATAGCGGCCTAAGGATTCCTCTATTGATCATATCGATGATGCTAGAGTAAATACGATCTAGACCGGTGTTCCATTGTGAAGGCTTCAAAAACAATTCAATCGATAACCTATCCTTCTTCATCATTACAGGCTTTGGCGGTGGCAGGGGCACTGTGGATGGCGAAAATATCAAGAGAGGAACATTCGGCGTACCCTTAATTTAAATGTTTAGTAGTTATGTTATTCATCAATTGAATGATCTATTTATGATGAACAAAGAATGTCTTTACCGCATTTAGTACGAAACGTGTGTAAGCATTTTATTTATTTAATTTATTGAGCAAAGTTTGAGATCCGTTGAAAATATTGATGTAATTATTATCTTATCAAAATTTATACGCAAAGTTTTTTATGTCAAGTAACTATACATTATTAGTTAGTGGATTTCTGTACAGTAGAAAGTCCGTTGATCTTACTGCAACAAATTGAATACTGTAAATTTGTGAATACATAATTATGAAATTAGCTTAAAAATATGTGCCCTACTGGACAAAATTCAAGTAAAATTCAGTAGGTATTGATTTTAAATATTTAATAAGCTGCGTATTTATCTCTTAATCACATCTAATCATACGTGTACAGCAGAAGTGCCATCCTTTCTTAGTAGAATCTAAATGGTCTCGTACAAGACTGATAGTTACCAGAGGAGCATTGGAGTTATTTGGTGTGACTTATTGGAAACAAAAAGTAGCAATATTTTAGAGTGTTACTCAACAAGAATTTAATTCCTAATGAGTCACACTGTTACCTGGGTGTTACTGAACGGGCATAAACCGAGAAATTGGGCTGGTGACATAAATTACCCCTTATTTGGGGGGTGGTTACCACCACTCTACTAATAGCTTATTATCAGGTACAGTGGAGTTATTATTGTGGGATAACTAAATACATATTATGTGTTTAAGAATGGTATGAAAGGAGCGAGAAGGCAATTTCACGTACCTAACTACAATGTGTAAACATTTCCAGTTATACAATAATGTCAAATGACGCATTTATCCATTTAGTGTCGCCAATGTAACAAGCAAAAGCATTGACGTCACTAAATGTGACTGGCGGAGTTGCTTGTTCTGAGAGTACACCTAGATGTATTCTCTGGGTAAATTACTACCCGCGAAACCACAAGTATGATAACACTATACTAGTACACGGAACTAATCTTAATCAGACCTAATAGAAACCTGTCAATATAAATTTGGTAAAAGTTTATATCGATTTGTTTGTAGCAGGTTCCTGCAAAAATATTTATAGCAATACGAGTTTCTACTTGTACAAGGCTCAAGCACCTTGCAGAGAACTGAGGTGACAGCTATGGGTCGATAGTTGCCTGGCTCGGACCTATCCCCTTTTTTGGGAATGGGTTGAACATTCGCCTCTCTCCAAGCCTCCGGCACAATTCCCGAGGAATAAGATAGGCGGAATAGGCGCGTCAATGCAGGAGACAACTCCGCTGCGCATTTCTTAAGAACCACCGCTGGAATACCATCTATTATTTATGATGCTTAATTTTTAGTAATTTTACATCTAAGATGCCAATGTTACCATCTATATAAAATTTGTTAATATTGTAAATACCTTCAGTGGAAAAATATTGTTAGGTAAGAAATGCTAATATGAACGTATGATTATTTATTCGGTCTTGTCTTGTACCTTTTTCTATTGAAGGTGTGAAAAATTGTATATCCCTTCATTTTATTGACGATTATAATCCCAGATTGTTTTGTTTATGAGATCGAGGGTTGATCTTTAGAAGTAATATAATGTCCAATGTATTTACTTTAACAACTTTAAAATAAGTACCATGATGCAAAGTAATTATTGTTTAATAGTCACGATTATACTAATTTTATTACATGACTAAATGCACATAAAGCAATTGTAATATTGGCCCCTAAAGTAACGTAAAATTAACAGTTATTATAAAAAGTTAAAAATAATTTTATTTGTTGCTTGCATTTTTGATTTTTGTCAATAGTTCTGTCTACAGTTAGATTCATTTGAAATAGTGTGCAGCTATCAATATCAGATTTGTCTCAATTTATGAATGGCCTTGAATACTTAAATCTTGTCCAGTATCTACATACTATTTGTTAAAAATTCATGAACGGCAGGATTCAACTTTTAAGTAACTAAAATTGTAAAACGAAATACGACAGTTTGATTACTTTCATCTTATTCAAATGGCCATAAAATTGAAAACTGCTTAGTGTTATTTAAATATAAGAAATTGTTTTCTTCTGACGACGTGTAGTGTTATGTGCATAACAATAATATTGTATTATAAATACCATTATATAATTCGCTTTGAGTAAGTACTTTCCAGTCCTTTAATATAATATTTAATATAAATACGTCTTTGTTTAACTACATATATTTATGTTTGTGTGTGAAAATGTACTATAGATAATGTTTACTTAAGTATGAAAATAAATGTTTCAAATAAATATTTATGTATGTTTATTGCAAATCGGTTGCAAACGACAAACCATCCTTATAGATTCAATGGTAATTTGTAGGCACATAGTTGACGGTAGGTACTTTCGGATTCTTCCCCTGGGGCCTACCACCTCATAGAGCAGTATTATTTTAATGTTATTTTGTGTTTTCTCTTTTTCTTTTGTACCATTAAAACAAGGATAGAGACAAAATAAGGTTATAATAATATTGCTTTAAGAGGTTGAGGTAGGGTCGCTGGACAGGTATTGCTATACAATTTTGGAAAAGTAGTATTTGCAGTAAGGTTCAAATTATTATTTCGTCTTTCTTTATTCTTTCTTCATTTTTTATACACCACACATTGTCGAGGTGTTCTAACAACGATTGCGGTCTTTCAATAAGGCTCTTTAAGACTTATATATTTATCTATACTATTAAAGAGTTTGTTTGTTTGAACGCGCTAATCTCTGGAACTAACAGTCTGATTTCAATAATTATTGTTGCATTGGATAGCCCAATTCTTGAGGAAGGTTATAAGCTGTAATATCATGATACTGGCGACTGGAGCAGAGAAGTAATCAAAGATGTAACTTAACGCGGATGAAACCGCGCCGCGGAAAGCTGGTTTTATAAAGTTTAGCTTTGTATAATGCTTTCTTTCACCACGAGTCAGTAAACTCCGAGGTAAAGTTCGTAGGCAATACTTAATTACTTTCCCAGTTTCGAGAACCAACTCTAAACTCTAAGTAATAATAATTATAAACAGTAATAATTATAATGAGCACATTTTTGTATAAAAAAGAAGGTAAAAGTTTTGGTTAGTTTAAACAACCGCGAAAGTGCGTCACATTAATTGCACAATTTACATTTTATAAATCTAATTCAATTTTACGAAGCCCTAAAAAAATAATTAAAGACGTTTATCATACGAGTTATTCACTAATAGTATAGTAAGTATTCGCTACTTAGTTACTCTAGCGTATGAAGTGTTTCTAATTAGTTAGTTATAATAATTATAACACACTAGCTTTCCGCGCGGTTTCAATGGCGTCTTTGCTTGCTGCTCTGCTCCCGTCGCCAGTAGCGTTATGTTATATAACATAACATTCCTCAAGAACTTAGCTATACGCAAAAATAATTCTTCAAATCCGACTTGTAGTTCCAAAGATTAGTGCGTTCAAACAAACAAACAAACAAACTCTTCCGCTGTATGTAATTATATAATTTGTAGTATAGATAATTATGATTTGTTCTCAAAAACTAAGATGTTACACAATTTTAAGTAGCCCGTGTCAATCTGTCTTTTTTATATTAGCCTACGAAATTGCGTCTACTCTGTTTCATGGTTAGCAGTTAGTGGGGTCTACAAGTGGAGGACACTCTGGACACTATCCCCAAAATCTGCGAGGCTCCTCACTATGGTGGCTTTATGATATGGTTCTTCATGCCCCGCTTAATAGACTCGAAATTAAAATTAGAAAATACGATTTATGATCTCTTGCCAAGATATTCAAGTCAAAGAAAAAATCACTTAAAATTAAATGAGTTTCACACTTTAGCACAATGCTAGGGACTCTAAGTCGTCCATACAATCACGTGGGTTGTTTGCTCAACTGCCACTGTCGGCAATCTAGTTTGTGCCAACTAAATGCTATTTCACTTGACTGAATTTAGTTACTGAATCATTTAGAGGTCTGAATTTAGTCAGGCGGAATACGCGCATAAGTCAACACTGCACAGAAGTTCTTACTATGAAGATGTATGTGTTGTCTACAGATATAATCAAGAGTCAATCAAATAAAATTATTTTTAGAAAAAAAATGAAAACCGACTTCAAACAACACCTACATGTTCAATCCTTAACTAAAAAGTAGAAAATAATATTTTAATTACTTCATAGCAAAGAACATTAAAGGGGAATCAACGAAATCTTTGATACCTATAATACTTTACTATTTATAGTTTTTAATCAGTTATTTTGGAGTCGGTGCCAGCCAAGAAGGATCAAAATGACCTTCATAAAAATAACCTACCTATTAGCAAAAAAAAAACCTTCAAAAAACAAAAAAGTAATGATCTACCAACAATAAAGAATCATCAAAAATCATAATTTAACTGACCGAGCAATCGCTTAGATATACAAAAAATAAACAGTGGTGCTGTAAAGGCAGGTTTTAGGCCGCCCGTTGCTGTTGTAATTTCTCACGACCATAAGACCTCCAACTTGACTTAACGACTACCAAATTATAGTGATAATGATAGTCTACTGCTTCTAAAGAATGAAGACGCTGAAAATGAAATAACGCAAATGGTCACTCATCCAGAGCCACTTCGTTTCTAACAAAAAATTAATTTTGAAAATCACTTCGCACTTGTAGCATGGACATGTCAATGTCAGATAATTCGTCGCAAAAGACATCGACGTGTTGCTTTACACGTCTTCATTTCTTGCAAACGTTTTGTTATAAAATATTAAATTGAAGCCAAACTACTAAATCATTCTTTATAAAAAAACATGGGACCCCATTTCAGAGTATACCCTTTCAAATAAAAGAAGAATTTTCCAAATTGGTTTATAAATGACGGAGTTAAGTTGTAACAAACATACAACCACTGAACCATTTCTTATAATAAAAAAAATGGGACCAATTTCAGAGTATAGCCTCTCAAATAAAAAAAAAATTTTTCAAATCGTTTCATAAATGACCGAGATATGAGGTAACAAACATACAAAAAAAAAACATACGACCCGAATTGATAACCTCCTCCTTTTTGAAGTCGGTTAAAAATATTATAAAAATAGTATCAAGAGTGTTGTCCCTATCTCTGATAGTATAAATCAAAGTCACTGTTCCTCTGTCTATTTCTACGTTAACATATTCTAAACCACTAAACGAATTTTGATATGGTTTTCACTATTATTTAGAGAATTTTTTAGAAGTCTATAAAAATGTAAAATGTAAAATCATAAACTCTTCCGCTTTATAATGATAAAACCCGCAAAGATGCGGATGAAACCGCGCCGCGGATAGGTAGTTTTTAATATGTATGATATTAGCAAATATGCATATTTTATGAGGTAAATGTTAGAATGCTAATTTCATTGAATTGTTCTCTTAAGGCGACTAGTGTGTCTAATTAAATAGAGCGTATAGGTTGTTTTTAAAATACTTATGCAAATTAATTAATGTAGGACATACGTTATGAAGTTATTCTTGTGTTTTCTACAAACATACATACTTATATACATAACTTCACGCTTGTCTTCCATTAATGGGGTAAGGAGAGATTACAGAACGCTATTTGCTGCGATCCAAACATAACTCCTTTACCTCGTCAACAATAATAAATCTTTTCTTTTTTTTTTTCTTTTCTCTACGTCGGTTATGACTGCTTAGAATTGTGCTCTTTGTCAACACATCACCTATTTGGTCCGTGTATGTTCATGCAGTTAGTTCTTTATAATAAATAAAGGAAAAGCAAACACAACCTCGTGACGTGTACCATTTTCAGTATATTATGTGTAGTGTAGGTAGCTTACGAGAACGAACATGCACACTTATAAGTGGTAATGTCGCAATTCATATTTTGCGTGATTTTTAATTTTTATCATTTAATCGACGCTATATTTAAAAAATATTAGTAGAATACTTTTAGAATTACTTGCAAGCTGTATAAAAAGTAAGTAACCATAATGATTACAGTTCTATCTATTTATATGCAAATAATATATAGGAAACATGGTTGGAGTTATTTTTATAGTAAAATAATTGTAAGTAATACGAGTTACGTACGATAGTGTCGTAGCATTCATAGCTCTAAAAAGTACCGTTCGTAATTCTGCAGTGAACACCGTCTCTACTAAAGGAGGCTGATACCCTTCCATACATTTTTGGGCTCAAGTGTAATAAGATAAAACTTATGTCAATTAATATCTAGTGTATTAAAAAACGGTCTCTGAAAATTGGACATTTAGACAATCTGAGTGAAAAGTTACCTAGGTCAAAAGATTTGATGAAAGTAAGATTATAAAATATCAATCTCTGTTAAAAAACCTTTACCCACCTACCTAGTTTAATTTTTATTCTGTAGTTTATGATCCAACAATAAAACTATCAGGTATTAGATGTTACCTACTGTAAGAAAGTACCTAGATACATAATTATGTACAAGTCCTAAACGATGTTGCTGCTTAATGTTGTCAAATAGGGCCTAAGCGACATCTGTAATAGCTAGTGATGATGCTTCAAAAATTGAAACATAAACAAACACAACGACTAAATAAGACCGAACACTCTGGTAAGAAAGTATGTGTTAATACCACTTTGGTCTTAGAGCATTAAACCAACCGGAGAGGCCACTGACAGGCGTACCCCTCTGCCAAAGGTACCAGCCCACCGGTCATACCCGTTAAATAAAACTAGTTGACGCTCGTTCCGCATCATACATAAGTCACCTATCAGTGCATGCGTAATAGCGTCTCAATAGAAATGCCGAATTGCAGTGTATTTTGGTGTAAAAAGCGTTCAGCGACATCAAGTCTACAAAAGGATAATATTACATTCCACCTGTAAGTATTATTTTGTTCTAATATTATTAAATAAGGCATTAAATTAGCAATTTAACCAAATAAAATGCTAATCAACATGTGTTGCCAGGCTTATCATCAATACTCCAATCTGGGGTAATATTTTAAGTTGAATTAACATAAAAACTAACCTTTCCTTTTTTATATCTCGCCTTGTTGACATATCTAATAAGTTTCATTTTGGATGTACATTATTGTGTCACCGTTCCCATATTTATTTATTTTTAATTAAAACCAATGTTTTTTTTTACCAAGTAATGCACAAAATAATATTAAATGAACAAGTAAAATGAGATTATAAATCCAAATATACAAGATTAGTGCACTTTATTCCGAAAGATAATTGCTCATTTCTCACAAAAATAAGCGTATTTATTTTTAAGAAACTGGTCACACTTTAACATAATTAGAGATGAGACAGTTTAATCACAAATATCGATATTGGTTTTCCAGTATTAAATTAATTTTTTTTTGTTTGTTTTAGATTTTCAAAAGAAGCAGCGCCTCGAGTCGCTTGGGTCCAATATTGTAGGAACCATATAAGTGGGTGCCTAAGCGTACAAGTATCTGACTAACAGCTTAAAAGACAAATCCTTCTGTGCTGCCAGCACTGCTACCTCCTCCCTACCCCCCAAGCGGCGGAGAGCTCAGTTTTTAGCAAGTAAACTCGCGGTGTGCTACCTCCTCTTATTGCATTACCTAGGATTAGTTAAACTAGATTTATAAGGTTAATTTAAATTGCACAGTTTTTCAGTATTTTATTATACCTACTTAAATAAAGACTTTCTGAAATATATTCTGTTGTTTATTTGTTATCTGAACAGATAAAATATCTCTCTAATACAAATCTATTCATACATTCTCATGTCAGTGTCTTGTTACTATGTAATCAGAACAAAATACTCCAATTACAAGCTCTGCTTAGTTGGAACGAAATTTAATAGCAACAGACAATTAATTCAAAGTATTATTTGGTTTGAATATACATACATACTTAGGAATAATACACGTAAAATTGACACGTAATAATTAATTACAATCTTTAATCCACACTAGAACAAATTTCAACAGGTGGTGGTTATTGAACATATATCCTTGTGCGCAGTAGTAAAATAAAAAAAAAGAGTGTGTACCCATGTACGCACGTAAGAAGTTATACTTCTCTGGCATAACAATCCGAAAATACCAAATAATAATACAACGCATACATACATAAATATTTGAATTGATATAAACGCCAATATATTTTTTATTTATTCACACAGATTATTTGTACTGATACGACACACAAAGATCCGCAACTAACTTCAGTGTGTAAAAGGTTCGCAACTAACTTCAGGGTGTTGCTTTTTTCTGTCGGTGTGCGCGCGCATCGTAAAAATTCACTCTTATCATTTTTCCCAATCGCGCCAAAAAAGTATAACTTCAAAAAAAACCGGCTATATGCCAGTAGGACTCGCGCGCCGAGGGTTCTGTGCTATCAGGGATCGGAAGTATTGAATAAACATTAGTAAACATAGTAGGAGAGCCCGACCGCATAACCAGATTTGTTTGTCGAACAATGTTTAACAAATAAATTTAGCCCGACCGTATGACGGGACGGGCTTTTTTGATAATAATTACAAAAAAGTGTGCTAGTTAGAAACACTGTTTTATTCTTCCTGTAATATTGACATAAACATGAATTAACAGAATTACTTCTAGTTAATTCATGTTTATGAACTATTTACTTTACTTTCATCTATTTCAAAGTGCTTAAATAAAAAAAAAACCTTAAAATTATAATAGATTATTATTACCTAAAACTGTTCTATATAATATAAGATAATGCTCATTTTAATAAGCAAACATAATAATCATGAAAATAATTAAATCTTTCGCGTACTTATATGAAATCCTAAACATCGATACTAAATATCGACAGAGTCAAGCTCTAACTGTTTTACGCTAAGGAAGCGTAAACTGATAGATGTCCCTGTGTGTGAATGTGATTGTGTTTGTTTAGTTTAAGCTAGTGTGTAATAATTTTATTGTGTGCGTGTATAACGACGCGATTTAAAAATGCATTAGTAGTTAACATTGTAATTAGTGTGCGTTGCTCGCGTTACCCCGTCCCCCGCCGAAAGTGGCAGACTTTTGCGCAAGGGAAATAGAGCGCGTGTCCACTCCTGTTGGTTTAATGCTCTAAGACTTTGGTGGTCTACTACGTATTAAAACGTACTTTCTTTCTGTCATTTGAATAAAGTCCCTAACGATACAGAGTTAGGGGAACACTCGTCAAAAGTAATGGTATTATAATCCACTGCCACATGCCGAGACTCTTAATGAAAAATATGTGGTACATTTACTGCGAACAAAAACATTATGGAATTTATGTCAGCGAAATCTTGGTGTTATGGTGGTTCCGACGAAATTTCGACAAAATCCGCGACTTTCATCTCGTTATTGAGTAGATTCTAATGCTATTTATCCAAACTTTTGAATAGTAGAAGAATTATTTACAATAATTGATTAATTTGATTATATAAATTATACCAACGATATTAAAACAACGTGATTTCACTTATATCGAAATATTACTTTGTAATTACTATATTATAAATATAAAAGTTATATTGAATCAACCGGGATGAACCAAATGTCAACTCTGTAGATTTATTTCATTTATTAGGATAATGTTTCAATAGTTATTGATAATTTGGCGGCGATATTTGGATAATAAATACGTGCGGACTGCGGCAGATCCTACTAATATTATAAATGCGAATGTTTGTGTGTGTGTGTGTGTGACACAGCGCCTTAAATTGACATGTACATAGATACGGTGCCGGCGACGGACATAAGATACTTTTTATACCGGAAATTGATCTGGTATACAAGTTAAACACGTACAACATTTTCCGCGCGGCCAAAGTGCAGGGCGCATCAACTGATAAATAAATTCGCGAGCATCAGAAAATGCCAAATAAAATAAGACCATTGTTATATACCACATAACAATACGATATTCAGATTTCTGGAATCCATTGATTGTGTTTTGAATACGTAACGTAACGCCTGTCTTCCATTAATGGGGTAAGCAGAGACTATAGATCGTCATTTGATGCGATCCAAACATACCTCGAGCTTTATTTACCTCATAGTTTCAATTAGATGCTGTAATCTGATTGCACTGTTGGTCTAGTGGTTAGTGTAACTGACTGCGACGCCGCCCGGGTGTCGTGGGTTCGTGTCCCGCGGAAGGCAAATATTTATGTGATGAACATTTGTATTTGTCTTTAGTCTGGGTGTGTCCTATGTATTCTAAGTATGTATTTACAAAAATAAAATATGTATAAGTATTATATTTCTTTTATCTAGTACCCATAACACAAGCTCTGCTTAGCTTGGGACTAGATGACGGTGTGTGATAGTGTCCACATATTATTATTATTATATTATCTTTGTTTCATTCTGTTTTAATAATCTACGGAGGAGTTTGTTTGTTTGTTTAAACGAGCTTATCTTTAAAACTACCATTTGGATTTCAAAAATTCTTTTTGCGTATGATAGCCCAGTTTTCGAAAAAGGTTATAAGCAATGTAACATCACGCTGCTGGCAACTGGAGCAGGGCAGTAAGCAAAGATGCGGTTGAAACCGCGTCGCGGAAAGCTAGTTTCTTAATATGAAGATTTTTTCAAATCCGACTGGTCGTCCCAGAGATTAGCACGTAAAAACAAACAAACTCCTCCGTTTTATATAATACTTGTTGTGAAATGAACGAAACATGCTATTACAATACAAAGTTCTAGCAAATACTTAGCCGTGTCGTTACTATAGGTTGATCCCCACAATTTCCCATAACGTTATCTAAACCTTCTATTCCAGTTATTATGTAATCCATTATTATTATGATAGAGTCGGTCGATACTGTGTGCTTACACCTGCTTGAGTTAGTCATATATTATGTACCACCTACTTCAGTAATACCTTTATTTATATTATACGTGTATTATTTTTAAAAATATCGCATTGCAATTTCAAATTGTTTTAAATGTTTACTTGGTTTTCTTGTCCATGATAACTGTTCTTGGTTTGTTAAATGAACTAGCAATTTTCTCAGTTATCCTGTTTAAACTTTCCTCATTGTACAAACGTAATGTTGACAGCTTATTCTATTTTGTTTTACATCTGCTTTATTTTTAAAAGTTAGGTGAAAGCAGCCCTTGTTTGGTCATAAGTATTACATATTTTTTAAGTCTAACTAACTTAAATAATCTTACTTAAATTTAAATGATTAGTAGATTGAAAGAGCCAAATCAATAACCTACATATAATTTTTAATTTTTCTGTGTATGTGGATATTTCATTGCGTGTAAATACCATTAATATTTTTTGTATGATTACAGGCCAAACATGATGAAACTGTCTTAATTTTTATCTGTACACCTTGCATAACGTAATATAATAGGTACTCATGTTTTACAAATAAAGAGTTCTTATGTATATCCATTTTCCTTTGTTTTCCGTTTCCTAAAAGTATACTGAAAGCCCTCCATAGCACAATGTATACATTATCCGTCGTCCCCGTTCTGTAGTCGTCTTGAATAATCAATCTCGAACTAACATAGTCAGAGTACACCTGCCTTACAAATTTGTACACTATAAATATACATATATATTTTTTTATTTATTTATTTTAGAAATAAATTACTAACATAGTATGTAAGTTGCTGTAATACTAACAAATATATGAATCTTAGTCCGAAATAAAAATAATTTATTTTTATTTATTTATATCCTCTGTATTAATCGAATACATGGTGTCTGTTGCGACTAACCACGTGAAATTCGAACGTCGTAAATCGAGCAGCAATACTCAGTATTGTAGAATGTCGAAACGCAGTGATAAAAATCTAAAGGCTCTTGCAATAACGGTTAGTAACATAGAAAGTACATGAAACTTTAAACACATAAGTTTTTGAAGGGGCCAAGGTTTACCAACAAAACAAATCAAAAATATTTATGCTCTGAGGAGATACAAAGAATCACTGATTTTTATAATACGTTCATTAATACAAGTCGCTTGTAAATCAATTTATTTAACTATTTTCTACAAAATAACACATTGAATATTATACAGCCAGTTTTGTACTGCCATAAAACAAATAATCTACCTGGTTATAGCCGCATTACTTATATAGCTACGACGTTCTGACCTTGGGGAAAAACAGTTCAATAGTTTCTGTTTCTAACAACAAGAAAAGCGATAATTGTACTAATTTACTAAATGTTGTTATGGAGTTTATGTACAGAATTCTTCATGTTACAATTAAAAATATTAAACTAATATTATATTGAAAAATAACATTGAATATTGTGTAATATATCGTAAAGTTTAAGTATATATATGTAATAACATTCGAGGATGTACAAAAATAATGAGATATACACCAATAATAATTTCCACAACAAGAGGAATATAAACAATGCTATTCATTCGTACACAGTCACACGTACATAGCATAACAATTATTGTGTCGTGACGTAGTATTTACCATTACATTAGCGCTCTAAAAGCAGCCAAGCTAATTGGCTGAAAGAAAACTAACGTGTTTTTCTTGCTACGAACAGCGAACAGTCAATGTCGGACACACTAGCGAACGATACCTTATCAAATGATAACAAGCGAGTGAAAAAAATTCAGTACGCTGTGGATTATCGAGTGAGGAACTAGTGCTGTGTTACAATGACGAAGAACAGTCTAGAAGTAGGAATGAGATGCATAAAGTACATGCTTTTATGCATCACTGCCATATTTGTGGTAAGTTTTTATATAAATCTAGTGGTTATTGAGGTATTTGAAGGTCTAGTAAATAGATTACGACATATTTATTTGCGCAGTCTACCTTATCTGGTTTATTCGTTCATCGCTCATCGTAAAATATTTATTTTATTGATTGTCTATAGAATTGTATCGCTGGTTTTATTTGAATTTGGAGTTTTAACTGTGTGTTATTAAATTTATGACAACTTTAGTTAATAAATGAAATAATAATACACATTTTGCGGTTTAACTTATTTAAAACAAAGTAAAACTGCCAAATAGACTTTCAATTAAAATATATATCGCATGTTTTTATAGTTTGCAATTATTAAAAGCAGCTATTTAACAACAATTAATTATAAATCATGATGATTGCAATTTGATGTTATCAAAAAACAGAAAACAGAGAAAACCATTTGAGAAACGCAAATGATTTTCAGAAGGAAATATAGTGTGACTGTTTTTGAAAATAACTATTAATTATTTCTATTTAGTATTAATTTTACTATACTAGTACATGATATACTTGCTGCGGTAATTAACGGCCGAATGATAACGTTGAAGGCTAATTATCATGCCCGTACCTTCCACGTTAGTGCGATAAATTGCGTATCTATACTTACGTATGTATGACTATAAGGTACATGTAACCACACATGTAAGCCGCTTATCTACATACCTTATACAGCTACACTTACTGTTCTGAGGCATCGCAGACTTAAAGAAGGTTTTATGTAAGTTTACAACTATTATGTTGAGATAGTTAGGTTTACTAATCGGGTAAAAAAGGGATTATCTCTTTATTTTAGTTTGGGACCAAAGGGAAATTACCTATATTGTATCTATATTGAATTTAATTTATATTTATTAATTTGTAATCCCGATGGTGCAAGTACTAGTTTAGTTTGGGACCAAAGGGAAACGACTTATATTGTATATTGTATGTAATTTACATTTATTAATAAATTGATTAATTTTATCTGATTAAAGTTTGATCATGCCTTCGAAGAAAATTCCGTGAAACGTTATAGTATTGTGTATTTACAATATTTAGGTACATTGATGTAGTAGAAACGACCTCTTGTCACACAATGACGTCTTATAATCACCACGTTCTTGTTTAAAATAGATTGGGGATTTCATACTTATAATGTATTGTAACACAGATCAAGATTTCCTTACCATATATCAGTAGTTTTCAAGGTAAATGTAAAAAACTACATAATAATGACATTGAAGTGTCACATTAGTACCTACCTATTTGTCCCGCTCCGCTTCTGCCCGCACATTCGTGTTTATGAGGCTCATTACAATTTTACGTATAGGAAGCAGTGTGAAAGAGGAATAAAGGAAGGATTCGTCAAAACGTAGGCTTGTTACAGTCTTCGTTTTAATTCACATTGTTAGCATTGTTTGCTAATTCCTAATTTACACATACGACAAAAGGAGATCGAGAAAAGGATAAGTCTATCTCCCCATTAATAATTAAGATCTAGATGCAATTCTTACTGTCATATTGTTAGTTTCTCTAAGAAGATTTATATATAATTAACCTATTACCTAACGTCAAGTAACATCGATAATAGAGAACCAAAGCGAGCTACCACAACTTTTAATTCCGATGCAATGAGTATGATATAAAATGCGATTGCATTTTATATTTAAAGATGTATTAAAACTATTCACTTGATTAGAACACTGTTTATTGAGTTCACCGCCTAACTTATATGATTAATGAATGATGTTTGTATGCGACGCGATCTTAAAGTGAACTGAATTGAATGCAATGGGAAACAACGTGGAAAAATAATACATAATATTTTGTGTGCAAATGTGACAATGTGTAGTCTTTTTTGTAAGCATTGTTAATTTTACTGTTTTATACATGATGCATTTTTGCCAATTTAATGAACTACATATATGGCATTGTGACAGATACTATGCACATTAATGACTTATTAATAGCTGTATCCTTAATCGTCGAAAACGTTTCTTGCTTAATCAGAGACGAAGGTTTTGTAGGATACGCTAGACATAAACCCGAAATTCATAACTGTTGATAGTTCTAAACGAAAACCAAGAAGTTTTCAAGGAAATCTATAATTAGCTATGATTAGTGTTAAAGAATTTGTCAGAACTGAAATCGGCTTTTAAATTTGTCGCAAAAACTTTACAAACAGTTCAGAATAAAGCAGCTACTTTATCAGGCAAAGTTTGCCTGGACCAATAACTAGATAAACACTAAAGCATTTTGCCTTTTTAAAAAAACTTATAGGGGTTTTTCATTACGCATTCGCCCTACCTATTCCAATATTATACATTGAAAATATGATGAAAGCACAATGTGTCATGAAAGTGTTTGTTTAGTCATATATCGATCGCGCACTATCAGATAATTTATCTACAGACATTTCAAACAAAGGCAAGGCATAATAGGTAAAATTATATGAATGTTATAGGTACTTTAAGCTACAATATATTTTTAATGATATTCATTCGATGAAAAATAGATCGAATGCTGTAAAGTTTAAGGCCTAATTTAGCTTCATATATGGTGTGTAATTTGTGTTAGTTATAGAGTTAAGTACGGCTGGTATTAACTTCTGTAGTTCTATATTAGTCTCAAACCTCACACGACATCGTAAGTTAGAGAGACCCAAGGCGCTGTTAATCGATTATAGAAAAATTCTTTAACGCTTTTCAATGTGAGACAAACGCTTAAAATTTATGGTGGCGTTATCGCAAACCATATGATTTCTGCTGCGTAAAAGTATCAGTCATTTCGCTGCACTCACTTTGTTCAGTTTGCATGTTCTCCACTGAAGCTATATATTTTGTTTTAGAGATGATATTTATAGAGACTATATCGTCAAAAGCAGTCAAAAATCTCGCAAGAATTTCCAAATTGAGAGTCATTTAGAATCTAACATCAACCATAAAAAAGTTGATGTTTGCAGGCCCTAAGGGTATACAAGTACGTCGCCCGGCTCACCCAGTATGTAGAGCACAAGCTCGATCGTATAAAGAATATTGCTCTTATCTTAACAAGTCTCATATTAAAAAGGCAACCGTCAATGATTCTGTTTTCCCCGTAACACCACCAAATGATACCTGTGGTGTCAGGCGGAAATCGTATGATCTCCACGAGCAATGAGAAGTCTGTTTTGCTATGAAATTGCCCATTGGCTACGACACGTCTGTCTTTATTCGAGATACATAGAGTACTGCTTTCATGGTAGGCAGCGAGTTGACTAACACCTTGGTTTTACATAAGCATGAAGGAGCATTACTTAATCAAATTTGTGCTTCACTCAGCTGCGGTACAAAATAGAAAAAAATAACTCAAATTAACTGCTATTTTTCACTTCCCTTTTCTTTAATTTATCATTACTTGACAAATAAATTTAATACTAAACTGTTGTCCATATAGACATGATTCGCATTCACACCGAACGTAATGGTCACACCGCATTTAAAGTGCTGTTTTTATGACGTATCGGTAATTTTACTGGATCTGAATACAGTTATGTGTGTGATCTCGCTCGTACAGCTAAATACTCCATTGCTGAATAAATAGGTACGTATCATACTTACGCTAAAACGATAGCTTGTAAAACTGAGTGAATGCGCACATAAGAATCTCCGATACGGTACGGATATTGTGTATTAAGGTTTATCAAGTCATATAGATAACAAATATAAATATAGTTATTATCATTATTTTCATATATTTTATAAATATACCTGAAAACAAGTAAAGTTTGTTCAGTAGCTATTTACTTATTTTTGCCTTTCCTTTATTCTAAATAGTGGCTGGCATTCTATGCTCTTTAATTAAGATTGCCCATCTAGATCATTCTTTAATGTTCAGTTTCAGTCACCGTTATATTAATAAGTTGACTTATAGCTTTTTCAACCGCGTCTTTGGTTACTGCTCTGCACCTGTCGCCAGTAGCGTGATGTTACATAGCCTATAACCTCAAAAACTAGGCTATCATACACAAAAAGGAAATCTGACTGGTAGTTTCAGAGATTAGCGCGTTCAAACAAACAAACAAACAAACTATTCCGCTTTATTTATTAGTATAGATATAGATTTTTGGTATATTAGCATCAGCTATAAGCCTTTATCACAGAACGATGTTAGCCACTGTTGGATAAATTTTCTGACATTCTAATTTGTTGGTTTATCTCAATCTGTCAACATTTGTTTGGCTAATTAACCGCCAGGCTGTTTATAAGTACTTTTCACTAGAACGATGGTCTCACTTCCTGATGTCTTCTATGTATTCTAAGAACTATAGCGAGTGAACGGACAATGCTCTCTTAAATAAAAACTGGACACAAATGCTAGTCAACAGAAAGAGCTATTGTTCAATACTGGATATATCCAGTTCACAATTACGTTCATTGAAAAGTAATATTTCACTAGTATTGTGACTGTTGACTTTTTATGTTTACCTATCATACGTCTGTTTGCTTACTACATTTGATAGTTTGACCTTAAAAAGGTACCTACTGTTAACGTTTTAGCGTCATAATATCTCTGTAACTCCGTCAATATCAATTATAGCCACAGTAAGACTTATAACTATACTATCATATAAAGCGGAAGAGTTTGTTTGTTTGAACGCGCTTATCTCAGCAACTACCAGTCAGATTTGAATGATTCTTGCGGTAGATAGCCCAGTTCCTAAAAAGGTTATAGGCTATGTAACATCACGCTACTGGCGACGGAAGCAGAGCAGTAAGCAAAGACGCGGGTGAAACTGCGTCGCGGCAAGCTATTCTACCACTAATTAAAAAAAAAAAACTGACTGACTACTAAAACAAAATACTCAGTATTAGGTATTAGTCATCATTGCCATCATCATAATGTCAGCCGAAAGATGTCCACTGCTGGACAAAGGCCTTTCCCAAGTTTCGCCGCCTTGGCCGGTCATGAATCACTCTCATCTTCATTCTTTGGGTATTAACCACTCGTATGCTACAATATCAGACACAATAGAAATAACATTGTGTCTCGTGCAGATCTGCTCCTAAGCACACGAAGGGTTAATAGATGTTATTAATTATTATATTTAAGTTAAATTAATTTTAATACGAATACGAATTATGGACATGGTCTAAGCAATATGTTTAAACAAGCTGTTTAAACCTATGCTATTATGTAAAGTTATTATTTAACCACATAGCAACATGTTTAGCAGATTCTTATACTATTCAAATCAAAAGCGAAACAAATTGCTTAAAATTATGCATGTATCGAATCGTAACGTGATCGAATATTTCCTGCCAATATGACAATATGTTTTAAGTAGTTCAGACAAATAAATAAAAAGTGTGTTTAAGAAAATTGAAAACGGTTTTTCTAATTTGAAACTTTCTTATGTAGATATAATATCACCTTTTATTTATTTATTTTCAAACGTGTAACCTAGTCTGAGAGCTTTACGATTGTAAGATGTTGTTCTTGTGTTGGCTTCTAACGACTTAGTTTACGTTATTGACAACACTTAAAATAAATAGTGTAAATCTACTCGTTGTCATTTTCCGCAACATTAGGTAGGTATTGGCTTTTTATATTTATTGACGCACTTAAGTACCTACCTACAAAATTTTTTTGGTAAATACCGCTCTGGTAGTCTGTTATTAAAAAAAAGTAGTTAACTCAATAATTAAAGGAATTTTCAGTTAAACTTGAAGGTTCGATGATTCTAACATAAATAAACCCATCATACTTATTATGTACCTATAAGAAGAAAGTAACGGTAAATCACGTCCAGATAGAACTATAATAAAATAACCTAGTTTTACGAGCGAATATAATCTTGTTAACACATTTTCTTAGCGCAAACACGATCACTTGAAACTTACCATTGTTTTTTATAAGGTTTGTTGAATGTTTTAATTTACCTACCAGCAGTTATAACACGGATGACGGTGCAAGGTCACCTCAGCATTGTTCTTTGACGTTTATCAGTGTTATTGATTTCATGCTATTATAAATAGCCGTGTAACTCGATTGAATGACATTGCACCATAATAGTCCTTAAAGCAAAACGCGTAACGATCATAGTGGCTTGCTATTTGTGATGTTACAAAGGGCAGTGCATGTATTTTATTATGAAAATGTTCTTCCTTATATGAATATTTATAATCAGTTTAATCCGAGATGAAAGCTGGACAAATAGGTATTTGTACGATAGTAGAGACTTGTTGATTTAAATAAGCACCGCGAATCCTGCCCGAGTTTCTACTAGTATGTAGATATCTACTCTTGCAATATCTTTGGTTTTGAGTTTATTTATTGATAGAGGTCGAATTATTGCTTCAGACGCTGCAACTTTCCTCCGAAAGACTTTAATCCCTCACGATCAGTAACATCTTGATCTATATAAATAGATTATTATTTATTACTTATAAAGAAATATTATATTAATTTTACATTAAAAATTACAATTGTTAAACTCTTTTATTCTATTTAAATATAGTATGTTAGTAATACAAAAAACAAAAGAGGTAATACCTATCTACCTACCTACCTAAACTGAAAGTACCTAGTTGGTAAACTTGACCAGTAAGTCGCAACTAACGATTAGTACAAGTGAATGTCAAGGGTGAAACCTGCGTGTTTTCTACGATTACAATCGATAGGTCTACCATGTTATAACTCCCACGCTGTTTTGGAAACTATTTTTTACAAGCATGTGGCTGAGTAAGAAGAATATGATCGATATGTCGCCGGCAAATTAAATAAACTGCCGTTTACATACTGCCTCGGCATATTATATTTATTGTTAAACTAGTTTAAGCATCCCAAATTAGGTACTTTTTACATTGCTGGTAACATATCGGCGTTATGTTATATGCCGAGGCAGATTGTAAACGGCCGACTAGTACAATTTGCCTACGACAGATACATGAGAAGTTAGTCATTAATGAGACTTCTAAGAATCCAAACTGATAACTGATCGTACTTGTTACTTTTACAAAATCTGTCTCTTGTGTGTTTCTTATATGCCTCTATGATATAGGACTTTTTTGGTGCCGGTGTGCCCTTAAACTCATGAATTTCACCAATTGTTGTTATCTATATATATATTATATATATATATCCATATACTTATAATAAATCTCTAGCGAGATAAAATCTGTACATTGCATATATTTAAAAAAATAGTATTAGGAGGTAATATTTATTCGATACTGATGCCAAAAATGTAATCAAGAAAATTTTTGTCTGTATGTATGTGCAGGCATGAATCAAATACCACTGAACAGATTTTTATCAAACTCGCTACATTTGTAGGTCATACTCCTGGCCAAGTAATAGGCTACATTTTATCCCAAAAAAACCACGTATCCCGGATATCCTTAAAATGTCACAAAATTATTTATTAATATGTGTTACACGGTGAATATCTGCATGTGACTCTACACTATACATAGCGGACAGGAACACTTATTGATTAAAAAAAGATTTATTTAAATTCCGATCATAAATACCAGAAATTTAAAAAAGAAGTATTAAATTAAGTTCATCTTACTTTATACTTATACCAAAAATTAACAGTTTATATAATATCTACATAGAAACATTTATCACAGTTCACATGTTGCCTTTACCTTTTGTAGCAATATGCAAATTGAGGCAGCCTGTAAAGCACACTTTTTACTTTTTAATTTTCTTTACAACATAGAAAGCTGTAAGTAATTAAGTATCTATAGAGTTAAGTGTATTGCCTGCGTCACTTCGCATGCTACTTGAAACTGTAACTTACAAAAATTGTAATAACCTGGCGATTAAAAAGAGTGGCCTGAGTTTCTTGCCAGTTCTTCTCATGGCTCTACTTCGTCAGCGAACTGGCTGTAGGTTAATTTGCTGACATTTTGTAAACTTTGACGTTCATAAGTGTTAATTTAATTAACTTAAATGAATAAACACAATTTCATTTCATTTCATTTCATTTCATATTATGTTTAAGAGGCTCGGCCGGTGCAGTTTGATGGTGGTTTGCACTTATGTATCGCAGCTAGCTTCGATTGTAATATTTGCATCAATATTCATATACCATCTAAGGATGTCATTCACAGTCTAATACGATAGACTACAGCAGAGAAAAGAAACTGTCATTGCATTTAAAACAATTAATTGGAAGTAAGTAAGTACCTACTCCAATTTATTATTTTCAATTTCGTAGTAATTTGGATAGTATTCAAATTAGATTCGGCCTACATACATTAAAATTGAAAGTGTGTTAAATAATAAACACCTCGGCAGTGCCTACTATATTAATATTAATATCTCTCACTGCACACAAAACTAATGTATGATAGAAAATACAGTAGCCTCAGTGCCAAAAAGTCGTTGTGAAATATTTACTATTTTGCAGTTTTTATCCTTACCTAATAAACATAAGATTGAAATTATGATGTACAAATTTTGGTTTAAAAATGTAAAGTAGAATCAGTAACTCAGCCGTCTAAGTCAGACAAATTAAGAGAACAAACATCTGATGTTAAAATTATATAATAAAAGTAAGAAGTGTGAAAAAAAATTAACAATAGGTATTTATCTTACACATAAAATTAAAATTTATTAAAAAAGAGAAACAGAGCTCGATATGATGAATATTCATAAACTTACCAAATAACTTTAGTAATTTAAATGAATCGGTTTCTTGGTAATCATTTACAAAGAGGTTTAAACGAGTGAGTCGGTAAATATATGAAAATATATAAGTAAATATATAAATAGGTACACAGCATACATAATAACTAAATAATAATAATATAAATGCACCACGCGATCCAAGGGCGAACGTTTACGTAGACAAACAAGGTCAACGTTTTCTATATATTCCATGGAACACATTTTTATATAATGTATGATAGATAAGTATCATAATGGCATCATAAAGCCGTTATATTCTAAGTTTGAATGTTAAACAATGCCTTTTAAATTTCAAAACGAATTAAATATTTTTGTTAACCAATAGCTGTAGGTACTTATATTTAACTTTCGTGGGATTCAGAATAAAAACAAGAGGGTATCGTTCTGATAATAGTATGTAATCTATGAAAAGATAATTTTTCTAATAACAATATTACGTATTTATTTAAATATACATTTTAATTAACATTTCTCATATGCATCAACGCTATCATTCAGTCAAATGATATATCTCAACTTTTCATATTAGGTATCATGGTAAGGCAGTAAAAAACGTCCAACATAGTACGAGTAGAAGTGTCCTGTGATAAGACTTGGCGTTTATGGTAAAAACCCTCAACATTAAGTTGATGACTTTGCCACTTCTATGAAAAGACGATTGTCATTTAGCAATACGTAGTCTGCTTGTTTGTTTATAAGATAAAGAATACCAATGTTGTCTATTACCTCTAATAACGTGTAATAACCATAAAATAATTTAAAAGCTCTAATAACGTATTTCTTCTTTTGCAGCTGACGTCAGCACTCATCATCTCAGTAGGTACAACGATTTATGCAATCTACCACGATGTCTCCTTCTTCCTGGACGACCACTTCTTCTCACCGGCTACGTTTATCATCGTCATTGGCGTCATCATGCTTTTCGTAAGCTTGTTTGGATGCATCGGAGCTTTGAAGGAGAGCAGCTGTCTTGTTAACATTGTAAGTACACTTATAATTATGGATTGTTAACATGAATGTATATAAACTAAATTAGGATTACCTCTTAGTGCATCCATACATAGTGCCAAACTGACAAGTAGCATCAGTCAGATATAAAAGAAAAACTAATTGTACCGTGGTATGAACTGTAGCCCATACCATACCATATTAAAGTTTGTAAGTATACATGGAAAGGCACTGTATTAACACCTTTCGGGACAGTAAACGTATATGACGGTGATGACAATAAAAGATCTATTGTGTCTAAAGTAGTTTCTATGAAAGTGTTTAATATAGTCAGTGGCTTTTTAAATACAAACTTAAATCCAAGATTCCTAAAAATCCTGATTCTTAGCGCTGTAAATAATAGACATATTGATATATTATAAAAGCGATTGAGCGCTGAACGATTCATTGCATAAAATCTGATTATTAAATAAAGATCGTAAGAAAACCACTGAGCAAATACGAGTAGAAATAACATAAGTTTTATATTATAACATATTCGTCGTGCACGCGTCAGTTGGGTTGCATTCGAAACTCCCTGTTAAAAACTAGTTTCGATAATTCAAATGCATAATTCGGATCTTTATTATATACGATGCATTTATATCTTGCTAACAGCTGTCCGAAAATCTAACTTGACTTTGCTGAGGTCTTCATTATTTAGACTTTACAATTATTGATACTCATTTTAACTCATATTCTATTAAATGCATTGAATTGTAGTTTAGCGTTATTAGTAGCTGTATTAAATGTTGACCATTGACTTCATTATTTTTTCTTATACTTTTAATGTTTATCTTTCAGTTTGCAGTCATCCTCAGTATAGTCTTTATCCTGGAGATCGCAGCTGCTATCACTGCGTACAGCATGCGCTCCAAGGTCGGCACAATGTTGGACGAGAATCTGAGGGTTACCCTGCCTTACTATTACGAGAACGAAGAGGTCGAAGTGGCGTTTGACTTCATTCAAAATAGAGTAAGTATTTGTTCTCCTCATATATTTTACATGCTATTTGTCATAAAAAACTGTTCATCGGAGTGCAATTTTTATCTTTCGACTACCAGCTCAGTTTTTTTTACGCGTTAGGAAGCGTTAGGAACTATTTCATTATAGAGCTTACTATGTAAGCTCTATAATGAAATACTTCCTAACGCTGAAATATGGCTTGACTGAGGCTCATCAAAATTCATGGACAATGATTATTTGTTAGTCAGGTAAGTCGTGGGCAATCTTCTAAGGTATAATAAAAAATAAGGTATAAGAAATGGTAAGAAGATTTCTTGCAGAAGCATAATTAGTCTTTATCCTATCAAAATATGAGCATTAACATTATATTAATTTTCTTTCTTCAGCTGAATTGCTGTGGAGTCGACACGTATATGGACTGGAGTGTAGTGAGTCCTCCTAACGGCGGTACTGGTATTTCCATCAACAATATCACTGTACCAAATTCTTGTTGCGCTGAAACCCGCTTCGGTATGGTCGGGGACTTGGAGGTCGAAGAATGTGTGAAGCTGTACGCGAATGGGTGTCTACCTAGAGTGTACTACTTGGTCTACCAAAGTGCTGGACTATTAGGCGCTGGCGCAATGACTATTGCTTTCATTCAGGTTTGTACTTGAAGTTTTGTTTTCCCGTAATTTCTGATCAAGTGACTCCAATATCAAAAGAAAGCATATACGTCATGGTTTCTTTTGGTTTCGAGGATAACTTTCGCCTCACCGGCAAATCCGTGTCTCATCATTATACTTATTGTTATAAACATGATCCGAGTTGTTAAATGTTTATAAACTTTCTCATAGTCTCTTCTCGAGTGTTTGTAGATTTTCTCCTATATTGAAGTATATGTATTGGTTTATATTTTTATAATCTATTAACAAAGTATTTCATATATAATATATAGCACTTACCCTATAGAACGTTTTAGGACATAGTCATATTTATGTCAAAATTTATCGTTATCATTTTATCGATACAACGAATTCACATTTATCTTATCTAATTTCAGATTATCGGTATTGTGTTCTCGTTCTCATTGGCTTCTTCGATTCGCAAAGCCAAGTCAGAACGCGAACGTAGGCGATGGGAAATTCAAGAACGAGTGATCAACGCCTATACATCCCTGAATCCCAGTGACGAGAAGAAAGCTCCCGTTGTCTATGTGCCTTTCCACGGTCAAACGAACGCCTAAACTAAAATAATACAAACTTAGTTTTGAAAATGTTTAAAATAAAATATTTTGTGCCTGCTTAGTGAGCTGGAGTCAATTCTAAATTAAGTTTTTAAGCATTTTCAATGCCAAGCTTTTCGATTCTAGGAGAATTAATTTAGGAACACATAACATTGAGGAGTCGAAATGTTCCTGAAGAGTATGACACTATTAATTGTTTGTTGGTACTGCAGTATTTGCCATAGGTATCTACAGGCGCAGCCAAGGTTTAAGTTATAAATGGGGGCCTTAAATTCATGAATATGTGGGACTAAGAAGGGTAAAAACAAAAGAGAACCATGATCTTGTTTTCGACGAGCCATGCATTAAGAAATAAACAACAGAGTAGTTCCATGCCATTAAGAAATAAACAACAGAGTAGTTGTGCTTAAAACCTTTGTGCAGAATATAGTTTTGTGATTTAATAGGCATAGTTATTTGGTACAGAATAGAATAAGTGTATTTTCACTGTACAAATTGGACAACATATCTGCAGACTGAGAGGGAGCCACTGTGACGGTCGCCGCCTGCTACATGTATTCGATACAGTGCAGTCGCTTTCGTCTTAGTTTACATATAAGTTGATAGTTTGTTAAATCTTTTGACGTATTTTCATCTATTAATGTTTGTCCAGGGGGGCTACCACTACTTCTTAAAACAGTATTATTTTAATATTACTTCGTGTTCTGTCTTTTTCTTTTGTACCAATACAAAAAAGGATAGAGACAAAGTAAGGTTATATTAAAATTGCTTTAAAAGGTTATGGAAGCGCCCCAGTTATCTTTCGATTATCAATTGTTCTAAACACAAGATTGATCGTGTACTTATTTGTTACATATTTCTATTTTAACTAGAACACTTTGATGAATGGAAATGTCAGAAGCTACTTACTTCTGGTTAGTGTTGTTAAAAGTTAAGTATTATCAAGTATTGCAAAGAAATATTTTTATTTATACAATATTTTTGTAGTTTCATTTTATTATTATCCTTTTGAGTATACCTACAGTCACTGTTTAGACCCATTATTTAAAATATTGGTGTAAGCACTACTGTGACTGTGACATAATTATGATTATACTGATTATTGACATGAAATCTGTTAGCTTGCATAGTTCCTGCTAGTCAAAGATCTGTGATCTCCTTAAGGTACGTATCTTCAGTATATAGCCAACGTGGACGAATTTCCTTCAGCACAGCATTGTGCAAAGCGAAACTTGAAGGAGGCCTATGTTAAGCAATGGACACCTTCTGGCCGATATGACGATGATGATGAAGCACTGTAAATATTCTTGGCAAAGGCATTAAAACCTGTCCCATGTCCCAAATAGTGAAGTCGAAACTGGTACTTAACTGTGTTACGTAAAGAGCATCGAGGAAAATCATAAAAAGAGTGTAATGCTATATATTTATTTTATTTTTGTGTCTAGTCTATGAGTGGGGGGGAGGTCTTTGACACTTGTCTAGGGCCTCTGTGGTCAGCACGGAAGATCAGCGCTGTGTAGTGGCTAGTTTCACGACCAGCACATAGCTGAGTGCTGACCTCGTTGTCGCAAGCGGCCGCGCAGTGTGTGTGTTTTATGTTAGATTAAGAATGTTTTTGTCATTGTCATTCCACTGCGCAACTGTATTGCTGATAATAAATAATTTTTTCTTTCTTTTCTTTCTTTTCTATATTAAAATTACCTCCACAAAATGCGCCTACTAAAGAATAACAACGAGGACGACCTCATTTATGAGAGTTAGGAGCTTATACCTACGTAGAGAATATTTATTTTTCTTGTACATTATTGGTTTCAAATTTAGTATTTAGATTAAACACTGGGGGCGTTGTTAATTTTCACACACAAATCTTGTACAGAAAGCAATACTATAAAAAAATTGCACGCTTTTATTCATAGACATCAATACTTTTGCAACAGGCATTTTCGTATACTATTTAGATATTGCCCTATCTATATTTTTAAGCCAACAGTATACCTAAGGAAGATAAACTCACTCATCAAAATCTACAATCATTAGTATCGATACGATTCATGAGACAGAGTATGTTATTACTTTCCTTAGTTTGCTAAACTAAATAGCTGGAGAGAACGAGATGCAAGTTGAGAGAGAGCGCGTTGTTAGTGTGAAATAAACGAAGCGAGGCTGCTGAGCAAAGAAACAGAAAATATTAACCAACTAGCTGCGCCCGACGGCTCCGCTCGCGCCTAAAATATATTTTATTTATGGGACCAGACCGATTTTCGGGATAAAAAGTAGCCTATGTCCGTCATTGGCACCGAATCTACATCTCATCTCTCATCTCTCATCTACATACCAATTTTCATCGAAATCGGTTCAGCTGTTGAGGCGCTCAGTGGTAATAAACACACACATTTATAATATTAATAGGATAGTGCCTGGCCGGCCTGGCCACTGTAGCCACCAATGTTATTGGTTAATATGACTGGCCTGTTGGTCTAGTGGTTAGTGACCCTGACTGCTAAGCCGGAGGTCGTGGGTTCGATTCCCACCCAGGACAAACCTTTGTGTGATGAGCATGATTGTTTGTTCTGTGTCTGGGTGTAATTTATCTATAATATGTATGTATTTAAAAAAAAAAGAAGTATTTAAGTATGTATATATATCCGTATTCTAGAACCCATAATACAAGCATATAATATGCTTACTTTGGGTCTAGATGGCGTTGTGTGTAGTTGTTGAAATATTATTATTATTATTATTATTATTATATTTCTCCGTTTTGCCGAAATAAAAGTGAAAAATTTTTAACCTCAAAGCGCGACTTGAACCCACGTATTTGGGATACCGGCCCTGCGTATAACAAACTATGCAATCCAAGTATTGTTTTGAGAAGTGCCAGTGCAAGGCATTTAAATTAAATATTCTAGTCTTACGTCGATATTCCTAAATACCGAATTCAGCGTTTTCCAATTCACAAGCAGAACAAAGGAAAAGTCAAACAATTGAAATACTTTCACATAACAGTGTATAGAGATAAGAAGGATAAGCGATAAGGCAGCGATATCTGTTTAAACATAAACGTCATTACTTCATGATTTATCAGTTCATCATTATGTACACAGCACTTGGATATGCGATTAGCTTGCTATTACACAAGCTACTAACTATTAAAGGATTTTCCTATACTATGATATTATGTAAAAATAAGGTTAAATAGTCATTTTCCTTATAGTTGACAATGGTTTGGTTTTACTGTATAAATTAACGCAGCCATTATATCCAGTACTAGTTGCCCGCAGCGCGATTTAACCCGCGTTAACACTTTCCGGGACAGTAAAGGGATATAGCCGTGATGTGATGACAATAAAATATCTATTTTGTTTACAGTAGTGTCCATGAAAGGATTAAGTTATATCTTTGGTTATTGCTCTGCTACCGTCGCTAATAGCGTGATATTATATAGGGTATATGCTCAAGAACTGAGCTATCAAATGCAAAAAAAGAATTTTTCAAATCCGACTGGTAAGTAGTTCCAGAGATTAGCGCGTTCAAACAAACAAACTCTTTCGCTTTATGTAATAATAGATACATATATGTCTGTGTTTTTAAGAGTTACCTAAAATGCTAAGAAAATACAACTAAACCGGACTGCATGGGCGAAATTAAATGAAAAAAAAACGTGCTATTTCCTTAGAAGTACACTGGAAAGATTAGCCCTGAATAGAGAGAAGTAGGGTAGGGAGGCGTTTGTCTTGTAGTGAGATTATAAGAGCAAAATAAAAATAAATACAATTTTATGTTAAGTTACATTAAGTAAAACAGCATTAGGCAAAAATCCAGTGCCATGTAGGTGTAGTGCCTATTAAAGAGATCAGCTAACTATCAGGAATTACTATTCTTAAGTTTAGTCTTGTACTAAATAATTAGAATCGTGACTTTAACTACTAACTAGAACATAGCTAATTCGAGAACAATGTATACATTATGAGATGAGAGCCGTGGTACACGTGTTGTAATAATCCTGATGCAAATATATGAGAGACTAGCTGTTCACGGCGCGGTTTCACCCGCGTCTTTGCTTACTGCTTAGCTCCCGTCGCCAGTACCGTGATGTCACATAGCCTATAACCTTCCTCGAGAACTGGGCTATCATACGCAAAAATAATTTTTCAAATCCGACTGGTAGTTTTAGAGATTAGCGCGCTCAAACAAACTCTTCCACTATAAATAATTGTATAGATATAGATAGGTGCACAGACACATTCTGTTTAACAGAATTTGTTGAACGACAAAAATAGGCTAGGCAATTACTACACACATATTATTCGGTTCTACATAGCAAGAGCCGATCGGGTAGTTCACTCATATATTGCCGCGCCATTGCCATCCCGCTGCTGTCCAGCTGTACGATCCCTAATGTATATGGATAACTACTATGCCGAGGTACATGTACATCCCTGGTACATGAGTTACATGTGTTATATATACCTAGGTATATATAACACATGTAACTCATGTAGCAGGGAACGAGCCCTGTTGTCTTAAACACACACACACAATTCCAGACTCTGAGTTAAATGAGAATTTCTCCACAGAAAAACCTAATAATATCACTTTGCCTGACCCGAGGATGGATCCCTAGACTTTTGCGTGGCTATACAGTGTCATTGAACCACTGAGGCAGTAAATAAATTAAATATTTGTTGTAAAGTCTGGCTGTCTTTTATGTGCGATAATTAAGTACATCTATTATGAATGATATCTTTGAAATATATACCTTTACGAAGTAGTTTACTATGTAAATGCTATTAAACAGTGTTGACGTAAACTATTCCGCAGCATAAACCTATTTTTATGTTCTGCGGTTTAGTCGGTGCGATAAACTGATCGATATCAATACGATTATTACAGTTTCGTTGGCAACCTAAAGTGAAAACAGTAGCTCAGTGGAAAGTAAGGCAACTATATAAGACTAGTTGTCAATACTTCAGCACCAGGCGATATAATACAGGTAAGTCGCAACTATATTTTTATGTAAATAGTACTGTACTGCTGGTCGTTGGATTAGAATATGGAGACATCCCGAAGAGAATACTGAGCAACGGGCAGCAGGATTATCATCTACGTATAATACAGTACACGTCCGGCCTCGGCTTCGGTATCAAAAGTTTCATTCGCTCTCATAACAAACGCCTACAAAAAATATCATAGCAATAGAATAGGGTCGTTTGCATCATTCATGTTTAAAATATTGAAATTCTGAAAATGACTGAATTTTAAGTTAAACATAAAAATGTAGCCTATGGTTCCTGTCATATTTGTAGCTTTCTTAAAGTGAAAGAATTGTTTAAATGGTTAGATTTTGAGTTAAATACACAGGTCACACATAGCTCACAGAACTGATAAACGTTGGGTCAGAAAAGCTGTGATATGGTCAGGAACTCTTGACCGGCATACATTTAATACTTAATCCAGTATTACCTTGTCGTTCAATATGACCAGGAGATGCATTTACCATTTTAATTAAAATACGAAGTTAAATTACCTTACTAGATGAAACTAAATAATTTAAATCCTCTTTGGTTGATTTGTAATAATTACTTTGGTTCTTTGGTTGAGTGTTAAAAGTAACTCATACAAAAAACTGTAACTATGTGGCGATTGAGAAGAGTGGCGTGAGTTTCATGCTAGTTCTTCCCACGACTCTACCTCGTCAGCGAACTGGCTGGGCCGACAGTGTAGCATATTATGTCATGACATATTAAGTTGTCACGAGGATCCTACTAATTTATTTATTTATGGCACTCCAACAGCACAAATACATTACTATTTACATTTTATTATTATTATCTAAAGTTGCCACCTACAGGTGTGCACAGCACTTACAAAAAAAATTGGTCATACAATACATAATAAATTAAATAAATTGTAAATAGAAATTTCATTACACCAATTAATTTAATGAAAAATAAATAACATTAAGTGATATAAAATATAAAACAAGTTCAATCAAAATAAATTAAATAACATTAAATTAAAATTAAAATTATAAATAAAATATATGGAATTAATAAATAATAATAATATGTGGACACTATCACACATCGTCATCTAGTCCCAAGCTAAGCAGAGCTTGTGTTATGGGTACTAGATAATTGAAATATAATACATATACGTACTTTTTTTTTTGTAAATACATACCTAATATACATAGAAAACACCCAAACTGAAGACAAATACAAATGTTCATCACACAAATATTTGCCTTCCGCGGGAATCGAACCCACGACACCCGGCGTCGCAGTCAGTTACACTAACCACTAGACCAACGGTGCAGTCAAAAAATTACAAATTGAAAATAAATTAAAAATTAGGTTACTAATGGTAAACACATAGGAAATCTCGTACTGTCCTGTCTCTACTAAAATATATACCGAGGTAGGTGTTCTATAAACAGACTGAAGTTTGCTATATTCAGGTATGAAAAAGTACCACTTACACGGTTAAAACAATTTGTTATCAGATCGCTGTTATCACCGCGATATCAACCATAAGGGCTTCAAGTGTTGTATCGGCGAGTCGCATGTAATCCAAAATGGCGGGCGAAGTAAATAAGCAAAAAATGAAGTTCACGAAGACCGAAGCAGAGTACAATATGAAGTCGATAAGATTTCTATTGTTAACTATCACTACTATGTTTATTGTAAGTATTTTGATGAGTTTCTTTTTAATTATAACTCGTGACTTAAAAAACGTTATGTAATACCTTTGTTTATAAATCTTATTGATTTATGAGTACCTACCTGAAACTTCGTAAGACGTAGATACTTAGTAAATAGGTTTTCAATTGATGTTTTTTGGTAAAAAATCCTCGCTGGCTTAGCATGAATGGACCGAAACCGGCGAAGTATCTACCATCTAATTGAATATCGACATTATATTATTCGAGTATATCTAAGTTATTGCGTTTCGTTCGATGAGTAAGAGCGCCAGAAGACCAATTAATCTCTCGGTCCTCATCCTTCAGCTATCAACTTCATTATATTTTTCCTACACTCGGCAACGTCATAGTTGTATTTTTTTTATCTGCAATGTCAAGGGAACACTATACAGTCATATTCATTTAATTATGTTGTCTGTATCCCTGTTTCTTATCCAAGGATAACCCAAAAACTTCAATTTCTTTATATTAATAAGTGCTGCGACAGTTCATTAGTCTAAGAAAGAAAACTAGAATAACACCATAATATTGACGCTTGTTAGAGTAAATATTATGATCAATTTTGAAGGTCACAATTATTCGTCTGTATTTAACTATGAAGTATGAAAAAGTTATATCAATGAAAAAAATTTTTGTCAATATTTACTATTTTCAACAGCCACGATCAAAGAGGGGCAAACTACTGATATACCAAGGTGTCAGGTTTGATTCCTTAGTAGGGCCAAAGAGTTATTGATAGTATTTCGGGTTATATATCAATAACTCTTAGTCTTAATGTGTAATTAGATGTACAGTATTATATGCCTTGCCTACCATATTAGATCTAAAGTTTCGATGTTGTAAAAGTGAAAGACCTAACTTAAACAGAAGAAATAAATAGGCACTGTTACAAATGGTGTAATCATATCGCTTTGGTACCCACAAAAGCGTAACAGAGCTATGTAACTCGCAGACTTTTCATTCTGAAACGGTGCCAAATATTTACTTTTGGCCTTATCGTTTTCAATAAATTTTTATCTAATCTGTGTAAATGCATCCATTAAACAACGTTCAACAAAACATTAAAATCAATATAAGTAGTTTTTAACAAAAACTTATCGGCTTGGTTGAAATAAGTTACTTTCGATTTTAGTCTAGAACAAGGAAACACGTACTTTGATACGATGTCTTATCTTTCCTTCAAGTTGTTTTTTTACGTATGAAGTCATGAACATGATAGGAAAGTACATCACTATCTTGAATTCTTACCAATTTAGATCATATGGTAATTTTTTATTTTACGAAATAATGCTATGTTTACTGCCTCATCAAGACTGTTTAAAATGTAGTAGTATTGTAGTCATACTGTTTAATATATGGCCTTGTTGTCGCAGGTGAATTGAACGCAACTGTTGTGAAAGAATTTGTAGATCGATGCCTACACGTGACAATTTTTTTTGTGATTCATATATTTATTGGTGGTATTGAGAATGTCAGTGTTATTTGTTGAACTGCAAAATTTGTCGAGACATAGGGCTTGCAGATAACGTTTACTTAAATTAAATACCATGGAGGCTCGCTTTGTGCAAGCTATTTTCATTTTTTTTATTGTGTATACAGAATTTAAGGTTTCTAAAACCTGTACACTCGTAGTACACTTTAATACTCGTAATTCGAAATTGGGTGCAGGTTTTAATTGGAAAATTATAGTGTTCTAACATATTACGATATTAAATATAAGTAGTATACTTACAGATAAAATGTTTTAATGTTTATAGCCTATAATAACTAATGGTTACGTTTTTTTATAAATATAATCTAAATTCATGATATTATAGATAACACTCACATCCTATTATCTATACTTAATGATGAGCTACAAATACAATAGTCATACATAAACTTAGTTAATAAAAGCATAAATAATAATTGGCGTAGGTTCAATATGGGTACAATAATTACATTTTAGTATTTTAGATTGCTACAAGAATTTCTTCGTCGTATGACAGTAATATCTAAGATAAACTTAGTAGGTAGGTACATTTGAGTTTTGAAAAAGGCACATCAGCATATGTAATTCGTCCGCTGGTTTCAAATAATAATAATAATAATATTTTAACAACTACACACAACGCCATCTAAACCCAAAGTAAGCATATAAATATAGCTTGTGTTATGGGTTCTAGAATGAGGATATACATAATTAAATACTTTTTTTTTGTAAATACGTACATATTATACATAGAAATTAAATCAATTTTTTTTCTTATCTACAGTCCGTGTAAAGCAGGTGGTTGCCAATCAGGTTAAGGCTTTCGTTCAGGAATATAGTTGGCTAAGATGACGAAGACCCATCCTTATTATTATAATGTTAAGTTTATTTAAAAAAAATATAAATACAATCTTCTTCGGCTATTCAAGATAGAAGATATGAGTCAAACGAGATGAAATAAATCCCTTTGTTAGCCGACTACCGTAATCTCGACTAATCTGCACTTGTTCACTGACGTGATATTTATTTACAGGCCATTGCTCTACTATTGATAGTGCTCGGCAACAGCGTATACGGACATTATCACAGCTACAGGTTCTTCTACGAAAGCGGCAAGGTTGGGCGGTACATCACTCCAGCGTCGATATGTGTGTTCTTGGGACTAGCCTTATTGATTGTCTCCGTGCTGGGTTTCTATGGCAGCCTCAGGAAAAGCACCTGCATGGTGAACGTGGTAAGTAAAACTAAATCCTACATAGTCCTAACGGCTCATGCTGCGTAAACCACAAATCCAACCGCTAGCAGAGTACTTACTACTTACATTTTTGAGTAGAGGCTTCCATATACCAACTCGATCTAAATGACTAAAGAAAAAAAAACTTTAGACTTGGCAAAAATCTTTATGCACACGTCCTTGTTTCCTTTTTCCACGGACGGGTAGGCTCTTTTATCCTGAGACATAAGTACGCACTGATTTCACGGTGGGCAGCGCCTTTGGTGAACCTATACCCTTGTAAAAGTTTAGAAATGACAGTTACGACTTAGCAAGACAGCCGCCGAACTGTTAGAAAGATCGTCATTAGAAGATTATAGCTAACTACCAAAAGGTCTTATAGTTACCGTAGTCAGATAGATAACACAAACTCTGTGCTAAAAACCTGTAATTAAATTTCAGTATGCGTTTATTCTGTTGGTGGTGTTCATCATAAAACTGGTGACAGTGTGCCTGGCTTTCACGATGGACGCTGAAACGCTGCGAAACCATCTTGAAATCCCTGTTTGGGATATCGCAGATCCAGAAATACGGGCCGAAGTTGATTTTATCCAACGCTCGGTAAGTATCGTATTATCATGTCAGTCAATTTACCTTTGATTAAGAATTCTGGTTATGTTTGAAATTATTTATCCCAAAGTTGTGACCCAAAGTTTTTTCTACTATTTCATTGTAAAAAACTAAAATCTTCCTACTCGAATGTAAACTTGTTTTAACTCAAAGACGATAGATCCACCATTGTTGTAACTAAATCCTATCCTGTTCCCAGAATCTTATTGTAACCTAAATTCATTTATCCTTCCAGTTGGGATGTTGCGGCAGTAAGAACTACATGGATTACATGGGCATGTCATTCCCGAGTGAGATGTCCACTACAACGGTATCGAAGGTTATCGACAACGACGTGGTTGCCGTGGTGTTACCAGCCACATGTTGCGTGAATATCGGAGAAGCATACTGTTCAAGGATGTGGGGTTCTGGATGCCAAGACGCGCTGGTCAACGTGATGGTGCAGAACTCTGTCGTTATCGGAGTGCTTGGCGTTTCTGTCATGTTTATTAATGTAAGTGACCTTATTAGTATTTTTTTATCTAGTAACTAGATCAAGGTTATAATCATATTTATATTTCTTTTATTGTCTGCTAGCACTCTGATGCGGATTTGAGCACGTGCCTTTCATAATCATGTAATTAATAAGTATATTTTTATATCAAAATGATTAAAGTCTGAGGAGGTCATTTAATTTTACTGGCGCCTCGGGCCTCGTTTAGCCTTAGTCTATGGCGGACTAAGGCTTTGACTAAATAGCCATAACGATATAAATTGCTCTCATTTATTTGTTCTAAATTTTAACATTATTTATCTGAAATGTTGGGAAATTTGTATCTGATAACAATACTCGATTAAATGGTCAGGTGTTAGTGTTTGTATTCAAATGATCTACTTTCGACTGTGTATTTTAGTGATATCGTATGTTAAATAAAAAATATGTTATCTCGTGATACATACAAGTAGGTAGAATAAAGATTTCAACAAACTGTAAAAACAATAACAGTGTTTTTTTCTTTAAGTAAAAGTCACTTTTCTATCGATGCTTAATTTAAAAATCCTTGAAATTTCCTAAATTTAAAATTACTTAAAACGCTTCTCGTTGTTTTCGTTTCCAGTTGCTGGGCATCATATTCGCTCTACTCCTGGCTCGTTCCATCCGAAAGATGAAGAGTGAGAAGGCGCTTATGACATGGAAGATCAAGGAGCAGATGATCATAGCTCGTCAGGCAGAAGAAATTTATAAGAATGAACAGAACGACCACGTTTTTATTGATCATCAAAATACTAGCGTGGCCTAAATTGCGACGTTTTATTACAGTGTAATCAAATTGTTTGTTTATTTTAAGACCGTTGACAATTTACTTAAAATACATAGATGAACACTGAACTAATAAGAAATAAAATTTATTTAGATACGGGAACGAGACAAATCAGTTTTTCTTTTCTCCTCCAAATTCTATAAACACCGTAATGATGATTCTTCTTCATTGTATTCTACTGTTAAATTATTATAATATGCATTTATGTATTGCCGTAGATAATTGAAGTGAAATTATATATTGTTATCGTACAGTTTGATAGATATTTTATGACATAATAAGGCAATTTTTTTGCATCAATAAATTTATGTGTTTTTATTATTATACTGTATCTAATGTATACGCAAAAACTTTTCATATGTATATTACCTATTGTAAATATTTTGTAAATAAAGATTATTTTTAGCAAAACCTGGATTCCACATATTTATTTATGTTGTATGTATCAACAATTAGGTTAACTTTAACTTATTTGAGTAGTTTTTACCGATTACTGCGCCTGACTAAGAAATTTTGGGGACAAAATTTAATAACTAGAACAGTGACTTTACAAGTGCGTTTGTCTCACCGGTGGCGGTGACAGCGTCATATTTTATTTTCGGAGTAAGAACTAGGGGCAGTGTTCATTAAATATTTTGCGATCCCTTTGCTGATATTATTGTCGCAGGCAATTTGTACGGCATCGTCAGTTTAAAAATGCTCGCAGTTATGTAATAACTGTATAAATTATGTTATCGTCATTATATTACCCGAAAGACTAATGGGCCTACAAAAATAAAAAATATATAATTGAAATATTAATTGAATGTTTATAAATTATATAATTAAATTAATTGCACACATGGCCAGTAAAATGTTGTTTGTTACATGGAATACCCCACTTCCACAATAGATTTTTTGATAAAATCAATAACATAAAGCCATTGTTAATGATTTTCAGATAAAAGGCAAAACTATTCTTATCAAACACTGGCTTTCCGCGGCGCGGTTTCACCCGCGTTTTTGCTTACTGCTCTGCCCCCGTCGCCACTAGCGCGATGTTACCTAGCCTATAAGCTTCCTCGAGAACTTGGCTATCTAACGCAAAAATATTTTTTCAAATCCGACTAGTAGTTCCAGAGATTAGCGCGTTCAAACAAACAAACAAACTTTCCGTTTTATTTAATAATATAGATAAACGCAATTATTTATCACAAAGATAAAATACGTTCCCGTATCGAATAGCTGTCACTAATATTGTTGGTTTGTTTGCAAAATGGCGGAAGAGGAGAATAAAGAAAATAAATTTAAGAAAACGCTGAAGGCGGTGTTTAATATTAAATATATTAGACCCGGATTTTTAGCCATCATTGCAATCCTAACTGTGAGTATTATTTTATATATCATCTGTATTTTTGGACGAGTGTATGTCATAGAGATTAACTTTATTATATTTGACTACAATCTTTCACGAACAAAAGACCAAAAACATATGTATTTGAATATTAATATTAGATATGTAGTAGCTATTTGTTTTGCGTAATATCGCAATGAAGAAAAGTAGCGTAAATCGTGCCTTTTTTTCAGGTTTCATTTAATGTCTCCACACATTTGTTTGATATTACCTAGGTATAACATTACCTACATTACGAGTAGGTATAAAATTACTTTTACAGTTGGCGTTAAACTTGACACATCCTTTATATTTTTCACTAGCTGTTGCCCGAAGTTCTGCTCGCGTGAATGTCGGTTATATCTCTGTTTACTTTGACGGTTTTTCATACAAACTTTCAGCCTCTATTTCAATCTTATAAGCTATTTTTCGCGATATAATAACCTATGGTGTTCCTCAAGGTCTAATCTATCTCTATACTAAATTTCATTAAAATAGGTTTATTGGTTTAGGCGTGAAAGCGTAACAGACAGGCAGACAGACAGATAGAGTTGCTTTTGCATTTATAATATTAGAATATTAGTATGGAAGTATGGATTAGGCTTACAGATTTCATCAATTATATATTATGTTAAACAACGTTATGAAACTCCAGTTAAGTAATATCTATTGATGATAATGTAGGTAATAACAGTAAGTTGATGAGTGCGACTTAAATGCCGCGTATATTTCTCGAGAGCCTTCAAGTGTGGGGGCTTCATCTTTTGTCCCATTAGCTCGATTTAAAGAGTGATGAAGTGAAATGAAACAGGGGAAGAAAGTTTATGTGAAAAATCGTCAATGTAAACAGACATTCACATGGGCGGAGCTGCGGGCAACAGCTAGTATCCTATAAATGACGTCAAGATTAAAAGCATACGTAGACGGTGTTGTGGTGTATGTGACTAATCTTCTAACAGTGACTTAAGGTTTAGGCTGTAGCTATATAAGTACATAGGTATTTTATAAGTCATAATGATAGAGAATAATTATAATTTTTCATTGGTAGAATGTAAGCAATAGCTACCATAGGTAATGTCAGAGTTTTTTTTAGCTTACCCTGACTGATAAGCAAGTGATCTATACAATATCAAGTTGTAACCGCAGCTTTTCAACCTCAGTCAGCAGCCCTAGTGTCCCTAAAACAGTTGAGTGTGCCCTTTGCGGCTGGTCGATGGTACTAGGATAAGGGATATTTGTAGCCCAGGGCATAATGTACCCTGATGCAGGTAATGAACGTCTGTTAGAAGTCTTAACTGAAACTTTAATTACAATTCTAAACACAGGTTCTAAAGTTTATTTTCGATTTTTTAGATAGTGGTGGCGTGAGTCTTGGTCTCAGCTAGATCTAAACTATTTATTTATATACTTTACTAGTAAAAACATAATATAATGCTCATACTTAAAGGTTATAAGCAAACCCAACTACATAAATAGTAGTATTCATCATCATCATCATCCAAAGTCTATTGGTATCCACTGCTGGGTGTAGCCCTCCCTTTGTGAATTCCACTTACGCCAGTCTTGTGCTGTGCGAAGCCAGGGGTTATACGCGACCTGTGGAATGTCGTCGACCTACCGTGCCATGGGACGGCCACGACTTCTTTTGGCGGTCCTGGGTATTCTTTCGGTCAGAGCTTTTCTACAGCTACCATCAGCACGTCTGGCAAAGTGTCCTGCCCAGTTCCACTGAAGATTCATAACACTGATTTCAACGTCGCGGACTTTAGTGCGACGCCGGATCTTAGTGTTACGAACTTGATCTTGAAGTTTATTATTTCTTAGGTATAAAAATGATGATGAGAAGAAAGGAGCTTATGAACAACTTTGATTATAGAACAACTTATTTACTTGCTCTTACATTTGACTTCTTTGTTTTAGTGATGATTTATTATCGCTAATGATACGTGTACAATTTCTTTATAAAACTCAGTAAAAAAATGATTTTTCAGATATTAGCTCTGGTAATGGTCATTCTTGGCAACATCGCATACTGGCACTACCATAATTTCGACTTTTTTTACTCTGAGGAAGGTATGGGATCTTATGTTACTGGCACAGCGCTGAGCGTTCTCATCGGATCACTTTTATTTGTTTTCTCTGGATTTGGAGGCTATGGCAGTCTTAAATATAGTACCTGCGCGGTTAATACGGTAAGTGATTGTTTATGATTTCCGATAAATACTGTAGACATATCGTCTTCTAAATGGACAAGAGAGTGATTGTACAATTTTAAACTGTAATTTTTAATCATGGTACTTAATAATGAGAACTTGCTGTATGAAAGTCTAGGATCAGGGTAAACATTAATGATGATGTCAATAATAATTCTTACGCCTCTTAATTAGTCCTATTTCATTTATTAGCAATATAGTATCATCTGTTTTTCTTCCGAGAAATCGAAACTATAAAATTTATATTTTAAAAATTGAAATGAATGATATAAGTCCGCATGACATTTTTTATTCTAATTTTGTTTGGTAAAAATGTAATTTAATTTTTTTTTGTTATTTGTTAGTGGTACTGGCCAAATGCAACTTTATTCAGCCAATTTAGAAGTTACTTTTATTCATTAACTAGCTTTCCGCGGCGCGATTTCATCCGCGTCTTTGCTTACTGCTCTGCTCCCGAGGCCAGTAGCGTGATGTTACATTGCTATAACTTTCCTCGAGAACTGGGCTATCATACACAAGAAGAATTATTCAAATCCGACTGGAAGTTTCAGAGATTAGCGCGTTCAAACAAACAAACTCTTCCGTTTTATATAATAGTATAGATTTGCTACATTTTATGCTGTCTTGTGTATTAATGGTAGTCTATGTTTCAGTACGCAACCATTTTGAGTATTATGTTTAAAGTTGAGTTGATAACTCTTGGCTTAGTGAAAACGTTCGGTACGGAAGCAATGTGGGTTGGTTTTTCAATTCCAGTGAGGGGCATTATTGATCCTGAAATACGAAGTCAAGTCGATTATATTCAGAGCTCGGTAAGTGTTTATACTTTGTTATTAACTATTACGTCATCGCCATGAGATATAAGGCAGTTAAAATTGATCGAGGTACATAGAATCTTGTAAAGTATCGTTATTAGTTCATTATGACAGTATTACGCTCAAGGCTTAAGAATTCAAGACACAAAGTAATTATGATTCTATTTCTATCTGTAGCTGGAGACTCGTCTCGTTACCTTTACTCAATCAAAAGGGTTCAGCTTTTATTTTTAACTATGTTTAGCCAAGAGGGTAACCGCTAAAAGTAGGCTTATTAAAATAGGACTCTATCTATTCATCAAAGTAGAAAGACGTAACTTTTAACAGTCTCATTTTTTTTTAAGTTTTATCACAAAACTATCATGGTTACTTCACGGATATTTTACAGCTCAAATGTTGCGGCAATGCAAACTATGCGGATTATCTTAATATGGAGTTCCCAAAAGAGATGGCGACGGTAAAAGCAACGGTGGGTGAGAGAACCTTAGAACTGCCCGCTAGTTGCTGCGCCAGCCCTACTGCGGCAGGAGGGCACTGTCCTATGACATGGCTTGATGGATGTAAATATACTTTGCTGTATACGTTGGAGCATAATCTACATAGAGTTGGCGTGATCATCATATGCGTGATGGTATTTAATGTAAGTAGAATAACGCTGAATCCTACTATTACTAATATTATAAATGCTAAAATTTGTATGTGTGTGTGTGTGTGTGTGTGTTTGTTACCACTCAGCGCCTAAAAGGCTGCACCGATTTTGATGATAATTGTATGTAGATAGAATCGGTGCCGGAAACGGACATAGGCTACTTTTTATCCCAAAAATCTGTCTGATTCCCGAGAGAGACAAAACTCATTTTATGCGCGGGCGAAGCAGTGGGGCGCAGTTAGTACTGAATAACGTCTCACATCAGATTAAAGTAGGTGTGTTATATGATAATCTATTGAGTGTAAAGTAAAACGGTATAAATATTCATTACGTGTGGTGGAGCTAAAGGTTAAGGTTGTTTTGTCATTATTCACGGCAACTGTTCCTTGCTGACCACGGAGGAGATGAGATAAATATCTGCCCTTTTAACGAAATTTCTTGGTTCATAAAGGTTTTCTTTTCCCAAACCTTCTTAATTCCTGAACCTACAAATGGAGAAATCTGCTAGCAAGTTGGCGATAGTTTTAACCTTGCTTTTAAATATCTAGAGTAGTCTGACTGCAATCGAACTGAAATTGACATTAATCCTATTATACTTACAGTTATTGGGCACGATATTTGCGTTCATCTTAGCTCGGCTTATCCGTAATATGAAAACTGAAGAGGCGGTTACAGAATGGACCGTAACGGAGGAAGCGATTGTGGCCCGTCAGACAGAGGAAAATAACAGAAGCGGACAGACCGATCACATTAATCTTGAACAACAAACTAGTAGCGAGGCTTAATCGACTATAGTTGATTTATCGCCATTGAAATTGTATTTTTTTATTAAAGAGACTGAAAATGTTAGCACTTAATTACCTACCTACGTGTTGAACTTATTATCCTTGATAGTACCTACCTATCGCACGAAAACAGTATTCTCAATAGTCTTGCTTGCGGAAAGTGAAAACAATTGTTTATTTTTTCTTGAAAAGAAGTCACCTAAGATATCAAATTTTATTAAAAAATGTAGAACGACAAAGAGAGAAAAATGTATTGTGGTAAGTGGGTATCGCAAAACACAGGGACACTAATTGATCTAAATTTCTTAGTAGTTGACCAAGTATTAGGAAATCAAAATGCTGAATTGTACCAACTCGTATGGTCTCATCTCATCTTGGCAAAGTTTTACATGAACATGTTTTTGGTAGGATGCACTTAAAATTGATTACATAACTAACGTTTCAGTATTTAACTACTTTTAAGGGGGATCACGACCAATAAACTCGTACCTAATATGGTTTTATTTCTATAATATGTAAACGTATCGTACTGGTTTAATTTCCAAAATGAAGTATACAGAATGTCAAATACCTAGGTATGAAAAATTACCTATTGTCTGATATCTTTTACTTTACACGTTGCAACTACTTTTATTCCAAAATAAGACGAAAATTGCTTAAACTTTAAATGGTTATTACTTCTAAAAGAGTAAGTAAGTTAAAATTTTTAATGTTATAGCATATTAGAAGCATTTTGTAGTGTTGCTTTTTTTGCGCACTTTTTTGTGTACTCTGATATGTATAAATCTGTACAAAAAATAAGTATATTTTTGCAATATGAAATTGGTTTTGAAACTCGTACCTACTTGACTTAAGTAGGTAGGTACTTAACTACACATTCTTAGTAAAATACGTGCAAGAAATAAACAAAACAAGCAATATTATATTTTATTAATTAGAACAAAACGCCCCCCTGCCTAAACACAAAGTAAAAAAAAGAAACCGATTTTTTTTGTGCTGACGCTACATTGGAATATTATGTATCTATATTATGTCACTTCCACAATTAATACGAATCTAATGACACCTCATAACGTTAAAATCAATTTGGTAAGCCATTTAGGCTGTAGAGCGTGTCAAATAAATAGACATATATACCCACATACATACATATACCTATATACATTCATACATACCCTCCTTGATTTCGGCAGTCGGGCAATTAAGTACTTACTTCAATTTTGTTTTTAGATAAAAAGGTCTTAAAGCCCACTTTGCAATAACACGTAATGATAATAAAAACGCTAATCTATTGCCTCTTTAGGGAATCCCCTGAACAACGGTTCGATCTAATTCTTATTATTTTGAAGTAGATACACACGTAGATAAAATTCGGCCTAAATTGCGGCAAAACAAAACTTTGTTTTTGAATTTAGGACAAGTTTAAAGGTGTTATTAATAGGTACTTACTTATCCAATACGCTCAGTGATTTATTGAAAAATTCAACGTAAAATACACGGTACGAGGTAAATAAGTATACAGTCGTAGCAGACATCCAGTTTTCTGTGAAAAAATAGGCTTCTCTCAAAATTTTTAAATTATGGAACTACACCACACTACATCAGCTAATCCTGTAGCAGATATGACTGTTTAGATGAAAGCCGTCAATCAAACTTTGTTAGGACTGTCTTTATTTTAATCAGAACACCGCATTTACTTTTCAGGCTTCCCATTAACATAGGTAAATCAGTTCTATAGAGAGTAAAGAGTTACCTATTTCTACATACGTAGTCCTCCTGAAAAATCTCGATAAGCTAACGTCTAAAGAATGTAATTATGTTAGTTAGTAGTTAGTAGTAATAATGCTTAGAAAACACAACTAAATCGTTGCCGACCACGGAGAAGGGGATGAGGAAGGAAAAGGGAAAAGGATAACAACCGAGGAGATATTTGGGCTGCCGGCGCTATCTCTCACCGAGCGAAACACATTAGCATAAAAACTAATATTCTTAAACAATCTTCTATGAGAGGGTAGTACTACCCTGGTCGATCCAGCCTATTTATGCTGAAACCAGCGTGGATTTTCTACCACTTAAATAATTTTTAGATTATTAGCAAAAATATTGTTATCAATATCGACCCGAATTATTATTTATCACAAAGATAATGTTTAATATCCGGCGCATCGCACCGCTTTCATAAATATTGTCAACTTGTGTTTACGAAATGGTGGAAGCGAATAACGAAAATATATTTTTAAGAAAGACGAAAGCGGTTTTCAATATGAAAACTGTTAGATTTGTGTCATTGGCAATAATTGGAATGCTGATTGTGAGTACAAATTTTGAATATAACTTCTGAGTACCTACCTATGCAGATATGTAGGTATAATATAAATAGGTTAATGTATTTTGTTTACCTAGGTTCTTACCTATCTTAAGTATGTGTTACTTGTGTAACCAGTCCGTTCGTTTCGTAGTTAATTCTCCATAATTTATTGCACTTGATAGGTCAAACTATTACTTCGTCAGTGTTCGTCGAGTGTTGTGGGTTCGATACCCTAATAAATATTGTGGTCTATAAATTTGTTACTCGTATTTATCCAATTCATTTGTTTGAGAATGGTTATTTTTTAATAATAAAGAGCACAATTAAAATTAGTAGAGTTAAGAAGAATTTTAAACAAAAAATTTAAATAGTATCAACGGTAGGTACTTAGCTCGCAAAAAAATATTCGTACATTTAGTAAAGTTTAGAATGCTATATTTAAGGTATCAGTCATTACAAGTGCTTAATACCATTTCTTCAGTAAACTGATAGGTACCTATTTGTTTTAGGTTCTAGCTTTGATAATGGTTATTCTTGGCAACATAGCATATTGGCACTACCATCACTACGCCTACTTCTACGCTGAGGGGCAGATGGGCAAGTATGTCACACCCGCAGCTCTGAGCATATTTGTCGGATCTGTTATGTTTGTTTTCTCCGGATTCGGATGCTATGGCAGCCTCAAAAATAGTACCTGCGCGGTAAATACGGTAAGATAAAAGTTTATAAACGTTGACATACGTGTAGGTCTCTATGTATTCTATCGGGAAGTGACTTTCCTTTTACCGAATGAGTGGACTCTAGAGTCGAAGTGTACACATATGAAGAGGTACACATAATAGCTGCCCTATACTTAAATAGTGCCATCAGACAACCGAATGTAGGTGGTCCAGCTACCACATGAAAAGGTGGCAGAAAAATTATTGGACACAGAACGAGTAGCAGCATCAAGTGGACTGTCGCTACTGCAATAGCCAATCCGTCTATGAAGCGTGATGGCTATGGCAGAAGCCTAGCCAGCTAACGAGTACCTACCTGGTATTCCTTTATCCGTCCTCTTACCAGCGGGAAATGATGTCGTGGTTCAATATTCAAAATCAAACAGAATTCTGTTCTATTCTTATTTAATAAGGTATATTTTACACTTTCTTGTGTATTAAATGAGCGCATTATGTTTCAGTACGCAGCTATTCTGAGTCTTTTATTTATAGTTGAACTGGTGGCTCTTGGCTTGGCGTATACTTTTGACAGAGCCTCAATATGGGTTAACTTCGCCATCCCAGTGTGGGGCATTAGTGACCACGAAATAAGGACCGAAATTGATTATATTCAGAGTTCGGTAAGTGTACAGATTATGTTTTTTATATAATCTTCTCTCTCTTCTATTAAGACAGGAAGACGGTTGGCGGATGTTGTTGGACGGTTAATTAAAGCCGTTGCAGCCTGTGGTTTTATTATGTCTGATTGTACTTCGAGTTCGGACTTCTATGTTTGTAAAGCATTGCGATACCTACAGGACTTGCGAGCGTGCGTGCGGTGTGTAGTCGCGTTTGACTACCTATCTACTTTCCTTGAGCGGAAGATATCGGCAAAAGATGAAAAACTATAGATATACAGATGTATTTTATAAATTGCATGAGATAGTAGTTTAAACTGTTAAAAATTAACCTACACTTACAATTTGTTTTTAGCTCAGGTGTTGCGGCAATGCTTATTTCACTGACTACCTCAATGTGGAGTTCCCAAGTGAGATGGCTACCGTGAAGGTATCCATGAACGAACAAATTCTTGTAATGCCTGCCAGTTGCTGTATGAGATCCACCCAAGCAGGCAGCTACTGCGCTAATATATGGCTTGCTGGATGTAAATACAACTTACTGCATGAGATGGAACATAATGTCGTCATGATTGGTGTGACTTTTGCGTGTGTGATGGTAATCAGTGTAAGTACCTAACATTATAATACTAGAAGTTTGATACAGGTAGGTAATCGTTTTGAGTTGATATGATGCTTAAATGCCTTATAAACAGTACGAGTAACTATATACATATTTACCTAAACTACCATTGGCTTGAAGATGTCCGTTTGTTAGCAAGATACCAATTTTCAAACTTTTTCAATTGCAGCACCATTCCAACTTATTATTTTACGAGCTGTCTGCGGCGCAATTTCACCCTCGTCTTTGCCTACTGCTCTGCTCCCGTCGCCAGTAGCGTGATGTTACATAGCCTATAACCGTCCTCGAAAACTGGGCTATTATATGCAAAAATAATTATTCAAATCCGACTGGTCGTTCCAGAGATTAGCGCGTTCAAACAAACAAACAAAAAAAAAACTCTTCCGCTTTATATAATAGTATAGATGAGTCCAATGTAGGACATAGCTCTCTTCGAAAGAGAGATGTTTCCTATAGTCACTCTGTTTGGCAGGTGGATATGTGACAGTATTTTGTTCGCGGGTCAGCCTGTTGCCGAGTACCTATATATTTTTTTAATCGCCTCTTACTACATACCTACATTGAAAGTAAGAAGGTGATTTCATATACCAGATCGAAGACCTATATAAATCTTTTACATTTTCCAGTTACTTGGAATGATCTTCGCGCTACTACTAGCTTATAGTATCCGCAAAATGAAGAGTGAGAAGGTGCTTTTGAGGTGGCGAATTCAGGAAGCTATGATCATGGGACGAGATCCTGAAGCTAGTTCTAGTCATCTTGAGGCAGGTCCTAGTAGACAAGATGACGCAGGTCCCAGTATACAGGATGAGGCAGTTCCCAGTAGAACAGACGAGGCAGACCTTAGACAAGACGTGGCGGGTTTGGAAGAGACGAGTTCAAGTAGACGACAGATCAATCATGTTACCATTTTGGATCATCATACGGTTTCAGCCAGTGAGGTCTAGATCAGCGTAGATTATGATATTAGCAGACTATAATCAGCTAGCAAATTTACAAGCCATATAAGATTTAAATTAAAAGTCTTAGGACGTGTGATACTGATGCTGTAGCATCTACAGCAGGTTATGTTACGGTGACCGATTATCACGAGAGGTTTATAAATGCCTATTCATGCCGTTCAGATAGCAAGTACAGGTACAAAAATTGCACAGGTGCTATTCACTTCACACCTATAAATTCGCAAATAGACCTCTCCGGTAGACTGTAGCTTTTATGAAACTATAAGTAAAACTTTAAGTAGATAACCTAAGCTCACTTTTTTTGTAAATAAACATAAGTTGATGCTGAAGAATTTTTTTATATCTATTAAAACCTTATGAATGATATTGGAGAAAAAAATATTCTTACTTACTTAACAAAAACGTGTAAGCTTACAATATAATTATGTATTTGACGCCAAAGTTGACTTTTTGTTAACCGACTTCAAAAAGGAGGAGGTTATCAATTCGGGTCGTGTTTTTTTTTTTTTTTTTTGTATGTTTATTACCTCATATCTCGGTCATTTATGAACCGATTTGAAAAAAAATTATTTGAGAGGGTATACTCTGAAATTTTTGTAAGTATAATTTTATTAAGATAGACTGATGTCGATAATTAAAATAACATTTCTAATATAATTTTAATTTATTTAGAATTATATATTTCGTATTGTTTAAAGTTTCAATTAAGGGTAGGTTCTTATATTACGAAAGTTATGCATGACTAGCTGCCCCACAGCTTCGCCTGCGCGTAAAATATGTTTTGTATTCCTCGGAAACCAGACCGATTTTTGGGATTAAAGTAGCCTATGTACGTTTCCGGCACCGACTCTATTTACACACACACACAAACTTTTGCATTTATAATATAAGTAGGATGTGGTCTCCTGTAATTGAAGAAGTAGGTATACAGACCAAAAATTTATAAATGAGTATGTGTACAAAATTGAGATTAAAATGTGTACTGCCTTTGTTGGAGATCCTTAGGTAACTGATACGGTGATAAAAATTATAAATATTTCATCTTACGTTACTTCTTATCAAAATATAGGTCAGTCTTTGAGCGGATTAAGGCGCCATCGCGCCATCTTGATTTTCACGATGAAAAGATTCACCGCGTTATTTAAATTAAGATAATTCTCACAGATAATTCTGGTGTGTATACAATAATTGCGGAGATTATTATTGTTTAGTAAAATTATAGTAGTGTCGTGAACCTGCTGCTTGGTTTATTATTTTGTATAAGTAAGTGTGAAATAATTAATGTTAATAAAACATTGTAATCATTGATTAAAATTGTATAGCGATTACTTTGTTTTGTGCCCGCATTTAGCCTTGATGACGCTCAATAGACCCATGATCACTAAAGACAAGTTGGGAAGAATGGTAATCTATCCAATATAACTTTATAAAAAAAATACTAATTTTAAGTATGCACCTACCTAGTTCTGTATAAAATGTAGCAAATCATATTATTAATGTATTGAATATCTAAATTAAATAAGATAACAATAAAAAGACAATGTATTTTAAATAAAAAATATGTAATTGTTTAATTTCTTAAACTGGTAACTTATAGTAAATATTTATTATAGAATAACTTAAAACCAATTCACTCATGGTCTCCATTACATAATATAGTTCTATGATCCCAGAATACTTTAGCTTTAGTTCTAATAACATCACCTATGTCTTGATGCTTACCGCCTGTTAAATAAGGTGGTGTGAACTCTCTATAAGCTATGCACACTCGTCTTGATGTCACATCCTCCCGAAGAATTAGGTGCTCCCAGTGATAGCGTGCCTCCCCATAAAGTATCAGTATGGATCGTCTGAAAAATAGTTAACATGATTTAATTTTACAATATTGAAGGTAATAAAATTCATTATCATGTAGGTATTAGATTGTCTAGACTAGACAATACTAAATTATAGTATTATTATTCTACCATACGATATTGAAGGTGTAGGCATGATTATTTTATTGTGTATTAGATTAGTCATTAAATTAAGGACAATACAAACAACATCTTGATATACTTATTTTATTCTTTTTTCTATTGTGTTACTTAATGATTTTTATATTAACCAGTGTAGGTTTATTACTTAGTTTATATAACTTCAAGACCAAACAAAGAAGACATTAATTTGACAAATATCATGTCTTATGTTTTTATTTACTGCCAGAAAGAAAGAAAGAAAGAATCATTTATTTGCGTAGAATACAGGTGATACCAGGTATAACAATGGTGCAAAGTGCAAGCTATATTCTGCCTGTATTAGGCATGCAAATATTTATCATTATAAAATAGGTAATATCGACGGTTAAAAGGCTAATTGGTCTAAGCGACATTTTTTAAAAGTTACAGGAGAGCGATTTAAAGTTTCGTTTTTCGGAAAAAAAATCATTAAAAAAAAACTACTGCGTGGATGTTGATCTAATCAATACAGTATTTACGTAAATACGTATTGCACCTTCCTAAATAGTTTTCATGAGTATGCATCGTATTATTTTTTTAATAGAACAAGGAAAAATGGTCTAACTGCCAGTGATTTATATTCAAGTTAAAAGTAAATTAGTTCAAATGTGGATATGGATGTGAAACAGAACAAGGAAAAATAACATAAACTACACGCGTCCCTATGCATTTAGCATGTCAAAAAAGTTTAAGTAACATGTGAACTTGAACTGGAGTAAAGTAAATTAATACAAACAACAACAAGTGTTCAAACAGAATGAAGTAAAGTGAATGCTTGCTATCTGAATTTACCAAACATGAAAAAATTTATAACGACTTAAGAAAAACCATTAATTCTAAAATGTGGTCCGTATCGCATCGCGATAAATCTACGCCGAAGATAGATATACCAGTATTCCAGGGCAATTACCACCACTGGACTTCTTTTAAAGATCTATTTAGTGAAACCATTCATAAAAACCCATCCTTATCGAATGCGCAAAAAATGCAGTTTTTGAAGAGCAAGATAGCAGGAGAAGCAGAGCGTCTTATTCACCACCTTCAAATTAGCTCGGAAAATTATACAGTATGCTGGGAGATACTTAACCACAGATACGGCAACAAGAGGCTTATATTTACGTCACACGTTAATATTTTGCTTAACATTCCCAGTATGCAACAGCAATCAATTATAATGATTAAAAAACTGCATGATGTTACAAAAGAATGCCTGTATGCTATAGAGAACCTTGGTGTGGATATTACTACATGGGATCCGCTTTTAGTCCATTTGCTAGCACAGAAACTAGATAGCGAAACCTTTGCGGAATACGTCGAATCAGTTAAAAGTCCTAGAGAATTGCCTATCCTACAGGAATTTCTAGATTTCTTAGAAAATAAGTTTACTGCCCTGGAGGCATCCCGGCGTAAACAGGAATCACACAACCAAAAAGGGATAACATCTCAAACTTTATATCAAAACTCTCAACCAAACCAGAAAAAATTTCATCATTCGTATAATAATAACCAGAAAACTTATAATTCAAATCAATCAAATAATGCGAAAAGTATGAAAACATTCCATGTTTCTAGGTCAAAGACTTGCCCATTGTGCAATACTGAGCACGGATTATGGATGTGCGCGCAATTCTTGAATATGTCCGATGAGCAAAAAGTTAAAATAGTTGCACAACTCAAATACTGCGTTAATTGTTTATTCAATCATTTTAATAAAGATTGTTTTTCGAATAAAAGATGTCGAAAGTGCAACGATAAACATAATACGTTATTGCATGAAGGTATTATCATGAAAAATAATAGTATGTCAGCAAAACCTAGCCGTAAAGTGGAGTGCCCACCGAGCGCAGCCGGACCTAGTTCATCACATGTGTCTTGGGATGACATGAAAGAAACATTATTGGCCACAGCCTTGGTAAAAGTTATGGGATCCGATGGCGAACAACATACCATGAGAGCTTTAATAGATCAGGGGTCTCAAATATCTCTCATAACTGAGGATGCTGCGCAAATTTTAAGAATTAAAAGAAACCAGTGTAAAGGCAAGATTTTTGGTGTAGGAGAAAAAGCTAACAGCTGTAAAGGTGTTATTACTATTCGAATGCAATCAATTTACGATGACGTATCATTAGTAGGGGAGGTTATTATAATGAATAGTTTAATTAAGAATTTACCTAATAAAACATTCGTGAAACCATCGTGGCCGCATATTCAGAATATTAATTTAGCGGATCCGGAATTCAACATCAGCCGTAAAGTAGACTTACTCCTTGGAGCTGATGTGTATTGTAAAATAATGTTAGGTGGTATCTTGAGAGGAGATAGTGAGGATCAACCAATCGCCCAGCAAACCCGCTTAGGATGGTTGCTTTGCGGGACAATGAAACCACAGTACATGTGTAACGTTGTTCTACACGACACGGACAACTTACGAAAATTTTGGGAGAATGAAGATATCACCGAGCAGGTTGAAATGTCTACCGAAGATCATGAATGTTTACAGTATTTTTTAGCTACAACAGAGAGACTCGAAGATGGAAGATACCAAGTCCGACTTCCGTTTAAAACAGACTTAGCATACATTTATAAATTATTAAGAACTAAAGTAAGAGTTACCAAAGACTACACCCTTTTTGAAATTACATTCCCGCTCATCGCACGAGAAAACTTTTTATTATACAAAATACTACCAGTGCCACACCAAATTAACTATAGCATGATCAGTATAACACCAGTATCAGAATATGTTGCCGTAAATCTAAAAAAGGATTCCTATTTCACTACAAACATCTATGAATTAGATGCATGTTTATATCATGGAGAATCATTTATATGCGAGTTATTCAAGCCCATTCGGCACTTAAATAACGACGACGACTTTTGTTACAAAAATGCGGAAACTAATAAATGCAACGTCGAAAAATCTGTATGCAGAAACAAGTGGGTTGAGTTACATTCGACGTCACAATACTTATACTTTTGTTGTGATAGTTACACAATAAAAATTATATGTGAAGATCAAGTTACAATTCGCCAGGTGACTCAAGCTGGGGTCATCAGCCTGAAACAACAATGTATTATCAAAGGCAACGATTTTTCATTATATTCCTTACAACAACAATCAAATAGATTAGATTTCACTCCTGATATTTTCGTACCAGAACTTGATCAGATTAACCATATTATAAATATAAAAATTCCTACTGAGGAAAGCTTACCAGAAGACACGGAGCTAAATAGATCTTTATCTATGATTGGAAGACAAATTGAGACGCTGAAAACAACTAAAGCGGAAGTAGATGACATATCGTTCCATGATATCCATCATTACACCATCGGTTATATACTGTTGGCCTTAGTGATAAGTGCCGCAGTAGTGTACATTTGGAGGAAAGCGCGATGCCGTCCAGTCAACGCGCAGGGGCCTAGGGAGGCTCGTCATAGACGGCATCCGACGACGACGGCAGCAAGTAGTGATGAAGTGAATAGTGTAGTGCAAACGCGAAAGCAGAGTTCAGCTGACCGTCAGCTTAGTGATAGTGAACAAATAGGTTTAAGTTCGTTTCTAGCCAAACGATGGCCCAGTGCAATGCGTAGTGCGGGAAAAAGAGATAGAGCTACGTTGCCTGTCCCCCGAAAAAACATTGTTACAGTAGAGTTTCTACGGTAGTAGATCCACGCTGATTTCAGCATGAATGGGCCGGATCGTTCGGGGAAGTACTACCCTCTCATAGAAGATCGACTTAAGAGTAGTAGTATCTGTACTTCTGCGTTTCGTTCGGTGAGTGAGAGCGCCGGAGGCCCAATTTCCCCCCTTTCCTCTTTCCTCACCTCCCTCGTTCCCTTCCCCTAACCCCATTCCCAGCCGCCATAGTGGAGGCCACCATACCAGCAGTTTAAGACGATGGCTTTTGGTATAGTGGCCGCCACTTCTGGATTCCACTGACTGCTTACCATCAGGCGGGGTGGAGTCACTTTGGTAGGCTCTAATATAAAAAAAAAAAAAAAAAAAAAAAAAAAAAAAAAAAAAAAAAAAAAAAAAAAGAGGACTCATTAGTGTAAGAAAATGATGTTTTTTAAGGTGTTTTATTTTATTTTAATTTTTATAATAATATTTACATAATAGCATTGTTATACCATTTTATTGATCATTGTTTTTATATTCTATTTTACTTGTTTTTTACATTTTATAAGTATGTAACTTTTACCCGTGATGATATGATCATGAACCACTTTTATCTTCTCATCTCATGCTCGGGAGCATGTTCGGTGCATTGCAACGAACAGCTCAGCATTTTTATAATTGCATTTTATTTTTCAGAATTAGACGTAGGCTCTTATACCATTGTTATGATTGATCATGAATACGTAAAGATGTAATGATTAGAGTTCATTTTCAAATAAAACCAATGTGTGAAATAGAAAAAAAAAATATTTGGACTATCCAAATCCTTTAACAAAAATGAATGAAAATAACAAAATTAGCTGAAAAGCTTAAAACAAGATAATTAATTATTAAGATTACAGATTGCAATAATACCACTAGTGCAATATACATTACATCATAATCTGGTTTATGATGGGGCATAGAATATGGAATAGTGCGAGTTTTAATTTTTTACTATTAAGAATAAATTAATTGAAATTAACAATAAACGAAATTAGGCAAAGCGTTAAACTTAAAATTGAACAATCTTCTTTTTAAAAAAGTATCAACTTAATCTTAGTTATACACTTATGAGTATTTGTTAATTCAGTCTCAGGATTCCTTATATGACCACATCTAATCACAATGTTGTCTATGTGATATAGGTAATCCTGAGACTGAATTAACAAATACTCATAAGTATAACTAAGATTAAGTTGATACTTTTTTAACCGACTTCAAAAAGGAGGTTATCAATTCGGGTCGTTTTTTTTTTTGTATGTTTGTTACCTCGTATCTCGGTCATTTATGAACCGATTTGAAAAATAAAAGAAATTATAAAAGTTTGAACGTATCTCAGAAGGATTATGTAACATTAAACATCAATACCAATATAAGCAAAAATGGTTCAAACGTCATTACAAAATATAACTGGGCCAAGTTGAAATGGTTCAACCGACCAGGCCTCTTATTAAAATGGAAGCAAAATGCTTCAAGCGACATAGTCTATCTTTATTACGTAATGCAAAAATGTCTCAAGCGACAAAACCATGTAGTCGAGCAAAAGGTCAAATGTCTTAACGTGCATTGGTCATTCAAAATAATTGTAGGAAAAAAGAATCAACCGACGTATGAAAAATTCTGGGTCTAGTCTAAGTTACCAACTACAAAATATTGCTCAAATTTTGTGGCGGTTAGACCATAGACGTCCAAAATGAGAGCAAAGTTAGTGTGGGATTCAAGCGCCAAAAATATGCTCATAAAAATTTGAAACCAAATTCAAAAGACGCAGAAAAATTCGCTGATTCCAAATATCTCATATAACTCAATATCGCAAAAAATGTAGCTTAAACCAATTAGCCTTATAACCGTCGATATTATCTTTTATTTATTATTATTAGGATTGTCAAACGAATTATTAGAATTATTAAACATTATATCAATTTAGTCTTCTTCTCCTTTTTTTTTTGGCAACAGAGCCGACGATTGTGCCAGCTATTTCTGCCAGCGTCAAGTGTAGAATAATATTCTTGTTGATAATATTAATGGTATATTACAATGATAAAATAGAAAAATGTGGATGAAATTAGATGACAACCAATCAATCAATTTAGTCAATTTACACTATTTCAGATTACATTATGTCATATTTTATTATGTCAACTTAGAATATCAATTTAACAAATTTTACAAATAGTCAGTTTTATGTTAACAATTAGTTTTATGTTGCATAAACTCTTGTATTGTATTAAAGCACTTATCCACTAGCCATTTTCTTAATTTAATTTTAAAGTAGTGAGTAATGTTCAGTGTAAACAGTAAAGTTATAATAGAAATTTGAAAAAAATTACTGATGCTTGCTAAGTTTGAAACCATTCATTTATGTATAGACTACTATATATACTTTATATTGTATATAAAGGATTTGAAATATCAATTTACTCATACCTCGGCATTGGTATCCTGATGATTACATCCTTTTCTATTAACGGCTTACTTGCTTCATATGCAGATAGTCCATTATCTGATCTATCAGTATTCTTAACAACTGGTTGAAATTCTTCTGCACAATACAAATTGTATTTGGTTTTATCACCTTTGTATGGAATCATTGTCAGAACTAAATCAGCTAGAGCATTTACTGTAATTATTCTCTCTCCCCAAATCCAACAGTCGTCTATATGTGGATCAATAGACGCTCCTTTACTCGGATCGTACTCTAAAGAACACTGTTCTATTACATCATAATTTTTCAACAATGGAATTGTATCAAATCTCTCCTGCAAATATTTAGAAAATTCTGGAAACCCATTAAATTTACCCGCAACAACCTTTTTCTTTTTAAAATTAGTTTTCGGTCCAAAGTTTTGCTTCCTTCTGCCACTCTGGGACGTATCCCAAGGCATTTCATCAATGTTTTTCATAAGTTCTGTTTCTTCATCTTCTGTAATGAAGTTTAACTGAATGTAAACTCCGGGATAGTCTATAGAATCTCCTTCATGATTAGGATGTTGTTTGAATGAGTCTACATCCCACCCTTGCCAAGCCTTGTTGCAGAAAGGGCAGTAAACATATCCTTTACTCTTGTCCAATTCTAACTGTAGTTTGAAGTTATCGGCACCATATTCAGTTTCACAAACTAAACATGTTCGACAGCCTTTGCAGCCACATGGACGTGGCTTCGTCATTCTCTTAAAGGATTTTTCTTTAATTAGTAGAAATAATAACTAAACCGGCATGGTTTCAACATGAGCAGATTTCAGCATGAACAACACAACACAACTTTCCAAATGTCGCAAATGTCAATGTCAAAGGTTTGACGTTGACCGTTTGAGATATCTATATCGTTCGAAAATCAAGCCAGTAAAGTAATTATATATTATAATAATATCACGCCAACTACACACAACGCCATCGAGACCCAAAGTATATATTAAAGCTTGTGTTATGAATGCGGATATACATACTCAAATACTTCTTTTATAAATACATACATATTATACCTACATAGAAACACCCAACCAATGCAAATATATATGAATTTAAGAATGAAGAATGTTACCTATTTTTTATTTTTAGCTCTCCTTATTCTCTATTGAAAATAAAAAATATGTGTAAAAAAATTATTTCGATACATTCAATAGTATTTGAATTTTAAAAACACGTGTGCTCGGCGAGATTCCGCCGGCCGCACAGTAGATCGAAAATCGCCTTTCTTGGACATAGAGACTTGAATTAACAAAGCTCTTTTTTTGCTCGAAACGGGTTCTGTTGATCATTAACATACTATAAAATGTCATGCAAGACAATTTTATTGAAAGTACAAATAACCGAGATATAATTTTTTTTTTGAAAAAATTGTATGGAGTTACCATGATATATGAGGATATCTCTGTCATTACAAGGTTGGCCGTTATATCCTCGCACACGTATAGTACTATTTATTTATGATTTTTTGACATACTTCATACTGCAGTACCTCTTGAGATTTTTTTTTTTAAATCGTCAAAATTTTCAAAATATTTTGTCATGTTGATGACTACTTATAATGCTTCAAATGTTTAAAATATGCAAATATTAGCTCTAGTTTTCAGTATCTTATAAATCATAGTGCCTATCTATTGAATTTGAAAATCTCAGAACAAGAATGATCAAGAATCCTTGTTCTGAGTTGAAAACGGATATTCAAAAAATATTCTTTACTAGTTGTTGTCCGCAGCTCCGCCTGCGTGAAAGTGTTTATATCTCTGTTTTAAAGCGTCCCAGACAAACAGAGTTAGTTTCGCATTTATAATATTAGTATGGATTGTAAGTTATTTACTACGTAATTAACAGTTTGCAGTAGTTGCTCAAATAATGCATTATACCTACATTGTTTATAGTTTTTATTATAAAGTAGTAAAAGTGCACAACTTTTACTGTTTCCATCTGATGTTTATGAGCCGTGGTTACCAATTATCTATAGATACCAGAAATAGCTGTCTGGTTTTGTTTTCTATCCATGGCAATAAAAAGGGGACAAATAGAATAAAACCACATTATGTAAATGTTGATATTTTATTGATTCATCAATTATTATGTATATAAAAACAAGTTATTTTCAGCGAAATTATGTTTATTATTTATATAATTAAGTAGGTTTAAAATATAAATGATGAACGCTTATTGCATAATATTTCCCATCTCATGTACTTGATATAATATTTTATACTACTAAAATATTTTTGAATAAGGAAGAGATTTACATAAATTCCTGTATTGTTTTTGATAAATAATAAAAGTATTGGTGATCAATGATAAAATCTATAGATAATGTTACTTTATAAATTCAAACCTACGGCTAGGTATGTATAGTGATTGTGAAGTAGTTGTATTGTGAGTAAGTACGTGACGAAAATTACTATATTTTCTTATTTTTACGACAAATATATTAATTTTATTTAAAAGTTAGACATTACCAGCTTGTTATTTGTTGCCATTAGAAAAATGAAATTATATCAGTGTCTCTGACAAAAGACCGCGTTATTTAAAATCAGAATAAAGCGAAGGTCACAAATTATTAGCTTAATTATTAAACGTACAGTAAGTGATAGCTCCTGGTTGTAAGTGACCTAAGTTAGGTAGGTTATAGGTAAACAAAATTGATTAATTTTCAAATTAATTACTTTTACATGGTTTAATGTAAAAAGCCAAACAATTTTGCGCTTTAGATTAAGTCATGTAACTCACATATGGTTGATTAATCATTTTATTTTACTACTTAAGTACTTACATTTATTAAACGATAAGATGCTTTTAAATTATTAATTTTTATTCCGGTTGGAATTTATAACACTAAAATGTCAAGCTTTGAGGCAAGTCAACTTAAAATTATTTTTGTTTTTGTATACTTAATAGTTCATGAAATCCGTGATATTTGGTTTTATGACAATTACAATATTTTAATAAATACGAGGTATCGTTCTTTATTTTGCGTACTTCGGTGTAAAAAATTGAAGATAATTAGGTACTTACCTACCTATGTAAATTAAATTGGTATTGTTTACTAAAATTTCGAAGTGGCCTGCCACATTTCGGAAGTCCTCAAATCACCTAATAAATAATTAAACCTACATATATTTTTTCTATAATTAGTGCTTTTGATAATCTATGTCTTTATATATATTATTTATTTAACGTGTGTATTTTAATTGTTGTGTCAGTTAGGCTTAAAGAAAACTGTCGTTTTATCGTGTTTTAAACGTGATAATCTGCATAATACTTATATTACCAGCACCAATAGGTAACCAATAAAAAAAATCTTTGCATTTTTTTTTAGATAAAATGTCATACATTTTATCGTAGATATAAATTTTCCAATAATATTAATATAGCGTGATTTAACTCTACGCACCTACATTTAAAAACATGCAACTTTAGAATGGCAGTGTGTTAAGTAAATCTACAAACTAAATTTTAATGAATTAATTCTCATAACTTTGACAGTCATGTCAGTGATAGGGTGTCGTCCTTGCCTTTACGTAGGCTTATCCATTGTATTGAATTGTGTAACCCAAATACAGCTTCAAATTAAGAACCAGTTGGTTCAATGTGTAAACCGTTTTAACTTCTGCATCTTTCAATCGAGTTCCTCAAAGTCTATCACTTTGAACGTGGAGTGTGAGTTGAGCGCGTGGTGCGGCCGCGTCGGCGTGGGTGGTGCTAGGACCAGCGCGGGCGGCTGCAGACCGAGCGCCACTTGATGCTAATCGTCCACCAGGTCCCACAGCATGAGCGCAGCGTCGGTTCCACCCGCGCTGATCAGGCAGCGGTCGTTGAACAAGAAGCGGGCACTGTTTATTGCGCCGCTGTATACTTTCATCTCATTGTATTCGGCTTTCGGACTTGCGCATGGATATCTGAAATAATAACATAATGAGTGTAAGTTGAAATGACTATGAAAGATTTAAAGTAAGGTAAATATAAATCATCGTGTTGGCTTAGTGGTTAATGCACACGCTTCGTAAACACGAAGTCGTGGGGCAATAATAATACACCATTTATTATGACAAGTTCACTGACCTGTAATGAGCGGCAACGTTTATTCTTCGACGTGGATTATGACTTAAGTCAGTGACCGTTTGACGTAGTTACAGAAGTATATACTAACGTAATTTTAAAAATTCATGATTCTTCTTATGTTTATCTTGGACATTACTGAAACCTGGACTTATAAATACAAAAGCCTGAAATCACCAATCCTCATTGAGGAAGCGTGGTGATCAGTGCTTATGCCTTCTCTAAGAGAAGAAGCCTTGCCCTGCAGTGAGATGGGCTGGCAAGATGAAACCTAAATCTCTTACTTTAGTAGGTCATAATATTAGACAGTAATTTTTCGGCTACTGAAAAAAATAAATAAAATAATACCTAAACAGACGAATGTATCCATCCATGTCACCGCTCACAAGAAGATCGTGTGCAGTTGATCGGCTCGCGGTAGATATGAGTGTAGTCATTGGATAGAAACGGTTGTTCCATATTCCTACAGCAACAAAAAATATGTTAATAATATACTCTGCTAGTGATGCGGCAATCGGATGATAAACGTTACACACATTACGACAATACTTAAGGGAATTATAATTTCAAATATAATGCTATTTAGGTGTGGTCCATATTCGTGGTTCACCTAATTCATTTATTCTATGAAAACCTAGGTGAACTTATAGGCGAATTTTTAATACAGTCCTAAAGGTCTACAAAAATATTACAATAGTGCAAATTAATGTGACATTTATAAGCGTTATAATAACGTGCTAGAGTAATATTACTTATTTCAACTAAAGATATATAAAACTAAAAAAAAAACAGTCATAAAGAGATCGCAAACCTGACACAAGGAATCCAACAGTAGAATTATATGTAGACCATTTCGTGTCTTTCATAGCTATTGGACTCTTTTCTGGTGACAGCGATTTTATATCCCCTGAAAATAATTACCTATATTATTACAAGAGCTCTTAAATAAAATAAATTCATTTAAAATGGCAAAAAACATACAAAATGCTAGATCATAATCAGCTGTGACTGTTTGCAAGTAATTGCCGTCAAGACTCCAGTCAAGCTGCACGAGAGGTTGAGCACCACGGATTTTATTTGACTTTTTGTACGAAAATCCATCACGAGAAACTCGGAACAGATAAATACTGCCATTTTGTGAACCAATCGCCATTATGTCGCCAGCTGAAACAAACGAAGACTCATTATTACCTACACTATAATATTTATAAGTTCGTTTAGAAAATGTTAATCGTAGAGGTTTTCTTACCAGAATTATAAGCGAGACAACTTAAAGGAGATCCGCAAACTCGTAATGTCGCCACGTGAGTACCAGCGTCAGCATTCAATACCACAAGGTGACCTTCAGTACTGCCGGCTGCAAGAGCCCCGCCACTTGGATGCCAAGCCAACGAGACGCATTCATATCCAACCTGAATAAATCCAGAACATTTTTTAAATTCATTTTTAAAAATAGCGGCTATGTTTAAAGGACTTTTTTTAAATGTCTAGTTTTAAAGGAACTTTTTGAAAATACGTTTTAACGTTTGTAATTTACCTGAGTAGCAAATACAAGTTTGTGTCCCTTCCATAAAGCGATGTTTTTGTCATGTCCTGCAGTCGCAAACATTTCATCATCAGGGTGTACAGCCAATCCCATGAGTTGTTTATGATGTCCAAACACCACCTGGTTAAACCGTCTTTGGAGGGATCCTTCCATAATATTATTTCGAGTTGTACCAACGTAAATGTTTCCGTCATTTCTGCCCGGTCTTTGTGGATAGATACTGCGTACACCGCCCACTGACTCGGGTAACTAAAAAATAAATTATTAAGTATGTTTGTAAATGCTTTCTCTAGAATAAAATAATTACCACATCAGTCGTCTATACCTTTGCCTCCGTTATTCTTTTATAATTTTGCAAGGAGTCCCAGGCAGCTATTTTTCTGTCTTTTTCTCCTCCTGATAGAAGAGTACCTTCTGAGAGCATTACTAAAGAGCTAATGCCTTTCATGTGCGCCTAAAATCATAATAATTTTATTTAAATAGTAAGATCGCTCATCACCCATATGAAAAACCTTAAGTTGCTTCTTTGTTGACCGTACCTCAAATTCCATTCGTACAAAATATGCTCCATCGCTATCTACGCTATAAATTGTTATAAAACCGTCACTATCAGCTGTCACGACATCTCCATCTTGTTCGAATTGCAATGCTGTCACGTGTGTACGAGAAGGCTGAAAATGTAACGTTAAATTATGATTTATAAACATCAATCTATGTACTGAATTATAGATTTAACAGGCTAAGTTTAATCATTATCATCATATCAGCCGACAGAAGTTGATGATGCTGAACATAGGAGGACCTCTCTCGTCAACCATTTTCGCCATCTTGGCAGATCGTAAGCCGCCATCGTCCATCAGTTTAGACATTTATTTTCAAAACTGCTATTTTTAAACTTAACATAACAAAAATAAACCTTTTCAACAATATATTTACTGGTTTTATGATGTCAGTGCGTTCGAAGAATCCATCTTTTCTGCGGTTCCAAAAAGCCAAGTGTCCTTTTCCATGTGTGATGAGCAGATTATCGTCGAGCGGATGAAACGCAGCGCCCGTCAATTCTTCCTGCAGTGTCTGCAAAAAGAAATTTAATAAATATACCCAAAATTCTTATAAGTTATTGGGTCTCTGAATAGTGAAGTAATAGAATATAATAAAATAGAATATCATTTATTTGCATAAAATGTGGTACAGAAGTTGTATTTGCATAAAATGTGAAAAGACACATTTTGCCAAATAAATTGGCATGCAAATATATTAAATTCACTATCAGAATCACAATTAATTGAAATTTTTATATATCATTGTCATTACAAAATTTGTTGATTAAATTATATATTGATTCAATTAGAATTACAATTCATTATTTTACATAAATTCATGTCACATATCATTAAAAATATAATTAGAATCATTTAACTGTCGTGTATTACATCCTAAATTATTTAGCCTCATAACATAGCATTACTAACTCATCTACAATGCATTTATATAAAAATAATAACAACATAATCCTTTTTTTAAAAACTCGTCAACTTAAGCTCTTTTTAAGTGTTTGCAGAAAATATTAAATGGTTGTTCAATTATTTCTTTCGGTAAGCAATTGTATATTAAAGGAGCCATATACGTGCAATTTTTGCGATACAGTTCTAGAGCGGGAGCGGACATTTTCAAATAAACGTGCGTAGCAGTTCTTTTATTCAAATTAGACCTCAGTTCAAACATTGCCAAAACATTGTAAAAATTACTAAAGGTAAAAGTTTTCGTATTTTATACTTAAATGAAGTTCTCTTTATTCATATTGACTTCTTGTAGTAGCTGAGGAAGATTAAGCACTTAAATTACTAAAAACGAATTAATGCTGTAATTTCAATCATATTTCTACGAATATAAGTAAACAACAAAGAGATGTTAATTAGATTAACCGAAATGTATTCTATCAACTTGACTATCGCAATTAAAATGTTTGTTATCTATACTATTATCTCAAGCGGCAGAGTTTGTTTGTTTGTTTGTTTGTTAGAACGCGCTAAATCTCTGGAACTACCAGTCGAATTTAAAAATTCTTTTTGCGTATGATAGCTCAGTTCTCGAGGGAGGTTATAGGCTTTGTATCATCACGCTACTGGCGACGGGAGCAGAGCAGTAAACAAATGTTCGGGTGAAACTAAAGCTAGTGTTTATTATATAGCTGCATTGTAACTCCCGCTGCGCTAACCTAATTAGGTTACACTTACTTTTGAAAATACCCGTACGAGGACTGTTGTCACGTATTATATACTTTGCATAATAAGCATTTTCTTGACCTAATACAATAAGTGAACTAAACAGGTAATTATTGCTAATAATACCTCAAGTACGAAGAAATGACGTTCCATTAAAAAAATTCTAAACGCAAAAAGTCCTCGTATTACGCGATACGCTTTACCAGCACGTAAGGTAAGCTCGCGTGACCCCGATAAGATGTGCCTTGACTATTATGAAGAATTATTATTGTAAGTAACGAGAAAAAAAATATTTTCTTTCGAAGAAAATAGGTGTTATGAAAATGACAATATTTGTATGACGAAGTGCGATTTTGCATGGAGCTCAACACAAACGGTAATGCGACTGTTACGATTACGTCTTTTTTTTTATGTTAGCCTACCAAAGTGACCACCCCGCCTGATGATAAGCAGTCAGTGGAATCTAGAAGTGGTGGCCACCATACCATCTTCTTAAACTGCTGGTATGGTGGCCTCCACTATGGCGGCTGGGAATAGGGTTAGGGGAAGGGAATGAGGGAGGTGAGGAAAGAGGGAAGGGGGGTAATTGGGCCTCCGGCGCTCTCACTCACTGAGCGAAACGCAGTAGTACGGATACTACTACTCTTACGTCGATCTTAGAGGGTAGTACTTCCCCGGACGATCCGGCCCATTCATGCTGAAACCAGCGTGGATCTACTACCGTCTATTATATATATATTATATAATACGTCTTAATACTCTTTGTCATATCCTGTATATGTTTGAGATAATAAATAGGAATTTGAATTTTTACGACCTTTTAAAACACAATAGAATTTTTTTTATTAATTTCGCCGCTTATTAAACGAAATGTATAGTCGTTTTCATATTCCTAAAAACACAATCATTAAATTGTGACCTCTGGCATTAACTGTCAAAAGGTTGTATATACAATATTAATATGATGACTGATAAAAGAATTAAAACTTTTATAGTCTATACAATTAGCGTAGCTTTTCTACAAATTGTAGCACTTCGTAGCTCGTAACAAAAGGCGTAGAGTGGGTGTGTCTACAGCAGTCCGTTCAACTTCACCGTAGCACTGAGCTTGCGACGCTACGCTGTGATTTATGCGTCACCTACTTCATTTGTATGCTTTCGAAGTTTTTTGTAGCCCAACAAGGACTTTTTTTGAACAAAGAATCACATTAATTACATTCGGTGATCAAGATTTAGAAGAGCATTTCATAGGGAAAGTTCATGACTGCACATGCTTATAAATTAGTAAGTAGGTGCGATTCAAGAGTGGATCGCTAGTTATAGTATAAAGTAAACTACAGCATAACAATGCATATTATGACGTAAAAGTTGTAATGGTATTTGATTGTTTTCGAATCCACATCGTGCGTAATAATAATTATTATTACCTCATTACGACAAATACCGTACTTTAAAAATTATGGTATTCGACGGCTCCACTGCCTACTAGCCAAGTGTATACATACAACCTCGCGGTATTATATAATTTACTAGCGCAATGACTCTTTAGGTATGACTGCTGCACCTGTGAGCACACTGAGCACCAATACATCTAACATACCAAATGATTCGAATCTTAATGTTGTGAAAGATAACTGGCTTCTCTCACCAGTTTCCACATGGGTAGCGACCCCAAAATTTAATGTGACAATACTTCGAGGGGGCCCTACATTGGGTAGTACACGTATTTTGATAAGGGATGATTGCAAAAATGTACATCAACAGTTTTTTTGGTTATCTCGTAAACAGTTTGTAGACAAATAATAATATAATATATATAAAACCTTTTTGAATATTTGACAACGCTATAGGTTTCTTACTTGTATTTTTTAATCTCAATATAAAAAAAAAAATGTTCTTACTCTTAAGACATTGCTTATCTAAACGAATGCGCTGAATTCGAACGATTCATACACCACAAATGTTCTTTATTATTTACTATCACCAGGCTATTATGTGCTTAGTGCAAGCTAAAAGTCTCTTTCCATAAATATAATAATAAACGCCAAAAATTTAAATTAATTAATTCTTAGTTAAAACTCAAGTTAAACTTTTATTTTAAAGCTTTGAGATATCAAGTTAATTCACGTAACATGTTCTAAAGAGTTTATGTGTCGCTATCGGTGTAATCGCGGTATCTTAATGTGTGGACGGACCTTGAGTCATACAAGGTTACAAACGATAAGTCATATCGTATTTAATATATTATTGAATACCATACTTTTTGAACAAAGGCAGTCGATTTATTAGACTTTATTTAATCACTAGCTTTCCGAGGTGTGGTTTCATCCGTGTCTTTGTTTACTGCTCTGCTCCCATCGCCAGTATTGTTATGTTACATAGCCTATAACCTTTTTCGAAGAACTATCATATGCAAAAGAATTTTTCAATCTGACTAGTAGTTTCAGAGGTTAGCGCGTTCAAACAAACAAACAAATAAACTCTTCTGCTTTATAATAATAGTATAGATTTTCAGATGGGCAAGACACGACGGACAAAAGATAGTAGCGGTTTATACCTACGCTTATACTTATATTTCTGTGATTAATATAAATTAAACCAAGCTTTTCAAACGATATACCAAACATGTATGGTAGATTACTCAATAACGTACCACTGAAACATACCACACGTGGCTTCCACAGCTGTGTAATACCTATAGATATCTATGACAGAGCATCGATTTAGTACCGAAAATCTATAAACTATGGTCACTTATTAATAATGTACTTACTGCAACTTTTCCGAGTAAATGTCCCCACTGCCATTGCCATACAGAGAGGATACTCTCACGACCCGCGTCTACTGCCAACACGTAGCTACCACCATTCTGTTGGTGAGAATTTATATTTTACGTTTTGCTCTAAGGTGAAGTTCAACTTGACAAAGAAATTTATCACGTATATGATTGAAGAGCAGAATATTATTTATTTGCACTTCTTATTAAATCATAAAACAAAATAATACTCGTCACCAAATCATTGCTTATATATTTGAGGGCGCGCACGCTCCGCCCACATGGCTACTCTAACTTTTTTCTCTTTTAGATTTTTTGTACAACTTCAGTGTCAAACAAGCATACGGTCTGTAATTGTAACCGTAACCTATTAATAAGTAATAAGTAAGTTAGTATGGCAGAAACACTTTAACGCATAAAAAATCTCTCTGTACCTATAGTCTACCCTATCAAGAACATCAAGAACAGCTTCACTCACGAGTTGCGAGAATGCGACGGCGGCGACCCCCGCCTCGAACTCCGCCATGCCGAACACATGCAGCGTCTGCAACGTGTCGGTGCTCCAGATGCGCACGTGAGCTTGTGCGCGCCGCCCGCGTCCTGCGCGCTGACCGCTAGCCACCAGCTCGCGTGATGGGTGTAGCTCCATGCTGTGTAAGAGTGAGTAGTAAGCTTAACTGATCGCTTCTCTCATCGTAAGTTACCTATATAAGATGAGTGTAATTTAATGCTTTCATTCTTTATCCTGTCAGGTGGACAGACGCGGGTGTAGACTGGATACGGAAAGCCTATGGAGGTCTGGTCTCTGATAGACTGATTATGATTGTAATTTTAGGTAGAGCTATTTGATTATACACACACTTCACACAGTTTATTCACTCATTTTCTGGGAGTCGGAATCCGACTCGTGCTGGCGCAGCATTAAGCGGCTCAGTACTCGTTTCGTTTCAAATATTTAATGAAGTTCAACACAAAAATAAGGACAATACAATATAAAAACAGTTAAGTGCTCTGATTTTTAAATACACTGCTTGACTTATATGACGTTGTCCATCTACAAAAGAATGCTTTTTGTTACCGCAGATTACTACCTAGAAAATCTTGAAATAAACTTTACCACTGTATGTCCTCAGTATGTCCGATGTAATGTCTCTGTGATTCCTCGTCTCTGTCGTACATAATAGCAACAGCAGCCACATAATAAAGGAGTTCTCCTGTTGGTAACACCCAGAGGTTGCGACGGGTGTCGGCACCGCGGTATCCGTAACTGTGAAAATATACAATACGTTACGAATAGGTCTTGTATTAAACTTAGTCCGATAAAGTGGACCAGTAATTGTTTGGGAGAATGAGATGATCAAATCCACTTCTTATTTAATTGTAGAATAAAATCAGATCCCAATTTAGGTAACTACTCCGGATTTTGTATATTGGAAAGACATCATGCGAGTTTTCTCCCGTATTTACTGGAATCTACCTTCAATTAAGATGAACAATGGAGGTGATGAATTTATAGCCATAATCTATTTGGAAGCTATGATGAACAAATTCTATATAATCTTCATCAGACTTAGGGTTTTGGAAGAAATTGAAAACAACAATGGCAATAACATACAATTTTAACCGAAAAATATCCACTAGGTATAAATCCCGCAACATTCTTTGAAAATACCTATATGTCACAAGAACGTTCTTTTTACTATTTTTATATCTGGTGTCTACTTACACCCATTCGAGCTGCAGTTTCTTTTCAGGTGGAGTGTTGTCAATAGGTGCGTGATGTATGGGCGGATAAAAAGTACGCCGAAGTCCTCTGATAGTCACACGGATAGGTTCCTCTTTCAGTACTTCTAGAAGAGTATAATCTGCACAAGAAAATATATTTACATTTACAAATCTAAAACACAAGGCTTGCGCCGTAGCAAAAGTAGCAGCCGCATTGTACTCAAGCTTGTAAAACATTATTGAGGATCAACACTGCTTCCAAGATACCCAGCTCAGGTACTAGAAATACATCAGCTACTTTATTATGAATATGGTCGTCGTCTGTTATGTTATTACCTACCTATTTACCTACGCTTTGTGCTATGCGCTTAATAAATAAATTTGACGCACATTGACTGTGATAAAGCTGGACTATGAAGTATCAACATTAACTCTTATTCATCTTATTCATCACTAGATGCTAGTGTCCGATATATATCTAACAGATAAAACATCTTCCAGTTATATCTGTGTTATATTTTTAAAGAGTTAATTTGTCAGTACAGGTTATCAGACACTTGTGGAACTGATTTTGAGTACTATTTGCCAGTTAAGTTTCGAATAGGTTATCACGCACTTTATCAGCGAACAGGACGTTCGAGTTATATCAATATCGGAGAAGCTCACTTACCTGTATTACGAACAATTTCTCCCTCGGGTGCGTATAAAACTCGCGGTCGACTTTTGCTCCGTGCACGTCGCCCGCGCATGTCCTCTGCCATTGGTGGAGCGGCTATGTTACCTCTTGATCGGGATCTATGATAAATGTGATATTAATATATAAAGGAAGCATTAAAGTATTCAACAGAGCAATCAGTGTGAATGTCGATACAAAAAATTAGTCAACTAATCCGGAAGGTTCGTCGCTCGCTCTAGAGTTGATAAGAATATTATGTATTTATTTCACCGAGTGGGCGCCGTAAAATCTTTGCAAGACAAAACTTTCTTCTCATAATAAATATTCAGAAACGATAATTATTTCACACAGAAATAGTTTACTATGTACAGCTAGAGTCGTCTGATTTGATTATACATAGGCGATGTACTAGTAATGTATAATATAGGTATTTATTTTAACGAATAATGATAGAGAAAAACAATCACAAAAAACAGCTTGTATGAAATTACCTTCGAATAGGTGACTCGATTGGTAAAGGAGCGCTTACTCCAGGACTCAAAGCTTGCGACATCATAAGTGAACCCAAGTAAAACGTCTCCACGTCGGCAAACTCGTTCCGGAGCTGGGAGAAACTTCTCACCTAGAATATATTATTGCTATTTAATAATATTAATATTATGACATATATTATTGCTATTAACATTTTTAACATAATATTAGATATTGTAGTTTTTATAGAACTTAAGATTTGATACACGCAAACGTGAAGTGTTTAGAAGAGCTAAAAGATCTACCAATTTTATCTGTTCTAGGAACAGGCAAGAAGAAAGTTTATCAAAATAAATACTCGTAAATGTTACCTCTTGTCCAGTTATTGTGTACATTCTTTTAGCGCCGCTCATCTTGAGTACCTGTCCTAAATCTTCTAAAACCTCCTCGAAAGGTTGTGTTGTACGTAAGTTCAATAATACACGGCACTGCAATATAAAATGTTATTTACTTTTGTTCTTAATTAGTAAGTGTACACGTCATTTAAAACTATGAGACTGTTTAATTTTAAACTTAAAGTTACATCACAACTAAATTTTAATTTTTTAATCAACGCTTAAAAGTCTCTCGCATTTAGCTGCTGCAGAGGTTAAATCACGAATGGCCATATAGCGCCTACTATTCAATATGAACTTATTAAGACTTTTTGATAATAGCTTCCAGTCCGACTAAAAGCAAGTCGTAACCGCCACTGATGGTGGGCGACTGTGGCCTTGGCGGCAGGCGGGGGCAGTCGTCACCAAGTAAAAAAAGTTAAACGCGCTACTAAGTAGAGCGTTTAATTACGTATACACGTATTTTTCTCCTTTTTTATCTACTTGTATTTATACACATATGTTGCCCGCAGCTCCGCCCGCGTGAATGTCGGTTATATTTCAGTTTACATTGACGATTTTTCATTTCATTAATTTTTTTATTTCAACCCTTTTCAGCCATTTTTCGCGATTAAAAATAGCCTATGTTGTTCCCCGAAGTCTAATCTATCTCTAAACCAACCAATTTCATCAAAATCGCTTCAGTGGTTTACGCGTGAAAGCGTGACAGACAGACAGACAGAGTTACTTTCGCATTTATAATATTAGTATCGATAGATAAGTGAATTAAGAAATTTTATTGACCAATTTCATTCTATTTGTAGTTAAATACCAACTATTTTTTTACATTGTTATACGTAAATGATGCACCTATTAATATCTTTGCCCTAATATCCCTTAATACCAGCTCAAACTGCTTTAATAGCAGATATTGGCACTTACATCTAACCTCGAACGAAATTTCGCAAAGCTTTTAACTATCACTTGTGTTTACGAGCCAAGGCCTTTTGCAAACGTCTCATTACAGTACTAGTGAATCGGCACCATGCATTCTCAATACCGTGGCACAATCTATGATAAATTAACACTGTTTTCATTGTGCAGGAAAAGCTTTCAGTTGGTTTTAATTACTACCTTTATTGTTCAGAGAAGGCCTTTACTGATTTCAATTTGTATGTTATTTACATAAGGGTTGTTAAGGGGATATGGTAATCAAATATGACCCTCAAAAACTTATCTATCTAAAATATCGTACAGCCGTGGCATTAAATATCAATGTTGTAGGTATGGAGCTAGACATTACGCCTCGCTTCATAGTCTCATTTTTCAATATTTGATTTGACATTATCAGTATTTAGCAATAAACGATACAAAATCTTTAAATACCTAGATAATCTATACTTCTATAATATTATAAATGCTAAAGTAATTCAGTCTGTCTGTCTATTTGTCTGTCTGTTACGCTTTCACGCCTAAACCAGTAAACCGATTTTGATGAAATTTGGTATAGACATAGATTAGACCTCGGGGAAGAACATATCTTTTATTGCGATAAAATGGCTTAAAGGGGTTGAAATAGGTGATGAAATTTTGTATAAAAAATCGTCAATGTAAACAGAGATTTTATAACCGACGTTCACGCGGGTGGAGCTGCGGCGGAGCTGATAGTAATAAATATAACCACTAATCTTCAAACACTCAAACGCTAGTTTACTTTAAATTAGACATAAAAGAGTCTCTGTATCGTTAAAATTCATAATAAATAGCCATTTAAAATTGAGTGACGTTTTCAAGTAACTGCTAACTAAATTTCGATAATCACGGTAAACAGCAGCTTCTCAGAGCCCTTGGCATTACAGAAGACCATTAGCGACAGTTACCACTTACCATCAGGTAGGCTGTTGGCTCGTCTGCCACTGAAGGCAATAAAAAACATATTACCCTTACCTGTATAGAATGGTCCATATTATTAATGATCCTGATGACCCTTCCACTGGTGGGTTTGCCGCCGCCTGGTGGGGGCGCATCGGACTCAGCGACCGACTGCTTACGAGTACCAGCGCGGGACCAGGCACTGGTACCGGTACCGGTACCAGTGGCAGTACCACCGTACCACATACCGTTCTTTTTACCGTAACTTGCTGCCTGTATTTTAAACAAAAACTTTCGGATTTAATTTAAGTAGGTCTAAAATAATATTCAGTCTTTATTACGTTTAATAAAGAGATTTAATATTAATTTTATCGGACAATGAATTTCCAATAGAATTTTATTTTAGTTTATATCACAAATGGTCATCTTTGATCATGATCTGTACGTATTCTTTAAAGTAAGCTCAATACAAGTTTTTAAAAGGAACTTAAAGCCAAATCGAACTAACTGTTATATACAACTGACATCTACAAAGACATTTTAATAATAATAAATTTGTTTGTAGACAATAATGTATTTAAAATAGTGAAGCTCTGACTCCTGTGTGTAAGTGTAATGTTTTGCTTGCTTATAGAGAATAGTGAAATCTGTTAATTAATTGATATCAGTTTCAACCATATTATTAATTGAAATATTTTAAAAATGTACACAAACTATGTTCTTATAAAAACTATTTAATATAAGAGATAAATAATAAATGCAGGCCATTATTTTTCAGATTTGAATCACTTATCGCTAGAGTGGTTATGTCTTAGTATTTCTGAAATAGTGTCTATGAAATTTTGCGATAGAGATGACTGTATGATGTAGACGCTAAAAGCCAAGACCGTATTCATACGATTACTGTATGGAGGCTATTATTGCGTAGCATCGACATTTGACAATGATAAACAACGACTTTTCACCCAGTTTCCAAAAGGCTAATCAACAAAAAAATTACTTATCACCTGTTAAATCTCATATGAAGTATCTAAAAGCATGCTATAAGCATGGATTCTTAGTTTTGATTGATCTAATTAGCTATAACCAACTAGAGAAACTGGGTGTTTATCTCTGAAGTGGTGATTACGCAAAAATAACCTAGCAGATTTTCTATTTGACTTAAACTTGTTAAATGTACAATCAAGAATGTTTGGCTATGAGGATTTTAGGAGAGGTGAGATCTTGATGAGGTGGTCTTTTAACAGCCGAGACCACTAAAGAAGCGAGTTTCAACTATATTAGAAATGGTTTATCTAAATTGTGATTTATAAATAAGTAATTGGACTAGTGCGGTGCGTATTTAACAAGCTATTTAATATTCACTTGTCATCACTAGCTATTGCAAGAGACATTATGCCATCATGCCTACATGCCATTACCTTATTAATTTTCTTTTCAGTCGATACTGTTCCAACGGTGGGATATGAATTTTTCTGTTTCAAGAAATAACACTGATTACGATAATATTATATTAACGTTAGGTACTGTAAAAACACATTAATACGAATATGAGAAGAAATAGAAATTATGTTTTTACTATTGCAAGTAGCTTGCGAAAATGTCGCCCTATTGAAGCACAAAACCGTAATAGGGTTAGTTAAAATATTATTAATTACGTATTTGAAACTATTTCTTTATAAGCGCGCATACCTACATAACATTTGCGTACTAAATACCGAAAATAAGTCTAAAACAATTCAGGTCGCCGAGAGACCGTTTCGTACTGAGCTATGGAAAAAAATCACAACATTCTTTTTATTTTGGTTAGTAAATTCTTGGACTTTATGATTACGTCATAGCAAGCTTAGATTTTCAATGATTTTGTAGTGTAATGGTGGCAAGTAAACGTAGTTTTGTGACCCTGGCATGAATACATTGTTTGATAAATGTGCTCACTGTTACAGTAGGCGAAATTTCATCGGCTTGCATTTAGATATAAATATATTCATAATACTATATTATATACATTTCTATTTAGGTTAAAGGCCTACTCTGTCAGTTTTATACGTTTATTTATTTATTTGTATGTATGCATAACACTTGTTTACAACATGTTTTTAGAGACAATCAATTAAGAAATAGCCAAATAACTACATACTAGATAATTTTCATAAAACAATACCTAATTTATTACAAAACAGGGATATAAAGAATCTAAGTATCTACCTAACTTAATATTATAGAAATTACAATTTAGTTAATAGAAAGTGTCTGTATGCTGGGAATTTTATGGCAAATATGTCAAGTTCATTATTTGATGTAATAGATTTATCCTGATACAATCTAGCCATGCGTGTAAGCGGACTATTATACGAAGTTATCAGTGTCGCAGATGGAATTTCAAAAAGTCGGTGATGACGCATAGAACGTTGACTTATTTTAAAATTAAAGTAATGAATAAGTAATGCATCAATAATCCTATTTAAGATTTTATACAATAAAAATAAATTATTGTTGTCCCGTCTTGCTCCTAAACTTGCCATATTAAAGTGAATTAATCGATCATCATAGTCTGCAATAGATTTTCGAAGGCCGTTCCTCGTGCACAAGTTTCTTACAAATCGCATCTGAATCGATTCTAAACTATCTTTATACTTAGAATAATGTGGAGACCATATGCTAGAACTATATTCAAGCAAACTGCGGACCAGCGCATTATATAGCAAGATTATGCTTCCATTATTACGAAATGATTTTGACATACGGATCACAAAGATTATTTGTAGTATTACGTATTAAGTAGCAGATTAGTAAATTTGTTCTCTCAAGTAATAAACATGTACGGTTTACACATTAACCCCCAGTTTCTGAAAGGCTGATCAATAAAAAAATAACTAATCATCTGTTAAATCTCATGTAAAGTACCAGTTGGGTTGCTAAAAGCATGAATATTTATTTTAATTTGATCTAATTAGTAACTAACTAGATCAAATCAAACTAATTATCCATTATTTTAGCATGCTTTTAGGTACTCCACATTAGATTTAACAAGTGATTAGTTAATATTTCGTTGATCAGCCTTTCAGAAACTGGGGATAAATATAGAAATAAATCTTGAAATAAAGAGAGCCAACACGCATAGTGTTGTTATTATCATATGCAACGACTTATTCCAACCGTGTATTTGAAATATTAAACTGTTCACTTTTTATCACCTGCGCTACGTGTTAAGAATGTAAGTACAAAGGTGGAATTATTCAGAATTTTTATGGCTGTTTTGTAAATTCCCTTGCTTCCGCTTCGTCGTTGACCGTTATTTTTTAGTTTCCTTCGAATGTTACCTACAGCTTTTAACCTACTTTTGTTATGCGACCTCGATGTACACGTTATGCACTGTATTTATTCGCAAATTGTGTAAAACTCCGATAAGTAGACAATAGAAAAAATAAATGTTATTGTTCTATTTTACGAAACATTTAAGATCTAATAAATATGCAAATATTATTTGAACTTTCAAAAGTTTATTAAAGATCAAAAATTCATTTTTCACATTAATTTATTTGACAAGAGTTCTCTTTAACTTTAGGAAGATTAATGCACTATTAAATTGCCAAACTCGCTGGTAGGTAGGTATATATACCTACCTACCGGAGACTGTCTTTTGAATGATGTGATGTGAACAATAAGTGTTCTTTAAATATTATGATAAATGAATAGTCAGTAGGTAAAGTAAAGTACTTAAATAGTAATTTTTGCTTTAACTATGTTACAATATCATTAACTATGATATCTATAATACATTTTTAATAATTTCTAAACTGTCACCATAAGTTAATTGCACCAGTAATGGAAATAATCTTCTAGAACACTATAAGTAAGTAGGTAAGAATGATTTTTTTTATGTTAGGAATATTTGACCATAAACAAAAGTCATCCAGCATTCAATGTATGTCGTTTTTTTAAATTTTGTGTTAGAATTTTTAAATAATTATATTGTACCCTAATAAATAATAATAATAATAATAATAATATTCTACCACATTCACACAGCGCCATCTAGCCCCAAATTAAGCAATTATATTTGCTTGTGTTATGGGTACTAAACAACTGATATACTACTTATATACATTTTTTTTTTGTAAATACATAAATAAATAATATAGAAATATTATAGATAAATTACACCCAGACACAGAACAAACAATCATGCTCATCGCACAAAGGTTTGTCCTGGGTGGGAATCTAACCCACGAAAAAAATAAAAAAATAAATAATTAATACCCTCTCATAGAAGTGTCGGTAGTAGATCCACGCTGGTTTCAGCATGAATGGGCCCGATCGTCCGGGGAAGTACAACCCTCTCATAAAAGATCGACTTAAGAGTAGTAGTATCCGTACTACTGCGTTTCGTTCGGTGAGTGAGAGAGCCGGAGGCCCAATTTCCCCCCTTTCCTCATTCCTCACCTCCCTCACACCCTTCTTCTAATTCATTCCCAGCCGCCATAGTGGAGGCCACCATACCACTGCTGGTGGCCACCATACCAAAAGCCATCGTCTTAAACTGCTTTAAGACGATGGCTTTTGGTATGGTGGCCACCACTTTTGGATTCCACTGACTGCTTACCATCAGGCAGGGTGCAGTCACTTTGGTAGGCTAATATAAAAAAAATTCGCAGTGGTTGTTACTAAAATTATTAGTGAGGTAGGTAGAAGTTGGCCTTTCAAAATATATACTTAGCTTTGTTCAAACCAGAATGCTTTTTTGTGCTAAGATTAAGTATGAAATTAAGATGAAAACACACCGTCTTAACAACACAGTGTGTTTTTATCTGAACTGTCCATCAGTGGTGCAAAAAATTACAGATTTTGTGAATTAAATTAAAAAAAGACAAGACCTTCAATTTTTAATAATATGTATTGTATTAAAACAATTACTATCATTAATGAAATTGTAAAAATACTACAAATTAGCGCTTAAAGTGTTCATTAATGGTACCTTTCGTCTAGTTAATACTGTCATTATAGTCGATAATTCTGACTTTAAATACTTAATATTTGTATATGTGTAATATTCAGATATTACAGATATAATTTATAAAGTTAACGTAATATGTGACCATAAGAACTTGAATACAATTGTTGGAAACAGTAAAATATATAAAAGAATAAGCTCAAATAAAAGCTCACCATGACTGAAACACTCAAGTCGTCGTCTCCGTTAGTGCAAAATCGAACGTTAAGCTGCGATGATTTGTTACACGCAATCGGTGACAGGCACCGCTGGCGTCCCACCGACCACTGGCCATTAAAACTAGGCTTCATCCAAATTATTCCGAAGTCCTTGGCCGGTGGTACTGACCGTCCTCCAAGGACAGACTTTATCGCGAGTCTGTGCGTGCAATTATAACAACGTAACCAGTCAGATTGACCTTACCACCCCCTCGTGAGTGTTCTGCATTCAATGGAGTCAAAGGTACAGGAGCATGGTTTCGCAGGTCTACATGGCATGGTCCGTACACACGTATCGTCTAACACGTGTGAGCAAGGGAGCCGTCGGCCGAGGTCATGTCTCAAATTGCTGCATAACAAGTGGACTGCGGTGTTTGAAATTAATATGTCTGAAAATGTTAGTCATTTTGTCGTTTTTATGGAACATTGTATTTCGTGTCCATATGGAAGTAAATTAGAAAGGTTCACAGTTCACTTAATGTTTTGTAATAGTATAGCCGAATATAAAAAGTAAAATTGTGGACATTAAAAACTCGCTTCATATTGCAACTTTGTTCGCGTGTTATATATTTATTTTATTACATTTTTACGACTAAGTTACTGTATGTTTAAAATAATATAACAAGTAGAATATTAATTTCACAATTTATTAAATAAAGAAAAGCTTACTTACCTAATAATGTATTTATATATATACTTGAATTTAGAAGATGAAAAATATACATTTGGTGTCAACAACACACTACAAGACTCAAATTTCGACTAATAACTGATTGCCTAACAGCCTAAACATTGCTCCCGAAAGATTGACGTCACTGTTTGAGTTAAAGTTTTGAAACCGTTACATCATATATTTAATTACAACCATTAGCAACAACAAACACTGGAGTTATTTAAATATTACGCATACATTACGGCGTGTGTTATAAGCCGGTGGGTTACGCAACATTCGCAAACTGGGCACGCAACTCACAAATTTTCAAAGAAAATATAGGATCTTGTTAATGATAAGAACCTATTAGCTGACCTATTCCCACACTAATGGATTTTGAAGGACTATTAATGATTTAAATAAAGATTTACTTTGGGTCATTAAATGTAAACGATAAGTTGCAAGTAAATGGTAAAAGTTGGTAAGTGTACTTATTGTGTGATATTACCTAATAATTTGATTTCTATTTTATTTTCTTATAATTTAATGCTATCGATTCAGACAGATATACAATTCTGTAGTAAACAAACTAATAAAAAATAAAGCTATTGAAAATGATAGTCATCTTTATTTATTAATTAAAAACTTAATATACAAAGTATATTAGCGGACTTAATGCCTGAGGCTTTCTCTACCAATCAACCATTACGGGTGATGCAGCAACCATCTTCTAGTACATACTTCTAATGGTATAGGATTTAATATGTTTTCTAGGGTATAAATTTATTGATTTTTAATTAAAACTGCGTCTACACTTGTACAGCCATCTAGTATCTCAATTAACCACTAAATAAATGTAGGCAATATAATACTAAGTATAATAAACATAAAGAAAATAATTTAAGCAAACTTATTGCTGTAGCACTAGCATACACTGACGTAGACTGGATCATGACAAAGTAATAGCAAATTATCTAAATATCTGATACAACTTACGATTGGTACGTGCGAATAAGACGGCAAAGATATAACGACGAACGGATCCTCCCCGTTGTCCAACATTGAGGGATCAGCAGCGTTCAGCCACCGATACCGGCTTGGTCGCCACACTTTCGTAACTGTACTCTACCACTTTATATAATACACCGAATCAACAAAAGTATACCACTCATAAGTTTACTCGACACACGGAATGTTTTCGGTCACAAACATTTTTATTCAAATTTTTATGAAGAAATTGTTAGCAGTTCTGCAAACTAAATTGGCTTAATAAAACACTTCTTGTTTAGATTCATTCAATATTTGAAACAGTTTGGTTTGTAAATTAACGACGTCACACGCATATCAGGATGGCCTAATGATTACTTGTCTTTTAAACAAAAAGTTGACGGTCGGGACCGCGGAAGTATCAGTATGACTCATCAACATCTAACTAGGATTATTCGTGTTTAAAATACGACGGCATATTTTAAACCGCGATCTCAGGTGAACAAGTGAAAAACCGAGAGCTTTTAATCAATTTCAATTAGAGCGCGAAAACTATCATTACACGAAGATGTATGACAATTAACTATATGTATAAATTTTTTATTTAAAGATGATACTAAATTCGGCATGATTAATAATAAATTTTAACTTAGACCGTTAGAATTAGAAAATGATGAGGGTTTAAGACTGGAGGAGCGTTATCCGCAGCAACAATATATTTTTAATGTTAACGTAGAGTTTTAAATACATGTTATACCAATGTAGGTATACGTTTTTATTCGTCTAGTCTATGTTCAGAGTCAAAGACTTATGAAAATGTCACTTGCGTTCAGCACCTCGAGTCAAGTTCAAGTACCTAATGGGTTAAGTACTCTTCGTGTTATTATGCAGTACATTTGCATACAGTGATAGCCATAACGTTACGGTGACGTCTGCCCGGTTGGACGGCCATATATTTGCATAAACTTACATTATAAGATACGCGATTTGCACGTTCGTTACGAGTTATATGTTGTTAGATTTTTGTTAATAGCAACTGTCATTTTCGAATTCCAGATTCATAATTTAAAATGATCTAAGTAACATGCATGACTGTTTATGAAACGATCAATAACGTAATTTAATATCGTATATGTGTCTTATCGCACCTTAGACATTACAGCGGATTGAATTTAAGTTTTCGTTGTAGTGTGCATAAGGTGTTTTATGTAAATACAAGTAAGGGCACAGAAGTAAGAAACTATAGAAGTTGGAGACATGTACGTCACAGTATAAGTATTCAGAGCCCCTCTTATGAAATCGCATTAAATATCGTTACGTAGTGCGTAAAGGCAGCTTTTAAGAGACGGGCGATAAGTCTATGTACAAAGCTTAATGCTATTCAAAAAGAGATTGAACAAAGTCTCGTATCATTTTTGTGTTATTGAATTACGTATAGCTGCGTATTATATAAATGCCTTTCAGATAAGCTTTAGAACTTTAAGAAAATAAAGGTATGTTTACAACGCGAGAATAAATACAAAATTTAAAATGAATAAGTACTTTTATATTAGATTGCAAAGTCTTTTCCAGAGTAAATTAAAGGTTCATTAAGTTTAAAGCAGCGTTCAAATTTTGAATTTACGGTTTAACTTTTAAATTAAGTCACAAACACTAGTTATTCCTGGCGGAATTTAAACGCTAATGCAATAAACTATGTAATGCAATAGTAAAGAATGATTACGCAAAAAAGGTTCTTTTTCTAAAGTGGGCCACGGCGACATAGGTATTGTTTTTCTGTCACTCAGAGTGAGTATCACACGCGACTCTGCGCTTTATACGGCCGTAAGAAAACGTAATTGTAACCAGCTATTATTTACAATAGCGTGATCTCAATACTTAGTAGCTTTTGTAGCCGTTATAAATATAATATTATAATTATATAATGCTTTTATTGTGGCCCGTAAATTTATTAGTCGGTTAATAGAACAGGTTGTATAGTTAGTATGTAGACACAAAGTTATACGTATGAGGAGTGTACAACATTTAAAAAAAATCAAATGATTAATCGAAACGAGAGATCCAAAGCTACAACAATGAAACTAAGATTATGTATTTAAAGATTATAAAACATAAAAAATTAAGTAATTTGTTACAAAACTGGCAATTAATTGTTAATAATGAGAGCAATTGATTGATGATTAGCTTCCAAATAGATTCCTTGATCTTTCTTTATTATCAACTAACAAAAGTAGTACCAGTAATATGATGTAACTGTCCAACATTCCTTTAATTCGCATTTATTGCAATTGTTTATTTAATGCAATTATTTTTTTTTTTCAATCTGCGATCAACCACATTGCTATAATCAGGATTTATATAATATATATTCACATGTCATTCTAATGTAATTATTCCGAAGACATTTATTAGATCATTTGGCAAAAGAAGATGAGATGACAGGCATAGATTTTTAAATATTTTTTTATTTAATCATCACGCATTACAGATACTTGTATTTGTACATTTTTGTTATAAAAATGTTTATAATATTTAGATAAGCTCGTAAGTACCTCGCGCGCTTTGGCAATGCATATAGATGAAATAAATTACACACCAAACTGTTTACCTTAAACCATTCAAATCAGACAAAAACTAGGTCATAGAAATATTAATTCGATTTATAAATTCGATAACTTGAAGTGTTTTATTTAAGTGTATTCACTTTTTATCTTGCTTTTTTTATTCAAAGGAAATTATTTTTATTGTTTTGTTATTGCCAAAAAAAGTCAAACACGTCGTTATTCACAGCGATCATGCAGGGTACTAGGCCCACAACAGCTGACTATTTTGCAGCACCAACAAAACAATAGCCCGTCACAACAACAAAACGACTCAACAGATATATGAAGAACACGCGAGACAACACCCTATGCCATACGAATTAAGTTTTATATTGCACTGAAACTCAGAGGTACGAATACCACGGTTGGATGTAGCAGACTATTTGAAAATTTCATATGACGGTGGAGGGAATGTTCGAGCGGGGAGTTGCCAAGGTCAGTCTCAGTAGAATCCACGCAATGTAACCAAACTATAGCCAGATATGCATCAAGCCAGACGGCGCTTTAAGCTCTTTATTACATTTTTCGTGACGTAATTATAAGCTGTTATGCCCACCGGTGGACGAACACGCGAGCCGATAAGAATTTCGGCCCTACTCATTATAGGTAACGTAAACAAGAGGGATTGTTTCCAACCTTGATCTAATTTCATTATTATAATATTAGCTTTTTCGTCATAAATAGTATTACCCGAGGTTTTGATTGCGTAATTATACCTAATGTAGATGTTTTCTGTGATAAAAATGGCTTTGTCACATATAAAATTGTGCCAATGCCAAATGTCTAAAATATAGCACTCTCGTAGATACCTACTTACTTATACATCTAAGTAGGACTGGTTGATCCATAGAAATCAAAAATTCTTTTTTTTCTGTGGCTCAAATGTGAGCTTTGAGATATCTACCAAAAGTTGCTATAGACATACGCTAATTTTAGAAAATTTGTAGCTGCAATACAAATACTCTTGAAACCGGGCCATAGAGCAAAATATGCACATTTTGCTCTTTACTGCTAAACAGCAAAATAACGCATTGAAAAGTGTCCACCCCTTTTTTAATACATTTTATCTAAACTGCGAGATCTGTTATTTACGAATCAAGGGGCTTTTTAAAATTATTCCTATTTTAAAAAGAATTTTCACCTCTGTAACATTATCGAAGAGAAGCATGCACTGCCTGAAGTCTTTTTACTTCATCAAGATACAAATTCAAAAGAACTTTCTTTGGGCTTTTAAGCAAATCTATAGCTAACATCTATTAAATGTAAATATGCAACCAATATAAGGAAGGTGAACTATTAGTGAAGTACGCTTGACCCACATCCCTAATTTCGTCTGAATATCGCAGTTTACAATGTTTCGACACGATTCGTTGTGAATTACCTACAACGGAACAAAAGTGCAATTTAGACATTGCCTACATTATCGTGTACAGTCGTAAGCATACGTATCTATTAAAAAAATTACATCGTGGGAAACTCTTATTTCTGGAAACTGATATTTAATGATGTGGTGGTGATGAGAACGATGGTTTGGGAGCGGGTCCTATGGTATACGGGCAGGATGTTTCGAAAGGATAAAAAATGTTTTAAACTAATATAAAAAGAGCTAATTTTTTTAAGACAACTTAAACAAAAAAATTCAGTATGATGTATACTCGTAGTACTTTACAAAAAACAATCGACGGTTTAAAGTATACCCAGAAGTGAAACAAATATTTGTAGAACGCATATAATATTTGTTTTGGGAGGAAATCAAATACATTTCTACTCGACCTCTGCTAATTATTTTTTTATTAATAATGACATCATGGATCGACACTTAATTAATTCAATAAAATTGACAAAATAGTCTTATTTTTCTTTTCTTAGACGTCATTAGAGACGAACGAACCAGTGGCCTACACGATAAGCGTTAAATCCTGCTAATGTAACCCGGGAGTACAGGCAATATCGTTGGCTGTGGCCTTAACGTCGCCATGTTTCTTTAATTATGTGTATGTAAAAAAGTAATACCTAAAGCCAACTTTTCAGGTACTAGTATAGTGCTCGTAAGAATACTATCATTTACCAGTAAGAATACCACCACCACTGCTGCACTGCTGAGATAACATTGCTATATCTACATAAACTACCACACCAGTAAACTACTATTTATAGATAGAAATAAAACACTACTTAGGTAGTGATGGTTAAAATTACTCTACCTACAGATCGTAAAATATTTGAACGTAAAAATGGTAAGCGCTCCAAGTATTTATTCCGAGAACTATATTCCTTCGTTAATTGTCACTCTTTCACCACATAGCCAATTTTAAACCAACACTTAATTACTCGTGCTAAAAATGCAGGTATCTTCACAACAAACCTCATAATATATATATACTTCAAACTTTATTTAGCCACCATAAAAACAAAATAACAAACCAACTAATTAAATATTGCAGTAAAATTACAAAGAAACAAGCATAACATGTCACAAATAATACAATACAATTTTAATTTCTTTACAAAGAACTTTTTTAATATTATGGTCTGCATATATTACGTAATTCCTATCATGACTGTACAAACCGCACCCTAGTCGTTAGTCTCTGCATTATCGTATTACCTGTACTACTTCTATACTTATTTCCATCTTGAGTGTATTAATTTTATTAGTAGACTTTACATGGGTTTTCTTGCGTTTTATATTTGTAGATATATTTTGACTAAAAGAGTAGTAGTTTATTATTAACCTCTCGGTGTAATATCAAACACAATAGAAATCACATTATGTCTCGTGCAGATCTGCTCCTAAGCACACGACGACGGATTAAACTACTTAGGGCTAAGATACAGAGTGGACTTCAGGATCAGTAATAAAATAAATAATAATAGCCTGTGTACTGTCCCACTGTAGAGCAAAGGCCTCTTCTCATATAGAGAAGGCATGAGCATTAATAACACGCTTGCTCAAGCCGGATTGGCAATTTCAGACTTTTAAGTCCAGATTTTCTCACGATGTTTTCCTTTACCCTCAGTCAGAAATGTCCAAGATAAACTTAGAAAGTACATACGTTTTGAAAAATCATATTCGTACTTTCCCGGGTTCAAACCCACTTCAGGGTAACGTAAAACACAATTAAACTATAAGTATTATATGTTAGACGCAGCTGCCTGTAACAGAGACAAGACAAAAACATGTCTGGCATGAGTTTGTATTTTAAATGTTTATGTTAAATGTGTAACTCTTGTTGACATTTCTATTAAATAAAATTAAATACAATTAACCAAAAAGAGGTTAGCTTTAATAAACAAACTCTTTTAATTCCTAGATAGGTATTTGTTTAGTAAGACGTGAAACATAGTGCTTCGAGTGCTCTTAGGGATTTTGTATAAATTTATTTATTGAATTACTTACAGCGACCGACTTAGGTAATTGACTGACATTTTGTAATATTTAACGTACATAATTGTAAATTTTATTACCCTAAATGAAATAAACATCTTTTGATTTGATTCGATTTTGACAAACCAAAGTATATTTGGTAATTCAATAAACCAGATTAATATTGATTACAGATCTAAAAAATTCTCTTTAAAGTCCAGAAGAACAAGAACATTAGCTCTGACTCCGAATAATGGAACTAGGTCAGGCAGAAGAAGAAGCGGTGGGCGGAGTTAGTAGACAAATAGCATAATTTTCAAACAAAGTATATAAATTAAGAAGTGTCCTTAACGCTAAACGATAGCTCGTAAAAGTGCTTAACTAAGTATATAAACATATTTAGCTGTTAACAAATAAAAAATTTGCATGACGTAGTCGAGAACGGCGTTAACTGTGATAAGATCTCAAACTTATACAGTAACTGTGGTAAAAAATTAATGGAATTATTTACGCCACCGCTCCGATAGCCATCTTGAGAAAAAACAAGCAAGTAATGAATAATCGCGTGGATTCAAGTATATAGCCAATAATAAATACACGGCCGCGACTATAGGGTTGTCATGTAAACAAAAAGCACAGGATCAACACCTTTGTCTTCGAAGGAGTTAGAAAGGGTACCTATATCAAAGACAGCTTTATCTGTATGCCGCATCAGTCGCAGGCGAAGGTGGCGGTGCCTATAAAGCTTCTGGAGACTCTTTCACCATTGAAAATAAAAAAACTAGCATAATGCAATAAATGATGACAAGAATAATAATTTATTTATTTATTTATTTAAAAAACTTAATGCACATGCGTACACAGGCGGACTTAATGCCGTAGACATTTTCTACCAGACAACCAAGGTGATGCACATTTGTGACCTGAGCCTGCCAATTGAGTGTTGCATCAATAGACAAGCCCAGATTCTTAACAGTTGGACTAAAAGGTATGACCACATTGTTGTAAATTAGTGGAGGAAGTGATTCAGTATCCAGTCTGCAAATCATACGGCGACTACCTACAATGATGGTCTGGCATTTATCTGGATTTACTCGTAAGCCAAACCTTTCAGACCAACTTTTTATTACGTCGAGGTCTTTGTTCAACATGTCAATGGCTAATTGTATGTCCGTTATAGTTCCCAGAGAGTACAGTTGCAAGTCATCGGCATAAAGATGATACGAACACTGAAGATTCTGGGTTAAGAGATTAATAAACACTGAGAATAATCAAATCTTAGCACATATAAATTTGTAATAATTCAGATTCTTATAAAATCTGTCAATTTGACTCAATATTTAGCCTCAATAATCATAAATCAATAAAACTAAATAGTTTTTGCTAGATATATGATCTAGAATAATAAAACAATTAAATACAAAACACACACTTTTATAGCTAGAATGTTAGAATGTTTGTGATTTCTTTATTAAAAACTCGGCTTTAGCTCGGAGTATGGCATTGTGCTCGGCAAATGGTAATAAACCTGTTACATGGGATCCAAAATGACCATAAATGATCCAAAAATGTGAGTTTCATACACCTCTGCATACCCTTTCGAGGAAAAAAGCGTGAAGCTTTCTTATTTACATCACGTTGTTAAATAGGAATGCAGTAGTTGGCAGCCCTAACTAACAATGACGGTGTATTATAGTATTTACTTATTATTCATTTATTCAACCCTTATCGATGGGGTTGATGACAGTCGGTTTTTAGAGTTCTTTAGACTATGATACTTGCAAATGTAGGTTAAGTCTTAGGTCTTTGAACGACAACTGGTCACTTTAAGTACTCAATTTTTTAACCAGTTTACTAATATTATCAGTTTTTTTGAGGACGGCCGGGGGAAAAGGTTTCAATGGCTACAGAAGGTATATCTAACTTCATACATTTAAGAGACAGCGAAACAAACAAAAATATTCAATAAGGGCCTTGTGAATGAGCTGAGTGACAAAAATATTGGTTAGAATCACGTAAAGTACTTACCTTTTAATTTTTGACCTAAGAAATGGTAACCTCTATGATGATATGAAATCGCTCACTGGATATACGATTAGGATAAGGATCACCGTTCAATTAGACACACTAGCACAATGTATGCGCTAGGGTTGAGATATCTTTATTTTTCATATGAATTTACATAAAAGTTAAAACACATACAAATAAATAAAAAGCGTACACTACGATATCGTATCACTTCAATCAACACAATAAATCACAAAACAAGTATCATAACTTAGTTTGCCAATTAAACCTGAAATAACTAATAAACAAAACACAATATAGACGGAACCCTTTTTGCCCGACTGCCGAAGTCTAGGAGGGTAATGTTTTTCGAACGCATGTGTGTATATCTATTTCTTTGGCATGATCTACAGCTTAAATGGCATGTGATTCGTATTATTGTGGGAGTGACATAGAGTATGTAATATTGTAATGTAGCGTCAGCACAAAAAAAAGTTTTGTTTTTAATAATATGTTTTTTAAAACAAAGTTTGCATTACAATTGCGCTTGAGTACTACTATATATAATACTAATAACGTTACAAGCCAAATTAATGATGCAGAAACAAAACTAGGTCACAAAGACATTTTATTTTTCAAACGTTAGGGATTATTAATTATACTTCACAAACATAATTTACTTAATGACTTCCTCAGGCGTTTCACTGTTTTACAAAGCTAAATTATGTATTATATACAGAAAAGTTGCCTTAGGCGCAAAGGACTACTATGTTCAAGGTTGCGGTTCCAATTTCCATACGCTACAAAAACGAGTTTTCTTTGATCCCCTGGGGGATCGATTGTTGATAGGGATTGACTGATTCATAAATATTTGTTTAGAGACTGGATGCCTTTTGCTTACGTATAAATTACTTTTTAAAAATCTAGGGCTTCAAAACCTTACGAAAATTATCATAAAAGGGTTTCGTTCCCACTGCGATGTAAAGACACCCTTACTTACCTTAATCAGTTCCAGTATTAAATCGAAACATTAGAAGTTATTAGCTTATTTTTTCACTTAAGACAGTGACTTAGCAAGAACAGAGCACCTAATATTTTTATCAAATATTAAGTTAAGTTTTATACGAAAGTGGGTGTGATATGACAGGTGAATAGATTACAATGGCGCACTCTGTGGCGCAGTGTTGAGTGTCCTTGGTGATACTTATTTCTTATCACTTGGTTATATTTTTTCTGTTTTTTCTCTCCTGTGATAAGTATGAATAAACTTTGTACATTCTATTACGTTCGTATTTTTTATTAAGGAACACATATATCAAAGTTTGCCTCTGTGGCCCAGTGGCAGCACAAGCGACTGCTATGCCAGGTTCTGGGTTTGATACCCACACGAGACAAAACTTTGTGAGATCTATAAATGTTTGTTCCGAGGCTGGATGTACTTTGTGTCCGTTGATGTATGTTTGTAAAGTCTCCGCGGCACAAGCTTGTTCCCTAGAGCGGACGTTGTCTTTTAAATAAAAAATATACATGAGTAGAGTTTCTTTTTTATTTTATTTATTAATTATTTCACATAAACCTAAGTCATATTATAGTGATATTTGACACAACAAAAACTACGCAGCGTTTATCTGTATATCTTATTATACACGTTTAGGGATGATCGATAGATCGATAACCATTTCTGGAGATGATTGTAGCGGCAAGGGCATATCAAACTGTATATCCAGCGCTTCTTATACTTCAGACGAGTCGCTTCTTTGTGTCACTATTGGCCAAAACGCTCGTAGTTATGTAAAGATTACGCGAATAGGACCCAAAGATGAGGGCGGTTCACGACCGGTAAAGAAGGCAAAACTTGAGGCCTATGTTCAGCAATGATAGGCTTTCGGCTGATATGATGATGATGAATAGATCCGTAGGGTTATGCACACTTAGTCCGATCAGTTCGTTGATGACTGTCTTCTTAAATGGCTATTGCAGGCGAAAATGCCAAGGGTATCAAATCGCTTGATGATTCACTTACTACAATTAGACCTGAACCAAAACAGAACTAAACCCTTCACGTGAAAGAGTGTGTCCAGTGTCCAGTAATGGGATGATGCAGATTAACAGAACTTTTCGAGCCTTTTTTGGGCACCAGTTCTAGATCCCACTGTACTTTGTGCTTACTGTTAGGCAGAGTAAAGTCACTTTGTTAGGCTAATATAAAGAAAAGAAAGGTTATAGGTTATAGGCCGTTATACTAACGTCCAAACCATTGTTGCAGATATAACCTGTAAAATCACACTTCAAAGCTATTATTAGTATTACCTACATCCTAGTGTCTGGGTTGTGGATGTCAAATGACAATTGCTAAATGAACTAATATTCAGTCACCGGTTAGACTGGAAACCGATTCCAAATAAGTGAAGTACAGTAGGTACCAGTCACTACGTCTACAGTAAGTGTGCTTCAATGACTTTTCTATAAGAAGAGTTTTGCTACCTTTAGTCGCTAAGTACCTAAAACGCAGTTAGCAGTGGGCATATATAGACCTGGGACAAAAGTAACTAGTCGATTATAATGTCGCTGCAGCGCCTTCTAAGATATTTGTTCACGACATTTATCTTCACCATATGTTTATGTCTCAGGTTAATTTAGATAAAATATATGACTGAAGCAACTGCTTGGTGTAGATATTGTTTCATACGTTTCGACCACGTGCTATATTTCAGTAATTTCAATATTCACGTATGTGTCAGGTTCAGTTCGTAACGTCAAACATTCAAAAAATAAACATGAGGACCGCCGCTATAATTTCCAAAAGGACCAACCAGAGATTCAAATAAAGAGTTGGCATGTTTTTCACAAGCCATAATGTCTAGAACGCTAATGTTTGTAATGCGCTCGTTGCCTTGATGCATATAAAGTGCAAGGTGGTACATTGCCCCCTAGATGTCGTTCGCTACGAGCTACGAGCTACGAGCTAGGTGCTACGTGCTACGGGCTACGGCCTAAGGTCGTAGCCATTTGACACGACGACCATTAAGCGTGCACTATCGACAATAGAGTGATTATGTTAAGTTTTTTTTTGTGAATTAAATTTCGTATTTTTATGTTTCAAAGAATTAAGTTCAGATAATTAAAATACTGCTTTAACTTTGACAATACAAATCTAATTGAAATATAAACCTAAGTTGACCCAAAATCTAGTTATTAAAAACGTTTATACCTAGATTTTATTTAATCATTAAGATCTAATAAATTATGAACTGGGTGACCTACAACTTTTTTTCATTTCAGATTTTAGGTAGCTTCGCATATTACTTAAATACAGTTTGACATAAGAAAAAAATGTTACCATGATTTACCTAATTTATTTTATTTCTAGATTTAAATATTAAAAGTTCTGATACATAATATGAATATTTATTTAACTAACTACATAATGATGATTATTCTTTCGCTATACGAAATAATTACGAAATAAATTAAGAAACACGCAAATCTCAAATCTTTAACCGGTAGTTACACATTTTTTTTAGCCAAAAAGTAATTTAGATGTAATTAGTTTTTATCGAGAAAACTAAACAACTTGTATATATAATCAAAATGCAAATAGTGAGGCTTTTGAGTGCGTGGGGCTTATCCTTTGACCTACATCTTGAAGGCCGTGTCCTAACACTTCACGAAAACGACTATTACACCGGTTCCACACGTTGGCTCCGGCGCTGGTCCCAACGACACTCGTCCAGCGTGTAGATCTAGAATATAGAACTACCAACACTCCTCCAACGTTGAAGCCAATGCTATTTTCTGCACACGTTGAACAAGTGTTTGTTGGGTCCAACGTGTAAAGCCGGCCTTATACAAACAATGGGTTAATTGAATAATTTTTGCGTTTAGAAACTGCGGGTGTTAATATTACAGTGATTATTAAGATATGTAGGTATATTGTATAATGAAAGCAGTCGAAATACGTTTGAAGAGTTCGTTTTGCTGTAAAGAAAAACAATTGAGGTCAAAAGATTTATATCGGCGTTGTGTCACGTAATAGCTTTGGTTAATGTTTTTAAACGCAGTCTTAAATGTTTTGATGTTTGTATAAAGAATAGTAAAGTTAACAGAGGGCCTAGATAAATGGCATAAATAGATAATGGAATAGAATATTTTGAAAAATGTATGGGATTAACTAACTTATAAGCTTAAGCTAACAACAATGATGGCGTTAGATTATGTCAATCCTATACATTGATTGATTAATGTATTCTATTAGCGTTCATGCCACTTGTCTAGGCCTTCAGATGTGTTAGTCTTATACTTCTATTTGTCCTGACTGACTGATTCATCAACGCAGAGCTTTAACCGAATAAATGTACTTAATATATGTTAAAGGAAGGATTTTTAGAAATATGTCTGCAAATTTGTATAAAGTTTTGAAGTAAGATCTATAAAATTAAAATTGTTGTTGAATTAAAAAAATAAAGAAAGAAGTGTCCAGTTTTTTTTCTGTATATGAATTTCGTGCTAGCGAAGTTACTGGCGACAGCTACTTAGTTCATAATAAAAGTAATGTATGTAACCTTGCCGATAAATTATGGCTTAATTAGAATGGTAAATATTCAGAATACCGAATATTAATGCAGATTCGTATGGAGAAAGAGTGCAGAGTTAAAATTTAAATAAAATCTTATATGCAACGATTATAGAGGTACCTATTTACATATAGTATTTGTTAAAATAAGCTTAATAACGATCAAATTTTTACCATTGAGAGTGGATTCTAGCTCACATTTATGAAGATATAAGGGGTTTGGGTACATAGAAATAATTGTGAAGTTTAACTTAATTTATAAATGCAAAATCCTTCTGATGTATTGATAGAACTAATCAATGCACCGTCAGATTAGATAATAACAACCGTTATTACCCAATCTCAGAATTTAGCGGCTGTGGTTTATATTAAACTTTAATACTGTTGATGATAACGAAGCAGTTTGCACTGTGTCAAATGTACCTATGTAATGTCATCACACTTTCCGTTATGAGTTCGACCTTACGAGTTAAGATATAAATATGTTTCTTACCTTGAAAGTTTTGTAAGAAGACACGACGTACGAAGCTCCGTCTTCAAGTTCTTCAAGCCTGTATTTTCTGTCGCCATCCATGCCAAAGATGAATCTCGCTCCTCTAGGCAGCTCCAGTCTCTCAGATAATCTATCTAGTAGCACATCCATTGACGCCAGGTCTCTTCCTGGCTTAAAGCGAAATTCAACACCAGGATGAAATGGATCCCCATTTCGGTAAAAAATAACCCGTCTAGCTTTCCAGTAGTTAAGATTTCCGTAGCGAGCTGCAGTTTCTGTCCGATTGGGACGTGTCTCGGAGCCTTCGGAGACGTCATCGTTGCGTTGTGGAGGTGAAGCTGGGCGGGAAGATCGCCAGTCACCGGGTTCTCTCTCATCGTCGGATTGTGTTTGTTCGGTGACGGTGACGGGCGGCGGCTGCGGCGGGGTCGGGTCCGGCGGCGGCGCTGGCTCGGCCTGCCGGCAAGGACGCGAGACTAGGCGCGGTCGGGGGTGCGGGCGACGCGACATCACTCGCGCCAGCCCGTCCGCAGACTGGACGCCGCGCACCCCGCGCCGCCTACTTTCAATCAACTGATACCACTGTCTATAGTTTCATTCATGAATTGACCACGTGCTTGATTGATTGATAGTAGGCGAGACCGCCATACAACTAAGTAGTCATACTAGAAGACTTAAGATGTTTGCGGTTAATGGATAAGAAAACACTGCTATAAACTGCTGAAGAATCGTCAGGATTAATACTCAAATCAGCTATATTGTAATATATAGGTAATTGATAATTTACATCAATAACTCAAGAAGTGCTCGTAATATAGAGCACTCACCCATCAGATAGGTACATAAAATTTTAATTAGTCAAAGGAAATAAATTTTAATTTTATCCATGAAAGAGGCAATAAGATTTTTTTAATATGATGTACCTACTCTAAAGAAGGTACTTGATAATTTCAACTGGTTAAATAGTAAACTAGTACAGCTTAAGATGTCTTCTAATGAGTGTGAAGTTGTGATCTTTAGTATTACGACAAAACCGTTTATATTCTTTTAACTGTAAGTTCTAATATATCGGCTATGGCGGTATCCACCAGGGAGCATATAGTATCCACATACTTAGGTAGGTAAACATTGAAATATGTAAACGTTAAAAAGATATCCTTACTTAGAAAAAGTTTATAACTTTCATATTGGGCGTATGAGTACTTAGTTAATGCCACATTTAGAAAAAAACAAAGTAAACTATTAGTAATATCATAGCTTTAATCAGTACCTAACGAATGAGTACGGTACCTAGTATATATCATTTCATCCCTCTTTATGACAATCCACACGCTCTGATGAGCGAGATAGAGTGATCTCCATCTATTACTTTAAAAGAAGTTGAACTGTGGAGAGCATGTGTAAAAAGCAATGACATTTAGTAGTCCCGAGGCATGCTAATCTTAAAGTTAATCATTGCGTAAAATATGTTTCCTTCATTTAAAAAACTAATTATGATTAACTATAATGTGCAATATTTTTCCAAAATCGATTTATACAACAAGCTGAATCAATCTTAACAAAATTATTGAATATAATATGAGATATTATGCCTAGATATATTTTTTAAACTTGTATCTAATTGCCACTGACCCCAATCAAGCTTCAATCAAACATAATATTTGTTTCATTTTTAAGTTTTAAGCTCTGGTATACACTACAAAGAAGAACTTAATGCGATAGTGGTGAAAGTAAACGTAATAAGGTTAACTGCATACATTGATTTATAAAACCATTAGCATATACTTAATTAAATCAGTACTCACAGTCCATAAAACGGAGATCATTTATAAAGCCTTGACTTCACAACAACGATGTTTGAATGATTTGTTTTTTAACTTAGGTATAACTTAGATGCTCCTGAAGATAAGAGTTAACGAGCTGTGGCCCTTGTCGTGACTAAGTTACCCTAGTCACGAGTATCGACTAGCTAAGTTAGAGTTAAGTTATAAGAAATAAATGATTCTATGTCGCTGTTAGTATACTTATGATATTACTCATATAATAAGGGTGATTCAGCTTATCGATGTTAAGTTACATTTGATTATAGACCTTGGTTTTGATTTCGTTTTCGTGGAAGTCATTGTTCTTGTGATTGTGTAATAAACTTAATATAGGTGATAACATCAATATAATCAAGGCACGCTATGTGAGATTTCAGCGAGTAATTATATGTAATTTGCGTTATATCCATACTATTTACACAAATTTTTCACAAATTGTATTTTTAAGTTTATGTAAATAAAGTATTATTACGCTTAAAACATAAATTAAATAAACAAAAAGCAATTTTGTTAGTTAATTTTGGTAGATAATCAATTAATCATATTTTACTTTTAATAGTAAAGTAAGGCGATAATTTTTTTTAAAAATTTCGTATGTAACTCTATAAAATAATATAAAAAAATTCATGAACATTACTGATTTTGTTGCTATGATTAAGCTGTGTAATAAAAAAAAACATTTTCTGATATACAATATAAATTATCAATATAACTTCACACCAATACAATTAATTATACATAAAAAAATCCTATTTCTTATTAAATCTATAAAATCAATTATAATTTAAATCTCACCACAGCATTATTCGCCATATTATTCTCTTCTTCTTGCATCATTATTCAAGAACACACTTCCACAAACACTTAATCAGTTCATTAAAAAAAACATAAAATCCCGGTAACTTGTAACTAATAAATGGAGAATATAATTTATTGTCCTTGCAACACTATTTAAATATTTTAAACGTTGCTTAAATATTTTATAATAGATTTAAGAAATTTTTAAATGTTGTTTTTGTTGTGAATGGTTGGTAGTCGTCCGGTTATGTTTTGTTAACGGAACATAGTGAAGAGTGACGGTTGTTCGAATGGGCGGCAGGCGTCGGCTAGCGGGCAGCGCACCCGTGTGCGACCGACCTGAGAGACCACTTTCTTATATCAATCGATAATAATTTTAGAGCACGGTATGCAGTATTGTGACGACTATAAATATGATCAATATCTATGGGACTATGTAGTCTAGTCTCGCCACCATCATTATAAAGTAGTGTTAGTTATTATATCAACAAATATTTGGAGGGCGCCCAGCAAAATTTGTTTCAACAATACTTTACTTTGTGTGCAGACGCACAATTTAACTATATATTTTAATGTTGTTTATATAAAATGCTCGGTATCTACTCAATAAAACTTGTAAAACTATTGCTAGACAAGCGTGTGTTTCTTGTAAGATAAACTTACGTATATCAGAAAAACTTTCTTAGAAAACATTTTTTTTATTTACCTATAAAGTCATTTGATACAAATCATTTGAAGAGGTGTTGATAGTGATAATAATATAATCAATGCGTTTACAGAATGTGACGTACTCGCATATTACTAATTTAAATGCGTTTTCATACAATTGTTCGTACATGGTCTCGCCACTCAGCCACAAACCAGTCGCCCGCCGGTCAACGTAGCTTATTGTTTGTACCGTGTTTATGTAGGTTAAACTATATTTTTCACCTCTCTCATTTTTCGGTATGTTTCTTACCGTTTATACGAGACCTAATTACGCTTTATAATTCATTATTTATACGCATAACATTTCGTTGAGTAATTCGTATAAGATTCGGTGTTCTAGTTTTAAAGTGTGTCACAAGAAAAATGGCCGATCTTGGTTAAAAAATAAAATCAAGACATGAAATCTAATGACTGAATAGAATTTTATAGTTGTTGGTGTCTTCGTCATGAAGAATATGTTTAAGATTTCTTTATTATATATTGACGCTGGGTGTGCACACCCAGCAAACTTTAAGGGATGCGAAGTCTACAAAGAAATATTATTAAGAAAATCTTACAAACAGCCACAGTTTGGAAACAGACAAATCGCCAAAGCAGCTATCAATACTACTCAGATACAAAATTCTCACCTGGCTCCAAACCCTAATATCCAACTACCATCACAAACACGAGACACAATTCATGATTCAGGAAAACCAAACCCAGAAACTAACAAGCGGCCAACATATGCGGACACACTAAAAGCTAATCAAGGTGTCAAAAACATGGATTCTCCATCACCTAATATAAATATAGAAGAGATGCTACTCCAACAATCACAAAAGTTTGACCTAATCTTACAACAAATGAGTATTCTAATCAATCTCATAACAACACTAGTATCCAAAATGCCGTGATATTATCATCGTTGAAGATGGCTACTTGGAACCCAGATGGTCTGTCTCCTAATGTAGAGGAGGTGGAAGTTCTACTACACACGCACAAAATAGACATACTATTAATATCAGAGTCCCACCTTACTAAAAACAATAAGATAAATATTCGAAATTACAACACGTACACAACAAACCACCCAGATGGTAGTGCACATGCAGGAGCGGCCATAATAGTAAGATCTTGTATTAAACACTATGAACAACCAAAGTTTCAAACAGCGCACATCCAAGCAGCTACTATTTCAGTAGAGAATCGGAATGGAATATTCAATGTATCTGCTATATACTGCCCTCCAAAACATGTCATAAAACAGAATCAGTATGATGAGCTTTTTAACATCCTTGGTCCCCGGTTTATAGCCGGAGGGGACTGGAACGCCAAGCATGTTCACTGGGCCTCGAGATTAACCAGCACAAGAGGAAGAGAGCTTAAGAATAGTATTGACAAAAACAAACTGACTACAATTTCAACGACAGACCCAACCCACTGGCCTACTGACCCTAAACGACTTCCTGACGTCATAGACTTTTTTATTGTAAAAGGCCTATCGAGACTCTATTACCAGATACACACGACTTTAGACTCAAATACAAACCATGTTCCGGTGATATTGACAATTGGCACTACAGTTTTTAACAAGGAGAGTATCCTTAAACTGTATAACGGACGCACAGACTGGAATTCATTTCGCGAACTGATACATGAAAAACTAGATCCAAAAATATCTCTGAAAACTGAAACAGACATAGACAATGCTGTACGGGTGATAACCTCAATAATCCAAGAAAGTTGTTGGATGTCCACACCTGAAATCATTGAGAGGGGCTCTCAGAGTAAAACATACTCGGAAAACATACTCCAAAAAATTCACGAAAAAAGAAGACTACGACGAGTGTGGCACATCAGTAGACACTCTAGTGATAAAACAGCACTCAATAAAGCTATCCAAGAACTGAAAAGCCTTATACGAGAAGCTAATAACACTGCTTTGGACAACTACTTGGAAAGCTTATCAGCCACAAAAGATACTAAGTACTCATTGTGGAGAGCTTGCAAAAATTTTGATCGGCCCTTACATCACAAACCACCGCTTCGGACACAGGATGCACAGTGGATAAAAACGGGACAAGAGAAAGCCAAAGCATTTGCAAACCACCTCAGCGAAATATTCAAACCAAATAATCCTAGACCAGATGCAGATGAATCGGACATTGACCTGATTCTAAACCAGGACCTCCAACTTGATTTACCCCTTAAACTGGTAACACCTAGAGAGATATATAAAAATATTGAGTCCATGAAAAACAAGAAAGCACCAGGCTATGATCTCATCGACAAAAAAGTTTTGTGTGAATTACCTAGAAAAGCGATTGTTTACCTCACGATGATATTTAACGCTATTTTGAGAGTTGGATACTTTCCGGATCTGTGGAAGGTCTCACAGGTCATAATGATCCAAAAACCTGGTAAGCCCAATCATGAGGTCACATCATACAGGCCAATCAGTCTCCTACCAGTAATGTCTAAGTTGATGGAAAAGTCTTTACTACAAAGAATGATGAATGTCATTAAAGAAATGTCCATCATCCCTGACCACCAGTTTGGCTTTCGGAAAGAACACGCCACTATAGAACAGGTTCACAGAGTCTGCAAGGCAATTAGAACATCCTTCGAGAAAAAAGAATATTGTTCGGCTGCTTTTCTTGACATACAACAGGCCTTCGATCGAGTCTGGCATAAAGGTCTGTTGTTTAAAGTAAAATCACAACTACCACATTCGTTTTATGGAGTTCTAAAGTCATATATAACAAATAGAATATTTCAAGTAAGAGAAGACAAATACACATCAGGATTTTATGATATATCCGCAGGAGTGCCTCAGGGTTCTGTACTTGGTCCTGTCCTGTACACATTATATACCTGCGACCTACCGCAGAGCCCGGGAGTTACAATAGCGACCTTCGCAGACGACACTGCCTTACTTTCCTCGTGCAAATGTCCAATCAAAGCTTCCCAAAACTTGCAAAATAGCCTAAACATAATAGATAAATGGCTAGCTAAGTGGAGAATTGCCCCCAATGTATCCAAGTCAGTGCACATAACATTTACTCTACGCAAAGGAGACTGCCCCCCGGTAGCTCTAAATGGTAAGACACTACCTCAACATAATACGGTCCGATATCTAGGCATGCACCTAGACCGCAGGCTTACCTGGAAGAAGCACGTCCAAACAAAACGAGACGAAATCAATCTTAAATACAAGGGCCTTTATTGGCTACTGGGACGAAACTCAAAACTAGCAGTTGACAACAAATTATTAGTATACAAAACAATTTTAAAACCGGTTTGGACATACGGAATAGAGTTGTGGGGATCTGCCAGCACTTCTAACATAATGATCATTCAAAGGGTACAAAACTATATCCTAAAGCAAGTATCAAATGCACCATGGTTCATCAAAACATCTGAGATACACGAAATTCTTAATGTACCTATGGTTAAAGAAGAAATAAATACCCACAAAACCAAGTACAGAAAAAGACTTGAAGCACATCCAAACCAACTTGCTGGGCAACTAACTATCCCAGAAACCATACGTCGACTTAAAAAGCGACGAGATATCTTCGATCAGGATGGTCACGGAAACTGACTACATACAAAAAAGGACTGCTCCGATGGGAGTTGAGTCCCCATGTCATGTATAATCCACCTCATCTGCTTATAGTCTATAAGACTGATCGCAAGATCTAAACAAAAAAAAAAAAAAAAAAAAAAAAAAAAAAAATATATTGACGCGTCAAATGAGAGAGTCCATTACTCAAGCCTATCAATAGTAGATAGTAATCTACACATCACCTCAGTTGGAATCACATTCGTATTCCGTAGCATTTTCACTCAAAATATACGCCTTTAGGGTCAATTTAGAATAGCGCAGAGTCGAAAGCGCATCGAAGCGACAATTTGAAACTTAACATAAAAAATCACTCTGATTTTCAAAATTTCTTACTTAAATAGAAATAAGACGCGCGAATTTACGTGCATTCGACGGAATTCGCGCTTTCTCCTGTTTGAGCGTCTTCGTTTGTCGAGAAGGAATATGTGCACTACGATGAGGAGATGAGATCGAATTTCCGATGTTAAGTTTCAGATTGAAACGCGTCGATACACTTCGACTCTTCGCTAGTTTAAATTGACCCTTATTTTCTGTAACATAATATTTCAAATGATGTAATTTTTCAACAGAAATAAAAACAAAAACTATCCAACTGCTACGTTGTCTACAAGATTCGTAGCATCTTCGTAGACGTCGTAGCAGTTGTAGAACTATGTAAACTTGGTATTCTTATACCGGGTACTTTTACAAAATTAACTGTCTGTGCAAAAAGGAGGATACAATTATCACATGGGACCAAATGTTTTAAGTCTGGGTGTTCTTTGTATTGATATTGTAGGTTTGAAAGTATCTACATCGTAACACTGGACTTGGTCATAATCATTTAAATTTACAAGTCATTTTCTAATATCTATGATAATTATAAAAATCTACATGCAATTTTTTTCAAGCCCTAAAATTTTTAGGTTATAGATATTTATTTGGTACTCGTTAGGTAAGTAAATACTATATCTATACTAATATATAAAGCGGAAGATTTGATTTGTTTGTTTGAACGCGACATTCTCAAAAACTACTACTCGGATTTGAATAACTCATTTTGTGTATCATAGCCCATTTTTTAAGGAAAGTTATAGGCCATGTAATATCACGCTACTGGCGATGGGAGCAGTGCAGTAAGCAAAAACGCGGGTGAAACCGCGTTACGGAAAGCTATTAAATAATTAGCAGAATAACCGCTTTGACATTAACATGCTTACACAATTTGCATAAGCAATTATTCTCGCGTGATGTATGATCGATGTATGTTTCGCAAACAAAGTTTATATATACTGTGTTATAATATAATTATTTTAATAAAATAAATATGTTTTTAAAAAGCCTGAAGTTTAGTATATTATGTGAAAGATGGCGAATGGGTTTACTTTGAATCGTGCGCTTATATCTCAGTACCTATCAATCAAGTTATCTGTTATGTATATATATACCATAACCTATAACATTACTCAAAAATCAAATCAAACATATTTTTCTATTATATTTGCTTACCAAAGTGACTCCACCCCGCCTGATGGTAAGCAGTCAGTGAAATCCAGAAGTGGCCACTATACCAAAAGCCTCGTCTTAAACTGCTGGTATGGTGGCCTCGACTATGGTGGCTGGGAATAGGATAGGGGAAGGGAATGGGGAAGATAAAGAAAAAGGAAAGGTGGGAAATTGGACCTCCGGTGCTCTAATTCACCGAAACGAAACGCAGTAGTACGGATACTACTACTTTTACGTTGATCTTCTATGAGAGGGTAGTACTACCCCGGGTGATCCGGCTCATTCATGCTGAAACCAGCGTGGATCTACTACCTACTAATTAAATACTTTTTTTTTAAATCTGAGTGGTAGTTTTAGAGAAGAGTTTAAACAAAAATCTCTTCAGCTATATATATATATATATGTACTAGCTTCCTGCAGCGCGGTTTCATCATGTCAGCCGAAGGACGTCCACTGCTGAACAAAGGCCTTCCTCCAGTTTTACCACCTTGGCCGGTCATAAACCAACCTCATCCTCACACTTTGGGTATTTAGAAGATGTAATTTAATACATACTAGCTTACCGCGTCACGTTTTCACTCTCGTCTTTGGTTACTCTGCTCCCGTTGCCAGTAGCTTGATGTTACATAACCTATAACCTTTCTCAAGAACTGGGCTATCATACGCAAGAATAATTATTCAAATCTGACTGGTAGTTGCTGAGATTAGCACGTTTAAACAAACAAACAAAAAACTCTGCCGCTAAAAGCCGTGAATTACAACGATTTGTAATCATATTGTAAAAAGTTTTAAAGCATAAAAGTACCTACGTGACAAGCAGAGGCGGGGCGGGACGCTAGTAAACCAAAATGGTGTGAATTATCTTTCGAAACTACAGTATAGTTTTTAAATTTTGTACATACTTTGTAACATGCTGTTAGTACTTGATAGGTACAATCGTGTCGGCTCTCTAATAATGTAAATTTTTTTAATGCTCATTCCCTCTAAGTGAGGAACAAACAAGCGCTTGTTAAGTCAATTACTGTTAAAACCAGTTCGTACTTGACCTGGTTATTACATTGCATTTTGTCACAAAAACTAGGTATTTTTGGTATTTCCTGTAGCTTGTTCTACGAGCCGTAGGTGGGCTACGGCGTAGCATAATCGTAGACATTGTATGGCAGTTGTTATATAAACGTTTTGTTAGATCTACGATACTTTAAAAAATATGTAGGTACGTTATCTTGACAAACTATTACGCTAAAGGTTGTGTCCGAAGGTGAGGTTGTAACCTAAGTTTTCTTCCGTTTTTTTGGTTTAATTTATTAGAAAAATAATTATATACTAGATTTGTGAACACATATATAGGTACACATATAGTTGTTAAAAACATTTTCTGCATACGTTATATCACAATAATATATTGAGAATATTTTGGGTATTAGTCTCGCACTGAATAAAGATAATAAATACATATTAAATACTTCTTAAGCACTAGACCGTTCGGGAGGTCACCCATGCGATGAACCGACCAGATAAAGTCTGTAGTGGCTCCCATAACGAATGCAGCAAGATGACCTCCAACAGGGAGAGCTGGCGAGATATCGTGTCGCGAATTACATCAGCCTTCTCCAATAGTACGACATGACGACCACGACAGCTCCGCCAAAAGCGTAACGACGAAGAATAAAAAGTACATACTCTTATTGTGGTAGATATGACTTCTACAAGGAGGTACTATCCAATTTAGGTCACTTTTAAATTCTCGTAAATTGCTGCTTAAATTGTATGTAACAGACTATAATATTGCAATACTAGCATTTTTCTTCCTACAATTACGACTGCTATATCGTTTTTTTATTATTATATGGGACAGAACTCGATAATAATACATTGTGTAATAGTTAATAAGGTATTGTGTCAGATTGAAACGATAACCAAACTTCTTTATGGAGGGCAACACGCACAGATACGAGTACCATTCACTTCCTTATTGCCTTGACTCACAAGTGTACGAACTTTTACGTAGTTAATACATACATATATTTAAGTCTATCTCCCATAATGCGGTACGCAGAGACTATACTACTGTACTACATAGAACATCATTTGTTTGCGAACCAAACATACCTCTTTTGTCTTTTCAAAATTCATTAATTTATTTAAACAAACGTATTAATAGCCTTATTATATAAAGCTGAAGGGTTTTTTTTGTTTGTACGCGCAAATCTCTGGAACTACCAGTCGGATTTCAATAATTCTTTTTGTATATGGTAGCCCAGTTCTCGGGGAAGGTTATAAAGGTTGTAACATCACGCTACTGGTGACAGGAACAGAGCAGTAAGCAAAGAACTCTTCAGAAAACAAACAATCTCTTCCGCTTCATATTAGAACAGATTGTAGATACGACCCAAGGTTTGACTTTTATATCCATTAGCCGCTCGACAATTCATTGGTTTCTAAACATTATTACCATTGAAATAACAACGACAGAGCCAATAATGGTAGCTTTTGATATTCAAGCTAAAATCAGCCGAAATACTTTTATATAAAGCATATATTAGTTTGAAGGCTTTATCAGTGACAGACACTAAGTGACACCGATGTCATAACATCGGGCTTCCGGTCGTTGATTGGTTGTTTAGAGGGTGGGACACGCCTGCGGAGGCACGCCCTTTAGAACAAAGGATGGAACTCGGGTTGCTAGGCAACGGCGTTTGTTTTAGGTGGCATGGGAAAGTACCCGAGTACGAAAAATTACTTGTGTCTGTTTATTTAAATAAAACAAATATCTACGTCCAATATACACGTAAACTTTTTTTTAACAGACAGGCAGCAAAGTTAGCGCAGTGAAATATTTTAAAATGCATGGGGTATTCGAGTATTGCGCCGTGCGTTTCATGCGTGCCATGTATAGTGCTAAGGTATTTAGAGCGGTACTCGCTTATTACCTACTGAACCAGCTGGGCCCCGAATGCATTCAAATACCCCGAATGCATTTAGGGGTTCAAGGAAATAATAACCTACCTTGCTTGGCTGCAACAAACATTATGAAGAAACTTGAGTGCAATATATTTACGTCTACTCTTTCGGCAAAAATAGGAGTACAATCAATAAGTTCTAAACTTAGGCAGTGCAGATTCAACTAAAACCTACTAGGCAACAACCCATAACATTTTATAGTCACACGTCATAAAAAAACAAGCGAATCTTTGCGTTGGTTTAATCAATTCACAACGTCGCTTATTTAGAATATTACCTACTTAAAAGTTTCCAATTAGCTCAAGGCCAAGAAAAGCGATAACAAAATGTACTGCGTAACGGTTAGAAAGTTGACCCACTAAATGTTTATGAAATCGTGACTAAGGTTGCAGTGAAACAATATCTAACTAGCTAAGTAACATAAATAAAATACTAAATATAAAAAAATATATATATTCATCATATTCATCATCAGCCTACGGCAAGAGTCCACTGCTGGACATAGGCCTCTTCTAAGGCGCAGCATCTTTCCCAATAATAGCTGATTGCGTCCAGTTTCTGCCCTTTGTAGATCTAGCGGTGGGGCGTCCTACCCTACGGAAAACGTAACGTTGTCTCCACTCCAGAACCTTTCGGCTCTAACAATTGTCATCTGCGACAAATATGACCATCCCATTGCCACTTTAGAGTGCTGATTCTAAGAGTAACTTTAGTTCGCCGTCGTTTTTGGATGTATTTTATTGGCAGGTAACTGTAACAAAACATGTATGTAGTAATAGTCCCCTGGAGATATTCGGGAAAGTCCTACACCCAGCTGAAGACGTCCATCGGTTGAATTGATAGTAATGATGATTGCTTGATATAAATTACCCTTTACTCCTTTATGCCACATACAATTTTGCGACCGAAGTGGCTAACGACACTTAGTCATTTGTTAAGTCATCACACCGAATGTCCGTGTGGTGCCTCCTACCAGAATAATGGCACATTTACTGCAGTGCCCAAGTTGCTCATACACATGCAATGAGAACGATCCCAAGAATGGCATTAACGGAGCCGTTGCCATAGCTACTTATTGGGCTGAAATCATATAGTAGGTAGGTACCATCGATTCGATAGTAGAAGATTTTATAGGAACCTATTTATTGTTAATAGTGTACTTACCTACAGTCTACAGTCAGTTAGTCAGTCTACAGTCGGTTAGTAGCATCTAAAAGCTACAGCGTAGGTAAGTCATGTGTAAAATGTGTGGGTCTTAAATAAATATAGTTTTATTAAGTACACTATAAATTTGTAAAAGTGCTAAGATTATTTATAAGTGTCTATGGACTATTTATAGTTTTAAAATCGATAGCTGGATCTTTTTGCTGACACTATAGGTATACTTAAAACATAGGATATTTAATTCCTACAATCATAATCACTCGTTTAATAATAATAATAATAATAATAAATCTTTATTTCAGACTAAGTCCATATAAAAGAGTGAAAAATATTACAATACGGTGTTTACACATAAAAATATATACAATTTACATTATCGTTTTTTAGCACGAATATATGCATTTAGGATATTGGAATCCTGCTTATCCGCAATGACTTTCAGGATGCTATTAGTGCTGCCTCGCACCCTGCTTATCATTGACGCTAACCTCTTTCGTATGATGGCATGAAATCCGTCAACTCTTGCTTCAGCAAACATACTAGAGGCACTACAAAAACGAGGCAGCCCTAATAACATCCTGAACCCATTATTATATTGGACACGCAGAGCATTAAACGATCTCTGAGTATAATTGAACCACAGGCCGCACGTGTAGAACGTCTGACAATAAGCTCTAAATAGAGTAAGTTTGACTTGAGAACTACAACGTGCAAACCTGTGGGTCAACATGTTACTCCTGATCGCCAATGCCCTACGTTCCCTCTCTATATCAACTTGATCATCAAGGCCCTCGACAACGTAGTGCCCCAGGTACCTGAACTTCTTTACCCGTTTTAGTTCTATACCATTCAATTTAATGGCAGGTATACTCATGGGACACTTACCGTGGGCCCCGAAGACCATGTACTCGCTTTTCACACAATTGTACATGAGCCCATGTGTGTTACTATATTTTTCGCAAATAGATAACAGTACCTACTCTCATTGCATTCACAGTTGGAGAAAATTTAAATCGTTTAGAATGTTTAAATCGTTAACAAATTAACAGTAGTAGGTGTATTCTATCATCTGGAAGAGAAGTCGTGATAGTCCGTATGTACGAAACCGGGCAAGTACCACCTATTTTCTAAGTTCATCTTAGACAGTCCTGACTTACAGTGAAGGATAACATTGTGAGGAAACCTGGATTTATAAAAAACTCGCCTCGGCTTCGCACGGGTGGATATTTTTTAAACATTTTGGAATAAATAAAGATACTTTTGTATGGGAATATAGAAAGGTGTTTTTTTCAAGCAACTTTTGAAATTTTCTCTCCGCAGATAAGAACCATCCTTGTACTTCAAGGAATAATATAAAGAAAGAATTAGCGAAATCGGTTCAGCTGCTCTCGAGATTTGCGCTTAGCAACACATTCAGCGATTCATTTTTATATTATAGACAAGTGTGAAACCGCCAAACCGCATTGAGCAAGCGTGGCTAGTATGAGGGTGATCATAGGTATCATGACATTGAATTTATCACACCGATATTCATACTGTATTGGTAGAACTTGAGAGAAAAATATTAACGCAACGTCACGGGTCGGTTCAGCCAATCTACCCCTTTTATTTTTAGGTTAGAACGGTTAAAACAGATTTTATTCATGTCGCAACATTACGTATAATAATAATTAGTATAACAATATAGTTTTGGTAGGGGGCATGTCTTTAAAAAAAATATATATTACAATCAACAGGACAGTACCTACCTATTACTAATTAGGTAATGGTTGATTAAATAAAGGGCACCTATGTAGGTATAAGCATGCTATTGAATGTTCAAATAAAGCTTTCTCAGAAGCGTAACCCAACAGGTTTCACAGCTTACTGTTCTGATGAAATCCTTGTACCTACCCTGAATGCAAGCACGTCGTCGCTCAAGTTTCGCTGCTCTGACGTTAGATGTAGATACGAGTAGCCTATAGGTAAGTTAATAAGCGTTACTTGCACTATAGAGTAAAACGACTTCTGGTTGGTCTCTCGGCAAATGTTTTCTCTTCTTCGACGAAACCACATGACTGAGGGACGTGACCACCATAAGTTGCCGTCAATATGTTGCAATCCTATGTCGGCGTATAACTACGTACTCGTATATTTTTGGCAGCTCTTGTCATTGCTACAAACTGGTAAAGAGAGTTCTCGCTGTGCAATATGAACAGCTTCAAGGGATCTAGGTACATCTATTGCACCTACGTTTGTGGAAAAATAGTCGATAGTTACCTAGTCGTTTTCTCGCCGTGCATTGGTGAGAAATATGACGTAATGTAATTCCTAAGATTTACTTGCATAATCTTAATTACATTTCACCTTAGATTAGTTAGGTGCTTAACACCCACTAAAATAAATTGTAAGTACGAATACGAAGGTGGTTTGGAAGGTTAAGACTGATTATATCAATCAGTTATTTGTTAATTGTTAATGCGTGTTGAAATATAGAACATAAAACTAAATATCGTCATAACAATAGCATAGGTATATTTAATTAGGTTTAGTTGGGCACTAATAGCCTAGTCTAGATTTTAGGTTAATCGTCCGTGCCATGCATAGGTATGTGTAGGATTGGAATTAAAAACGTCTCTTAGATGAAAGTAATCGTCCCGGCCGAGTGGCAAAGGCCTGGTTTCGTATGTGCGAGGTTGTCGGTGCTAATCCGGGCAAGTAGGTACCAATGTGACTTTTTAAATTCATTTATTTACATACCTCTGTACTTTATCTGTAGTTAACCTTGGACATAACTAACTTACGTTAAAGTAAAACATTGCAACCGATATTCTTTAGCTGGAATACAACACTATGAATGAAGATTGGTATAGATAAGATACTAGGTACAGTTACTCCAAAATAAAAAAAACCCTGTTCTGAGAAAATTCAGAGCACACATTGTCGTCATTAAAAACATTAGAATATTATACCTAATCCAACGAATCGTCAAATATGTAAAGAAAATAAGGCCGCTTACTGTCGTGACAATATAGCGTGAACCTAAACCTAATCCTCACATTTATATAGCTCCTGAAGTCAAAGCTATAAAGTTGAAATTTGAACAACAGGAGCATACTTAGGTATCGTTCTTGTTTCATAGAAACGATGCCGATGGCTAGACTAAATAAATGTTGACTTATGACGTGTGCTCCACTTTTTCTGAGATTCATTCGACGAGTTCTTTTTTGTATTTGCTCGCTAATTACAAGTCTAGACGGTTAAAGTAAGTACCTATACCTATAGTTCACGTCAAGGGGGATTTTGTCGGTGACTTCATTCGTAAGGGTTCGGAGAAATGAAAGGAGTCATAGGCACGGTAATACTTAGATATTATTACCGTGTCATAGGTATTTAATACCGTAGGTACTTTCTTTCATATTAAATTGGTAGACTGATTTCTCATGACAAAATGTCCTTACAAGAAACAGCCAAATAATTTTATTTTGTTTAGGTATACTTACATAGGAACAAGAAAACGTACCTACTTCTTCTTCTTCTCCTTTTTTTTTGGCAACAGAGCCGCCGATTGTGTCAGCTATTTCTGCCAGCGTCAAGTGTAGAATAATATTCTTGTTGATAATATTAATGGTATATTACAATGATAAAATAGAAAAAATGTAGATGAAATTAAATGACAACCATCTTCCGTGAAAATAAAAGATCGACCATAAAGAAAATGTACTTACTTACTATATTATAAATAGATATGTACAGGTAGTGACAGGTAGTTTGGCTACCGACTAGGAATTATGTCAGGCAGACAGTACCTATTAGGGCCTATTTATTCAAACCTAAGCGGTATTCGCTACCACCTGCGGTAGAGAACACCGAGTGAGTATGCGATAATACTACTATCCTACCAACTTTTCCCTCTAGCCGCGGAACTTACTTCATACTAAATACCTAAGCGAAATCCGCGAGTTTTGTACCTCTACCCAAAGCGGCAGGGAATACCGCTTATTTTTGAATAGGCCTTTAGTATTTTGCCTACTATAATATTTTTTTTCCTACATCACTTTTGCATCATAAGTACTTGAAATTGTAGTTTAGGTACGAAAAATTGTAGGAAATAACCTGGCGATTAAAAAGATTAGTGGCTTGAGTTTCTTGCCAGTTCCTCTCATGGCCCTACCCTATGCCAGCGAACTGGCTGTAGGTTAATTGGCTGATATTTAGTAATTTTAACGTTTTACGAGGTAATCCAAATGACTAATGTTTGACTTTGACTTAGTTTCATTCAGATGCATTATTAAATTAGGTACTGTTATTGTCTCATTATAAAATACTTACTTAAATGATGAACCTAAAGATTACGAGGCATATTTTATCGGATAATAGGAAATGAAGTGAGCGACAGATGACGGAGCACACGCCTCGTGTACCCAGGCCAAGGTAATTGTCATTGTTTTTTTATTATTCAAATAATAAGTTTTTGGCTACTTTGGAAAAGTAGCTTACGTCAGTAACTAAGTTGAAGCAGTTAAATCGAGAGCAGTAACTATTTTATTTGTCTTTATTTCTTGTTTTCAGTTGACCACAACCTTAAGCTTACCCTCATTAGAATGTTGTTCTTTACAATTTATAAAGGTAAGATAAACACAAAAAAATATAAATGTCATGACTTTATTGAAAAATAAAGGTATTAAACTTAACAAGAATTGCAAATACTAAATATCTCTATTTTTCTTCTTTTTCTTTTTAGGCACTTCATTTAGCTCTTCTATAGAATGATCTAGAACAATTTCAGAGATATTCTTATCAGCTTTTTTATTTTTCTTTTTCTTAACAACTGGGTCAGGTGCTAGTTGAAGTTCTTCAGTTTGTACATTCTCTTCTGTATTCTTTTTACGTTTTTTCTTCTTGTCTAATACTTGATCAAGATTTTCTACATCATTTGTACTCATATTATCCTCATTAGTTTCAATATCATTATGTTTATTTTTCTTCTTTTTCTTTTTAGGCACTTCTATCTCCTCTACAACCAGATCGTTTAAGTTATCGGTTATATTGTATAATTGACTATCATTATCATTTTTACGCTTCTTTTTCTTCTTTCTCGGAGCGTCATTAACGTCTTCAGTATTATCAGTTGCTTTATTATCTGAATTTGTATTTTCATTACCATTTTCATTTTGGTCTTTGCGATTTTTCTTTTTATGCTTTTTAGTTTTCATTTTCTCTGTCATCTCAACTTGAGATATAGTATCGTCATCGACTTCATTTTCTTCTTCAACTTTTGATTCACTATCATCACGCTTCTTATTTTTGGCCTTTTCTAGATTTTCTTGAGCTTTTTCTAGATCTTTTGCATCTCTGTCAAGAACAGCCAAAAAGAATCCAGTAGTTAAATCAGATTCGGGTCTTGCATACATGCATCTTGTACCGATACTTCCGTACATACCCGATCCAACGTTATTCCATTCACCTTTGAGCATTTCTTTCACATCCTGAACCCTCCACTTGGCCCTAGAAGTCTTCACCACGTTAGTGATTACTCTCTCATTTTCTTCAGGGAATAAAGAACAAGTGCTATATACAATTCGCTTTGCTCTTGGAAAGGCATTCATTGCATGTTTTAAAAATTTCTCCTGAAGCGAAGTTAGTTTTGCTAGTCTAGAGCTTTCTATGTAGCTGTGTATACTAAAGTCCATACCTGTAACACAATGAAGCTAGTATACAACACTTATTTATTAAAATTGAACTGTAAAACCAATACAATAAGATATTTTTTTACCTGATCCAGAACAGCTGGGATCTAACAAAATATACTCGACATCGTCCATTTCACCCCTCTTGATTTCCAAAACATCTTTATTTATAGTCTCAACACATTGTGAGGAAGTACTTTTTACAATTTCACATAATAATTGATATCGCTTTTCATTTCGCTCCACTGCATATATTTTGCCCTGAGAAATAAACAAAAGAAAATTGAAGACTTCTTTTGGATATAACAATAATAATAATAATACCAGCCTGTTTACTGTCCCACTGCAGGGCAAAGGCCTCTCATAGAGAAGGAATGAGCATTAATCACCACGCTTGCTCAAGGCGGATTGGCAATTTCAGACTTTTAAGTCCAGGTTTCCTCACGATGTTTTCCTTCACCGTCAGTCAGAAATGTCCAAGATAAACTTAGAAAGTACATATGATTTCAAAATTACATTGGTACTTGCCCGGATTCGAACCCACTACCTCGTGTTTACGAATCGGGTGCCTTATCCACAGGGCCATTTCGACTTTCCCAGGTACAATATTTTGGATACATTAATGATATTGCTTATGATACTGTGGTATTGAGTTTACTGCAAGAACTTCTATAATATTTCAAATTAAGTACAGACTATGGCGACTGGTGGTGGTGGATAGTTCATTTTATATAAAATGAGGATAGATTTCCATTCGTTCATAAAATCGTTTCGGCATAGTAGTGTAAGATTACTTATATACTCGTACTTATTATATATAAGATTTTATTAGAGAATACAGTTTAGCAATGAAAGTATTATTAAGAGGCTGATGATGATTACTTTTTAATCTCAATGATTAACTTATGGTAATGAAATATAGTAAATACATACTGTGTTCTTGAGGTAAGCAGCCAACTGCGTTGTTTTCATACCGGGTGCGGCGCACATATCTAACACAGTACTGCCTGGCGGTGGCGCTAGTAGTGTAACTGCCATTGCTGTAGCCTGTAAGTGACGATTTATTTCATAATTAGTACCTACAATTATTTCTTGTACAGGTAATATATTCAGTAGTAGGTGTAAGGATCGGCGCATATATTATGGCGAAGCGCAGCATAGAGCATTGTTAACTGCCAAAGCAAAATATCTTTCTGTGCAGGGTAGCGCGCTTGTTAGCTTCCATTCTCCTATCACATTTGTGTTATTTAATTTTCGATCTTATTTCACATACTCAAGGGTGATAATGCTTTAGCTGTGAAATATGCTCTGTGCTAAACTCAGGGCTCATATATGAATGTCACTCAACACTGAAAAAGGTTGCAGTAAACAACAAGGTGACACTCCAGTGGATAAAGAGGCATAGCGGATAATGATGCAGCATATGAGCTTGCAAAGCGAGGGTCCAACAACCCATCGGATCCGAGCCAATGTTACCCATCACTGCGAGTCTACTCCGCTCGTGGATAAGAGAATGGGCGCGAGAACAACACCGGATGCAGTTGGCAAGTTCTAACGACTGGTAGACAGTCAAAAGAAGCTCTGCCACAACCATCGCCAAAGCTAAGTACAATTAATCAACCTAAGAATGGATGGGATGACCTGCGTATAATAGTGGGCACTATCACAGGCCACTGCCCTCTTAATAAACACCTATATGTTTTAGGCGTTACCGACAGTCCTCTGTGCAGAGCATGCATAGAGCACGGCGAAACCGTCGCCCAACTAGTCCTGGAATGCGAGGGAGTGATGTCACATCGGGCACAAATCCTCGGCAGCCCGAGGTCTCCAGCGAAGCCTGCGAAGATCCCAGGAAGCTTCTGCGCTTCTGGGCGGAGTTGGGCTGGATGAAATAATCCAGCCAAACCGGACGGAACAAAGGACCTCGAGGTCTAAATGCGGACAACGAGCCCACCAAAAAGTAACAAGTATGCTTTGCGCTGCGCTTCGTCATATGTGCGCCGGCCTAAGGATCATAAGGATGTATTGGATATCGGAACCAATTTCTCCCTTTCCTTTTTCCTCACTTCCAATTAATCCCTTCACTTACCCCACTGCCTTCACGGTAGAGCAATAGATTTTTTTTTTATACGACTAAGGTGACAAACAAGCATACGGCCCGCCTGATGGTAAGCAGATACCGTAGCCTATGGACGCTTGCAACACCAGGAGCATCACTAGCGCGTTGCCGACCCTGTTAAAAACCTTTTAACTCCTTTCTTGAAGAACTCCATGTTTTAGTCTCTCGGGAAAACCTCGACGGGGAGCTCATTCCACAAACTTATCGTACGAGAGCGAAAGTTTCTCTGAAACCTCACTGTACGGGACCTAAGAGGTTCTGAGGATGAACTCCTAGCCGATGGCGGGAGGTGCGATGATAAAAAGTGGGCGTTGGCACCATCCTAAACAATTCCTCAGAACACAGCCCATTGTACAGGCGATAGAATACACATAAGGAGGCAACGTCTCTCCTTAAGCCTAGTGATTCAATACCGCCTGTTAGCCTGGGATTGTCGACAACTCTTACAGCACGCCCTTGGACCGCGTCGAGGGGCCCAAGCTGGCATCCGGGTGTTCCCGCCCAAAGATGGCAGCAGTACTCTATGTGGGGACGAACTAGAGCTTTGTAAAGCAATAGTCTTTGCCCAGCACTGAAGTACCGCTTCGCCCTGTTGAGCACACCGAGGTTTTTGGATGCCAACTTGGCTTTAGCCTCCAAATGACTGCGGAACTGGACGCTGCTGGAGATGTCGATTCCAAGGATCCCAAGGCTTTCAGATGTTGTAAGGGCTGTGTCTTGGAACTGCGGAGTATCTACAAATGGAGCTTTTTTAGCGGTGAACGCGCAGACTTGTGTCTTGGTGGGGTTAAATTGGACTAGATTTAGTCGTCCTCAATCAGAGACTCTGTTAAGAGTGGTCTCGATTTCAGACACAAGTCTTTTTCAACTTTCCTCCACAATGGAACGAGGGGTGTTACCACTTATCATCACGTGGACTATTTGCCTGCCACTGTTATTCAATTCCATCAGTTTCACAAGGCAAAATAATAATTCCTTTTGACAGTAACCTCTTTGATACAGGGCTTATTCAGAAGGAGATAAAAATAAAGAATACAGAGCTAACCTTATCTTGTAAAACAATCTTCTTTTCCAAATACAATTCGTTTGCAAAAAACTTAGTTCCACTTGCAAACACGAACATAGTCTTTACATGATAATCTTGAGTAAAGTCTTCTGCGGTTAACTTTTGTATCTGTTCTAGGTAGTCTGCGTAAGAGGCTGAGGTACATCGAATGAAACGAAACCCCTCATCTTGAAATGCTCGTATTGCATCCGATGTGGTGAGAACATTTGTATTGATTCGCACATACCTTGGTCTGCGTACCACTGGATAATTTAAAGAATGTTAATTTGATTTATATTTTCAAAATTATGTGGATTATTGTAAAATTATGGATGGGTGAATATTTTTGGTAAGATCATCAGAGGAGAACTCGACTTGCTCAGTGGTTCATAAATTATCTTTCTTTAATAATATATTTGTAAAGTATCCTGAGGCAGGTATTGACCCTAGTGTGAGAGTTGTCTTTGAATCCTGTTTTGTTTTATTAAAATAACTTATTTGATATTGAGTTACTTAAGAGGGGCAATTTAAACTTAATTCTTTTATTTGTAACAAATACTCTTCTACCAGTGAGGAGACCATAAGGTTTTTATTATGTTTAATGTCCAGGAAATTTTATAAAAACAATTAATTGATTTTAGCATTTATTATCTCTAGCTAAAAAAATTTAAATAAGTACATTACTTGTGAATAAGCTTATTATTTCTAAACAGACATTTTGTAATAGGAGTTATTTTTTTTTTACTAGCATTTATTTAAATATTGCTATCAACTTAAATTATTCAAAATTTAATATTTTAGCCAGACTGTACATTTGAACATTGTAATGACTATAGGTATATAAAATATAGGTATACATTTTTAAAATAACAAAGAATCATAAACCTCATAATTAATTACAAGATTTTTAATAACTCCCATTAACATAGTAATACTGTGTACAAAAGTGGAATGCCAATAAATGCAAATTTATCAATCTTGTTTCAAATTTAGACCACTTTTCTCCCCTGAACTGGCTTCTGCGGGAAGTGGGTCATATTTGTGCTGGTCTATCTCATTGCCATGTTCATCATATTCCTTCTCATGGTAAGCTTTATACACATAAGCAATTATTATTACGTTAACAAGCACTACGGCAGCAACAACTGACCATACAGTCACTACAAATGTGTCTACAGGGTATATCTCAGTCAGCACGTGTCGGACGCCGAAAAACGCGACAAATGGTAGTGTGAACATAGCAACACTGTAAATGAAAAGCTGTGCCATAACCAAAACTGCCTGCTTTGCTTGAGGAGGTATCAATGGAGCTTGATCCGCGTCAGCCATTGTGTTTATTCTATGATGGAATTAGATCTGAAAAAAGAATAAAAAATAATTACCTTCTGCCTTCAAGTCATCTTGATGATCAGTTGTATATTTCTCGAACTGCTCTTTGTATGAGAGGATTGTTCGCTCCGGCTTGCTGTTGCCAGGTAGCGCCTTTTTTCCGAACAGAAGTTCCGCTGTTAGAACTTTGGCAAGCCATGGATCTAAGCGGGACTCGTTTTCTAATACTTTACAGTGCTCAAATATTTTGTCAATGTCTGCAGCATGTTTTACTGTTTCTGTTATCAGTGCAAAAAGCACATTTGTCCTCTGTAAATACGACAAAACTAATAGTATAAAACGTCTTAATTTTAATGCAATTAAAAAGTCTTCTTTATATACTTACGAAGTACTTAAGTTTAGCGTCGTACAACGATGTTTTTACGCTACCGCCTTCAGTAGCAACTTTCTTGACAATGTTAGCAGCTATTTTGTAATGTCTTGGTACCTTTATTGAATGTTCAAACATTTTATTTAACGCTACACCTTCAAAAGCATTGCATTACATTCAGCCAATTGTCACGAGACATATGTCACTAATGTCAAGCTTCTAATTTGAAGGTTAAGATACGTTCTCTCTATATTTACATTCAATATTTAATATCACGAAAGACATTATAATATAACACTTTTAAATTGTATTCCTTAATAACGCTTATAAAACCGTTTGCAAGTTTGTACCCATTCAGTTTTATGTTTATTTTGGCTCTCATCTAATAGTATAATTACGTATGATTACATTTCTAAATTGCTTGGTTTTTAACGAACGCAACTTTTCATTGGCTGTTTCATAGACAATTTTATAAGTTTTTTCTAAACGTTTTTCAGATTTAGCACAGTAATGAATGATATTAATGTTCTGAGTAATTTACACAGTATTCTTAGCTATGGGACGCGTCAAAAATGTATCGACCCGGGTCACTCGAATTGAGAGGAATGCTAACCTGGGTTTTTACTCGGGTTGACCCGAATTGAGTTTACCTTGCCCGTCCGCGAATGAACATCACACACACGTTTGGGCTGTCCCGAATTTCCAGCCGAAACCTACCGAGTCAACTACATAGTTGAACGAGAACATCAACTCGGCTAATTGGATGAACAGCCCGGGCTGACCCGGGTTTTTAACTCGAGTGCATAACTAAGTATTTTATCTTCATACAAACGGTCGGAACGCGAGATATACCTACATGGTTCGAGTTTGGTAAACACATTGACTTCTTTAGCTTTATGACTAAGGGAGGGCGGACGAACGTTTTTCGGTTAGATGATGATGAATATGATGATGATGAATATGATAATGATGAACCCAACAACTTATATCCTGAAGTGGGAGACATCAGTCCATTCTGAGGTGGGCACGCAAAAAGTGGCAGTAGTTCAATGGTAAGAGGTAACAGTATAAAAGTGTAAAATCTATGGTAAGAGGCATCCGCTTCGTGTGTACGGAGTCGTAGATTTAAAACAGGGCCAGGACTAATGTGAATTTTTAAAATTCAAATTTAGTTACTTAAGTACTTTCTGTGTTTACCTTAGACATTACTGGCTTATGGTTATAGCAGTAGCGAATTCAAGGTTTGTGTTTTGAAGGGGAGCTTGACCCAGACTTCCGTGTAGATTTCATCAAGATAAACACAAAAAAGTGGCTCAGAGTGTAAAAATTCATTGGGGGGCCCAAATGAAGGGTAAATATTTCTCACAAAAGAAACAACAATGTATTATAATAAAATAAATAGTTATTGATGAGTTTTCAGTGTTATTTATCACTTTCTCCTAGAAATTAAGCTAGCCAAACAATTCAAATTCAATATACACTTCTTTTGCCTTTTTACGGCAAATCGATTTATTAAAATATTATCTAAGTATCAAAAGGGTTCAAATCTGGGCAAGTACTAATGTGATTTTACAAATCATAGACACTGTCTAAGTTTATCTTGGACATTTCTGACTGAAGGTGAGGAAAACATCGTGAGGAAACCAGGATCTATAAGTCTAAAATTGCCAATCTGCCTTAAGCAAGCGTGGTGATTAATGCTCATGTCTTCTATATATATTGCCCTGCAGTGGGACAGTAAATCGGCTGGTATTATTATTATCAAATTATAGTCATTTTTGAAGTGAAACTTTAAGCACGTATGACAGTTTTTTAAAGAATATTTTTTATTATTTTATCTTACCTAATCAATGGGAAATTGAATACTAAACTTATAAAAATCGACACGTAAAGAATGTATTGATTTTTTATACTTAAGACTCGTGCATATTATTATTGTTCACCGTATTCATTTTCAATCAATAACTTTACACATTTTGAACCGCTGGTATCGGTTAAATAAAAACATAATTATTGTCATTGTGTTCGGCAAGATGTTGATGTTCACCACACATTCAGTTTCTAAACTTCAAGATTGCAATGCAAAGATCCATTACGTCCACGCGTCCACGGCAAAAATTAAAGCAAAAAGTTACTTAAAAACCCCAAATTCAAATATAGAGTTAATTATAAAAGATACGATTCTATACCATAAACAATTTACTTTGCTCATAGTTTGTTGCACGTAATCTTTATTTACAATTTCACAAAAACATATTTTAGTAATTTTAATTCGTAAATGCCATAATAACAAATTATGTAAACGTTTTATGTGAAGGTAGCATAATTAGTGTTCACGCACATAATTGTTTTAATGTTGTTTGTGTATTATCATTGACAGTTTCATTTCGAATGGCGTTATGCCCCTCGTAAAATACCAGGAAATGCTATGATTCAACATCACTGCGGTTTCAACAACAATGACTAATGTAGTGTGTGCATTCTTTTCAGTTGCCGACAGTGACTGGATCACTGTAGACGCCAGTTATCAGTGAAAGTTTGTAAAATGTCGCGAGGGTAATTCGAGTAACCTGGGAAAATAATACCATAACAATGGTTCCTGCGCCGAGTTGTCCGTTCACGTACGACTACTGGACGACAACACCGTCGGATGTGGTGGAGCTGACATGCCTGCTGCCGAACTCTGTTTATATTCCTGTGAGGATAAGTTGGGATGCTACTATTCAGGATGTCAAAGAGGTTAGTGACAGGAAGGAACACCCTTGCGTGACTCACGCCTCTCTCCGACACGATATTTTGATTACATTTTTGGAAAGTGGGTCAAAGTATTGAGTAACTTGTTTACAGAGATAGATTTGTTGGGTACATTTAGAAAGTAGTTTATATTGTTTATAATATCATGCACTATATTTAATTTTTATCATGTAGGTGGATGCTGGAGCTATATATAAGATCAAAACATTTACTACATAGATAATTTTAATTATAGACTACAATATTTAAAAGTTTTCATTATCAAGTCAAATTTATCTGATCAAGACCTTCCTTCCGTTTATTGATAGACAACACATATTAACATTGATAGATTGTTTATTTTATGAAGTTTAGAGAGTTCTCCTAAAATTACTTAGAGCATCTATTATAACCAGAGATCGGAATAGGTAGAGTATAATATTACCTGAAGTTCGAGGAAGGCAGTAACCTAGAGTTGATCATAACTCCCTTTCTCAAACTTTAGATAAAGATACTTTACCTATTCTGATCTCTGATTATGACAATATAGACTTTAATTTCTTGTAAGTAGGAGGAGATGAAATAATAGTAGGCACAATAAGATTGCCCAATAGCAAAACAAGTTTAATGGTAAATACTTTCTATTGATATAAACAAGACAATATAAACAGTAAAGGTACTGTATATTTTGAAATAATTTGGTATAATATAATAAGATTACCGCTAACATTGATAATTAGATTTTCATCTTAAATTCATTGTAAGTGGAAATATAATAGAGTTATGGAATGAGAAAATATTTTTTTCCATATTCCATCCTAAGCCAATCATTAGTGTGGTGTGCGGTCTGATATTTTAATAGATATTGTTTTGCATTATTTTATTCTGGTTTGTGCAAAGGTTTTTTTATTCTGCAGGACCTATGGGACAGGGCAGTCAACTATCCCTTATTTGGGATGATGCATGAAATGTCCAGCTATGTGTTCCAATTTGTCAACTCTCTTGCTGTGGCCGAGGAAATAGAGGACGAGACAAAACGCATTCGTGATATCAAACCAGTATGCGGTGTCTTTATTATTGTTAAGAGATCTATTGAAAGACCTGGCGAACAGTTACTGAACACACATATAAGCCATTTAATCGGAAAACGTAAGTTATATGTACAAATATTGATATTGTGTTGTGGGATGGTGGGAGGGCCCATGTCCAACGGTAGATGTTTTTCTGCTGATATGAGATGATAGTGTTGACCTGAAGAAATAGAATTCAACAATAATATTGTCTATGCAACACATTGCATAAATCTGACACCATTACAATTGTTGGGAAAATCCCAAACTCATGCATTTATATTTTAGAAATATGTAAATTTGTTCGTAAGCACCCAGAGTTCTATAGTAAAAGAGAAGACATACAAACAAAATATTCCCTACGTCACAATAATAGACTTCACCTACCAATCTCTAAACTAGCTATGCATTCGACGGGCCCACTTGCAATGTTAGTAAAAATCTACAATAAACTTCCAGAAGACATCAAAAATGAAAAAATATATCCAAAATATATAAATAAACTAAAAAATATATTAATAAACAAAACATACTACAGCATAAACAAATATATTAATGATAAAAACCTAAAATAGAGGAAATTACCCGACAGGGTCCATAACATGTACTAATACTATTTATAACATCTTTTGACTTTATGGTGTGCAATAAACGTATTGAGTATTGAGTATATCATCACCTCATTGTTGTTTTTTGTAAAAATGCTTAAAAACAAAGATTTTAGACAGTTGCATGATTACTTTTGTTGACATTGTAATTAGGAGGTCATTGACTCATTAACCTTTATGAAATCAGCAACAATGCCATATGTTGAACAAGCTGTATTCAAAATAAAGTCATCATTAGAATGAATTAATCTCTACAACTACTAGTCGGATTTGAATAATTCCTTTTGGTATGATAGTCCAGTTCCTGAAGAAGATTATAGTCTATGTATCATCACACTGCTGGCGAGGGGAGCAGAGCAGTATGCAAAGACGCTGGTAAAACCGCGCCACGGAAAGCTATGATAAAAATAAAACTCAAGAACATAGTTTTTATAAAAAACAAAACCATTAAAATAAATAGTTGTTTTTCCTGACTTTATTTATTTGTATATTAGTCATCTTTGTTTTTATGGCCATTAAAGTAATGCAGGCATTGTCGTCACTATTGTGCTTTGAATATCTTTAAGTCGATTGTTGTCACTTGTTTATTGTTTTTGCATTATGACTTATGACTTAAAACTAATTTATTTTTCTATCATTATTATTTGTGAACTTCCTATCTATTGCTGTCTGTGTCACGTAACTCTACTAAACACATTAACCATAAATCCTAAGTTTACATGAACAAAAAAAGTCCTATTAAAATAACTAAAATTTTAACTGTTCCGAATTATATGTCTAGATTCTTTAATGACTTTTTATAATCTATAAGTACTATTATATAAAGCGAAAGAGTTTGTTTGTTTGTTTGAATGCGCTAATCTCTGTAATAATAAATAATAATTTGTAATAATTAGAATTTCATTCTTCCTTGACAGGCCTAAATGAATTCGACAACATTCGAAGTTCGGAGGTGAATGACTTTCGGATGCGGATGCGGTACTTAGCCGAAGAGAGTCTTATAAAACGAGCCCAAAGCACCTGGGTGGAGCGATTGCGATACCAGTGTCCACCAAGACTTGCCGACCGAAGTGAGATACCGACTACGCTAAGGAGCCACATCAATGCACACTTCAATTTTATTTTGGTGACGAAATTCGCTAATTCAGAGGTAAGACAATTTTCTATCATAGATTATCGAGATTATTAGATTGTCGTCGTCGCACGTTGTGACGTCCAATAAGTTTTTTTTAAGGAACAGCTAAGCTTAAGTTATGCTCTTCACGCGGATCATGTTTTCAAGCGGTGTTTACTACAGAAAGGTTATTGGTTAAAATAAAGCCTGCATTAAAGCACAAACCACTATGCAACAAGCTATGTATCGTGAGAGTAAAAGCATACAATTAACGGTTTTAAATCGTATATTTGCAAATCAAACGTCACTATAATTTATTTGTATATTGAACCCACGTCGTTCGGCGTAATGATAGTGGTAATACGCGCACCTTAACCGCTAGACTAAACATGTAATCCAGACAATCTTTGAGACATTTCATAAAATGTCTAGACGTGTGTAATGAATGGCAATTTTTCCAAGTGTTTACGTAATCTGATGTGACAAGGTGCATTGTTTAATAATTGTTGCGATACTGACCTATTCACACTAAAAATGGATGTCCGTAATGGTTTCTTTCGAAGTGATATTAGCTCGTCTTTACAGAAGCGGTTACCTTGAAAACAAACGTTTTACCAAACATTCTTACACCTAAACAATTCTCTAGCAATGGAACTCGAAGGCTTAGTTATGAGATATAGTTCTTATGAAGCAAATAAATTAACCGATATTAAATAACCCAGATATCAATAACCACATTAAAAGAGGAAAATGATATCGATCAGCTGAATGCAGGTATAAATAGCGCAGACTTGTCTAGACATTATTACACTTGGCGCCTATCGTAATCATTGGCAATGACAATGAAATTTACTGATGTTTTTCTTCGACTATCTTAATTAATAAATCCGTTTGCTAGTTTTACATTTGACTGTTTTATTAGATTTAATCGTAGAGCATAATTCGTTCGTAGTTCACTATGCGATTTGAATGGAACGATAATCATTTAAAGGTTTGGAATGTCGTGTCGCGTAAAGTATTTTGCCGCCACATATTTGTGTGTCTACTTCTGTTGCTTACCAATTGATAAAGATTTTAAACGCGTTAGGTATTTATGAGAATAGAATTGATAGTTTGTTAAGCTTGAGCAGGGCACCTAATACCGTTTATTATAGACGGTCGAATCTATACTATTGAAATCATGATAAATTACTCAAATACCATAAAACATGTTAACGATCGCCGGGTAAAAGATATGGTTAAATAATTTAATGAATGTTGAAGAGGCAAAGGAGGTATGTTAAGATCGCAGCAAATGGCGTTCTTTAGTCTCTGCTTACCCCATAAATGGGAGACAGGCGTGAAGTTATTATGTAAGTGCAATAAAACCTTTTATGTGAATAAACGATACCTCTCAAAAAGTATAACAAACTTTTTGTTGCAAAATACACTTGCGTGTAAATGAGTCTAGACATGTCTAGGCAGACCACGCCTACGTGGCAAATACCATTATGTCGCAAATTCGTTAAAATGTATTAATATTCTAAAAAATTGTTTACGCATTTTTATTCTATACAATTTTACTTCCTGTAGCCGTCTCACGTGAAGAGATGGGTTGGTTGCATAATCTTGACTGAAAATCATACGTGCTAACCCCCCCACACCCCATAATGAACCTGTAAAAGGTTCGTTGCATTCTCCGTGATTCACTTATATACCTACCATATTCCTGTTGGTATTCCATGTTTAGTTGAATATCGGTGACATAATTCGACGATTTTGAGAACGTGACATTATGCACCGAGAGGGTTGAGATCACGTGTTTTTTTTCTTTTTGAAATAATAGCAACAATAAATTAATTTGTAATAATATTAAATTTATTTTATTAATAGTGATAATACTCAATTACCTATATATTATACTCAAGACAACAATAATAGAGGACACTTGCTATATTCTTCGGTGCTAAGGGTCAGCTTCCATTACTTCCTCGGGGTGCGTTTCAGGCTCTATTTCTTCTTCGTCGTGCTCGCCATCCTCGAGCCACTGCGTCATCAATGCCTTTGCTTCTTGTCTGTAAATTGAAATAGATGTTTAGCGATAATTTTTTTCGTAAGGAGTTAAGCTTGTGTCTTAAGTATTGCTTTACCATTAACCGCATCAATTTAAAACCTATAGGAGTGTCCCACTGATGGGCAAAGGCAAGGTCTCCCAAAAGTTAAATTTTTCCTATTTTAGTGCCACAGGGCGGCCTGTTGGCCTCTCCGGAACGCATCCAGAACCGCATTATTGTATTTGCATAATGTTTTTTATAAGGCATGGATAATAATATGTGATTCACAAGTATGAGCACAGCAATACCCGTTATATTTTTAGTCTTTGTATATATTTTTCTAGCCCAGGCACTTAATTTAAAAATATTCTGTCTGCGATATGGATCTATGTAAAGCTATTCACCTGACTGAAATGAGACGATGCCAAATCGATCAAGTCATGCTACAGCAAATAAAACACTTTTCACTTCAAATATTTTCTCTGGTAAGTGTTGAGAAAAAAGAGCGTGAAGGAAAATTCTACGTGAAAGTTCTTACTTTTCTTCAGGTGTAACGATTCCTTTGTTGAGTCGTTTCAAGCGAGGTAGCGCTGCTAGTATTTCTATTCGAACTTCTGCATCCTCTTCTGCATCAGCAGTATCTGCCTCTTCACCAGTTCCCCCCATTATTGGACAACCTTTCACTACCAAAGTCTGCAATGCTGGAAGTACCTGTAATAAACATGTGTTAGCTTTTGTCCACCTTTTTGTAGCGGTCTGTCAAGTACAAGAAAAAAGTAAACGGGCAAACTTACCCTTAATTTTTTAATCTGTATCATAGTTGAGACTTTGGTGTGTCGAAGATTAATATAATTCAGTTTCGCCAGTTCTTTATCGAAGCCATCTAATAATCGTATAGGATTGCCGCGTACGTGAAGTATTCTCAAATTGACAAGCCTTTCTATTCCTACCAGTGACCTAATTTTATTGTAGGCTAAATATAAACTGTCTAGTTTCGGAAAATCTAATACACCAATGTTTAAAATCTTATTGTTTCGGAAATCTAAACATTTCATTTCTGTCATTTTATTTAGGAATTTTATTTCTTTTAGTTGGTTGAAGCCGAGTTCTAAAGTGCTCAGTTCTGGTTGGAATACGTCTTCGACCGTCGATATGTTGTTTTCGTTCATAACCATCACTTGGAGGTATGGCATCTTTGCCAGTGCTGCGGATACGAGTTTGTTTTTGTCTACTTGAAGAAAGATCAAGTAGGGTAGGTCTCTGACTGGTTGCAAGTCCTTCAGTTCTAGTTCATTAGATGACAAGTCGAGGAACTGAAGGTGTTTGAAACACTTGATAATGTCAATACATGTTAGACCCATGTTATTAAGACTCGCTTTCAGATATGTATACCTGTAATAAGAGCGTGTAATAAATGTTAATATTATCTCTACATACACTTCCGTGATTTTGTTCTACCATTTTAAAACTGAGATTAACGAGAAGTTGCTCATTCGGCAGAGTTCATAAACAGGCAGAGTGAAGTAGAAACCCTGTTACACCATTTGTCAGAAATATATTAGTGTAACGAAAACTTTGTAGTGCCATTTAATTATAAATAATTTTATGTAGTGTGTAACAAAAACGGTGTTGCCCACATCAGCTAGCGTCTATTATCTAAAGTAGTTATTTAGAATGAGCACATAATGCATAAATAATAATATATTATCATTGCGTTCTTAATGCAGTTATGTCATAGTATATTTTATTCCCCCTTTCAATTGATTACGTCGTGTGGTTTCTATTTTATTTTATCGCTTATGTACCTATTGTTTGTTGTTAAGTAATAGATATAGTTATGGCATAAATATAAATATACGGTAATATAGCACGTGTTGTCTAGCGATCAGTTGCCTTGCCTACCGTTAAACTTTAAAGATTCGAGTCTCAGCCGAGACAATATTGATTCTGAATTTACTTTACATCACTCTCTATGTTAAGTCCTTTACAATATAGTGCTTGTTACTTAATAGCAAGACTTTTTCCCTAAAAGATCTAAAAGAAAACTTAATCCTTACAGGATTATAATGATATAGTAGGTAATAACAACTACACACACAGCGCTATTATCTTTTCAGTTTTTATTTTATTTTGAAAAAGACAACTCCCGCTCTAGGGCACAAGCTCTGTGTCGCGGGCGACTTTACAAACACACATTTAACGGACACAAAGTACATTCAGACTCGGAACAAATATTTATGGTTCACACAAAGTTTTGTCCCGTGTGGGGATCGAACCCACAACCTCGTGCGCAGCAGTTGATTGCGCTCCCACTGCACCACGGAGGCAGTCAGTGCTATTTAAAAATCACTTCATTATTATATTACTGTCTATCAGAAACTTTTTCTGCGGTGGATTAGTAATTATAGCACAATATATTTTATAAAGCTTTGAGACGTGTACCCGTCGCCGTCGGCTGTTTTCCCAAGAAAGCTGAGCCTTAAGCAAACTTGTGATTTTTTCAGTCTTGTGACGGATAAATCCGTATCTGTTAAGGATATTCCTTCTGGTTTTTGCTCTACTTCTGCCTCCTCCTCTAGCTCCTCCTTCCCAAATTCTTCCCCGTATTTTACATCTGAATGTATTTTAAAATGTGATTTTAACATTTTGGCTTCTGAATCAAAGAAAGTGATGCAAATTCAGACAATGATAGATTTTGAAATTTCTACGCTAATTGATTGTATTTAAATATATATCTTTATAGAAATAAAAATTAAAATTGCAGTTTACTTTGACAATATGACATTAGATAACTTTTTTTACTTTTTGACATGTATGTAAAAGATGACAAAATAGGTCATACGAAAAAGAACGCTAACGTAAAATGTGTACAAAACCTGTTTGCAAAATAGAGATGGAAAAGCATTACTGACCTCTGATATGCTCATATTTCATTTGATGGTCTAACTTGGATAGTTGCTAGCCTAGAGAGGTATTAATTAGCATTTTTTTTAATCCTTGAATATATTTAATTCACGGCATTATTAGTAAATTCTTATAAATACTTACCTATGACAACCTACGACTGGTCACATTCACAACTGCATGTGTGATATTGGTCTTTTGCGACTATTTATTTGATGTTAACGCCGCGCGAAGCATAGTCGGTTCAATCGGCACGTACTGTGCCAAATCAAATAAACTGTTGCTTAGTACTTTAGCGTGCCACTCTGCAATGTCAGGGCCCAAATACTGCCTACTAATTGGTACCTACTCTTATTAAAGTTCAAAGTAGCACGACGAAATTCGACATTCCAATTTCTTAAAACCTGCTGTTTATATTTTTCCCTTTTTTGTTTTTTTTTATTGTTTAAACTTCTTCTAAAATAAAATTTACTCAAATGATTTTGCGAATCGCGTAGCCAAGATTGCTTACGAGTTTAGCCACCGATTTTAGGCACATAGAATTCCTAGCGTACGTACTACTGTTAAAATGTGTTTAAAGGCAATCGTGGATGGTAAAGAATGTTTTCTTTATCCTTGACAGTTCTCCTTCACATCAAGTGTACCCGCGCATCGAACACCACTACAGCACATCGAAGTTATCCTCCACAAGTTCGCGAAAACTCTCAAAATGCGAGTGGAGAATCCAAACAACTATGTTTTAAAAGTTTGCGGGCGAGAAGAATATCTGTTTGGCGATTACCCCCTTATTCAGTTCCTGTACATCCAAGAAATGCTGTTCACGGATGGAGTGCCCCAAGTTATGACCGTCAGCATGAATCAGTTGCCGCTTACGCGTGAGTTGGTGTTCTATTACTTGTTTATTGTTATATACTGCAGACACACTTTCAAAAATGAAAATAGAAGAGATACTAAAGAATTTCACACAACTTTGGTTTTGGAACCGATTGTGCAAAACAATAGTCATAGCTTAACTTATGTCCTAAATTTTTATTTACTCAACAGCTAAACGCGAACGTCCCTACCCGTATTGCTTGCCTGAACGACGACGGCTGACATCAGAACACTCGAACACAATGCGAAAGAAGAAAAACGAGTCTTCGTGGAATATCCACAAGGACTATTCGTGTGTCATTCAGAGTGTTAGCAAACTTAACGTGGACCCTGGCAGATTGGTTGTTGAGGTCAGTAAAAGGTCTTATAAAGTGTAATTAAAACTATTTTGCCACATAGTATAGTAAATATTGGCTAATATTCTCACTTTCATAATAAAAGTTTGTTGTGAATAGCATTAAATTTTTAAACTTTAATTTACCAAGCAATATTTAGCGGACAGGGCCTTTTTTGAGCCTCACGTGATTAATGAACGATTACCTAAACGACGACCAATTTTTGTATTCGCAGGTCGTATGTCAAGTGGGTATCTTTCACGGTGGTAAGCCATTGTGCGAGACACAAAAGACCCGCGCGGCAGTAATCTCTAAGGATGGGGTCGCACAATGGGACCAAGAGTTGACATTCCCTATCAAAGTGCACAACCTGCCCAGAATGAGTAGGGTGTGCTTCGGTGTGTACGAAATAGCTAAAAGCAAGAGCAAAAGGAGAGGAAAAGACTCAAATAAGGTAAGAAATCGATTTTAGAAAGTTTTTTTTGCTAAGCAAAATGATTGCCTTGGTGGCAAAGTAGGAGCTTGTGTGGTTGTTGTGCAAGAGGCTGTAAGTTCAATATCCACACGAGACAAAATGTTGTGTACAAATTATTGTTCGATTCAATCAGGATGTAATTTTTACTCGTTATTTAAATGTTTGTAAAGGCTCTGGCGATAAAAGCCATGCGTCGTGAGAGCCTATTTCTAGTCGATGTTAACCAGAAATGTGACCTTCATAGGAGGGCGTGAACCGCTTAACATGGGCGAACACGATGATCTTCGACTACAAAGACCAGCTACGTACAGACGGTGTGACGCTCAGTATGTGGACGCACGTGGCCGACGACACGCAGGGCGACGACCTGGTGCTGCACCCGCTCGGCACTGTCGTCTCCAACCCCAATACTGACTCCTGTGCAGCACTACAGGTCAAGTTCTCTAAGTAAGTGCATCCTGTTACTCCACAGCCGTATAAACGGAGACGGATTTGCGATTCGATAATGCTAAGCACTGCGTTTGAAACCGACCAGTCACAGCCCGCTTTTGCTGGGGACAATGACCTTTTAGAGCGATTTTTAATTCAAGCAGAAATTGTAAAATAATTAAGTATGTTAAGCAATTACTTAAAACATATTACACTAAACGTTTACATAAAATATAATTGCAATTCTGTTTTGATCGTATTGCATCATTTACTCCCGACTTAATTTACAAATATATTGAATGTCATACATAATAGTTATTTTTACCACAATAAAAAAATGTTTATGTTACTCAGTAATAGTGTAGCTTTCTAGGATGTAAAGTGATTTTTCAAATTGTTTACGTAGATTGTGGGAAACTCACTATAAACAAACATACTTATAATATAATTATAAGTATGTTGTATGGACTGGCCTGTTGGTCTAGTGGTTAGTGATCCTGACTGCTAAGCCGGAGGTCGTGGGTTCGATTCCCACCCAGGACAAACCTTTGTGTGATAAGCATGATTGTTTGTTCTGTGTCTGGATGTAATTTATCTATAATATGTATGTATTTACAAAAAAAAGTATATAAGTAGTTTATAAGTTGTTTAGTACCCATAACGCAAGCAAATATAATTGCTTAATTTGGGGCTAGATGGCGCTGTGTGAATGTGGTAGAATATTATTATTATTATTTATTATTAATTTTTCTTTAATAATTTTAGTTTTGATTATACATAAGTACAATATAGTGTATAAAAATATATACAACCTCTTTTCTAGCTACGACTGCCAAGTACCAGTGTTATTCCCTAAAGAAGAAACTGTGAAGGCATACTCGGACCACATAGAAAACGTTTCACCCGATGTTATGGAAAGATTGAGCAGAGATTACGAGCATTTACGAACTACGGCTGAAAAGGATCCCATGTATGAGATGCACGAACAAGAAAAGAAAGACATTTGGGCTTCTAGGTATGTATACAATTGTACTTGAGTGTATACCTTACATAATATGTAGAAATGGTACGAAATTCACTAAATTGTAGTAAGCTTTATTATTCCAAATTTATGTGTAAATGTTTTCTGGCTCTTCAAGTTCGATAAATATTATTTTTCTGATAAATGACTACCCTTGATTCAGTAAATGAATATTTTACTATATTGACCATTTTTTTGAAATGATTGATGTAATTTCCAAAGGCTCGGAGAGTTGAGAGAGCTTGTTCGAACATATCACAGATTTTATTGATATCTGTTACTTAGTTTGGTCATCATGCAAAATTCGTTCGTAGTCACAGATAATACAATCCCTTTTAAAAACTGCGCGAAATTTGAAACACCAATTAACGTTGGAGATTTGGTTCCTTAAAAGGGAACTTGTGCGTTTATACAAGACGAGGTTTGAAATTGCGTTAAGCAAACGTCCGCGCGGGCTTTAAGATGTCCATCATCATGACTTTGTAATCCGGATTCCATGAAAGGTTAGAATGGAGCCTGCAAAGGTGCAGTTTCAAGCTTTAGAAACCTTAGGATGGAATTAGTAGGTATATATCGTCCTTTAAAAGGGCCTCTGGTCTGACGAGGGCATACAGTGTCAATGTTGTGCAGGGAGCGCTTCCGCCTGGAGGCGCCGGAGCTGCTGCCCAAGCTGCTGTCGTGCGTGGAGTGGGGCGAGCGCGCGGAGGCGGCGGGCGTGCGGCGCATCCTGGCGGACTGGCCCGCGCTGCGCGTGGAGTCTGCGCTGGAGCTGCTGGACTACGCCTACGCCGACGCCGCCGTCAGGAACTTCGCCGTCAAGTGTCTCAGCAAGATCAGGTACCGACCGTCGCCGGCAGGGGTCCGCTCCTGATATATCTGCAGCTCTCTAGAGCTGCGCTTCCTTTTAAACAAAAAAAATCTTCTAACAAAAATTGCCTGACATCTACCTCACCTCACGTACATTGATATGACATTTATTCAAGACACTCCTACACTCATACGCAACCAAACACATCCCACACACATTCTAACAAACGCACCCTCGCACACGCACACACACGCACACACACGCACACACACGCACACATATACACTCACACGCACACACACACGCACACACAAACACACATGCATGCATCACTATTTTTGTAATCTAACTGTATTCTTAAAGCAGCGGGTCATTCCCAACACGAGTATCTTGGGATTTCTCGCTGGGTCTCAGCAATTTTTTGTAATAACATACTGAAATTAACATTTTTTTTTTTCAATATAAAGTAATTTAATACTCAATTTACTTACTTTACTTGAGTATTTCCTTTTGATATTTTATGTAACTTTACACCCATCACCGTTACTGCATGAACACCATCTTATATATTTGTTTGTTCGCAGTGACAATGATCTCCTCCTGTACCTACTACAATTGGTCCAGGCATTGAAACACGAATCTTATCTAATGTGTGATCTCTCAGTGTTCCTGCTCAAGAGAGCCTTCAAGAACATGACCATCGGACACTACCTCTTTTGGCATTTAAGGTACTATTATATTACCTTTCTGTTATTATTATTTTATTTTAATATACCAATAAATGTCATTTCTTTTTGTAATTTCACAAACGCATTTTCTTATAAGTACCTGGGGGCCTACCACAACCTCATAGCAGTTTTATTTTAATGTTACTTTGTGTTCTGTCTCTTTCTTTTGTACCACTATAAACAAGGATGAAGACAAAATAAGGTTATAATATGATTGCTAATAGAGGTTATGGTAGGGCCTCTGAACTGTGTGCATTTAGCAAGCTGGCGTATTATACTCCACATTATCGGTGGCCCTCGCACATTGTATCTATCAAAATTTCACCGGTTTTCGATTCTGTGAGCATTTCCCGACCAACGTAAGATTATGGAGACACACTTACGTGTTTGTTTATTATGTATCAGGTCTGAAATGCACGTACCATCGGTATCGGTCCGGTTTGGTCTCTTACTGGAGGCGTACTGCCGCGGCTGTCAAGATCACATCAATAGTTTTACTCAGCAGATTGCGTGTCTCGAAAAACTTAAGTGTGAGTATCTTACCTCTGTTTAAGAGCGTTTACGCGTCATGAGTGACAACGTCGCAATTTAGTATCATATTTCATGGTTTTCAATCTTAATCATTAAATTCAATCTTAGCTATATTTTAAAAATATGTTCTGCTAACATGCTAGAATTAGGTGAAAGCTTATTTATTTATTTATTTATTTATTTAAGGAAACTCTACAGCTTTTTAACAAACACAATTTACAAAAAAATATGCAAACAGACTTATCTATTTGCATTTACAATAATCTGAGCCAATTACAGAGTTCCACGACAGGACAGTTTGAGGTGATAAACAATTTGTAAGAGATGATTACTGCATACAATAGGCAACAACCAATAAAACAAGTGGCTTAAGCCTATAATTAAAAATAATAATAATAATTTGGTACAACTTATAAAAAAGGAAAAATGATCAGTAATGTGGATTGATGGTTAGATCACGAAGAATGTTATTTTTAAAGCTGTTTTTAGACAACAGAAATACATCATTGTTTTTAAACCTGTTATTATAAGTTCGAAGTACTCTGGAGATTACTGAATTACGGGCATAATTAACGGGATTAATTAATTACGGGCTGTATAAAAATTAACAAATCATTGCGTTTACTGTTCTGTTTATATGCAAATAATTCATTTGAAACTTAAGTTGCGTTATCTTTATAGTAAAATAACTGTAAGCATTATGTTTACTTACTTTTTATACAGCTTTCACCTAATTCTAGCATGTCAGCAGAACATATTTTTGAAATATAACTAAGTTAAATGATAAAAATTTAAAACCACGAAATATGACACTTAATTGCGACGTTAAACTATCACTATTTCTAAGCGTGGAAATGTTGGATAAAACACTTATTTTATGGGATCAAGTATAATAATTAATTTAATAATTCCTCTTAATTTGCAAAACTGTTACTAGACTTAAGCACACCCAATCATTCATAACAATAATTACTCGATAACATAAACTCCGCCCTTTGAAGCGAATGGCAAGCAATGAGTCTTATGGCTAATGTGATAATGATGAAAATAAACTAAAATTCAATCAACTTTATTATCATTTTTTGTGAAAAAGTAAAAGTAAAATTTGTAATCAAACTAAATATTTGAGAACACGTTTAAAAATTCTGTTTTAACGTCTAATAATAGATCACGGTAGTCGTATTTGATTATTATGACTATGAATAATTTGTATTTTAGGGGCGAGTCACTGTGTAAAACAGAAAAAAGAGATAAAGCAAGCTCGAACAGCATTGATACAGCATTTACAAGAACAACACTGCGTAGAAACGTTGCGGGACTTTGTGTCGCCACTCAACCCTACGTTTGTGTGTAAACGGATCAAGTAAGTGAATTACTGGACACTTTTTGATAGGTACCTATATATTACGGCCAGTTTAGTAAAATAGCACCATCTCTAAAAAAAAATATTAATTTAACGTTAAACTAATGCCTATTCGTATTCTCGGCATAAAAGTGGTATAAGATGTGAGTTGGCAATTTTCAACTTTGCGTTAACACAGGGCAGACATTTCCTCAAACGTATATTTTGTTTTTATGCCTCTTTTTTATTGAACAGTAACACGTTATTTACACTACTATGTTTTTTCAAACAAGAAATCCTGTAAGGTAGTATCCGTGGGAAGCTACTTCAATATTATTTACCGTTGGCTAGCATAGTGCAGTACTATATTCCGTCGAGTACGGACGTGCTTACACTGCGCGAATCAAATTACTTATATGTTTATATAGTATTCAAATATATATCTATCTATAAAGCGGAAGAGTTTGTTTGTTTGAACGCGCTAATCTCTGGAACTACCTATGTCACATCACGTTACTGGCGATGGGAATAGAGCAGTAAGCAAAGACGCGTTATTAATAAAACACTAAATTTCAGACCAGAATTTTGCCGCGTGATGGACAGTAAGATGAGGCCACTATTGTTGGACTTTGAGAACGTAGACCCCACAGGGTCAGACATCCGGATCATATTGAAGATAGGAGACGACCTTCGACAGGACATGTTCACCTTACAAATGTTACGGATTATGGATAGGCTATGGAAAAATCATGGATATGATTTCAGGTAATTAATTAACGAGAGAATACGGCGATTTTATGATTTGAAAGTTGGTCATCAAAATGCCAATTGAATAATGCTGTGGTGAATAGAAAACATTTTAGTTTTTTTGTCTTATTGTAATTGTTCAGAACACGCCTAATGGACGGCTCTTTTGCGCTATAAAGTAAGAAGATTCAATAAAACTCATTTTTGCAATGCGAGACTTCTAATGTGTTTATTCGCCGACAAAACACTATTTGGATTTCAAAATTAGAATATTTATTTTTATTTTGAAGAGTCTAGACTAGATCGATAACAGTTTTGAAGAAAATGTTTGTCTATTACTTTGTACCTACAATTTTTTTTAAATTGTCATCTTTTATCTGCCAACAGATTGAACCCATACAACTGCATATCTATGGACTACGCCGTGGGTATGATCGAAGTGGTGGAAGATGCTGAGACAGTCGCCAATATTCAGAAACAAAGTGCCCTATTTAATGCCGCCTCCACTATTTATAGATCTACGTTTTTACGTGAGTACTTGAACATTTATCCATACTAATATTATAAATGCGAAAGTAACTGTCTGGCTGTCTGTTACGCTTTCACGCCTAAGCCACTGAACCGATTTTAATGAAATTATATTATAATATATTATATATATTAGGTATAGAGATAGAATAGAGATTGGAGAACAACATCGGCTATCTTTTATTGCGAAAAAATGGCTTGAAAGGGTTGAAATAGGAGATGAAATTTTGTATGAGAAATGCGATATAACCGACATTCACGCGGGCGGAGCTGCGCGCAATAGCTAGTATTTCTATAATTTTGTTATAAATTACATTAATCTAAAGAGGTCCATTGCTGAACATAAGAATTGTTTAATAGAGGAGAGAATTTACCATAGTCGGGCAAAGTCAGATACATACACATGGTTACACACCTGTCTCCCATTTATGGGCAAGCAGAGACTATAGAACTACATTTGCTGCGATCCAAACATACCTCCCTTGACTTTTCAACATTCATATTTTTTTTCATACACACGTCGGTTACGGGTGCTTGTAATAATAAGGTATTTGCTCTATATATTATGAGAAAATCTAAAAATATATTATTGAGATAGCTTAGGCAAAAGCAGTCGGAAAAATTTAGTTTTGTTCATAAAATAACAAATTAAGTTTTAAAATTCAATTCAAAGGTTTCAGCTTTTTTAATTTGTTTCATAACACCATTATATAAGATTAAACCGCATAAATTAAAAAGTAGTCGCCATGTTATTACGTCGTATATATAAAAAATATATAAAAAGTACGTAAACTTGAAGTGTAATGTGTTTTACAAAGCCAACTGACGTCATGATCACAGAGCAATATGGCGTCCACTGCGTCCAGCGTTTTCGTCAAACTACGCGCGCAATTTGAAAATTCAAAATTTTAATGCATTTTTATGACACTTAACGATTGAAACGTTCATTAGCACTTTATAATCTAACTCAGAAACTTTTTAAAAATTGATGTTATACCCTATTGTGCCCTTTGACAACACATCATCGTCTAGTAGTATAAATTATGTTGTTATTTTACAGAATGGATACGCAAAAACACAGAGAACAATGAAACGGCGTTCACCAAAGCGGTTGACGAGTTTACTATGAGTTGCGCTGGGTACAGTGTAGCTACGTACGTCCTTGGTATCGCTGATAGACATCCAGATAACATCATGATTAAACGAAGTGGACAGGTAAACTACTTATTAACGTATGTAAATCTTTAAAGTGCAGAGATGCATTTACGCATACCGCCCCGTGTATTATTTGTGTCTTTCGGTTATAATTAAAACGAATAAGTCTTTGTTGTGTGTAAATATTCTAATCTTTTAAATATTTTTTTCTTACAGCTATTCCACATAGATTTCGGGCACTTCTTGGGTCACTTCAAGCAAAAATATGGATTCAAACGAGAGAGAGTACCCTTTGTCCTGACTCACGACTTCATTCACGTCATCAATAAAGGACAGAAGGGCTCCGGTGACAATCTACCCATCGAGTTTAAGATATTTAAGGACCATTGCGAAATGGTACGTATTTATTTAAAATAAATATATAATCATACGGCCCATCTAATCGTAAGTGGTAACCGTAACCTATAGAGATGGCTGTTTTCCAAGCATTACGAAAGTAATAATGCTTAGGAAACACAACCAAATCGTTGCCGACCACGGAGAAGGAGATGAGGAAGGAAACAGCAAAAGGATCAGGACCGATAAGGAGAACTGATATATGGATATATATACGACCCAGAATAATTAGCGAAATGGTATATTGCGCACCTCTACCTCTTGAAGGCAAAAAAAAAATCTAAAGTTATGTATTATCAAGATATGGATTTACATAAAACACTGTAAAGACATAAACCCTTTTTGTTTTAACATAATAAAAAAAGAATGAAAAATAAGCAACACACGCGAACGTGCACGGATCAGCCGTCTACGGGCGTATGCAAACACACCGCTGTCCGCACAATTAGACTTGTCTTTATCTACTATTTTGAGCTTTATTCTTATGCTTTTAAAGTTCATATTTAAATATTTAATTTACGTAATTTGATATTCTAAGTTATATATTATAGTGATACACATTAACTTCAACAGGCGTTCCAAATTCTCCGTAAGCATGGACATTTGATCTTATCGTTGTTCTCCATGATGATCTCCACTGGTCTACCAGAGCTTAGTTCTGAGAAGGATCTACAGTACCTGCGAGAAACGCTAGTAAGTAATCTTCTTTTATTCTTCTCCATTTTTTAAATAATTCGTTAGATATAGCTTAAATATGTTAAACAAAAGTCTAAATGAAAACGGGACTGAAATTTGCGTCCATTGGGACAACTGCTCCAGAGCATTACTAACTATGCTGTTCAAAAACCTATTACTAATTTCACTCGTACTATATTCGCATTTAATGGATACAGGTCTATAAAAAATAATTTTTGCTTGATAACATCCTTCAAATGGACTTTGAAATTTTTTTAAATTCCGTTTCTAAACTTGACATTAATATATCTGAATTATTACACTAGGTAATGGATTTATCCGAAGAAAAAGCGATGGAGCACTTTAGGCAGAAATTTAACGAAGCCATGAAAAGTTCGTGGACTACATCCCTCAATTGGGCGATACATAACTTCGACAAGAACAACTGACAGTGACCGGTGGGCGGGCGGCCCAAGCGCCAGCCGGCTAAACACACCCCACAGACCCTGTGAACCGGTAATGATCGGTTACATTATCGGTAAATACCGATATTACCAATATTACCGGTAAATGCCGATATTACCGCTAATATACTACAGTTTTGTTCGACTGTATATTTTATATGTATACTACAATAAGATCTTGTTGAAATAGGCCGACAAAATCGACATTATTTCATACCGTTAAAGGTGTTTATTTGAAACGATATATTGCAGACGGAAACGTTACTTAAAATGTGCAATATATAGAAAAACCATGAGTAAAACATACAATTACTTATATGGAGTTACTACGCTATTATAATATTCGTATAATCTAGCAAGTTTTATAATAAACAATATCCTATGAAACACAATTATCTGCTTTTTTGAGACATTAGTGTAGCGGTAGTATTGGGTAATTTAGCGGTAATAGAATATTAATTGTTGTAAATCGCTGGTCAAAAGCGAGCATCAATGCGATCACTTTAAGGTCCATTTTAGACCGTAAGATATGGCGTAAGTAAGTCGCAATAGGCTAAATGCTTGCAAAACGCAATAATACAAAAAAGTTAAAAACACCCAACTAATTGAAAAATAATTACTGACATTTTTAGTTGACTTTTTACTTAATTAGTAAATATTGTGTAATTCTTAATTAACAGAATGATTCGACAGTATAACGATGGTAATTTGCGGTTAGATGATTCATAATAATCATCTTGAAGGTGTTGTAATTTTGTAAATCATCAATGATTAATGTCTATTGCACAATTCAAATCTCCCTTCATATACTATTTTTTAATATATACGATATTATTTGTAGAAAAAAAAAGGTAAGAGAGGCTTGCCAACTTTGTTGACTTTATTTAAACGAATTTGAAAAATTTAAGATCCTAACGAAATAAAATTGTTAAAATTTTTTTCTTTGTGTAATGATAAAGGAGAAAGTTTCATAAAAAAGACTTGTTTTTAGTTGCTATCCGGCCATTTTCACGTGTACATTTACGTGCAAAGTTAATAAAGTTAGCAACCCTGGAGATGTGTTGCAAGGACAAAAATATAGTTCATTCAATAATTTTAAAGTAAAATGTATCATCGCTATTTAATGTTGGTCAATTATTGCAAATATTGCCTAATCGTGTAGAGCGAGTGACAAGTGTGAAACATTCTATTACTTTCTAGGAAGGCTAGTATTTACGTTCATAGAAAAGCTAGCAATTTAATGATTGAATGGTGTGAAAAGATACCATTATATAAAAGTATGCCCGTTATAATAAATGTACAAATAAAACGATATAAACAGCGGTTGTTTAAACCTTGCTTATGCCTAATATTTCGTAGATGGGTATGCCTACATATTTTTTATGTTCATACGTATTAACTATCATTCACTTAGTATTTGAGAACACATCGCTCGAAAAAAAAACGACTCCATGAAGTCAGACAATAAATATAAACCTAAATGTCATGAGCATAAAGTTAACTTTTGTGTAGCTGTTTAAAATATAGCAAAAACTGCTATGCAGTTGTTAACTCAATGTTTTTGTTTTAACGTTTAGATTATAATGTCGTATTATAATTCCCGTAGTTGAATATCCCTTCCTAAATAAGTCACTCGCTCAAATTAAAATGCTTTGAATTTGAAGTTGCCTCTTACGGACACCATCGTACGTTCGCGTGAACCATCGCTCGCTCACTACGCATTATGTACTAGAGTGAAAGATTGTGTGCTGGTCCTGTTCATGGATTAGAACCGTAATTTTGTACCGGTTTAACCAAATGTTTAGATTTCATTTCTGCAAAACATAAATAATAATTTAAACCCGAAAATGTTTTACACAAAAAAATATACCACCTAAAAGGTATGACATTTTTTGACGCAGTAATATTTTGTACCTTCGCTAAACTCCTTAAAAAACTATCGGCTATTGCTCGATGACTGTTTTTTTAAATAACACTTTATCTCGAAGTCTTAAAGAATATATTTACATAACATAAGCTCTAGAAACGGGACCGTGGATGTTTAAAGACTGATATTGGTTTATGTTATGGGGTACAAGTTTGAGCGAGCTTATCATGATGGTCATTATTTAGCATAGTTATATAAGTACGTTTAGTTATTGATATTGTGTCGGGACTTAGCCGCTTGTCAGAGAATTGATGTATTGTCAAATAACATAACGTAGAAACATTAGAAGGACATTGAATTCTTTAGGACAGCGATAACTACAGGCGTACAGATGTAGTTACTACATTGACGATATAGCATATTATATCACAAGCGAATCAAAATATTCCCAGCCTTCCTCTTCGTGAAAATTCAAAACAGTCTCTTCGTTTTATTTTAGGCAAGAAATCTTGATTTATATTCTCTCGTAGTTACATTACCATGTAAAGAATAAGGCCTGTATAATAATTGTAGTAAAAACAGTGCCACTGATTTCTAGACATATAAACAATACCTCACTTTACTCGTCAATGGGTCACTTCCTAAATTTGAATTAGAACTTAGAAAATTTCATGGCGTTATGACATTATGTGTATTTTATTGCGCAAGTTCTTAGCGCCATTTAGCAAAAATATATTATGCTTGAAGCTCCGCTTAGCAATAATCGTCTTAGACACAATACATTTCTAAAATGTACCTTAAAATTTAGTTTTGGGATCTTAGCTGTTTTGGTGACTCCCCTAAGTTTCGTGAGCTCATTATTTATAGTGACTTTCTATAAATGATCTTTATTTTAAAATCCGATTTTATGCAATCGATCTTAGATTATTATATGTCTACGTTCTTTTGATACTTTAAAATCGGGATTTTAAAGTATCGTAGATTAAAGTTTGTATATGGAAAGCCGTTGTTAGTCCTTAGGTAGTAAGCGTGCGGCGGTCGATATGGCTGTGATATAGTCGCGCTAAGTTTGGGCTCATTAGTTGATGAATTTCTTCTTGGTTTTAAGAATATTTAGTTGATGTTAATATATATTGATGTGGAATTCTTTAATATAATATAAAATATTTGTAGTGTTTCAATCACTAGTTTGAGTAAAACAACTGCTTAGACAGTTGCCAAAATTAAACAATTGTATGTTAACTTTTCTAAATTTAACTAATAATTTTGATATCGATAATATTGCTGTAACTAGCATTTTATCGACAAAATAATTGTGTTTACTGTTTAAATAGGGCTGATATTATTCATAGTTTTTAATGCCTATATTTGGATCAAGATTATATTTTACTCTTTAGATTAAGGCATGCGTATACTAGTTAATTGTAAGTAAGATGTTTGTGAGGAAAGAAAAGGTAGGACAGGCCGCCGCATTGCTCACGCCTCTAAAATATATAATTCATTATGGGTAGTCACTTTTGTAATGCACGGTATTCTAGAAGCTTCGCGGGGTTATGGTGAGAAAGAATGTGACGCGTGTTATTAGACTGAATGTTGAAATACGGAGAACTTTCTAGTTAACTGTTTTGTAGGTGGAAACAATATTATATTTATTTCAATGGTGTACCACTAATACAGTGTTCTATGGTCAAATATCGTGCATTTTTAAAAGTGAGTTTGTTTACATTAATTTAGGCGAATTGCTCTCATGTTTAAGCGTAGATGTAATTAGTAAAACATTGTTTTTTTTTTCACATTCATTTCATGGATGTCCTCACTTTCACTTTATAGCGATAATATTCCTTGTATATCTATATCGATAATTAATTTATAGATGTGAAATCACCTAGGTTTGTCGTGCATTATTGTAATTATTAAAATGGTGTTTTCGTTCAGTATGTAATTGAAATCATAGGCTTAGCAGTATTATATTGTACGTTCGTAATCAAAGTAGAGTTCGTTTTAAGTTCTTTTGTATAGTTTCACGCTACCTCAAGCTGTCGTGTGTTCATTGATGAATCGATATTGCCTCCCTTGTACACTTTTCCTATCCGAATCCTAGATAATAATCGCGTTAAAATTATTTGCGCAATGTCGGTAACGCCCAGGCAATGTGGTAAATTGACGGGTAAACTATATTAAACAACATTGCCCGACGAGTGTTTCTCCATAATAGATTTATTCAACACGCTCTAGTAAAATATATACGACCGAAAGCCGAATGCTTTTAGTCGGATTTTTAATATAAATAAATATGCCTTATCATAGTATAGAATTTAGTTGTTGCTACACGACAGTTGTGAATGTTTTTAGATGAATTGTTATGCGTAGGGATTATCTTATATAACCGATATCCAATAAGATTGTAATTCTCATTCAAAACTTACTATTTTATTTTATACACGAAGTAGTTACAATATTAACCGGTCATTGTCAAGAACAGCCAAGAAAGTGTACGCTACTTTGCATTTTTCTGTTTTATTATCGTATCGTACTTGTTTTAGCAACCTCTTGAATATTAAATAAGTTCGACCTTGAATTTAAACCAATCTAAATCGCATGTAAGCTAAATATATTTTATCTGTCGAATAGTCACTTAAACAAATAATAATAGTCTTTATGCCAATATCAATGTCTTAGTATATTCGATGATATTAAGCTCTATACACATTATTTCTTGCAAAGCAAATCTTGCGTATTATTCTTGCTTTGCAACAAATACATTGTTTAAACACTTTTTTGCATGTCATGATCTTCAATAATAATAATAATAGTGTAAACTTATTTTAGATATGTCTATAGTAAAATACCATAGTTTTTAATAGAATATAATATAATTATGCTCTCCGAAAATGTGTTAGCCTATGAAGTAGCACTAACAAGTTGTCCTTAACATTAGGTGCTATTTATACTTAGATTATACTAAATGCCGTTTGACAAGGTTTTACGAATTTATAATAATATTAATCACGTTATTACTAATTAGTACAAAGTCGAAAAATTCGCTTCGTAATTCAACATAAAAAATTAACAAAAATGTTAATTGAATTGTAAACAACATTTTTTATACTATTTAATGAGTGAACATTACGAATGAATTAATAATTAGGGTAGCTTAGCTTTTTTAGACTTAATTGGTTTTAATTACTATTACATCTATTAAAATTTATGCAATATTTTTATTGTATATTCTGATTTCATTTGGAAGTATGAAACATGTCATTCGGGTTAATATACTCTAATTGTAAATAATACCTAAAACCGGCATTTTTCAATTGTCATATTTTTAAAAATAGGATATGCCTTGGCATCCTCAAGGTACAAAATACTAATATTTGTAAAAATAAGTCAAGTAAAATGCCGATGTAAAAAAATTAACCATATACATAATACATTCTTAGTTTCACAAAAATTAATCAAAGTCTAGTCAGACTACCTTTCGGCTTTTTCAAAATTTTACATTTGCCATGGAGTAAAGCCACAAAAGACAAATTTGCCTTTACCTCGAATAATATAAGACATATCATGTCGTTCAATAGTTATAGATAGCCGTGAAACAATTACCTTGGACATTCGTGTAGCTTTCGACATTTTTTATTAATTCATATTTATATAATTCATTCGCATTTACTAATTGATATCCTAAATTAGTAAAAAACTTGTCATCCATGTTGTGACGCAGTAAAAAACAATTTGCAGTTTTTATGCAATAGGATTTTGCTAATTGTATTACTTTTCGAAGGATCCTAAACTACTTGGCATAGATGTTTTCTTGTCCGTGGTGGACCCGGCAAAAAAATCTATAATCATGTTTCTTAAGAGCAGTCTAAACATAATTTTGCAGATATAACAATATTATGTGTCACTATTGTAGCGTCTCAGTGTCCAATCTTGATCACTAAATTGACTCTTAAATTGCCAGTATCAAATCCTTTAACGCCTTTTTTGTTGTATTGAACATACGGTAAAAAGATTTCTTTTACTTTTAGATTCATTAAATACAACTGTACCTATGTGTCAAGATGTATGTTTTAAAATAATGAATGCCTGATTGCGTGGGAGTTGCCCAAAAATGTCTGAGAGAGCTATTCGAATGTCAAGGACGAAACTATACAATATTATACTACAGCGTGACTTTTGCCACAAATATTATAAAATAGTCACCGTTAGGCACAGAGTCTATCTAGTTCCTTTAATCTTCAAAGCGTGAAGTAATTGTAACGTGAGTGAAATCTTGCGGTCGTAACATATCTTGAATATCGGATTATTGGGTCAGTTTGTCGCGACTTAGGATATAATGCCCGCAAACTCAATACTTGAGACGTTTACGTATGAATGACAGTTATAATACACTGTGTGTACGTTCATGTGCGCGTATACGTTGTTTGTGCGTACAATAAATATACAAAATATAATCCATCGCAATCAAAATTAATGTATTGCTGTTATGAACTATACGATTACGATTTAATGCAAAGTTTAATGCAAAGTACGAAGTCTATATTAACAATATAAATTTTTCTTTTGCAAAATGTACACACGTAAATAAAAGCAAGTCATTGGCGTAAAATTGTTATAAAAACAAGAAAGATGTAAGCCTCCCGCGTCCAAAGTCATTTAAAAACACAGTTTTTATCTTGATAATATCAATGGGTTATATAAATACTTATTATATATTCTAAGGTTACTAGATTAAAGATTTGTGAGTGATTAGACCGGTCCTATCTTTATTCATTTAGGATCTGATAAGCCGAATGTGTAAATTATTTTAAACAAAAATAGAGTTGCTTTACAAAAAACTAGCTTTCAATGTTGAATTTTTGTGACGTGCTAATAGCATAAAAATGTTGAACCGTCTTAAAAATCTTTCAAATTATAATTATTATAATACTACTGGATTTGAAATATTTACGCAGTTGATTTATCGATCTCGGTATAACAGAAAGCGGCAACTAAAAGACATAACGGCAAAATCGCACCTCTACCTTTAGAAACATTTATCCGATACATATTTATTTAATGTAGATAAGTAATTCTTTTAAAAAAAAGGTTGCGACTAATTGAGAACCTTCTCCTTTTAGAAGTCGGTTAAAAAAAATCAACTAAATAGGTAAATATTAAACAAATTAAGACACTAAAAACTCTTTAAGTGTGTAAACGACAATGAACTAACCAGCAAGTTGACCTCCATAGGTATCCATCAAATATTTTTTTATTCATATCAATTGAACGGCTAATACAAATACTTCATAATAAAGACTCTGTGCCTCACTACGATATATCAGATTAATCCATGTAACACTGCCAAGTGAAAAGTAGACTGACCGCGTCTCATTAGATAGCAATAGTTATACAATATACAATAATACATGATATGTTGATACTAAGTAACTCAAGCTCAGATATACTAGCGCATACATGTTGTTTATAATTATCTAGTAGGTGTGAGAAAACTGTATTATGTGTACCATCTATCTTTAGAGCTCTTGAAAGGACTCGAAGAAAGTAGGTGGTTATAGGCGGAAATGTTAGTAGGAGTATGTGGGTGTAATTATTGCAAGGTGGAGGTAGTTTTGTAAAATCTGCGGTATAATACGCAGTTATGTGGTATCGCAAAGATTTTCTTGAAAACAAAACCACTTTCGTAAAACCACGGGATTCATAAATCACGCGTTAGTGTTTTGTACCTATTACGTATTTCAAACAAATTGCATACCTTAAAATATCAATAAAAATATGTTGCGTGCAGTAGAGTGTTTGTGTGTAAGATGTGTGTTGTTTTTAAGTCAAGAAGATGGACCTTACGAGCCATCTACGCTTTAAAGCTCTGTAACACCTACTGAACAAAATATATAGATGCATATCGATAATCGGTTTATGTGTTCAAAGTTCAATTTACAGAATACACACATTTTATTCCGACTTGAACTTCTTTTACCTAATCTCATTGCAACGCTCATATTAATGAATGCCCGTTTGTATTGCCGAATAATATAAGTCGGAAATTACCTCATCGCTTTGAGCAAGAATAGTCATCAATGCTCGTGCTTTGTTTACATGCGAAGAGGGGTTCTGCCCTATCTATCGTATCCTATATGTCAATGGGATAATTATGGGCGGTTAGTTAGAACCACAAATGTATGACATATCGTATGTACCGTGTAGGCGTACGTTTTCAATTAATGTAGAGCCAAAACATATGTACACCGGAGTCTAAAACATGAGCTATAATTGATATTCTATTGATACCAGTGGGCAATTAAGTCGAGTTTAACATAGCTGACTTAAAAATGCACAATTTTCATCAGACATTTACCAACAGCCAATAAAAAGTTATTTGATACAACGAGGCTTCGGCTAGACCGGTTCAGTTTCGTCACAGCAATATTGCCCAACCAAAGTTAAACTTGTTATGAAAGGTGTGAGCCCTTTGCATCTATTATAATCATCGTAAACAGTTATCTAAAAACATATTGAATTGGACAGTGTAAGAGTAAGACTGCTTCTATAATACAGTCCGAACGCCTACATCAGTTTGTCGGGTTGATCAACCGACACGAGCTAAAAGTGATAATAGATTTTTCGTAGAAAAATGCTGAACATCAGTATAATAAAGACTCGCTTCCTATTTCATGATACCTACTCGTAGTAGCAGTACAATAGCCGGCAAAAACGTAGCTGCTATATGGTTTACGGCTACATAGACATAGCTGTAAAGACGTATAATAAAAGTATTTTACAAGAGCAACTTTTAACTAAAATAAAACAAATACATTTTAAATCATGTCTTTTCAAATTCTTGTTAATATTTGTGTTTTCTTTTTAATTGTATGTCATCGTCCGATACGACAATGTCATCAGAATTATAACAAACACACGAGGCGTGAAACAAAAATACAAAATACAGTTTTCTTATACTAAAGTGTAGTTCCATAAGCCTCTCATTGCCATACGTGCTTGAATTACTTCCTACTAAACAGTAACATTTCTTGTATGAATGAACATAGTATTTTATATCGGTACTTATGTCATCGTAGACTTATCGTAATCATAACAGTTCTAGTTAGGATAGGGATTAATCAGGTCTAAAGTTTATAAGAATTAACCCCGTATTTTTTTAAATATTATTTTTTATTCAAATTACGTAATGCCTTTAGTTTGGTCCTATCATTATTTACAGAAGAAAATAATTATGAGCTTATGACAGAATATAGTACATTTTTATGAATTAAAAGTCATTGACCTTATAAACTTGCCTTATTGATATTCGACAAAGCTTTCGTGGATAGGTCGTTGCCAATCCGTCTTAAACAAAGGCGTTGATTGCTCTTTCTGTATTATTAAATTCTGTGTCCTACAGAGGGATAGTAAAAGGCTTCGTCGGTACTATATACTGTCAAGTTCAAGGTTCATTGTAAAGAATAAACTAATTATGCTTTACAATGAATTTATTATTATACCAATTGTTTTTTTTTTATTTTGGCAACATGCAACACTGTTTTTTCGAATTTATATTATATCCCTTTCCTTTACTAAAAAGGTGTTCCCTATCGCCAATCTTAACAATTATTTAATTTATAAATAAATGTTTCACAAATTTGTCACAGCGTTTTGTAAAAGAACAGCTGTGACACCCCATCTTTATTTTATATAGTTATGAACAATAGAATAAATAATTGCAGTTGATATTATGTAATAGAAGAGATTTTCCGATTAACATAATTTAAGAAATAGTATTGTATAATTCAGGGATGAAATTCAGTGAAAATAATTGAATTTCTCGGAACAATGTTCTGAATGTCTTTGTTTATTTAAAGACTAAAATAATTTTATTTTAAGTTGTGTATGTGTGATTGGCACTTAAAATAAGTATAAATAACTGTTTGGTTGAATACCGTGCGAGTTGTAATGCTTCCTAATAGTGCTAAATATCTATTAGGTTTAGTTAAAATGTTGCGTTGCGCGAGAAATGTTGCGAGAAATCTTGGTTGTATCTCGTAACTATTATGATTAAAAAATCTGAAATACTATATTTTGATGTAAGTATGTTACGTTAAAAATGAAGTGTTTCAGAAGAGAATTATTTATGTTAATTAGCTGTAAAACACTATTAAAATCCAAAGTAATTTTTAATGCAATCAAACCAATAAAACAGTTTAATATTAAAATTTTGGACGTAATGCCATAGAATGACACAGTTATGTTTGTAAACAGAAAATTAAAAATGTATTCTATTGAACTGAATCTGTGTCAGAACGAGTTTAGTAAATTGTAAAATATAAATGTAGTCATTGTGTTTATGTTCAGAGCTGGTAGCATTGACACGATGATATGAAGTCCCGCAGAAGTCTCGCGTTTCGCAACATTATATTTTTTTTATAAACCACACGATTTCCTTTTGTGCAATGTAAATAGTATCGTTCTTATTTATGAGTGATATGATAATGGATACTGTCCGGAATGATACGGTGCGTGTATGTCTGATTATGTATTATGCACGATGGATAAGTTGGGTTATTGTGTTACTGTGTGTACGCGACCTTATTCAATCGCGAATACACCAGTAATAAGTTATCACCAAATATTATTGAAGGATTAAGTGTTAGTGGATCGTCATTGAGTTTAATATTAATACAAACATTAATTAGCCATATTCCTAAATCATTGTTATTGTTAAGGGTCATACATCTCAGTCGACATACAATAGTTCCTTTATCATGTGTCATTATAAACATACTACTAACGAAATGTGTAATAGATTCGTTTAATGTATAAAGTAATTTACTGAAAAATATTTGCATCTATCTCAAATGTCATTTTATAGAATAAATTAAAATTATTATATTACGCTTAGTTTTGTGTGTTATTTTTACTAAGTAAGTATCCTTTTAAATCGCAATCGATTTTCATTAAAAATTACTTCTTATTCGAGTTACATATCTGCCTCCGTGTTATCCAAAATTGTTTTAATTAGATTAAGTTTACATAGGTACAAACAAACCTAACCTTTTTATAGTTTTTAGTTAAAATACAATGAAAAGTCGATTAAATATCAATAAATTGTATTTTTTACAATTTCTTTATCTGGCCTTCTCGCCCTCTTAAGTACTTACCGATTTATAGTAAGTTCAATAAACAAGCAACAATTACACTTGAGTTAAAAATAATCGCAATTATCATTAGAGCTAATAAGAGATTGCACTAGATGTAGTTTTGAGACTGCATGCGGCCGACGCGACTCGAACAGTCAGACCGAAGTTGTATCGCGGACGAGCAAGTTTAGTGTCTCTCCGAACAAGCACAGGAACACATTGACGTTACGTTTCCGTGCTTATTTCCCGCCAAAATAGTGACGTTTTTAAAAAATCGTGTTTAGTGTAACTATGCCTGTGATCGTTTGACTATTTTTTATATTTTTTTATATTTATTGTTATAAAAAAATCAAAATGACTGCCGGCACTGAAGAACACGAACCTCTCATTACATCTTCAGTTGACAACCAACGTGTGGCTTTCAATAATTCTCCACAAGTAAGTACAATCTTTCTACCTGTTTAAATTTTATATCAGTCAACCGCCTACTAAAATTTATAAAAAAAAAATCAAACTCAATCTACTGAACTTAGTGTACTTTGTGTCCGAAGTTTTAATATATGTAAAGGTCATCTGAACAAAGGCTAGACATATAATATGGCTATAGTGAGAAAAACTCATAAAAAAAATATAATAATATCTATTCAAAGTCCTTGATTAGAATAAAAACATTATGTAGAGATGCGTAATTCATATTTTACTAGACTGAAATAATCGGGTATTCGATACTGACACAGCAACATTTTGGATGTTTTATTATCTTGGTCATTAATAGGCATTAGCCGACATGCTCTTGGCTCAATTCTCATTCAATTTAGGCCTAGATCTAGATTGATTCTATGGTCTAGATAGCGTTTACATTTCACAGTGGGTGCCTACCTTTATAACAATATACGCAACAAATAATGCTGTTTTAAATTTGTATGTTCAGTCAAAATTATTAAAAAATAATGTTGATTTCAAATGTCGATTTATATTAATTTTAACATTTAAATATTTGACCAATATGGGAAGTATGGTATGCAATTATATGCTGGCTAAATCTAATTGCCCGGATATACGACTGATTAGACTTTGGGATCTTTAAAAGACATTCCCTTATTGAAAACCGTGGCTAACTAATTTAATTAACTACAATACAAATCAGATACGGCTTCCAAAAATTCCACACGTTCTACTATCGATTTAATTATAATATTAATGTTTTTTAACTAAAACAAACCGGACTATGTTATATAATATTATGCTACAAGGTTGTATCTACGACGCGACGTCTTCGTGGGTTACGGTTCGGGCCAAAAACTAGGAACTGGTTCTTGTTTCTAATGCACCGGTTTTCTTTAGGAATAATCAATAATTTACAAGCCCATTTATTTAATTCACGGACTAGAATGTTATTATGTTAAGTCGTAAATAATTGCTCTATTTGTTTAATATTTTATTTCAAGATTATGTTATTATTACGAAACCTTTTGTCGTTATTGAACTTTAGGTAGGTATAATGCCTTCTCCAAAATTGCAATTAGTAATTTCACTATCCGACACGAAAATCTATCAGTTAATAACATCAATTTGTATGATAAATAAAGGATCATCATTATATCAGCCGAAAGCCGTCAACTGCGGGCGATAAGCCTCTCCCAATTTTCGCCACCTTGGCTTGGTGCATTACACCAATGGCTTTAATAACCTACACTATCTATTACTGGGCTGGCTGTCTTTTAGATGCATTGCTACACTTATCTGGTGCTTAATCCTTAAGTAAAGTATAATAATAGTTACACCATTTTTATCGAAGTTAGCCTCGCAGGCAATGCCAGTTCCCAGTTCTACCTACATTTCACTGACATGCGCCGCTTATCACCATTCAAATTTGGATGGTTTAGTTTAAAGAGTAGTAGGCCGTATATAGTACCTAGATCGTGACGACTTGGTCTATTTTATATTTGTGTTTTAATTAACTAATTAAAACATGTTTTTACATTAGAAGCATCAGATGTTTATCTTGTTTATCTAATAAGTTATATGGTTGGGCAATAAAACGTTCAATAAACCTAATAACATGGAAATATTTCAATTCGCCTCTATTTTGCAGGGTCATTTCGATCTAAGAAACAAAACTTACTAACAAGGTAACATCAAGGTAAATAGAAATTAAAATACTTAACGTCATCTATCTATTCTATACATATAATAAAAATGTAACCGATCGCTGTCTGTACATGGAAGATATATGAGAAAAAAATTATTGGGGCCTTTATCAACGCAAATAGAACCCAAAACAATGATTGTTACAATTTTTGTCTGTTTGTCTGTTTGTCTGTTTGTCTGTGTGTTTGTTCACGCTAATCTCAGAAACGGCTTATCCGATTTAGATATGGTTTTACACTAATAGATTGTGGTAAGCTTCACTTAACATTTAGTGTTTGTTTCATGTCAATCGGTTCATAAATAAAAAAGTTATGCCAATTTAAAGAATCACGTCGAACATTTGTTAATTTACTACGAAATCTGATAGAAACAGAGACTTTAACAGGTTACGGAATAGCTGATAGCATTTTTATTTTTCGGATTCCTCTTATTCTAAACAATCTTCCGTTTAGTTTTAAATGAGTCCAGTTTCCAGTGAGCCTGTTTCGCGATGACAATTAATAAAGCCCAAGGTCAGACAACTAAAAGTTGTGGGCGTGGATCTAAGTATTAGCTGTTTTTCGCACGGTCAGCTTTATGTGGCTCTATCACGTGTTAGCATTCCTAGCAGCCTGTATGCTTTGATCCCCGATGGCTATACGTCTAATCCATACATCCATACACCCATACACCCATACATATTATATAAGGCTTCGTCCTGACTGACTGACTGACTAACAGACAACGCACAGCCTAAACTGCTGGTCGTAGTGACTTGAAATTTGGAAGGTGTGTTTGTCTAAATGTCTAGAGGTTGTACTAAAAAGGGGTTTTTTAAAATTTAATTCCTAAGTGTGTGAAAAGGGATGAAATCGATTGTATGAATCTTCTTCATTTTTTAACTTACAGTTTTGAAATTTTATTTTGGAATACTTCTATTTAAATAAAAATATCCTTATAATTTTATTTTAACAAGGGTGGCTTTAGAGGGGTGAAATTAGGGATGAAATATTCTATACAAAGATCTTTAGCTTTTGAAGCTAGCGACTTGAAATTTGCAGGGAGGGGAAGGAATGGAAAGGAGGGAGGAAAAGGAGGAATTGAGGAGAAGGAGGAAGGGAGGGGAAAGTGAGAGGAAAGTGAGAGGAAAGTGATGGGGAAGTGAGAGGAAAGTGATGGGGAAGTGAGGGGGAAGTGAAGAGGAAGTGTGGGAGAAATACGGGAGAAGTGAAGGGAAAGTCAGGGAGAAGTCAGAGGGAAGTAAGGGGAAAGCCAGGGAGAAGTGAGGGAGAAGCGAGAGGAAAGTGAGGGGAAGTGAGGGAAAAGTGACGGAGAAGTAACGGGGAAGTGAGGGAGAAGTGAGGGGAAATTGAGGGGAAAGTGAGGGGGAGTGAGGGGCAGTGAGGGGGAAGTTAGAGGGAAGTGAGGGGGAGTGAGGGGAAGTGAGGGGGAGTGAGGCGGAAGTGAGGGGAAGTGAGGGGGAGTGAGGGGTGAATGAGGGGAAAATGAGAGGAAACTGAGGGAGACGGTAGAGGAAGGAGGGGGGAAGGAACGCAGAAAGTAAGGAGTTCCCGAATGGTGTAATAAGGGAGGGGAAGGGATAGAAAGCGATAGGAAGGGAGAGGAAAGGAGGAAAAGGAAGGAGAAGGAAGGCGGAAGAGAGGGAAAAGCGAGGAGGCAAGGTAGAGGGAAGTGCCGGAAAGGGCAAGAGATGCTGGAGGAGGGGCAAGGGATGCTGAAGGGGGTTAACAGGAGAAAGGGGAGGGGAGGAAAGGAAGGAGGAAACTGGAGAGTGGAGAAAAAGTGCAATAGGGAAGAAGGGGTAGGGGAAAGTTATTGTAGTAAAAATTTGCCTTTGTGTATTGTATATTGATTTACGAGGGATATCTTTTAGGTAGGTGAAAGAGGATTTGTATGAATAGGAGAATAAAAATAGTATGAAAAACAGTATTTAAACAATATAAATATGTCTAGTGGAAAAAACGACATTCACGCGAGCGAAGCCCAAAAGGTCACTCACTCACTTATCACGAAATCTCAGAAACAACAAGTGCTAGGAATTTTAAACCTTGCATTGTCATTCCTATTAGAATATAGGTGCTCACTTAGACGGAATTTTGCGAAATCCATCCCCTAAGGGGGTATAAAGGGGTGGCAAAGTTTGTATGAAACTTCTATAGTTTTTATAGTAGGATTACCAAATTACTAGAAAATACTCTTTTTTTAATATTCAGAAACCACCCTTATTAAATGGGCAATTAATAAGAGTCGCAAGTTTGTGTGAAAGTGGTTTGTCAGTTTTAGCGGTAGCGGGTTTAAACTGGATTCGCCATAGAGACGGACAATACTGATACAATGGACGATTGCCATAAAATCAGGCACGCAATATTCTCATAGAGGCGCCCATCTGAATTTTCACGCGAACGAAGTCGCGGGCAACAGCTAGTGTTGAAATAAATTCACATCTCGCACTAATGTTTTAAAGTTTGTTTTAGTCTAGTTATGACTGCACCGTTGGTCTAGTGGTTAGTGTAACTGACTGCGACGCCGGGTGTCGTGGGTTTGATTCCCGCGGAAGGCAAATATTTGTGTATTTGTCTTCAGTTTGGGTGTTTTCTATGTATTTACAAAAAAAAAATTATGTATAAGTATTATATTTCAATTATCTAGTACCCATAATACAAGCTCTGCTTAGCTTGGGACTAGATGACGATGTGTGATAGTGTCCACATTTTATATTATATAGTCACTCAGGCATTGAATTATTTTAAATATATATATATAAGGCGAATAGATATTATTGTGTTCTGCGGAATTTGAAAGGATGTCATTGGATTGCCTTACTTATATTTAGTTAAGTATATGTATTTATATATTGTGTTTTCTACATTGGTGTATTAGGGTTTGTACCTGTGATGTCAATATATGTGGATATTAAATAAATAAATAAGTAGGTATTAGATTAAATTAATATTCGCATGTAGAGCCTGGGTAATTGGGCCTTTACTCACCCCATCTTATGTCACCATTACGGAAGAGATTACCTTTAACGAAATAAATACTTAGGTGAAATCAATCTTGCCCAGTCTTCACAGATATTTTTGCCTATGTATTCTGTGGCGTTACGTGTAGGTATAGTCGACCATAAAATTGCTTTACCACCCTTAGAGTAGATGTCGTTTGCATATCACAAAACAAATATGTCTATTTTTGCTTGCGAATGCCCTCGGTACAGAGACAGTTGTCACTGTCATAATTAGTCTTATTGAATTTTAATTTCGACGTATTTTTCCTAAAAGTGTTAAAGCATGTGTGGTTGACTTTAGATACAGATACCTTCGATTTTACGACTTGCTAATTGCAATAAATAATCAGGAAACCAGGCAGGCAGTCTAGTAGTAGGTTCTATAACTAAGTATGTATTTATTTATTCGAAAGTATCTTACTGCTTGTTACTGTCCCACTGCAGAGCAAAGGCCTTTTCTAAATTATTTCTGAAATACAGTAGGTATCTTTATAAATGATAACTAAGTACCTACCTCTTAAACACCAAATTGTTTATGATGAAGTCGGAAAGACAAAGGTAACTAAGTAAGAAGTTAATAATACGAAATAGCATCATAAATAAGTATTTTAGATTCAAGTTTAAATATGTAGGATAACTAAGTAGCTTGAAAATATTAAGTAGGTACAGACCTACCAAAAATGTTGTAGATATTGGCTACCTAAAGCATTTAGGCGACAATTGAATAGTCACATCTTATCTATCTCCTTGATATCATTAGGATGGCTGTTAGCCGCTGCTACATACGTGCTACGGACTCTATTCATTGATCGCCACTAATTCAATGCAATGGGTGACTTCCTTTCGTAAAAGAAAACTTATTGAATTATGTGGGACAGGCCTTGAGGCCTTACTTATAAGCAACAGTCATATTTGTTTTTAATCTATACTATTATATAAAGTGGAAGAGTTTGTTTGTTTGTTTGAACCCTCTAATCTCTGGAACTACCAGTTAGATTTGAAAAATTTTTGCGTATGATAGCTTAGTTCTCGAGGAAGGTTAAAGACTATGTAACATCACGCTACTGGCAAAAGGAGCAGAACAGTAAGCAAAGACGCGAGTGAAACCGCGCCGCAGAAAGCTAGTAATCTTATAACGTTGTTAGGGAAACATTTATAGGACAATGAATTTCAGAAAGTATTACAGTAGTAGGTATCTAATATTCCTACCCAATTTTTATGTAGTTACAAGGTTACAAATTTTACCGATGAAACAGTCACCACCTGACCTTGACTGCTGGGTAAAGGACTCGCTCAAATAATACATTTTAGAATGCCGCTATATTTTTAATATTGGCAGATTTTACTGTCCCTTCCTATGCCATGGTTTGGCCATTCGATTGATTGACACAATGCGCTGAATCATCGATCGCAGTGCTGCATGGTTAATTAGCAGAGCGTTCCTCTCGCTTAGCGGTCCGCGTTCATAAGTGTTGTTTTAATTCATTACCTATATTTTTACTGGACTCAAAAAAACATTTAACATTCTAGATAAGATATGACTGTCTACCTACTACACATCACTGCGTTAACCCACACAATCTTTTATAAATCAAGAAAGATCGCAATAACAAGACTAGATGTAAAAGAAAACTTAAAGTTTGACCAGAAAAAAGTCAAATAACGTTTTAAAGTTAGTAAAAGAGTTTTTTTTTTATATTATAAAGTTTAACGGTAAGGTTTAATCAATTTTGAGCTTTAGGTACTACGTCTTTTTCCTATTTTTCATCTAGTTTTGAATAGAAGAAAACAAGATACCTAGTTAGAGTACCTAATATTCTCAGAAACCTTAGATAGGTATGCTGTGGCATGCAGTTATTTGATAGAAATTTCATTTAAATTTTCTTCGTTATCTCGAATAGAATCAATCAAAGAACCTGATTAATAGTTTAATGAATATTTATATCTAGAAAGTTTATCTTATAAATGGTGGAAAAGTTTTTGATGTGGCACTTAATCGACGAGAAAACTGTAGAGTTGCAAAACAGACCGTTGATACAAAAACAAACTTAACAAACGTAGCTACTATACGTTTGTTTATTGATGTTGTGCTTGTTTTTAAATTCAAATTGGTATATTTATAACATTTTTCGTTGCTTTATTTGTTTAGGTTATGTGTAGAGGTAAAATATTAACAATTGTTTATTATTTAATGATGAAATAAATCTACACGTGTCTTGTGTACAAAATTCGATGAAAGAAGTTAAATTTAAAACGTGATACATGCATTTGTTACACGTCTATTTTGTTATTTAAAAATACTTATAGTCGTAGGATTCTATTCTGCTCAAAACACAAATACCTAAATTTTCATTTTCAACAACATTCGGTAACAAAATTCGTAGAATTAAAATAAATTATAAAACAACTAAATATTTACCGCTTTAAGAGATACATTATGATTGACTAACAACATTAGAATACCTCCCAACATATAAATTTAAAAAATGCTGAACATTTGGGCAGAATTGAAGACATTACCATATCTTATTTAATGCCGTATATTTAAATTTTACTACACGCTTGTCAACTTATGCTGCAGTACCTAGCTATCTCTTAAATAGTCCTAAAGATTTATTACTCCCACGTGCCGTCTGTGCCAGATTCCAAGTTGGAAACTTTATCTATGTGTAACTTTGCCAGAGTTTTAATAAAAAGTACCTAACCTTTATCACACACGCAAAACGTAATAAGATGTGGCTATGTTACTTTCGGATATTCTACATTCAAGTTTGAAATGTCGAATTTTCTACCTCCTTTCCGAATGGGTTGATTCCCATAGATTTACAAACCAAAATAAAACGCAATATGAAAAGAATGAAAGGTCAATGACCGTTAACATCTTGACTCTACCTTGCAATTAAAATATTATTTCATTTACCAAAATCTTATCTTATCTTCTTTTTATCCGCCTATTGTATTTAACTAATTTTGTGCTTTCCTATTATTTGTTTAGTAATATTTCTCTTTTTTTTAAAGAGATTCTTAGCGTTTAAAATGAGCGCGTCTGCAAAGGTAAACATTATTAGGTAGCAGGTACCTTGTATATTAGACTTTACCTGCATGCGCAAGTAGGTACCTATATACATTATGTACTATTCTCTATTCCTTCATTCTCGTAGTAAGGTCACGGTAATAGTGGTAGGGTGGTCCAACAAACAATAGAACTTATCTACTTCGAATATTGATCTGGCGTAGGAACAACGCTTACTGTAGCAGCAGTCATTTAATAAAACTTCATTTACTGCTATAAATATATATTTTTTATTTGACAGCACTGGCGGATCCAGGGGCTGGGGGTTAGAGGGCTTACGCCCCCCCAAACGCATTTGCAAATGTATATCTTATAGTGTATCTTGTATTGCACTTACCTACTTGATCACTATAAAATGATATCTATTAGCAAACGTTCAATGTACTGCATACCGGACAAACCCTAGTGGTTTTTGGTTTGCAAGTTTGTCAAAGAATGTGTTTATGTAATAAAACCATAGTTTACTATGGTTAAATCTTACCCCGGGTACGTCAAGTCCCCCCAAACTCATATCCTAGATCTGACACTGTTAGGCAGGTAGCGACAAACTTAACACTTAGCTGTCAGTTTAAAACAGCTTAAGACGGAGTGTTAGGTAAGGAAACAAGGAAACCCAACACCATGTGCCGGTTGCCAAGCACCCCTAATTGTATGCGTATGGTGTGGTAATGAAACACCGAATTTTTGGAAAGGTTTCATATAAGAACTTGTTAGATTATATACGCATCGACAGAACTAGAACAAATGTAGAACAATAGGTAGATACGGTTAGAGGGATTCAGTGGATATGGTAAAAGTCACGGTTTAAACAATAACACACGGCACAGCTACATATTAATCACACATTTAATTAGGTATAATATAACGCTATTATACTAAATTCTATGGACTATTTGTCATTCGTCTCGTTTACATATCACGATGATTCACGGGACAATCTTAGTAACAAAACGACCGGTAATCTCGTGCCGAAGCACTTTCTTATCTACAGTTGACTTTAATAAAGCGTTTCTATTATAGGAGTAAATTCTTATTAGGTATATTTACCACACTAGCTGCGCTCTACGGCTTCGCCCGTGCCTAAAATGTGTTTTATCTCCCTCCGGAACCGGACCGATTTTCGGGATAAAAACCTATGTCCGTCTCAGGCACCGAATCTGCCTACATACCAATTTTCGTCTGAACCGGTTCAGCCGTTTAAAAATAAAAATATAATATCAAATATAATATCACAACACCTACACACAACGCCATTTAGACCCAAAGTAAGCATATAATATTATAGCTTGTGTTTAGTAGGCGGTAAGTGGTAACAAACACACATACATACACACAAACTATCGTATCTATAATATAAAAATGAATCGCTGAATGTGTTGCTAAACGCAAATCTCGAGAGCAGCTGAACAGATTTTGCTAATTCTTTTTTTATAATATCCCTTGAGGTACGAGGATGGTTCTTACGGAGCCGAAAATTAAAAATTGTCTGAAAAAAAAAACACTTTTCATCCCAAAATGTTTAAAAAATGTCCACCCGTGCGAAGTCGGAGCGGGCCGCTAGTTTACAATATTAATAGGATTTTAATTAGAGAGGTTGTCAAATTAAAATTTTGAAGTCAGGCACAAAAACTTTTCAATTATGCGATGTTATCGCTATTCGTATGTTGATTCAGCGATGTTGTATCTAAGCTTATACTTGGATTTATAAAAGCTTAGAGGCAAAAACAAAATAGATAATACTGGTTTAAGTATGTCTAGTTGCTATTATTATTAGGAGTATCTTAATCATATTTAGAATTAGGTACTAGGTTCTTGTTATTTGACAAGGCCTAGCGGAAACTAAAATATTAGCTGTTTCTTTCGAGGTGGTTTTTCACGAGCATTTTTTACTGTGTTTCTGAATTAGGTAACATACCTACTTTATACAAATTGACGATTTATTGAATTTTAGACGTTTACATAATCTGTGCTTTAAAAAGATAAAATAGCTTAGCGACAAATAAAATCACCATCAGACTACAACTACAATCTAAAAGAGAAAAATGAGATCCATTATTAATGTTGAAATGCTGATTTGCATAGGTATAGCTATATAACATTACAATGTTCAACGGAGTGTAAGGGCTTATCATAAAGAATGACTCTACATTGGACACAATACCCAAGTTACTTATGTAATTAATCAAATATTTAACTGATCAAAGTATAAATAGCAAAAGAACGCTTTTAATTGGTTAATTACAAACTAGCTGCGTCCTACGGCTTCGCCCGTGCCTAAAATGTATTTTGCCTCCCTCGGAAACCACAATGATTTTCGGGATAAAAAGTAGCCTCTATCCGACTCTGACACCAAATCTATGTACACACCAATTTTCATCGAAATCAGTTTAGCTGTTTAGGCGCTGTGTGGTAACAAACCCACAGACACACATACAAACTTTCGTAATATTAGTAGGATGGTAAATACTTTATTTAGTACTAGCTACTACACTGCAATATTGATAAGACTTGCCAACCACCCTTTCACAGTGAAATCTAACCTCTAAGGGTCTCGAACCAAACGGTTAATTACTTAAACCCTAACATTCTAAGCTAAAACGTGCTATACCTACCTACGTACAATGTCCCAATATAAATTTACTAAGCTACCTCCTAGTTTTCCAGTCAATGGCTTTAATCTGTTGTTAGTAATATGATCCTTCCGATAGGTGACTTCCAGACACAAAGTAGAAATATTACTACGGCGCCTCTGTCTTGTGGATAAATCGAATACGCATGCATTTTGGTACACGTGTTTGATATTATTGTAGGTCGATATCGCTCTGTATATTAGTTTGAAGAAAGAGTCATACGTAAATGTAAAAAGGGTAAAGCGGGATTAAAAGGATGAGATTAAATGAACTATAAATGCATTGTGCGAAGGATGATATAAAAGAAAAGAAAGTTCTCAGATAACGATTGATAGAAGAAAATGTAAGAGAAAAACATTACGCTGACTCTTAACTAATGTAGAATCAGGACAGATAAAATAATGAAATATTAGTTCGAGGCTTTGAATATATGTAGATCTAAAAAATGATATAATTTTCTGCCTACATACGAGTACGTTTAAAGAAACGATAACAAGGAACACTGTTCCTCCACAAGTTATAATTGAAGTGTATAAATTGTCTGATCTTTTCAACGTGAACGCTTTGAGTACCTTGTTCCTAGGAGTAAACTCTGTCGCTCTACTTCTTCATTGATGCTAACGTAGCAGTTGTGATAGTTGTGCAATATTTTGACAAGCTTTAGAAACCAGAAACCAGTTTACAAAGCACATTTTTAAATTTTATTTGACAGATAACTTTGATCGTTAATGGTCAGTTAAATACTGTAGATGGTTCGACGGACCGTAACTGTACGTTAAACATTTTTGATTTGGAAATCTAATACATTAAAATTTTAATCAAACATGCCGACACTAAAATATCTGTCAACAGTGACAAAATATTCGGTTGAATGATTCGAAGTTGTGCGATAGTCGAAGCACTGATTGCATCGGTGCCGGTGGCGCAGTAGGAGTGTGGGACTACTGTGCGCGATGATACAGGTTCAATTTCCATACATAGCTTGTATGTCCGCTAATTTTATATTTATAAAGTATCCCGCAACACGCGGCTGGTTTCCTAGTGCAGAAGTGGTCCTTGAAAAAAGTCGAATAAGTTTTATTTTTCAAATGGATTCAGTATTTCAAAAAGACAATATAAAATATAGCAGCTTACGAACTCAAATCACCAATAATTAATTAAGACAAAATGAGGTTATCTGTGTGCTTTAGTTGCTTCCTTTATAAAGCTTACTGATATTTATTAGATTTTATTTATTTTGCTTACGTTTGACTACTTAACTATTAAGATTTTTTATAGATACACGAATTAGTACATACGCGGTCATCATTTTTTTAATAGAATTTCGATGGTAACCAAGCATGTGGCTCATCGTAATCGTAACGTATAGACATGGGTGTGTTCTATAAGCAGCGAGAGTAATACCTACACTTACTCTGTACTTTATCAGTCGATCCGACCCATTCATGCTGGTACCACTACCAGCATAAATGGGTCGGATCGAACGGCAATGAACCGATGCTGAGTTCCTACTCCGGTTAATAAAGGACATAATAACGTATTGTTACAACTAACAAACTATCTCTATCTGGAGCACACATACTTAGAGCTCTCTACAACATTTCTATTGTAAACCCTAGATTTACTACCTACTTTATTTCTTTAATATTGTATCTTGTTCTGTTAGCTAATAAATAAATTGATACCATTAAGGATCTACGATAAAGCTATTTATTAGATTGTTAGGTGCTCGGTTGTTGGCTAACGAATAGCAATTATCTAGAATACAGGTAGAGTTTAGGGTAATCTTACGATAGGTGTACAATTCTTAATTCTAAAATCAAATTACAACTAAGTAGGTATAGTCGATGTGACATCGTCTAATATCTAACGAGATGGTAAGCATATCACCAATTAAAAAAACTATTAAGTAAGACCTATAATAATAGCCTTAATTCTCTATAAGTAATTTGAGCAGATCTTAGAAGTAGTGATTCCGATTGGAATACTGTAACTTATTTAAAAAAAAATTCAGGACAATTTCTGCTCTAGGGAACAAGCCCTGTGTTGCGGGTGGTTGCAGGATACTTTACAAACCAATATACCGTGTATAGGTACACCTCACAATAAAATTACATAGCATTTAGGTATATGCCGAGTAGCCGGAGTGGCAGATTTATAAAACGATCTAAGCGGCCTACAAAATCTGTGCTACGTAAGCAATAGGTAGCATGATGTATGTTTTAAGATTTAATTATACTGTTTTCAGTTTTAGATCTTCTTAATGTTTGATCGTTAAAATAATTATATAAGGTTTTCCAATAAGAGGTTTCATTTTGATATTAAAAAAAACGAGAATTTATTAAGAGAAATTAATGGATGTTTATTTCATTGTAAAGAGAAAGGTATTTCATTAACAATGAAAAATGATATCAATCAAATGGCCGCCACAGCTATGCTTGCAACACCTTTTGCCTTTCATGAAATTTTTATGACCAATTCGCACATTTGTGGCTGTATGTGCTCGATAACTTTACGAATTCCATCTAATAGCAAAATTAAACCTCTTATTGGAAAACCCCGTATAAAGATGATATTGAGAGCAATAAGATGCAGACTGTGGTATCTTATCAGTTGTGTCTTTACCTTAATTGTCATAAGTACATCTCATATCCCAGCACAATAAAAACAAGAAATAGGTATATTATATCTGCTTAGCAGTTATGATCTTTTTGAAAAACTTTTAAATTAAGATTGAAATTTCAATAATTTCTTTTACAACAATTTGCCACTGAGAAATGATATTGTGTAGGTAAAAAGTCGTGTAAAACAATACTTAAACTACAGATGTCGGTAGGAACCTAGGCATAGACCTCACAGGCGAAGCAATGGTAATCGCTGTCCTATACAAAGTTTTATTAGTGATAAAGACTTCTTACAATGACTCTTTATTTTCTATTAGATTTTTAGTGACGTTGCTTCAGGAGTCACCAGCCCTACCACCATTTTTCGATTCCTAGAGCTTTTCGTTTAGCACTTATAAGAATATTTAATCACCTAAATTAAAGTCTAGTTACGATTTAAATCTCTGGGGCCCTACCACAACCTCTTATAGCAATATTATAAATATATAATAAAGTAAAAGATAAAACACAAAGTAACATTAAAAAAATAATAGTGCTATAAGACGTGGAGGTAGGCCCCCTGGTTCTCCCACATTAGTAACAAAGATTGTTAATTAAACATGAGTGCAACCAAGGACAGCAGTAGTTAATAAACTTTGAATAAGTTAAGCTCAGTTTACATACGCTTACGAGCTTTAATATCGCTCTTTATTGACGGTTTTATTGTGGAGTGATCTTTAATTAATCAATCAACAGATAGCTTTATCTTTTCATTCATATTTTATAAGACTTACTGATATTTAAATAAACTATATTTTAAACAAACTGTTCTGTGGGTAGAACTATTGATACCTGCTAATTTTAATTGCCTGTTTTAATTTTTAATACCTTCATTTATATGTGTCTAAAATTAGTGCATCATGTTCATAATTATCTATTTCACAAAGTGTCAAATACTTAAATAAAAATAATATAAATTATAATTTAAAAAGGGTAAGTACATAGTTACTGACAGTAATTAAATATAAAAAAGTTGTTGGTAGGTATAAACAAAGAAAAAGAAAAACAAATGCTCTTAATATTAAGAAAGTCCATTTGTGGATATCCTACCGTCAACGTCGACATATTACCAACTTAGAAATGACGAATTTAAAATAATTATAAACCAGTAATATTACAACAATTTCTGCAACCAGGATGGACCCACCCCTGAGTCGTCTCCACGAGGTAGCGGGGATGAAACAACCCTGGCTATACCCCCCACTCGGAACTACGGCGCCATCGGAGGGGTGGAAAAGGTCACATACACCTGGGCAGACATCAATGCTTTCGCAACAGAATCCAGGTCCCGAGGTCGAAGGTTCTGGAACTTCTGGAAAGCATCTAACAATGGAAGATTCCAGCAGAGGAAACAGCTGTTAAGAAACGGTAAGTGGATAAAATGTAGGCGATTACATTGTTTAGTAAAATGAAATAAACTAAAAGTTTGATAGGGCTTCTTCGTCGATTCACACCACGAGCTGATCGGCATGGTCCGATTAGCTCGTGTAAAGAGCACAAGGACCCATTTCGAATTCGTTGTTTCAGACCATTAGTGTGAAACCCACGATTGTCTATTCTGTATTTTGTCGTGTATCGGTATGAAGCATTAAATAAGCAGTTTTTGACTTAGTAAAGTTAACAAATATCGTAATATACTGTAGTGTGAAGCTACCAAGGACCCTATGATAAATGTACCCATCCGAGATTGACGGTTTTAAAAAGTGCTCGATTCACTTTTTTTAAAACGTAACCGTGCGTGATGAAAGTTTTTGACAAGTAGGTACTTACCCTAGTTAGTACCAAGTAGATTTTTTTTAAAACAGTAAATAATTCCATTGTCAATCACAAATTCAATTTGTTTAATAAGTATAAATCTAATCATCTGTGATTGAAACGATAACATTAAAATACTTTTTAAAACAGAGAAAGTCACAGAATTGTACAAGACCACAGATAAATCTAAGATATCTTATCTACCTATATCCTATATATATCTTGGTAATACAAATCCAATGGCACCAAAAGTTAAATAAAACACAGTAAATACAAGATTATTCTAATGACATTATCGATAGATACTTAGCTTCTGAGATTATTATCAATCCCAGATAGGCTTATCTACACTTATCTATCTACAAATTGTATTCAGTATCCCTAAAGATTTGTCACACTCTACTGTATCTTGTTACATTCTGGTAGAAGATAGACATCGGTTAGATCTTATCTATATATGTATATTAATTCGATAGTAAGATAAAAATACGTTTGTTACTTGATTAAATAAACAGTATTTCACTCCGTATCTAGATATTTGAAATAAATCAACAGGTTGACGTCGAAGTATGACGAAATACAACCTTAATTATAATAATTCTTATAGCTTACTTTAGTTTTGTCCTTTTCGTATAATCATTTGCACTTTTCAATGTAATAAACAGCATCTATCTGCCTCTAATGCACGAGCTTTAAAGTTGACATATCTAAGTTGCTGACATATAAATCCTTTTTATTTCTAGTAAATGGCGCTGCTTATCCCGGCGAGTTACTAGCAATCATGGGGTCGTCCGGCGCTGGCAAGACGACGCTCCTAAACACCTTGACATTCCGATCACCTGCTGGAGTGTTATCCAGCGGTACCAGAGCATTGAATGGCCAACCAGCGACGCCTGAAGCTTTAGCAGCGCTCTCAGCGTATGTTCAGCAACAGGATTTGTTTATTGGGACTTTGACGGTTAAGGAGCATTTGATTTTTCAGGTATGTGATGTGCTATTGATATATTTTATAATAAGTTTTATTGCAATAGGTGTTTAGAAAAATGCCATAAAAGTACATTCTTGTTTAGTAGCAAATAATGTTTGATTTCACGGGATTCGAGTCCCAATGTGAATCTTGCGCGGGTGAAACTAATGAACTAGGTAGGTAATATAATAAGTCGTTAACTCAGTATTCAGCATCATCCATTGCTGCCCATATTTTGGATCCCCTAACACTTCCTAAGCTAGTCTTATTATAGGAGGCCTACCACCTTTACTACGTCATAAGCCCACAATGTGGTAGGCCTACCTACGCAGTTTCTTCCGAATTAGCAACACTGTCAATCCTCATCACGCTACGATACGAGTAACTGCATACTTTTAGGAGGCTATACATCCTGTTACTCAGTTTTACATAAAATAATTAACAGGTAACACTTTACCTGTTTTGAAGAAGTTTCGAAGCACAAGACAGAGTCTTATCTAAGAATATTACGGTAGTAGATCCACGCTGAATTCAGCATGAATGGGCCGGATCGTCCGGGGAAGTACTACCCTCTCATAGAAGATCGACTTAAGAGTAGTAGTATCCGTACTACTGCGTTTCGTTCGGTGAGTGAGAGTGCCGGAGGCCCAATTTCCCACCTTTCCCCTTTCCTCACGTCCCTCATTTCCTTCCCCTAACCCCATTCTCAGCCGCCATAGTGGAGGCCACCATACCAGCAGTTTAAATGGCTTTTGGTATAGTGGCCGCCACTTCTGGATTCCACTGACTGCTTACCATCAGGCGGGGTGGAGTCACTTTGGTAGGCTATACTATAAAAAAAAAAAAAAAAAAATAGTTTCGTCTAGAATTTAAATAACTATTTATATCGACATTTATATATTATAATCGGTTCTAAAAACCTGTCCTGAGATAAAAATATCATCTAACGCAAAAAACCGCAACTTTATAATCGTAATTACTCAAGCTTGTTGGTTTAGGTATCCGTAAATGTATCGCTTTGTTTTATATGATAAAGATGAATGACTATTATTAAATTGAACGTCAACGGCTTAACATTATGTGTAAAGTATTATTTTTTCTAAGATGTTCATAATCAGTATTCTCTTGAATACTAAAACTTGAAATTATTGAAAAATTTTGCATGTGGCGGCAGACTAACAATCAGTTTACATAATGGTTATTGTTAAACGAACGCCCGTCATGTTCGCCAAGCGTAAGATTGTACGCATTACAGATTGCAGTAGTGACAATCTTATACCTAAAAGCTGCCACGACATAATTATATTACGAGCTTATGTTAGATCACTATAAGACTATTAAAATAATATTCTTTCGCATCAACAGGCTATGGTGCGTATGGACCGGCATATACCGTACGCACACCGCATGCGTCGAGTTCAAGAAGTTATATCCGAGGTGAGTGCAACCAATATTTTTATTAATTCATATTGCGACTTCAAGCAGCAGTTAAAAGACAAAAGTCTATCTATAAAGGGGGAGAGTTTGTTTGTTTGAACGCGCTAATCTCTAGAACCACTAGTCGGATTTGAAAATTCTTTTTGCGTATAATACCCCATTTCTCGAGGAAGGTAATAGGCTATGTATCATCACGCTACTGGGGACAGTTGCAGAGCAGTAAGCATAGACGTGGGTGAATTCGTGCCGCGGAAAGCTAGTTAGTGATAAATATCAACACAATTGCTATCGTTGCAAGCACTAAAGAAGCTTTGTGAGATCGTTTTTACGCCCTGAGATCAAAATTTGCGCTATCAAAGAGTATCAGCTTTTTAATACCTATACATTACAAATTTCTGCCAATAAGTTAGGTATTATTGGCAGAAATTTGTAATGTAAAGGTCGGTGAGGATTGTAGAGTTTATGTAGGACATAAAATCTACAATCCTCACCGACCTGTGTATCAGATTTTAATATAAGTACCTAAGTACCTACATTATCAAACCTGTCTGTATCATAGACAGGTTTGATAATAGTACGGCTGTTTTTTTAGATACTAGACTACTAGACCCAACACACGAACGCACTAATTGTTTTTAACGATATAATCATAGGCTATTAAATTAAATTTATAATTAAATTCTTGACTTTTCTTCTTAATTTCGGAATAAATTCTCTAAATGCTAGAAGAAACCGTAACAAAAGCCGTAGTGGAAAAAGCATGGTTTAGTAGAAAGTAGCGGCGAAACAGACAGAATACAACAGCGACTTTGCTTTATATTATTAAGAGATAAGTAAATAACGTAGCCAAAATATAATACGACGTTGATTCGTGATAGATCTTATCTTTATTACACGAAATATTATGCACTGAACGCTTGCTTTAAATGTCACATTCACATGATTTTAATAAACGAGTATAATGTATTAACTTGTTGTGTTTGATATTCACACGTAGTAGGGTCATTTCGCCAGTTCGCGTCCATCACCCTATTCGCGTCCATTTTTCGGACCTCCCTATAAAAATTCTCGAAAATAGGTATATTAACACATTAAATCACATTAAGGTCCTTACCGCCAATACCTCATCGTATAAGAAGCACACACACATAGACAAAAGTTCTGTGTGCCCAATAAATCATGTGTAGAAAAAATAGTTAGTCTCCGTTCTTCAACAAAGAAGCGCGGATGCGCGGAATGTCGACAAAAAAATAGTGTGCAGGGGCGCGTTCGACGGTAATTATTTTATTGTTTTATGCGTATTTTAGAATACACAGCTGTTTCTAGACATAAAGCATGAAAAAAGGAGTAATATTAATTATGTATTTGCTTGTTTTTTTTAAAGTTAACGGTTAAAATAAGGTGGACGCGAATTACTACATCGAATTTATAAAACTTGCACTTTGCGACCACAATGGACGCGAACTCGTCTATTTATGATTTAGTTAGTGTTTATTTTTATGTGATTAAATTATGAAAGGGAATTTGTTTTTATTTTTTATTTATATACTAATATCATGCAATCGTAATGAGCAATTTGCGTCCACATTATTATGATTGTAGAAAAAGATACAAATATCGTTCATCACATGTGGACGCAAACTATACCTACAGGGAAATAGTATTGTACCAAATTGCGTCCATTTTTTCAAAGATGATCGCCCAGGTCAAAAGTGGTTTGTAAAATTCTTGGCCAGAAATAATGAAATCTCGCTTAAAAATGCGGAAGGTATTAGTAAAGCTATAGCCCAAGTCACAGAAGAGTCGATCAGATTGTGGTTTAGAGAACTTGAGGAATATTTGGACATTATACACCAAAAAGATATTTTGAATGATCCAAAAAGAATGTTTAATGGAGACGAAAGTGGATTTGCTCTTTGTCCAAAGACAGGAAAAGTTTTAGGCCCATAAGGTTTCAAGAACTTATATCAAATAAAGCCAAGTAATGAAAAAGAAAACTTAACTGTATTATTGACATTTAATGCGAATGGAGTTAATTGCCCACCTTGTGTCGTGTTTCCATACATTAGACCACCAAAGGCTGTAGTGAATAGTATGCCCCACGAATGGTGCTTAGGCAGATCGGAGACAGGTTGGATGAGAGGAGAAGTATTATTAGTAGTAGGATTAGACAAAACTATTGTGTTGTTTTGTTGCTATAATATAGCCAACAACTTATCAATCAAGGCTGATCTTCAGTGATATTGTAATATCGTGATTTTAGGGTAAAATTAACAGAACTGATTGTTGTTGACCTGCAACCTTTAAAAGGTTGAAAATTATTAATTACCTGTTTCAGACTAATGTTTCGTTTTTTTTAAGTAGTTTCGTTTTCAGTTCTATCAATGTTAAGAAGAATAAATAGGTATTCTTATTTTCTTTATAGTGATTTAAATGATAATAATATTGATTTTCAAATAACTATAATTTTGAATAAAGAATCTGTTAAAATACAATTTTTCTTTACATTATCTTAAAAATATCACCCCTACATTCCTTTTCTTAGCTGGTGGACGCAAAATGGTCTATGGGTGGACGCAATTTAGATTTTTTGGACGCAAAGTGGGTAAAACGCGAATTTTTGAAGTTTGTCTATTTATAAAAAAAACACAACTAGTTTCGAACAAAACTGAAAGCGAACCCTATACTAGACTATATAATGAACACATTACATATTTTTTTTAATTAAAACTAGTGCTGGAACATTTTTATCTTCTCCTTCAAACTTGTCAACTGCACTAAATGGACGCGAACTGGCGAAATGACCCTATGTAAAGAAATAAGTCACTAGGAATAATATTTGTGCGCGACATAAGTAAAGATTCACTTTTGAAAATGAAATATATATACACTGTTTGACTAGCCTGTTGGCCTAGTGGTTAGTGACCCTGACTGCTAAGCCGGAGGTCGTGGGTTCGATTCCCACTCAGGACAAATCTTTGTGTGATGAGCATGATTGTTTGTTCTGTGTCTGGGTGTAATTTATCTATAATATGTATGTATTTACAAAAAAAAATGTATATAAGTAGTATATCAGTTGTTTAGTAGCCGTAACACAAGCAAATATTATTGCTTAATTTGGGGCTAGATGGCGCTGTGTGAATGTGGTAGAATATTATTATTATTATTACTTTGATGTTAGAAGTGGGTGACGATAATTCACTTAGAAATAAAACCTAGACCTCTTCGCCAGCAATTTTGATTCTGGGTCTTTTAAAAATCATGAGAGTATCATCTTACAAAGCTATTATACTAGTGGCAACGATGGTAATAAGGATGGTCTCCACCATTTCTGAACCCTAAATATAAGGCAAAGTGCATTTTAGTAGCTACGTACTATAAATGAAATAGACGACAACGCGTAGGTAGCTAGTGTTTCTCAGAAACATGTCATGAAAATTGTGTATTTTTTTTTAATCTACATCATAACCCAAACAGATCAATAAACTTTATCAATAAAGCTTTTGTTATTCTCAAAAGCTTGGATGTATTATAAACTAGCTTGCTGCGGCGCGGTTTCACCCGCGTCTTTGCATACTGCACTGCTCCCGTAACATCACGCTACTGGAGCGTGATGTTACATACACTATAACCTGAACTGGGCTATCATACGCAAAAGAAGTATTCAAAAGAATTATTCTAATCCGACTGGTAGTTCCAGAGATTAGGGCGTTCAAACAAACAAACAAACTCTTCCGCTTTATACAATAAGTATAGATAACCTTGGTTTACTAAAAAGACCATCAAGCTTGATGTCTTATTCCTCGAGAATTATAGAAATGTTATAACGTGATATGTTCTAAGGCGCTGTTTGTTATAGTTTGGCTATTCTTCCTAACACTTGAACCACCATCAGGGTCACGTGCAGAAAAGTTTTAAAGACCTTCCCACGTACTATAACATTGTAGAATGAGCTCCAAATCGAGGTTTTCCCGAGAGACTAAAACATGAAGTTCTTCAAGAAAGGAGTTAAAACTCTTGACATGGTCGGCAACGCGAGATTGATAGGTATTCCTGGTATTGCAAAGGTCCATAAGCCACGGTGACTGCTTACGTCAAGACCGTATGCTTGTTTGCCAACAATTAATGGATACAGCCTTCAAAATTATCTGTATTAAAATTAATTAAGTTAAGCAACAGCTAAGAAAACAACTCTTTGTTAAAAGATATTTCAAATCGCTAAATATTTTAATATTGAAAAGCAGTTGATATATTTAAATTATCTCGTATTTTTCTGCAGTTGGCGTTAACAAAATGTCAGAACACAGTGATTGGCATACCAGGTCGTCTGAAGGGAATATCAGGCGGAGAAATGAAACGATTGTCATTCGCCAGCGAAGTGCTCACCGATCCACCTCTCATGTTCTGTGATGAACCAACCTCAGGACTGGACTCCTTTATGGCACAAAATGTGTTACAGGTATGTAACTACTATTCGTCAATATTCTTTACCTGTTCCTATCACAGTAACGGCTTCCGCGCACTAGACTCCTCTTTTTATTATTTTATACAAATATGGAACTCACGGCTAAATCCGACAATACCTAAATATAATTGCTATAAATGATTTCTTTGTTAGATTAAATTCATATTCATGAATGAATTTGTGTCAATCAACTGTTTTTATGAGCCGTGGTTGCATAAAAAAATTTCTGTCGTTTGTGATAAACGTAGTATTGGTGCGCGGTTTCAATGAAAACGCTGTTTTGCTGATAGTGGTCTGCGTTGTAAGTACAATCAAGGCATTAATTACTATTGAATGACGTCACATAGAATAGTAGGCTATCACTATCCAGCATCAAAATGAAACCAAATAGCCATACGATGTTAGTCAGCCTAGAATCTGTTAATACTCTTGTTTTTGTCATTAGACTCCATTGACGTGAATCTGCAGCGTTGCAAACTTGAAAGACATAAATAATACTGGCCATCGACTATTTTAGAACGTACCCTATTTTTTTTTTAATATTCTCCAGGTACTAAAAGGTCTGGCGCATAAAGGCAAAACAGTGGTATGTACAATACACCAGCCCTCTTCAGAACTATACGCGATGTTTGACAAGCTGCTCATCATGGCCGACGGCAAAGTCGCCTTCCTCGGCTCGCCCGACCAGGCCAACGGATTTTTCAAAGAGTAAGGATTCTTCATAATAAAATTAATTTTAAAATAGTACATATTTTTAAACTGAAAATGTTGGTGAAAACATAGAAACAATTTTAAATGACACTTAAGTTCCCTTAATATGACAATGTAATTGACTTCAATATAAAATATTTACTACACCTACATAAAGGCGTTTGAGTATTTTGGCTAGACAGACTTATGCATCGTAGAATTAGTATAGTACCTAATTAAATATGCACACACCAATATATAAAAATAACTGAATCGCTCAGAACAGGCAACATATTTATTTATTTCTTACAATATAACATCTGACTGATGCTTCGACCTGAATGCATAGGGTTGTACTTATTTTTAAACTCCATACCGGCTATTTTAAGCCAGTTTTTACGTTTGCATACCAAATTTACAGAAATAAATGCCTATTGCACATTTTAAACACAAATCCTTTCAATTAAATCATTTTATGTTTCTTATTGGCATTGTTATTATTGGCAAATTTGAATATCCACACAATGTAACGATGCAAAATAAATACATAAATGAATGCCTGCATTAGTAGATAACCTTGTCGTTTTCAACACTGCGCGGCTTGTTGTGCTTTTAACAAACAACAAAGATTTGCTGATTGGTGTAGCTTCAAGGTTTGTAAAGACGAATGCACAGATTAATCTCGAGTAGGTACGAGAAATCAAACTATAAAGACATTATTATATGTATTACTCCGATATTCTGCGAGACAGTAATATTTCACCGGTCAATTCATCACATTCATGCTGAAACATATGAGAATCTATTACCGTAAAATTAGTCTCGACCTACGTGCCTGTATCTTATACACGCATTACCATTCAAAAGCGTTTCTTGCTCTATTATGATAATAAACTTTGTAAATATATGAACAAGATAAGAAAGATTTATACGTAACTCATTTTAAAATTCAGTGAACTAATTTAATCTGTATCTATGTTGTTCTAATGAATAAAATGTTTAAGTGTATCTGTGTATGTCAACACGTTTACTTTTGTATCAGACCTCAATCTCTGTCTTAAATAGTATTAACTTTTACGTAACATGACACGTTTAAAGTTAAATGATACTGTTAGAGATAACATTTGTTGCGTTGAGTGGTAAAATTGTAGGTAACTCATAACAAAAACTATAACTATTTGGCGATTAAAAACGATGGCCTGCGAGTTTCTTTTCAGTTCTTTCGGTTCTTCAGGTTCGTTTCTACCTCGTTAGTGAAATTTGAAACAAATAATTCACTATTGACTTTGTGTAAAGATCACCCATACCTATATACTTAGCTAAATAACACAACACATTACACAACTCCCTACAAACTATTAGAAGTCTGTTTTTTTTTAGATTAGGCGCAGCATGTCCACCCAACTACAACCCAGCAGACCACTTCATCCAACTCCTAGCCGGAGTACCAGGCAGGGAGGAAACCACACGAACCACCATCGACACTGTTTGCACGGCGTTCGCTAGATCAGAGATCGGGTGTAAAATTGTCGCTGAAGCTGAAAATGCTATGTATTATGAGGTAAGCACAATCGTCTTTGCTTAGTCCGCAAAATAGACTACGAAAATTTGTTTGGTTTTGATATGTGGCGCAACATTCGATTCGGATAATTATAATATATTTTAACAGTGGCCCTATTCCTAGAAAAAAACTTGCACAAATTTCAACTTTCTAATCCCAAATTGCTATGAATGATGAATTTGGAGTTCCACAGGGGAGCATTTTTAGGGCGTGCCAAGCTAAAAAGGGTGCTAAGTGGTTAAGCTAAGGGCAGATTTAAGGTGTGGCTGTTGGCTCGTCTGCCATTGTAGGCCAAAAATAAGTAGGATTCCTTTAAGAAGCGTATAATTTAATTAACAAATAATGAAGATGATCAAATAGACAATTCACTTTAATCAATGTATCTTTAACATGAATAATTTTCCTTTTAGCGTAAAATAACATCAGGGTGGGCAGACCAGGCGTGGTCTGAAGCGACGGCGTTCAGAGCGAAGCGGTCTCCATACAAGGCGTCGTGGTGCGCGCAGTTCAGGGCCGTGCTGTGGCGCTCCTGGCTCTCCGTCACCAAGGAGCCCATGCTCATCAAAGTGCGCTTCCTACAGACTGTGGTACGTACCTTAATATTGTGATTGAATAGAAAATTGTTTACGGTAGTAGGTCCTCGTTGGTTTCAGCATGAATGGGCTGAATCGATCAGGGAAGTACTAGGTACCCTCTTATGGAAGATCGTTGAAGAGTAATAGTATTCATATTATTGTTTCGTTCGGTGAGTGAAAGCGCCGGCAGCCCCATTACCCCCCTTTATTCTTTCGTCATTCCCTTCACTTAGCCAATTTCCAGCCGCCATAGTGGAAGCTACCAAACCAGCACCAGTTTAGGACGATGGCTTTTGGAATGATGACCACTTCTGGATTCCATTGACTGCTTACCATCAGGCACAGTGAAGTCACTTTGGTAGATTAATATAAATAAAGAAATTTCAATATTGTTTAGAAAAAAAATACAAATTATTGTTACAGATGGTGTCTATACTGATCGGCGTGATATACTTCGGCCAGAACCTTGACCAAGACGGCGTCATGAACATCAACGGAGCCATATTCATGTTCCTCACTAACATGACATTCCAGAACATTTTCGCTGTTATTAACGTAAGTAAGACGCATGTGCCGACTTTTAAGATTTTATCGTAAGGTATAAATAAATGTTATAATACTTTTATCCGAATGAGAGTACATATACTTGTAGACTGGCAGTGTGACGAGAATTGACTAATAAATTATTGTCAAGCTATGATTGATTGATGTGCGCTGGTTAACAGGCTAATTAGAACAATGAATACATGTCATATATCATCTATGCTATTCCATAAAGCGGAAGAGTTTGTTTGTTTGTTTGCACGCGCTAATCCCTGGAACTACCAGTTGGATTTCAATAACTCTTTTTGTTTTTTCGTTTGATAGCCCAATTTTTGAGGAAGGTTCTAAGCTATATAACATCACGCTATTGGCAACGGGAGCGGAGCGGTAACACAAGATGTAACTTAACGCGGATGATACCGCGCCGCGGAATGCTTATGTTTATATAAAACAAGAATAAACACTTGACTTTATTAGGTATAAGCATTTACTGAGTCCAGTCCATAAACGGTCTGCTATGCCACAGGTATCACCCACGTGTTTGAATCATACCATTGCGTAACAATTGTTTGTAGCAGGAATTTCACACTGTCGTGCAAGGGGTTGAAGCATTACACCAAAATGAGAATAACTTGAACCGAAAGTAAACTTTAACTATCTACTTAATTTACTTGACTTCACACGCAAGTACTAGGTTTCAAAGCATAATTGTAACATTGTAACCAACATTTAAAAAAAATTAAACACATTGCGCACACGTAAGTTTAAAGGTATAGGGAAGGACTGCAGGCAGACAGAAGTCACTTGCCATCATGGGACTCATCTGCCACTGTAAGCAATAATAAAAAAATATTTTTTGATACCTAAAAATAACAAATAAAACAAATATATGTGCAATGATTATAAAAATTTAACTCAGAAAAGAACTACACATTAGTTCAGGATTTTGTCCAAATCAAATTCTCTGATTTTATTTGCATTATTTACGAAATGTATTATTTAAAATATAATAATATAATAATAATATTCTACCACATTCACACAGCGCCATCTAGCCCCAAATGAAGCAATTATGTTTGCTTGTGTTATGGGTACTAAACAACTGATATACTACTTACATACATTTTTTTTTTGTAAATAAATACATACATATTATAGATAAATTACACCCAGACACAGAACAAACAATCATACTCATCACACAAAGGTTTGTCCTGGGTGGGAATCGAACCCACGACCTCCGGCTTAGCAGTCAGGGTCACTAACCACTAGACCAACAGGCCAGTCACAATATAAATAAATAACAAGTCAAATATAAATAACTGTGAAATATATTCTATTTGCCAACAGGTATTCTGCTCAGAACTACCAATATTTATTCGGGAGCATCACTCAGGGATGTATCGAGCCGACGTGTACTTCCTATCAAAAACGTTGGCCGAAGCGCCAGTGTTCGCGACTATACCACTAGTGTTTACTACCATAGCGTACTACATGATTGGGTTAAACCCTGATCCGACGAGGTTCTTCATAGCTTCAGGATTGGCAGCACTGATTACTAATGTCGCTACGTCATTTGGTGAGTTGAATTACTAAGTGTTGTGCATTTTTTTTACAATTTCGTACGCAGGTAAAAATTCAATCTTAAGCACATAAAAACAATAATAATACCTGCCTGTTTATTTCCCCAATGCAGGGCAAAGGCTTCTTTTACATATAAAGAAGACATGAGCGTTAATCACCACGTTTGCTCAAAGCGGATTGGTAATTTCAGACCATTAAGTCTAGGTTTCCTCACGATGTTTTCCTTCAACATCAATCAGTCAGAAATGTCCAAAATAAACTTACAAAGTACATATAATTTGAAAATCACATTGGTACTTGCTCGGATTCGAACCCACTACCTCGTGTTTACAAAGCGGGAGCTATATCCATTGGCCCATTTCGACTTTTTATATAGCAATAATTAATGACATAATGAGGAATAATTTTGGTACTTTGAAAACTCGAAAAGGTTTCACTTCTAAGAAAACTTTAACAATAGTTGTAACCTCTTCGTTGTAATACTAAATAACAAATTTCATACGAAGAATAATTCTTCTTACTAGAAGCGTAGCTGAACATTGATTAACATTATTAAAACTAAGAATTTTACTGCAGTAAGGCGCCATTTATCGTAACCAGACCAGTGATAAAGGACACATAAATGTCTTTTATAAATTTATAAAAATTTTATCGATTCAAATATTTAAAATCGAAATAAATTAGAACGAGTAAATTTCTAATGGTTCTAACTGCGCTATTAATAGTTAACTCAAAACAATTAAATTTAATGGGTATGATTAGCATACCTGTACATTTAAAATATTGGTTTTTACTATATAGGTAATTAAAATACTAATTCAATGCTGTAGTAGTGTGCATGATTAAAATGTTGAGCTCAATTTTAGGGCCAGATAAAAAAAAACATTTTGATCAGAAAAGCCATGTGAATCTACAGTTTGGCAAGAATAATAATCTGTGAAAGTCTATAATATAAGGTATATAGGCAAAACACACATTATATAGGTACCTCAAAATTTTTTTTTGTTCTGAGGTACATATTTAAATTGTTCCACGTTGGTTCAAACGTGGTCAAATACGACTAAGATGTAGGTACTCGATTTGTCGGTTTTAAAAACACTAATTACATCAAAGTTTTAAAGAAAATTGACTCGCATACAACTCGATTCATTAATTAATACTCATCTAGAACCAATAGTAACTATCAAATGTCACTCTAAACATTTTTTTTTTATTGTAACACCATACCTGCCGGATTATGTCCTAAACCTGTTCCACATTTAATCTCAATACAACCTTCAGTAGAAAAGAGACGTAAGAGGAAATAAGCCTTTTATGGAATATTCATCTTGTTTTGTTAGCCAAAAAGTATAAAATTGATAAACCGTATTTCTCATATTAAGTATATCACATTTCTCTGACCATGGCAATGGAACTTTAATAAGGTCTTAATCTTGGGTCAAAAGTTTATACGATTAATACAAGAAGACCCTGTTTATCAAATCACGTGTCAGCTATTAATTAAATTGAGGTGCACGGAGATATTACAGTATAGAAAGGGTTTTAATAATGAATGTGTTCCCTTTGGTTTATAAAGCTATTTCTATGTGATATTTATCTATATACATCTAGGGATATACTTGTGTCGCTCAATTAAAAACTGAAACTACTCACGTGTGTAACAACTGCCCATAATGCCGCCATAAAGGCCACCATTAAACAATATGGTTTTTGGTTTCCACGACTTTCAAAGTCAAAGTCAAAGTCAAAGTCAAAGCATTTATTTCATTTAGATCATAAAGTATGATGCTTATGAAAAGTCAACATTACATTTTGTCAGCCAATTGACCTACAGCCAGTTCGCTGACGAGGTAGAGCTGTGAGAAGAACTGGCAAGAAACTCACGCCACTCTTTTCAATCGCCAGATAATTACAGTTATTTGAATGAGTTACAATTTAAACACTCAACGCAACCAAAGAACCATACAAAGTAATTATTACAAATTAACTAATTAATATAATACTAAGATTAAAGAAAGAAAACAAGGAATTCAATTATTTAGTTTCAACTAGTATGGTAATTTGACTACGTATTAAACTGGTAAATGCACCCCCTGGTCACATTGAACGACAAGGTAATACTGGATTGAATATTAAATGTACCTATTAAATGTACTTTCGGACCCCACTTACTGCTTACCATCAAGCAGATTGGAGTTACTTTGGTAAGCTGCCGTAAGCTAATATATAAAAAACTGTTGTTCATATTGGGTGATTAAAATACACGGTATGGCTTTTGCCGTACCTACTTACACCAAATCGTTTTATTGTATAATAGCATGAATAATTAAGTGTTAAGATTTTTTGAATTCAGGGAATACGAATTGATAATTAATACATTTACCACACTCCTTTTTTATATAAACAGTGTTTTTAATAAAAAATAATGCTCAATGGAACAAGCCTTACAACAAATATTAATAGTTTTTTTTTATATTAGCTTATCTACACTAAGACTATTGAGACAGATGTATTGTGTAGATATCATGTATATGCCACGATAGTTACTCTGAGATGAGAAAGGTGGTACTCTACCACAATAAATTTCACAGGCAAGCATCGGCTATGGTAATTGCTTACCGATAGACGGACAATATGTTTGTTTACCATCTACTTACGTTGCATTAAAACTAGGTACTCTCATGATGGGTATAGACCTTCTCAAAGTATCGCCTTGCTTGATGGAGGCCTATGTCCAGGAGTGGATGTCGTTTGCCTGAAATATTTTCAGACCACTTTATTCACGTTTTGTTTGCAGGTTATTTGATATCGTGCGCAAGCAACAGCGTTAGTATGGCCGCGTCTGTCGGCCCTCCTATCATCATTCCGTTCATGTTGTTCGGCGGTTTCTTCCTTAACACTGGGTAAGTTCCAAATTTTAAAAGAAGGCAACATTTTATTTTGTGTCCTCACAGTACAAACAATATTACCGAAAAGAATAATAAGTACCTATATAAAACAAATATAAAACGTAAGTAAGGTGTGTGAGGTCGAAATTGGAGCCTACCTACCGCAGCTGATGCTGCCGCATTATTTGCCACAGCGCTGATTGATATTCTGGCTAATTTGCTTTTATACTTTGTTTTAAATCTATACCTTATACTGTTTTTATAAAGTTGAAGCTAAAAGAACTCGTAGTTTAAGGTCCATTGTGGTAGAAAGTTCATGGATGAATGACCGTTTCTTCAAATAGAGACATCCACCGTATACCAAAAAGCACGTTAATTAGCAACTATGCAGTTAATTTGAATATTTCTTTCGATGATCAAAATCTAAAGTATTTCTTAGTGATATAAATTACTTTGTATATACATAATAAAATGTACTATTTCTAAATAGATTCATTGTGATTTAGAGGGTATCATCTTACATGCATTTTCTCCCAAATATTTGGTGAATACACAATGTCTTTTTTTAGGAAGCAATTCCGATTTAGTTTTCGAGTACTGTAGAGAGGTTAATTTTTCACTTGTCCTTTAGGTATAATATTACCTAAAAATGAATTATAAATGACATTAATTTACTAAAATTCCTGCATTAATTCTCATGTTGTTACATACACATACGTGGGCAGATATAGGCAATAAATACATAGATATCTGTCAGCCTATGAAGTAGATAGGGCGTCTTCTAAATCTACAGATAACTTGGTCGCTACGTATTATCGGAGGTGGCATTAGTAACGATTCCACAGCTTTTATTAACGAGCCGTTAGCTAATCTAATAGCTATCAGTGAATTTTCAAATATTACACTTATGTAGACTAACTTATCACTGAGAAATAAATAATTAATTTTAAATAGAAAGCCTATTAATCTTATACTGGCGGTTGAATTAACATAATTTATAATCTTTCGTTGATTTCATTGTTGTTATTTGTAATTATATTTTCTTCAATGAGCAGTTTGTTTAGTTAATAAGTAAAGATAAAATAACGTTATTTATACTGCTATGTAAAATAGTTTGGATTCACTCAAGTTTGGACTTTATTATTGTACTAGCTTCCCACGGCGCGGTTTCACCCGAGTCTTTGGCTACTGCTCTGCTCTCGTCGAATGTAGCGTGATGCTACGAAGCCTATAACCTTTCTCAATAACTGGGCTACACAAAAAAAAAAGTCTAATTGGATTGGTAGTTCTAGAGATTCGCGGGTATAAACAAGAAAAAAATGACTAAAATGATGATGGTGTAAGCTTGACGGACGCATGACGTCTTTAAATACCTAGATGCATCTAATGCGTTGTTATTTATGGAAAGTTTCTAAGATCGCTTGTCACAATCTACACCATTGTTTCAAATTCAGGATAGATCAAAGTGATTTTTATAAATTTTCTGTTCGCTATCAAAAACAACACTTAATAAATATAGCTCTAAATAAACTAGCACTTAATAAATAATCTGTAGAAATTTATTTGAAAACTTCAGCCAAGTTCTTCTTGTTCACAGATCGGTACCTCCGTACCTAGGATGGATTTCATATTTATCATGGTTCCACTATGGCAACGAAGCGCTGTTAGTTAACCAGTGGGCTGGTATAGAGACCATCGCATGTACCAGGGAGAACTTCACCTGTCCCGCGTCAGGACAAGTGGTGCTGGATACTCTTAGCTTTTCTGAGGTAATGTATCCAAATTTACATGATATGTCCTTAAGTTTTTGATAGTAATTAAAATGCCAGTGCTAATAAACAAATATCTACTGTGATGTAGATATTTTATTGTTTACACACACAATAGCTAAAAAATACCGATCAACAATTTGCACTTATATTTTAAACCTTTTGTGTCGACTAAAAATAAGAAACAAGCATTAAACTCCATGTATTTTTGTCTAGATACAAGTACCTATTTGCAGTCAAATTCAATTTGATTGCTTGACTGTAAGGAACGTCAAATATAGTTAGAATAAAAATTTTATACTCACTTATACATTCATAGGTCTATATTTTATAATGACTAATGAATGTTTCCGTATTTTTCAGAATGATTTCACGATGGATGTAGTGAACATGGTTCTGCTGTTCATCGGCTTCAGGTTCCTCGCATACCTTGCACTGGTCTTCCGTGCACGTAGAGCCAAGTGACACAGAACAAACTTTAGGCTCTTTACTATTTCATTAGTCTATATATAAGATTTGGCTATACACGCTGCCGTGCGACTAGATGGTAATAGGTTAATTAGGTATATTCTAATTGCCGACGCAGTTTTGTAATTAATATTTTAAAAATATATGTATGTTTATATTATAGCCAATTTTCTATATTGAAGTTTTTTGAATAAATGTTGGTTTGGTACGTTGCGTTGTGTAGTTAAACAATTTCATCTATGTATGTTAAATAGGATATTAAATATCGTTAATTATAAATCTCGTTTTTATATGACTGTAGTTTTGTTTTATTTTGTGTACGTGTTTGGTGCTACCTGACGGTAAGGTAAGGGCCGGAGCACACGATGCGTTGCGGTGTCGCTGCGTCGTGGTATCGTCATCGTGTGCTCCGACTATGATTGCTATACACTGTGGCGCGGCGACCAGTACTTCTTACTAATAGCGCTTGAAACGTTCAGTGCCTCCGACTTCACTGCTCAACTGAGAGCACAATGCACGTACTACTACATTACTCAGTACTGTCTACTTTCAAGCCAATACAGCACTGGCGCAGCGAAAACCAGTACTCACCACATAACAGCACTAAGGTAGTATTGGTATGACTGCTGCCCTGATTGCTTTATGTTTAAGGTGAAGGTACTGCCTTCGCAGAATGTCTAACGTTGTGCCTTCTAAAGAAAATTGCCTGTTCTAAACCCGTACTTTAATCGGTCAACCACATTAGCCATAATATTGAATAACCAATAGATATCGATAAAATCGTAAAATCACGTTGTGAGTTCCGAATTTAATTCTTGCATATCGATCGATTATAAAATGTTATTATAAACATTTTGCCTAGCCTATTAATACTTTAATTATACTAATACTTTAATATTAATTTTTATTTATGTGATACTAATAACACTGCTTTATAAACTTGAGAGTTCTTGTCAAAAGATTAGGATTACCTACTTGCCAAGCTTCTCAGTTGATTGACAACAAAATTAAAATAATAGAGGGTAGTAAAATATTTAACATTGTCAATTGTCACTTAGGGTTTTCCAGTCAGCTTGTGATTCTACATATTATATTATATATATTACTCTATGGCTTTTGACCACGGCCCGTGTAAAATGGTAGAAATGATAAGCTAAAATGGTAAGTACCTATGTAATTTCTTAAATAATGTATCACGTTATTACCCGTATACATAAGCATTAAAAAGTTTGCTACGTAAAGGAGAGCCCCCCCGCAAACTGTAGACTTTAGATCGGCCGATAGTTTAGAAGGTTGCTTAATTTAATCAGAGGAAGAGCGCACTTATAAAGATTCTGTATCGATTCTATATCACATCTAGATTATAAAAAATATACATTCAATGTATTATGAGGTGCAGGTTACAAGAAAGTAGGCATTGAAATGGGGTGTCACAAAGCTCGCAGAATTATCTTACTGATGAAGTAGCGATAGGATTATCTATGTATTCTACACATAGCTCACAAAACTGATATCCATTGAGACAGAGCAGTCCTAGAGTGCAGTGAACTGTATTTATTGGTTGCCACTCCAGAACTTTCTTTACCAGATTGTGAGTAAAAACGACAATCTGGTAAAAGTGTCTGGCAATCGATGAATCGGCTCCGGATTACTATGACAGGTTACTATGATAACATATGCCGATGGACGGTCGTCTTTTTAACTGAAATGTCCACCAAATCGGTAGCAACAATGGTATTTCAACGATTTGATAACTCGTGCGTAAATTTTATATAGCACCTCTAGGAATATCAAAACTAATTGATCTTGCGTTCATACTCTTTACATACATATGTAGACGATAAGCCATATCGACATACCAACAGTTAATTTATTAATGTATCCGCTTATTGAAATTCCCGTAGTTCATTTATCTATTGAGGTAGCGGATGTATAGTTACTCCTTACCACTAGCTAAAATCTTTAATCTTAATTAATATCAACATTTTTGTTGGAGCGACACTTTAGGTGATTATACAAATATTTGTTATAGCAGGTGTACTCAGATATAAGTGATGATTATAGTGCTATATTTTCATAAAAATCGTCTGCAACACCTTTGTAACACAAAGAAATTAAATATATTTTTTTTATGGCATTGAAGTTAAAACTGCTTTATTTTAATGCATAAGTCTAATCTTATAATAAAGCTCTATAAACAAAGCTCTAATTGTTGTCATTTTTGCCCGACTGACGCAGTCAAGAAGGGTAATGTTTTTCGAGCGTATGTATGTGTATAAGTATGTCTATTTCTTTGGCACGCTCTACAGCCTGAATGGCTTGATGGATTTTTACGTATGAGGTGTCATTAGATTCATATTGACTGTGGGAGTGACATAGGGTTTATAAAAATTCAACGTAGCGTCAGCACGAGAAAAAAAATGGGTTTCTTCTTTTCACTTTGTTTTAGGCAGGCGGGCTTTTTGTTTTTCAATATATATATTGCTTGCCTTAAACCTTCTTGCTCGTAAACATAAAACAATAATCGTCTTACTTAATATTTATAACTCAAATTTGAAATGTACAGAACGTAACTTAAATCATTACTGTTCTTTGAACATTATCACATTATCACACCTGCACACTTAACTAACATGCCTACCTTAATGCCTATCACCGACATCTCTATAGTTAAAGCCATCATCGCTTGTTCTACAACCTAAATGAAATTCAAAATTACAAATTCTTTTTGCTCCTCTGTTTCAGATGTATGTATCTCTCTTCGGCATACCTATACTACACACAAAAATATTCATATATTACTAAACAAGCCCTATACAGACACGATTTCACAAAAAAAGCAATTATATAAAGCAAATCCTGACTTTACATAAATCGATATAATCCACAATCTACAAGAAAAATAACCAAAACCAAAAAAAATACAAAAAAAACCGACTTCAGTAAACAAAAAATTAAAAATCTTTTTAAAATTAAATTTTTAAAAAATTAAAAAATTAAAAGTTTTTATCATAGTATCACCTTTCCTGGTTTTATTATCATAGTATCACCTTTCCAACAAAGAAAGTATCATCAAAATCGGTTCATGAACTACGAAATTATCCGCGAACACATTTAAAGAAATACGCCTTCATATACGGTCGAACTAAGAAACCTTCTTCTTTTTTTGAAGTGGGTTAAAATTAAAGGCGTTTTGCGTTTAGTTGCAGTGACTTAATATGAGATAGCTATTTTAATAATGTTTATCGGCAAAATACCTAGGTAATAAAATGTCTGTATGATCTTTATCTACTACGGTGTTCAGTAACTGCACTTAGGCAGCTCCGATTTGAAGTAGAAAGAGTATTGCTACGTGTTATAGGTACACCTAAAACATAAACATTAAAATTAAAACTGGTAAAACTAGATGTGATTGTAATAGTATACATAGAACACAGGAAACACCTTTTTTCTATTCTGTGCCAAAAACTAATTTGTATAAAAAAATAACAGAGCGCCTGGTGTTTACTCTAAGAACAAATTTGAATAAGAAAGTTTTTTTTGAGATATGGCCGCCACAATAGTGTACATTTATATAAATAAATCGTATTTGAAATTTTATCATACAATACTTTATGCTTTACTTATGATAATGCTACTGATGATGTTAAATTACTAGATGATTGCTATTTTCTTACGTCACAACTTCTGTGAGAAATAGTTAGAGACTGTCAAAACAAGTTCTCTATAACACTCATATAATTTTATAATATTTTTAATATTTTTATGTTTTATCTATTTAATATTAAATATTATTATTATTGTATTTTATTATAATTAGCTTAATTTGCGACATTGATAATCTAAGAACTATAGTTTAACTACCAATGCATATAAACCTGCTTTTGTTGCAATGCATCATTAATGTTTTGCTTCTAATTAGTACCTAGGTACTCCTTTTTTTTCCAAGAATTAAAAAATGAAATAAATAAGAGAAAAATATTTTTTATCTTTTCCTAGGTTACAATTTTAGGCTGGAGTACTCCGATCTTTCAACATAAAAATAATATAATTATTATTTTGTTCGTAGGTAACCACTTTGTGCTCTGAAAATGGCTATTTAATCTGTATTCAGTAAAAAATATACTGAAACATTATTACAGTATTAAAATAAATAGCACTTACCCGGTAGGTAACCTCGTAATACTAAATACAATTAATAAAAAAAAAACAAAATAAAAATTATGAAATGACGCAAACTGATCTTTTATTTCAAGATTTTATGTTTATTTTTATTGATTACTTTGTCTACAATATAATATGTACCTACGTGGCTATACGGCAAGTCAAAATAAAATATCTTAACTAAGGATTTGACAGCAGTGAGTAGATTTTTTTATTGTACCCCCCTAGATACGACCAGATTTTTCATTTTGTATAAAATATAATTTGGGCATGGAAATACTTTTAAATAATAAAGAGAAAAGCTTAAAATGAAATATCCTTTGAATATTGAAACTATTTATATTATTGAACGAATATTTAATTTTAAGTTCGAAAAGTTAAAGATAAATAGAAACAGTATTTTCATGCCCAAATTATATTTTATAGGGGGGTACAATAAAAAAATCTACTCACTGCTGTCAAATCCTTAGTTAAGTTAGTTTATTTTGACTTGCCATAAAGCCACATATGTACATATTATATTGTAGACAAAGTAATCAATAAAAATAAACATAAAATCTTGAAATAAAAGATCAGTTTGCGTCATTTCATAATTTTTATTTTGTTTTTTTTTTATTAATTGTATTTAGTATTACGAGGTTACCTACCGGGTAAGTGCTATTTATTTTAATACTGTAATAATGTTTCTGTATATTTTTTTACTGAATACAGATTTAATTGCCATTTTACAAAATAGCAATGCGCAATTAATACATAAGTACCTTTGGCATTTCAGGGCTCTAGAGGCTACAATAATATCTTACCATCTCTTAAGGTCAGTTTATGATAATAAAACCCTACCATGACCTTGCACCTGTACAGTGTAATATAATATTTAAAAGGGGAAGATAAACAGTTTATTTCATCGTTAAACGTGATACGTATATCATGTAAATTCATGTATCATTCATTACGTATTACGGTGGGGTATAAACGACACCTAACTATTATTAAACACCATTTATTAAAATTATAGTTTAATTAAATGCGATAATATCGTTAAGCATATAAATATAAGTTTCTATTGATATTATGCGGTCCTTCTGATGTTAAGCGATGACCTCAGCTTACAAACGTCTTAGGTGTCAGATTTAATTTTTTCGTCAACTCGGCACACGATGTAAGTACTTAGTATTTTTGTACAGTCGCGTACAAAATAAATAAAATTCAAAAATATATAGAATTTTTGTTCTAACTTATAAAATGTATTAAACATTTTGTTATCGACTGCACTTCTATGCCAATGCCGAGTTGACGAATGAAAAATAAATTAAAATAATTCGGGGCAACTCAGTTTTCAAGTGGCGAGTTGACGAATAAGTCACTGGTGTGCCAAGGGCTTGCACTACCCTGTTAAGAAAAATAGAAAAGGCTTAGAATTTTTTATTAAGTTAGTTTTTTAATTGAAATGTCTATAGGTTGCCATCCAAATTAGTTAACATGTACCCCTCTGAAAGTCAGATGCACCCCCGTGAAAGTAATCCTGGCGGCGCTCGCCCATCGTTATGCATGACTTATTATCCCAGTCTACCTATCAGTTGGGAGACCTTTACAGTATAGTTAATCACTAATCAGTCTCTCCCAGGTCAGTTGCGTCTTTTATAGTGGAATTTTATTGCATCTTTGAAGGCTATTGCACTTCCAAAGAAGCAACGGATAGTCTTAACTTTCTATTCAGACTTAATTGTCTGTGTGTAACGTTACCGAGGTTTGACATTTCAGTACTTAGGAAAATGTATCTCTTTCAATCACTGAAACCAATTTCAGATTATAAAATTTACAACAATTTTATTATTTTTATGAGTAACAGTTTTAAGTTTGTGTCTTATCTATGCCTAGTGTATTATCAGCATGGATAATAAATAAAATAAAATATGTTCAACTAGCGACCCGCCCCGGCTTCGCACGGGTGCAATACTATATTTAGTATCAGCATTGCCCGTGCGAAGAAAAAGAAATGCTGTGAACGTTGTATTTAGACATTCTGTAGTATATTTAATTTTACTACAGAATGCCGACCCCCTATGTCGCTATATCCCTCCCTGCATTTTTAAACTGTAATATCTTTGAAAATATTTATTTAAATTACATGCTGCAAAGAGCATTATTGATTTATATTAAATGTAAAATGTATTTAAGATACTTAATTTAATAAGGATAAATGCTGTATTGCTTAAAATAGCTTCGAAAATAAGCCATTATTTCTCATAAAAATTAAAGGATAAAAAATGGTTATTGTGGGTTATCCCTTAGAGATAGACATATACTATCGCGAACTTTTTTGTAGACCTTTTTAAGATGTACAATACTGTAGTACATTATTTTGATCTATCTTGTAGGGTTTAGCCAGCGTTGCAAAGTAAGCTTAAAAATTTGTTTATTTTAGACTACACATTAAAAACATCTAAATTTATCAGTGTTTCTCTACTTTAATATGCATGGTATATACATATAAACCTTCCTCTTGAATCACTCTATCTATTAAAAATACCCGCAACAAAATCCGTTGCGTAGTTTTAAAGATTTAAGCATACATAGGGACAGACAGCGGGAAGCGACTTTGTTTTATGCTATGTAGTGATGTAGGTAGTAGCTTTTGTAGTACGATAGTGACCCACTCCAGCATCGCGGGTGTGTACTTTTGCTTTTTATGACATGATTTCAAATCTTTGAAATTCTTGGCTTTTCCTTCTGCAATTTTATGCATGTATGATACATATAAAACTTCCTAAAAAAATTCTTTGAAAACAGTGAAATATCAAAATTCGTTGTGTGGTTTAGAAGAATTTAGCGGCAAAACAAACAAAAGAAAACAGATATTTTGCTTATAGAGAGAGAGAGAGATTAGATTAAAGTTTTCAAAATAGATGGTGGTCTCAACAAAACGTGTGAATGTAACTAAATCTATTATTGGCTTAGAACCGTAGCTGATCCCACCGATAGTGCATTTTATACGGGCTTTTTATCAATAAATTAAATCGCATTCGAATTAATAGTACTGTGAAACCTGATATTAGATTGTAACTTCTTTTCAAGATTTAGATATTGCGTTTAAAAATGTAAAACACACGAAATTTTACGTACTTAAAGCGTGAAGTTACTTCTATAATGCTTATTGTTTTATTGATCCCGGCTAGTGATAAGGGTCTCCCTACATGAATATGAGTTGGTGAAAAGGCAAATTAGGTATAAGCACCCAAAACTCGGTCTTATAAAAAAAATGAATTATAAAGAAACCTGAATGTTTTTTTATTTTGTTGCCATGTCTGTAAATCCACCGCGATATAGGAGATATTCATTAGTGTAAGAAATTTATTAAAAAAGAAAAACAAACGATATCACAGTCATATTTTTACCACATAAAAGTTATAAAAAACGCAAGTGCTTTCGTAAAAGCTATTTAAAACCATTTACTTAATGCGATTAATTAATTTAATTTTTTTAATACGTAATGTTTGTTCATTATCATTATTATCTTTTTAGCTGCATTCGTTGCTACTGTATCACATTCCAGTATTAATATTATATCCCCATTATTTAGTCCCAAAGGCGTAATGATCCGGCCATTGATAAATGTCATTTAATACTTTATAACTTACTTATAAAAATAAGAAATAAAAATGAAAATTGAAAACATTGAAATAGAGAAGTGGCATCGGATATCTTAAGAAGCTTAGCACCTCAAAATTTATAATATTATTATTACCCAAGAATTCAATTACCTACTAAATATAGTAAATAAATTATATATCAAGTTGTAATTCGAAAATAAAACTCAGTAATAAAATAAGATTTTAGGATCGATCTGATGGTAAGCGTCAACGGCGTCAGGCATATTGAATTACCTGTGACGTTGTGGCCTGAACACGTTCTGGATCAAGATAAATACAACGACACCTGATTTGTTGTAATCGGCTCAATAATTTACGACTATATGAGACCACAAATTAATCTCACAATTCTCGAATATCTTAGTATTAGATTTACTGCTCTTTATTCGGATTGGAATATGTAATAATTTCATCACATCGAGATGCATATATTATATATCTTGCAGGTATAGTCGACCATGAAATTGCTGTACCACCCTTAAAGTAAATGCATTTACATATCACAAAACAATAATGTCTATTTTTGCTTGCAAGTTACCTCAGTACAATGACAGTTTTTCTAAAAGTGTTAAAGCAAATATATGGTCGACTATGCCTACTTTAAACAGAAGCTGTTCTGTTAGTCCTGAGGCCCGAGACAAGTGTCAAACATTTCTATTCTATTCATAGAATAGATAAAAAAATGTATTGGATTGACATAAGCTAACGCCAGAGCTTATGTCAATTTCATACATTTTTTTATCTATTCTATGAATAGAATAGAAATGTTTGACACTTGTCTAGGGCCTCTTTACAGCTAGTAATGGTTAACAATTGCCACTGCTATTTTTTTATCAGCACATTGTATTTTCTGCCAATTTTTGATAGGGGCGTGAAAAGACATCACAAAGCCACCATGATAGAGACCATCACCATGTTAGCACAATGGCGTTGGAAACTGTTAACCATCGAGTATAGTTCAGCCATTTTGGTCATATAAAATTGGCCTCCTTTTTTTGAAGTCGGTTAAAAAGAAGGGAGTTTTGAGACAAACTTACTATAAACATAGATTAATTTTTGATCAGTCTCATAGAAATGTTAAAGAAAGCAATAATTACTTTAAAAATCAACTTCTAATTCATTTTTAAAGTGCATGACAAACTGATAGAAATGTATGTACTTTGGTTTTCATTTATTTTACTTTTAATTCGAAAGACGCGCTGTGAGAAATGTCCACAATCTCAAACTTATAGGCAGTATTGAATCACTCGGCGTAAGGGGAGACTTTGCCTCCTCATACTTGTGTATTCTACCACCTGTACAAAAGGCTGCGTTGTGAGGAATTGTGATAGTCTTAACGGCCACTTTTTATCATGGCACCTACCACCATCGGCTAGGCGTTTACCCGCATCTACAAAAACTTTTGGGTCGCGTGCACTAAGGTTTCAGAGAAACTTTCTTTCAGCTTGTTTTTCACTTTAGTCGTATAAAAGAAAAAATGAATGCTAGATACATATATAATGGTATAGACCCTGAACCCAAGATTCGACAACGCTACCTGTCAACTAAATACTTCCACTCACATACCCACCTTCTTCATAATGGCAAGGTTACCACCGCGTCATCAAATTATTATTGACTATCTTCTTCCTCATAATTATTCACTAATTAGGTATTTATATATATAAACATATACATAATTCAACACTACATATTCAAAATATGGAGACCCGATGACATTGATTACATAAACCGCGCTTTATTTAATTACTTTTATTATATTTTTAATATTCGAGAGTAAATTTGTAAACACGGTCATGCATCGTACACACTTTTATAAAATGGCGCTTGCTGTGTTAGTAATCATTATTTTTTACGTAGATATCTACAAACTTTACAGTAGCAGAAAACTTAGCTGAATCTTTTTATGCGAATGATCGATAATTAACGTTTAAGTTTGAGCATAAACTGAGCATGATTGAGTTAAAAAATCTGTTTAGTATTTTATACAACTAACTTACTACTTAGGTAACTACCTAAGTTGTTGCCGTAATCGTGAATATAGATATAGTTTTTATGTATTTCAGAAACGATAACGAAAGGTTATTCACATTCAAAATTCTGAATTTTGAGCTGGTATTGTGTGAGTAAACTCCTCACATTTTCGAGGTTTTCCTGCTACTGGTCAAAGCTAACTATGTATAATTACATTTACTATTTGTGGCCCATATCTTGTGCTTGCGTCGTTTCTTTCTGTTTAGCTAGCCTAGGGTCAATACAGCGTTAGTCTCCTAGCTAGAACCTACCTTCAACTGCTGTGCTCATCGGTTTCTGACGCTGGCGCTTATTCACAACTTGCTAGACTTGATTTTTAGTTTAAATTTGTGTTTTATATACTAGTATTCATTTTTATTCAATTAACCAATCCATTTAAAATTCACGCACAAGTTATAAATTTCACTCTTTTTTATTCAAAAAACTGCTACATAACACAACTAACAGGTCGTGCAAAACACGTAGCCATTAGTTTTATAATTTACATAGATCACTAAGCACAAGGCCGCCTAGGTCATTGAACATATTTTTAATACAGCCTCTTGTTATATAAACTTTATGTCACTTTAGTACCTAGGTATTGTAGCAAGTAAATCTTCTGTAACAACGACCGTCCGTAGACACGGTAATAACTTACCTACTTGTTATGGTTGTTTTACTATTGTAGCAATACATAACAAATGATTGTCAGACTCCGGCGCAAGAACTTAGAATACGCCATGCAGTGTTATGGCAAGGTGAACTCACTTATACTATTAATTAAGCCAAATTTACATTTATTTTAAATATTCTATAGGTTTTACTCAGAAGAAGAACATTACACTCTTTAATTATCCATTTAAATAGCAGCGCTTCGTGTTTTAGACTTACGTGTTGCTAAGTCCGGACACTTAGAAAAGTGGTTTCACTCATTTAGGTAACTGTAATAGATTCGAACAAAATAAAAATACAGAAACTGTTTTAAATTTATTATATGTTATTCTGCTTATTACACGCTTTTTAAGTGCTATTAATACTTACCTCCTTTCAAACAACAACGGCTCGTTTCGACGGCAAGTTTTTTAAATGTTATAAATACTTGCCCGCTTTTAGAGGAACAACTAAAACCCCTTAGGCCGCTGTGTTTTTTTAATTGGGTTTAAGCAAAAGAACATCATAGGCACATCACAAACAAATTATTCATTCAATACATTTCAATTTCTATTTCTTTAAGGAAATCTTTTAATGTAATGCAGTATTTTTTACTACTTTGTCTTTTCAAGCCAACAGAACAATTGGAAACAAGTTTAGAAATAAAAAAAATAATAAAGTTGCTTGAAAGAAAAGGACATGAATGCATCTAGTAGTTTTTTTAGGAAGATTTTAATAAAAGTCTTGTCTAGGTGAGAATCACCGAAGTAAGAAACATTCTATCACTACGTATGGTGTTAAACCGTATAATTAAAGTTCCGATCGGCTACATGCTTATTTGCTATCTTGATTACCTAACAGTGGAAAAAGAGTGTCTTGGAATTACTCTTATCAAATCAAACATTACTTTTCTATCAGACACAAACTTACTTTAAAGCCATATAAAGTTTCTACCTCTTTTAGTGTAGTTTTGTCAACCATCGTAAGGAGACCGTCAACAATTACAGTTTATCGATTAATCTACAGCATTAGGGCTTGTGATATTACACTACTATGTTTATTTATTGTTTAATGGCTAGAAGCTGTAAAACAACTGTACCATAACGTTAATAATTTACGACAGCCATTGAACAGAAACGCTAATAAACTCCATGGGACATTCTTGTTGACTTGATCGGTCGATAGTTTATGTTAATTCAAAACATTTTATTGGTGTTTGTATTACGCCCATTATTTTGTCAACGAAGAGGGGATTATATTGTAGGCCTTGAAGCTGTTTTGTTGACATAGATACATTGCATGGGTAGAAACTAGTCCCTTGTAAAATCATAACATTGGACTACACTAGCTAATTTTTACGCGCGTGACCTATATGGCAGACCATTTTATAATGCCAATTTTTTAAATTATTATTTACAGTAAATAACATGATATTTATTTATATTTACTTACTGGCACTTTTTTTACTTACTTAATCACCAAGAAAGGCAAACAAATTATGACTCTTTTGATATCAATGTGATAAAAAAAAACAATCTAATTAAATTAGGTACTTTATTGAAGCAAACACATAAACTTTTTCGGATATCGGGTTTAGGGCTCTGGTGCATGAACTTTGATTCAGTTATTAAATTACAGCACGTATTTATAAGCACCTTCCGGTATGCTTATGTGTGTTGACAAATTTACCTAATTGATAAGAAAAACGTTTATGACAAGCAATATATATATTATTTTAAAATAAAAAACCCGCCTGCCTAAACATAGTAAAAATAAAGAAACCCATTTTTTTCTCGTGCTAATGCTACATTGAATTTCATATACCCTATGTCACTCCCACAATCAATACGAATGTAATGAAACCTCATAATTTAAAATCCTTATAGCCATTTAGGCTGTAGAGCGTGCCAAAGAAATAGACATGCCTACTCACATACTCACATACATTCATACATACATACATACATACATACGCTCGAAAATATTACCCTTCTTGACTGCGTCCGTCGGGCAAAAATACAAAACAAGAATGGTTTAGTAATGCCTGTAATTAGTAGGTCGTTTAATTGACAGACGCACTTTCTAAACAAATTATTCTGTGGTGGTTTAAGAAAGCGGTCACAGGGCGGTATCGTATGTCTAATATTCATTACATGAAAAGCGAAGCCTTATGACAAAGCTGTCACATCGTTTTCCGCGCGCGCCCATTGACAACCGCCTTACAAATGCTACCATGTATTATTTAGTTAGAGATATGTTACTAGGTAGACTTTAAACGAGGTATATCCAATTTGTTAGATTATATTAAATATAACGAATTAAAGGAATAAGTGTAATATTTACATGTCATATATAAGACCATGGTAGGGTTAATTACGATTATGAGGGAACAATCATGCAGGCTGTTGCTTCTGTTGGAGTTACAGCAGCAATAGAGTAAAACAAATAAGTAAAAAGATCTGGAAATAAATATCCACCTATATGGAGTATAGTAATATCGTGAAAAGAGTATTTCAAACTTGCGCAAAGTTTCATTAATGGGAAAATGACATTTGTATTTTATAGTAAAATACTAAGTAATGGAATAAATAATAAATTGAAAATTATTTTGCTAAATATTTAGTAATTTTATTGTCTTAGTTTCTATAACAAAGAACATTTTGCGTAGACAACATGTGTGATTGTGCGTTTAACTACTATATGTGTCAATATATGTGTAACCCAAAATGAGATTTTAATGATTGTGTAGATTGTTATATTTGACAAGATTGAAATTGTGTAATATGGTGTGAGAATATGATTGTTATCTTAATGTATCGCTAAGATTAGTGTTTAATCTTTACGTTACTTTCTATCTTCGATGATAGAAGTGTACGCATTCATTGCGCAACGGGACTTCTTTGTTTTTAACCGCCTTCAAAAAAAGGAGGAGGGTTCTCAATTCGACCCTATATAATGTAGGTATATTTTTTTTTATGTGTATTCGCGGATAACTTTTGATGATGTTTTTTGTTGGAAAGTAGATATACCAAGGGTGGTACTATGATAAGGAAACCAGGATTTGATGAGGGCATCCTAGAGAAATCGAGGGGAACATTCAAAAATCGTACTGACGACTAGTGCATTTGTTATGTTTTTCATTAAGTATTTTAAAGCACTACTATTTAGTGAAGGTTTGGAGTAGATCTGATGATGGATCACAAAGGCAGTCGAGGGAACTCCTCAACGATTTATAGCAATTACTTGGTGTTTGGACTTAATTCATTTCTAATGACGAGAACGTTGCTTCCATATGGGTTATAAGTGCCATTACAGGTGACCATAGACAGTCGAGGGAATTCTTCAACAGCAGTCATATCGGGCTTACTTCATATGGTTCAATATGCCAAAATGTTTAGTGTGTACAAAAATAATACCTAAGTAAGATTTATAGTATTTTTATGACTAAAAATTATAAAATAAATTATTTTTTTTTAAAGAAACTAAAAAGCAAAAAATAAATTTACATAGCACAAAGTAATTCGTATTTTATTTACTTTTAAACTTTCGCGTTGCATGATTTATAGTAGAATTAAATATATGGGAATTCACGCGACCATGCATTAGGTATTTACATACCTTATTTTGCTTGACGTTTCGACCAGGTTACACCGGCCGTGGTCACAAGCAGACTGATGTGGCGATGTCACGGCTCCGTATGCGAAGTAGATTCTAGATCTACCCTCACATTTTTGTCTTTTCACGTACTATCACAAAACACACTGACAGTGTCCTTATTCTGTATGCCGTCCGTATTCCGAGCGTTAACCGACTGCGCAAAGCGAGGTTGTGTAATTTAAATCACTGGATTCCACGTAGCCGAGAGCTTGAAGCCGTCTTCCCTATTGAAGTTTGTAAGTTTTTTAATTTCAATAGCTTCTCGTACCACCCGAGAGTAGTAGGTACGATCAGTGGAGAGGACTTGCGTATGATGAAATTCAATCCAGTGATTGGTGTCCGTTTGCAGAATATGTTCGGCAATCGCTGATTTGCTGGTCTGTCGATTCTTTACAGCGGCGATATGTTCTTTGACCCTTTCAGCAATAGTCCGCTTAGTCTGGCCTATGTACGAGCTACCGCAGCTGCAGCTCCAGCACCAGCTGATCTTATAAACGCCCGGAGTTTGTAGGGGCAAAACATCCTTTGGCGTGCCTACCATGCTGTTTACTTTGGCCCCAGGTGTAAATTCCAGTCATTGTGACCACGGCCGGTGTAACCTGGTTGAAACGTCAAGCAAAATAAGGTATGTAAATACCTAATGCATGATCGCGTGAATTCCCGTATATTTAGTTCTACTAATTCGTATTTTGATTTAGTTAATCAGAAATAATTAAATAAGTATTTTATAATTTTAAAGTTGGTGCCAAGTAAATACTCATTAACGAAATACTAGAACCTTACTACAATAGCAAATTAAAATTAGTAATACCTATAGGCACCTAGTTATTGTTTTAAATACTCTATGAACCTTACTACAATAGCAAATTAAGATTGATAATACCTATAAGTACCTAGTTATTGTTTTACTTGACACCAATTTCAAAATTATAAAATACTTATTGAATTTTTTTTTACTAACTAAACAAAATACGAAAACTAAATCAAAATACGAATTACTTTGTGCTATGTAAATTTATTTTTTGCTTTTTAGTTTTCTTCCTGTTTGAAGTTCATTTTCTTTTTGTTAAAAAATATTTTAAAACTTCAGTTTAATTATTTTTCTGTCATCAGCTCTGTTAGTCTTTAAAGAAGATAGTACTTCACGGCTTGAACTAAATAAAGTACAAATCTTGCACATAGAGTATTGCTCCGGTAAGGTAAGGTTATTTTAGGTTATTTTTCCTCTTTTTATTGCACGCTAGCTAGTAGCATTAGTTAATGACGTAATATTCCAGTAAGAGGATTTCTGAAACATGTAACAAAAATGATGCCATCAAAATAAGGCTGGCATTACAGAAGTGATTAACTAAGTGATATAGATGATTAGTTGATAAAAAAATAGGTAATTGATAAAATGGAGCGTATAACATGTTCAGTTTTTGTCACTAAAATCGTTTCCCTTTTACCCCGGAAGTATATATATTTTTAGGACAAGAGATTATGAATAGAAGGTATAGGCAAGTATACCACACGTATTCCAAAATTTATTTATTTATTTAATCAAATAAGGCAATAGGTATAGGTAATACACCACAAAATCTGAAGGTGAACCTCCTAATTAAAAAAAAATATTTTAGCGTAGATACCTAAGTATTATTAGCTAGAATAGCTGTTGTAAACTAATTTAAAATAGTAAAAAGTATTTAAGTATGTAGGTATATCCGCATTCTAGAAACCATAACACAAGCTATAATATATGCTTACTTTGGGTCTAGATCGCGTTGTGTGTAGTTCAGATAATAATATTATAATGATCTATTTTAACATATTATTGATTATTTAACTAGTTTTTCAACTGATGCTGGTACGGTCAATTATGACTATTAAGAGTTGTAAATGTCCCAATAATTTTGGGTATATTAAGATAAAAGCCGATTTATTTGCTACGTATCAACGCTTGGCTTAATAACTAAGCTTTCGGCCTACTTTCCGGACGGTTAAAATTCATACTAATACTATAAATGCTCATACTACTACTATAAATGCTAAAAAGGAACTTGGTCTGTCTGTCTGTCTGTTACGCTTTCACGCCTAAACCACTGAACCGATTTTGATGAAAGTTGGTATAGAGATAGATTAGATTTCGGGGAACAACATATGCTACCTTGTATCGTGGAAAAATGCCTTGAAGGGCTTGTTTTAGGGGAACAAATGTTTTTTTTAGCAATGTCTCTTCGCTGATGCGATCCGCCACTGGCGAACGTGCCGCCATAGTGGGGTTGCGGGTGGGAAGCGGGACCCATCCATAACCTTCCGCGTAGGGACAGCGTTCCCGGTGCACCCGGACGCTTTCACCGGTGTTGGTACCTGCGCGGTGTGGGCTGGCGCTGGGTGGGCCGCTGATGTACCTAGTATCAAGTTTCGGCAGCCCAACCATTAGGCGAGAGTAGGTGCACAGGGGGGTTTTAGTGGGTATTTTGGCCGCCTACCATCACATAGCCACCTCGTTTTCCCGGACGCGGGGTAGTATGCGTAAGAAAGTGGGATCAATTTTGTATGTAAAATCGTCAATGTAAACAGAGATATAACCGACATTAACGCGGGCGGAGCTGCGGGCAACAGCTAGTCATAAATATGTCATAATTAATAAATTTACAACAGAGTGGGTGAACTTCCTCTATCACCATCATCATCATCATATCATTCTGAAGACGCGTCCACTGCTGGACATAGGCCTACCCAAATTTTCGCCGCCTTGGCCAGTCGTGAGCTAACCGCATCCATCGGTTGCCCGCCACCATTATCAGGTCGTCGGTCGTCGGTCGTCCCTGTGAGCTTCCTTGTCTAATATTTCTTAAACCTTTCTCTCTCGAACACCAGGAATTCACAGAGAAACGGTAATATAAAACAAACAGTTGTTGTTGTTGTCAGCGCTATGTTAGGTTCCGATTAATAGAAAACATTAAAAGAATGGTCTATATATAATGGTCGGACTGCTTACCATCAGGCGGGGTGGAGTCACTTTGGTAGGCTAATATATATAAAAAATAAAAAAAAATCAAGAAAGCAAAAGTAGGATTGTTTTTAAAATTGAAACTGTTGTCTTTCATTATCATTATTAAGACATATTATAAAATACCTACATTTTATCAATTTGACTAAAAAACAGGTCCTATCATTAGGAATATTAACTTTTACTAACTTTTAAATAATAATGTAGAAACTAGTTATTTGAACATATAAAATCGCTTTAGTTTACGGTAATCTAAATTCTTAATTCACGGCATTTCACTCATTGTATAATATAGTAATAGAGTCCACTTAAGATGTTATTTAATAAAAAAAACAACTCTAGTGGGTCAGTGTTAAAATATAAACAGATGGCCGAATATCGTACGATACTGTATCACACCGGTACCTACCGCATATTTTATTTCATTTTATTTAAATGGCTTACTAACAATTGTTAACACCGTTCAGGTTAAATATAAATAACATTTCTTAGTTTCACAATTAATTAGAGGTAGGCACCACATGTATTATAAACTGATACCAAAATTTAAATGGATTGAAAATGAAATAAGGAAGATGGCAGTAAAAGTTAACAAACAAAGTTAAACAATAAAAACAAAAAAAAATAGAATAATATAAAACCTAGAGTACTTTGGATAAGTCACCCGATTCGTAAACACGAGGTAGTGGGTTCGAATCCGAAAAGTACCAATGTGATTTTTCAAATCATATGTACTTTCTAAGTTTATCTTAGGCACTTCTGACTGACGGTGAAGGAAAACATCGTGAGGAAACCTGGACTTAAAAGTCTGAAATTGCCAATCCGCCTTGAGCAAGCGTGGTGATTAATGCTCATTCCTTATCTATGTGAGAAGTGGCCTTTGCTCTGCAGTGGGACAGTAAACAGGCTGGTATTATTTTATTTATTATTATGTATATACCACTAATAACACAAACAAACTTTTAATAGAAACTAAGCCATCTAAATAGTAACCTGTGTGGCTTTGCGAAACTTGCTAAGTGAATCAGTGTTGATATCGATCAAATGACTGTAACTGATAATGAACTTGCACAGTCGGGTTGCACATATACCTAGTTTGGTTGCGCCCATTTGCGGCAATACATGCAGTTTTGTGTTACCTTTACTTTTACGCATTAATGGTAACAGATATAGTGTTGCACGTCGGCAGATGTAAGTATGATCTCGTGATCAGTCTTGATATCACTAAAACTTTTGACCAGGTCGGATGCAAGCTCCTTCTATCAAAGTTCCCATCACCATGAGCTCTCTGAAGTCCGCTCTCTTTCTCTGACGTACTGTATGTTAAAACTTAAATAGCTATCAACAGTCTAATATATCAGGTACTAGGATATGCCTTTACACACTGTACAAGAGAGATGCATCATGCAGGAAAGATCCATCTGATGTTGAGGAATAGGGTGTAGAGAATCAGTTCATTTAATCTCTGATTTTTGCCCTACTAATGCCAATGAAAAACTAAGACTACTCGTTCTGCAATTTCGTCTACTCGTACCTTAAGTAAATGGTCATAATATGTTATTAGGCTCTAGTGGAACTACAGAAGTCCACGGTAGACGGTTTCCATTAAAATCAGATAAGCTACTAGTCATTGATATTCAATTCTCACCGCAAATAAAAAAAAATAATCTGAATAAAATGGGCATGTTTCCTTGAATTATACGTATATGTAGACGCATTGTATTAGTAGACAGATTTATGTCACAGATATATTTTCGAGGAGTGGCTGGAGAGGCGGCGTCCTCACGTTCCGGCTGACACAGGTACACACCGGTCACGGGTGCTTCGGGACGTACCTGTGTCTCATAGGCCGGGAGCAGACGTCCGTCTGCCACCATTGCGGGGTCTGCCCGCGCGACACGGCGCTCCACACGCTCGTGAAGTGTCCGGCGTGGGCGGTCCAGCGGCGCGACCTAGTTGCGGCGCTCGTGCCACCTGCCGACCGTGGTTCTGTCCATGGTCCGCAGGGAGAGGGCTTGAGAGGGAGTCGCCTCCTTTTGCGAGCAGGTAATGCTCGCCAAGGAGGCGGCCGAGCGGGAGAGGGAACTGACCACCTTGCTCCCCGCCCGTCTCGCCTGCCCCGGACGTCGCCGTGGGGCGCTCCGGGATCTCCAGCCACCTTAGAAGGATGCCTGCGGGCGGCGATTGGGCAATCGCCGCTCGAACAGCACAGGCTCGAGAAGGCGGCGTACATGTTCCACGAACGCCTCTCGATGGAGGAAGGGGGGCTAGGCCCCCCAAATCAGACGGAGCCCGCTCACGTTGAGCGGGCCGTGGCCCGTCGTGGTCGCGGATGAATGCGCGAGCGTCTCCCTTGACCCCGACACTCTGGCCGTCTGGAGGAACACCGTGGGTGTTGGTCGGTATGCCGGCCGCTGTCTCATTGTGGCCGGAGAGAACGACATAACCCCCGCCTCGCCTTGGCGGGTGCGTACGCGTAATGCGTTTCCCACGAAAAAAAAAAAACAGATATACTTATTTTATCAATTAGCTGCGACTAACCGGATTTTCTGGTTTATACAACATAATGCCAATGTATAAAATAAGCAAAAACAGGCAGAAAAGATAAATGTATAATCTCTCTAGTTCTTTTTATTCTTTTTTTTTACTTACAACTCAACACCTGATGCCATGTGCTTATTGTATGTGTTTTATGTTTTATGCAATAGCATAAATAACGCTAACAAAACAACAGAGCTGAGTATACACACAGCATCTCATTGAAGAAGGAATAGGAAGGTAACAATGGCGGCAATTGAGCCTAGACGCGCCGAAGCCGTGGCGCCGGTTACGCTCAGTGAGTAAAATGCAATGTTACGGATACAGAACAACTGTTACTTTACACTCATATTTTACAAAACAGCTGAACAGCAGACCCAAAACGGACAACTGAATCCTTTTTGTGTACCTATTGCCTATAATGGAAGACTATTAGAGTCTGAAATCGCCAATGCTCATATTTTCTCTTCATAGAAAAGAGGCCTTTCCCTGCATTGGGATAATAATGAGCCGATATGATGATGATTCGCCATGGGTAAGAATTTTACGAGAAAGCTTGCAGTGCCGCACCTCTTTAAACGTAAACAAAAATTAATGCAAGCCCCAGAATGTACTTCCTTAATCCCAATTACCAATATTTACATAAAGTTGCTGATAAACATGTTTATTTTTGTCACTTTGATAACGATCAATTAAATAATTTACGAAGCGCTTTAAATGTGCACTTTTTAGACAAAGCAATAAGACTTTTATGTACCTATAATTTTGTGGTTTCCTTTACCATCTTACTCTCTGCAAAATGTGTGACATGTTCTGTTAATTGTAAACTGGATCTGCTATTAACTACTTTATTTTTTAACTTCAGAAGTTTCAAAATAGGTAAGGTAGATCAATTCAATTACTAGTATCATGAATCATGATTAAAAGAAATGACCTAATATCAATATTTAAATATTGATTCAGTTACAAAATAACACTTAGATTAAAGTTTGAATAATTTTGTAACATTAATAATTCAGCTAAACACAAGTAGCGAAACAAATAACATACATTTTTAAACAAGAAACAAAAACCGACTTCAAAGCTATCTTCTCGCAAAAGACTTCAACGCGTTGTTTTACATTTCTTTACCCCTTACATGTAGATACGTTTTTACCAAATATAAAACTAAAAACAAAATACAGAACCATTTTATAAAGAAATATGGAACCAATTTTAAAGTATACCCATTCAAATAAAAAAAAAACTAATCGGTTATTAAATGACCGAGTTATTAGGTAACAAACATACAAAAAAAAAATATTATTATTTATACAAAAATAATTGAGAACCTCCTCCTTTTTGAAGTCGGTAAAAAGAGACACAAATCATTCACAACTTAAACTCATAATAAATAAAGTGTCAAAATAAAAAATGTAATTAAGAAATTATCATAAAATTATTTATTTACTTTTAAACTTTCGCGTTGCATGATATAAATTTACAATCATAGTGTGTTTTGTGATAGTACGTGGAAAGACAAAAATGTGAGGGTAGATCTAGAATCTACTTCACATACGGAGTCGTGACATCGCCTCACCAGTCTGCTTGTGACCACGGCCGGTGTAACCTGGTCGAAACGTCAAGCAAAATAAGGTATGTAAATACCTAATGCATGATCGCGTTAATTCCCGTATGATTATAAATTTATAAAATTATTTTATTTGGAGCCGTACATTGTAGCGATATCAAGTATCAAGTTTCTGAAACGGTTATTAATATTTAAGAAACTGTTAATAAAATCACAGCTTAGCTTTAATCGTCGACTCATTCATTTGATGATATCTCATTCATTGAGTGAACATTTTTTCCCATGATGATGCCAGTACTATGACTTCTTGTAAAGAATTTTATCAAGCAGGCTATACAATATTTTCTCGATTATATGGAAAGGCTACAGAAGATAAGTTATAATGTTCATAAATGCTCGTAATGTAGACACATTAAACGTTTATCTTATACCTATATACAAAAGAATATAATTTAAATATTATTTTTCTATACCTATATAATTTAGAACAATCGGTTTTTATTTTATTCTTATTTTCTTAATTAAAAAAAAAATCAATTCCCATACTGTGCACTAGGGACCTAGCTTTGGTTCGCGGGGGACTTTTCAAACATACAATTAATGGATACAAAGTACACTTGACTGATCTGAAGTATGTTTAATCGCTAGACTAACATGTTAGTACCCATATACTCTGCTAGTGGGCGGCAGCGGAGTCATCGATATCCGACGACCGAAATCAGGACAGTCAAAACGTTTTTCTTTGTTCTAACCGATATATTATTATGCTATCACTTACTCTATTGATAGATATCGGATTAATGTTTGAACCCGATATCGTTTCAAATAATTTGTCTTTAGAACTGAACTTTTAACAATAGTTTCATCAATATAACCATAAAGTGAATAATATGTTCTATTAATGTTACGATAGGATACATTTATTGTAGGCTCATCATCACTCACCACTTATGGACTCTAGTAACTACTTACCACTAGAGTGAGTGGAGTCATTTTCGTAAGCCAATATACAAATACACAAAAAACGGTGTTCTTTATAAGTGTCGAAACTTTTATAGTTTTATAATTAATTAAACGTCTTTCGTCGAACGAAACGAAAGTTTAAAAAGATTATAAATTCGATTGGCATTTACTATTTTATTTATTGAATACAAATGGTTGACACTTATTACTGAGTGTTGATATCATGAATACCTAATTATATTAACAATATATTATAATATAAATAAAAAATATGACTCGCTGCCGAGCTTTAATATTGCTTCGTTTATGCCCACTACTTTAAATGTGTGTTATAAACATATCACTGTCAATTTTCACTTTATTATTTTAAGCGTTATACACTAACTCTTGAAAAATGCTACTCTTGCACATAAAATAAAGTACCAGATCAATAAACAAAAAAAAAATCCAATAAAAAGTACACAAAAATATCACAAAATCATCTCAGTCCATGTTTACAATCCACTGAAAACTGTAAAAGCCGTCCGAGGACAAAAATAACATAAGTAAATATTCAAAAAATAAAATGTAATCTTCATAAAACATGTTTACGAAAATAATTTTGCTGTTTTTAAATTTGTATCAACTTCAAATTTTAGTTACTTAGTCTGTAGACGCATTCCGCTAAAACAACTGCTGATTTATTTAAATTCATATTTTCGAAAGTAAAATTTAATAAATTATAATTAAAAATATTTGGCGTATTCTTTGCAGCAGAACAGAGTGCCTAGCTTTGTGAAGCAAAACAGTTTTATTAAAAAAAGATTTAATTGATAAACTCCTTATCAAAATTACGTTACTACTGGAAGTCCATGCACTACAGCGCGGGTCCGTTCATTTGATTATGTATGTGCATCTTGCTCTATGCACGTCATCCATCCTTTTCTAACGTGTGAGGTAATGTCAAACTATGATCGCGGCACTTGAGGACTAGACGCGCGATGTTGCTGCCAAAACTTCCTAGCCATCAGTAAAATGTACGCGCGGATATTACCGGTAAACATTTAATTAACGGACATTGATTTTTTTGTTTAAAATAGTATTGTGATAAAATATGAGTGCTAATCAGAAAAACGTCGGAGAAAAGGCATTTATTTTGTCTTCGGATAGTTCAGGAGACTCAAATGTAAGTTTTATTATTTTTGAAATTTTAATTGGATTATTACTATTGCATTTAATTTTTTTAGATAACTAACATTTAAGGGGGAAAACGCTAGTATTAAATCCGTAAAGTTTTACAAAGACATAACATAAAATACTCTAACTTTTGTTAGGTACCTACCTAGTAATCTGGTAATTACATATTTAATTACTGATGTTTTAAAAGGATTTTACTGATGATTCAAAAGGCTGCTTTTAAATAATTATATTTAAAACCTTTTTATTTGTATTCTGTTTCATGTCATCGCATGGTTACTATTGGTGACCGGCAAGATATGTGTAAGATGATAGAAACTAAGATATTTATCTGGGTCAAATCCTACGGTGCTAATATATTGAAATGAAATGAAATGTAACAATAACAATATTAGTATTCATAAAACAGTTTAGTTAAGATATAGTCACGATGTTAGATAATAATACTAAATTATCTTACGCATTTTATATTTTTTTAATTTTGCTATCGATTTACGTATTTATATTTATACGTAAATTTATTACAATTTTAAACGAAAAGAAGATTATAGACTTTTATATAAATTATATTTTAATGCGTTTTTGTTATTTAAGTGAGTGAAAAAGTAAATATTGTTTTTATGAAAAGGTTATCCGAACGATATGATGAGGTGATTCTGCGACTATTTATATGCCTAAAAAAATAACTTGAACTTTCTTAATATATTTTGTCCGTGACAGTGATGTGAAAAACATAAGAATACATAATACAACAATTATTAAAAAAATATTTTATTATTAAAAAAGATAATAAATCTAGCAGTTGTTTGTAGTAATTGTTGGTGACAGTAATAAATTTTTATCAATTTCTAACTGCCAAATAATATTAAATTAATGTTACAAAGCAAATTATTTTCTTAATCCTATTTTTTGTCGTATAGTATTAAATCACACTTGTAATAAACTTCCCCAGTGCTTAAAATGTATTAAAGATAGAGATGGCTATAAAATGTTTTACCCGCTTTAATGCAATTTTTGCCCTATTATAAAAAACTGAAGTTAAAGTCCACATTAGGACATGAACCCTAAAACCACAATCCTGAAATATTCACCTATAGTAGGCTTTTATAAAGTTTTATAAAAGTCGTCTGAGGAAGTCTGAAATCGCCAATCCGCCTTGAGCAAGTGCGGCGATCAAATCTCATGCCTTCTCTGTATGAGAAGAGGCCTTTCTCTGCAGTGGGATAGTAACGGGCCGATAAGATGATACTCAACAATTCTTAATATCATATTGTACAGTCCCGACTCCCTGCTTATCACAAGAAATAAAAAGATTATGCGCTAAATATGTTATGGTACGTAATCTTTGTTCTGAGCAATAATTTATCTTTTAAATAAGTGTCATTTGCATTAAAATGCTATGCTTTTTAAAACTTACTTGAAATGGACATTGACCCATTACTATTAAGTTTTAAAAAGTAATAACAAAAGCAAAAAAGATATAAAAAAATTAACAGGCACTTACCTATTTATTAAAGCCTATCAAAGATCCCACTTAATAAAGAAATCAGCTTTCTTATTTAATTTTTAATCGTGTTCGCTTTTTTATCGTTATGCATTTGTTTCGTAATTTTCTACTGTTCTGAACCATTATGATTTTTTACTAATTATACCATAAGTTTCTCATTAGGAATAAGTAATATTAATGAGTATTACGACACGACAAAGTGACTATCCTCTACCATTAGTATAATATAGTTCATTCTTGAACGATGTGCTGGTCAAAACAAGTGTAAAAAGTAATTTCAAAAATAAAAGTAACAAAAATACATAACAAAAATAAAAGTGGTTATACTTTCACGCAGATTTAAACGGATTCTAATTCTGGTGAATAATTTACGATTGGTATGTTGTTGCTTATTATATGTTTTTAAGTTTTACTATCTGTCCTGTATTTTTATAAGTTTTATTGCTTAGCCGAAGAGAAAAAAGAGCCCTTTGGAAAACCGCTGAAACAGTATTTTATTTATATTAATTAATATTAAGTAATTTTGCAAATATAGTAAAAGTTGCAGTTAGTAACAATACAAATATCAGATTTTCGACACGATTTGCTTACGCGCGTTTGTCTCACTAGATTAAAAATTATTTAAATAATAAAATTGAACAGCGCTCCTAGTATTGACTCTGAAGACTAAAACTTTCCACACAATTTTGTATGGAAAAATATCTAATAAAAAAACAATCAACACACCTTATAAATTAAACTATGGCAGTATAATTTATGACGTAAAATTCTTATTCTCTCGGTGGCAAGCATTGTAAATAAGTTACAATAAACGTAACTTGCATCGTAAAATTATGCTCCCGAGCTAATTTTTCAAGCAGTAAATTAGAATGCTACTGTAAAATAAATATTTTGATTGTCTTAATAAAATCACAGTTCTTGTCGAATCCAGACAATCATGTTCGTACAGAAAAAGTGTTATAATAATATACAAGTATTGTTGTTACTTTATATTAGCTATCCTTTATTTGTACTTACTGTGCGTTTCTAAAACATTCCATGGAAAAATACAAATAAAAGTCAGTTATGGAGTTCCTAGTGAGCTTTGGTGAGTACAAAACACCTTCTTAGATTAGATAAGTTTGTACCAACGTTTAATAATAATAATAACAATATACCGTGCACACCATACATTGCTACGTAGAGACCTTTATCAAATTACGTTACTACACACTATACGCACTCCGCCAATTTGTATTTTCTCTTACTGTAGTACAAGAACACTAATTTTCATACTAAACAATCAATTACATTTACTATTAACAGTTTAAAAGCCGCAGCCATGCACGTGCTCTACGCCTATTTGCGTCTAAGAAGTCTCATTGCCCATAGAACATGAATATATGCCAGAGAGGAGCTGCCACCGAGACTTTATCTAAACTCTTAGGTTCGTGTATTAGTTCAGGAAGCAATTTATTATAGCGAAATACTTACTACACAACTTTTACATTAATGGGAGAAATGTATCAAGAAACAGTCGAAGTGACTAAATTAGCTTCCTCTTATGGTATTAAACCATTTATTTAGCCCTTTATTGGATCACTTAATTGAAAGTTAGCTATTAGATTATACTTATAAAACCACCAGGTGGAGGCCACCTTGCCAGCGGTTTGACATGGTGACTTTTGAATTGGTGTTCATCACTTTCAGACTCCACTGACTGCTTACCATCAGAGTGCAGAGTGGAGTATGTTTTATAGGCTAATGAACTCGCTACGTATTATTTTTTTACGTTTGAGGCTTGGATTGTTAACGATTAAAAAAGTTGCCTTGTTTAACTCCAAAACATATGCCACTCAAATTATTATGAGTTCGACCGCACGTCTGGATTTGGGATCAAAAGTTACTTCGAATGGAATCAGCTACTGACGTACTATGTAATTAGAACTGACTTACTAGCAATTGCAAAAGCCTTAAAATACTAATGAATACTTGCAATTTGGCAGTGACTTTATTGCAGATTAAGAATTTATCTGTCCAATAATAGCATTATCTTGAATGGATATAGACTCTTTAAAGTATACCTTCTAAAGATTTTCAATCGTCAATTTTTATAAATAAAGTACATTAAATAACAACTGGTGAAAATTGTTTCATCGGCTACGAGCATATCGGAACAGCCTATACATGTCTATGTGGTCTGTTAACATTTAAGACACACTTATTCAATTTCAATATTTGTTTATTTATTATGAACCATAAAAATATTAATGTGTTTTTGGTAGCCCGTAACTCGTGAAAGTAGACTAAATGTCGCACACAATTATAATGCCACCAAGGAAATTATAATATCACGGTTCTTACAGTGCATTAGCAATACACATTATAGTCTTATTAAGTGTAAACTTGGTCTGGGTGTTTCTATATGTATGTATGTATATTTACAAAAAAGTAGGTATTTAAGTATGTTTTCCGCATTCTAGAACCCACCACAATCTCTATTTGGTTACTTTGGGGCTAGATTGCGTTAAGAAGTTGTGTTTTTATTGTTATTACTTACAAAGTTAATAATCCCAGAAATACAAGCTTGTCAAAATTTTTTGTTTACTATTTCTACTTACGTACTTATAAATTGTAATTAATTTTAAAAATATAATATAATTAAACGATGAATAGTGAATATTCTATCCATGTTTATGATTGACAATGTACCATTTAAATAATTATTATTCAATTGGTACAAAAATATGAATGTATTAATTTTTACCAATTAACATTTTTTAAATCATAAGATTGGTTTCGTAATTAGATAATTACTTATAATTACACAAACATTATTACATACAAGTCTCTTACGGCGAGTGATCCTACAAGATTTATAAGTTTGTTAGTTACGGTTAGGTTTAGTAGGAATGTGCTTAAAGAGATGCCAATTTAGGACTCTTCCAGATCTTCTGGATCAACATCCAAAGCATTTCTATAGGAAAATCACTCTATACCTTTTTATCCGACCGTTTTTTTTTTTTTATTGCCTACAGTGGCAGACGAGCCAACAGCCCACCTGATGGTAAGTGGAAACTGTCGCTCATAGACTTCTGCAATGCCAGGGGCTCTGCGAAGCCGCTGCCTACCGTACCATCAATCGAATCCAGTATCTATTATAATACCATAAAACAACCATTCGTGAATCCTTACTTTGATTTTACACTTGGTGGACGTGTTGGTAAGTGCACTAAGATCATTTTAATAGGCAGATAACGCTGCTGCTTGTTTCTTGTACTCGTATTCCGTAAGTCTTGCGTAAAGAGATGTGGTTCTATGTATCGATGATCTTATACTCTACATACGAGTATTATGTCTTTAAAAATAAGTGAAAACCAGAAACAGTGTTACTTAAGTGTCTATAAATTAATGAAAACTTGAATCTACGTTCTAGCCGCGAATATCCATACTTCCATACCATACTTAAGGGCGTTCCGTCACATATGACCTTGAGCGTTTCGCTTCCTCACCACCCCGCGCCTCACCCGAAAAAAACATTGCGTGCGAGTTCGCCCTCTAGCGGCAAGTAGCAGTAGCACAACTATAAGACAATGACCTTACTTGTCCGAAACCGCAGAGCTAAAATCTGATAGACGCGCCAATAATGAATTATTTTTTTAGTATCTATTATTATTTCGTTTAGTAAGTATGTATATTTTTTAGTATATATTATTTATATAGTAGCGAAAGCAAAGATAAGTGTTTAGAATCATGACGTTTGTTAAATATGTAGTAGAAATAAAAATAAATACTGTGGGTTAAAACAATAAACTCAAAACCCAGCTGCTGTGAAATGTATTACCTGATCAAAAAAGCCGTTTAAAACGATTTTTATGAATTATTGAATACAAAAAAATATTTATTAATATATATAATATTAATATTTTTTGAAGTCACTTAAAAATTAAGTCCCAATGACAATACACCATTGTGATAAATTCCTATAATTGACATGATATGTATTCTTCAACTAATACTAGTACACTTTAGTTTAGTAACCCTGCCGAGTTTATACTTATTTAGTTATAGTTATATATATATATTTTTTGTACATGAACAAACTAAAACATTTTGACTTAAAAAATGTATTAACATCCTATTAATATTATAAATGCGAAAGTTTGTGTGTGTGCACGTATGAAACGTATGCGTACCTCTAGTGTCGCTAGTATCATGAAGCCGCTATGCTAGCAGTTTGAGACAATTTCTATTAAAATAGCAGAGGAGTGCGTTACCCCAGCAAAATGTTGATAAAAATGTGCTTATAAGAGATGAGAGTATAACAGATAATTAGTGCTTCGTAAGGAGTAATTTGTTTGCCTATAGCAAAATTTGTTTGCATTATAGTTTTAAAGTTATTCGGAAAAAAACAGATTTTGCTGGGGTAACGTTTGAAACATTACCCCAGCAAAATGTCTTTTCTTTAAATTATCCAGGCAGAGTCACGTTGGTAGACCAGTATGAATAAAATAACTGTATCAATAGTACTAGTACATGACTTTTTAAAACAATACTGAAAAATTCAATCTTTATTTATGCCCGTCTGATTGTTAAGTGTTTAAAATTAGCTCTTACAAAAGCCAAGAGTTTTCATAACTTTCTAACTCCACTGCGTCTTCATGGACTGATGATATGAGGTCCTGCATCAATAATAAAAAAGCATCTCATAAAGACCACCTAGCCAGCAGTTTGAAACAATAACCTTTGGAATGGTGGCTACCACTTAGTCTTTTGGATCCCACTGACTGTATCATAAGGAAGAGTGAAGTCACTTCGATAGGCAATTGTACGGCACGGTTATATTGATGTATGTAAAGTAAGGTTTTGTGCAGGACAACTTTTTCTTGGTTCTGTAGATACGTACCGCTACCAAACTCGAGTAACAAATCAGACTACACTTGTGCATTGTCTACTATACATTGTACTTGTATATTGTATTAAATGGCAAATCTTGCGGAGTGTATAGGCTTGGAGCCTATTAAATGCAAAACAATTTTGAAGTGCTACAGACTGTGGACCTCCTAAACACTATTTAATTTCATCAGCCTTAGTCCACGAGGTAGGAATAACAGGCACAGTCTGCCGAAAATGAACACAAAATAGTAGGACTGTGATAGCCACTCATGAGTTGGTGTTGTCTGATATCTGGTCCACTGCTTTTAGCGCTTTACAGTTTGCCATAGTAAATTCATCCTTTATAATAAGGCTTCTATCGCGCAGCCAAATCAGTAGAAAGATTATCTACTCTACGAACACGAATCTAATCGAAACAAAACGCTGTTCTGTCTCGAGCAAAGATGTATACAGAATATTATACTAAATGATTCATAATTTATTTCCATCCTGTAATCTCGCTTATTGATACATTTTGACATAAAATGTTTTTTTTTGTATTAATTATATATATGACATAATGCCCGAGCCATAATTGTACAGTTAAGTACACATTTTGTATTGTTTTGTTAAAATTGTATACTTAGTAATATTAAAATTATTATACATTGTGATTTGTGAAATAGATGTTCACAATGTACATTGTGAACTCCTGTGGTAAATTAAGTTCATCTTACTTTATACTTATATCGAATATTAACAGTTTATATAATACTTACATATACACATTTATTACAGTTCACATGTTGCCTTTACCTTTTGTAGCAATATGCAAATTGAGGCAGCCTGTAAAGCACACATTTTACTTTTTATTTTTTCTTTGCAACATAGAAAGCTGTAAGTATTTAATTACCTATAGAGTTAAGTGTATTGCATGTGTCACTTTGCATGCTACTTGAAACTGTAACTTACAAAAATTTTAATAACCTGGCGATTAAAAAGAGTGGCCTGAGTTTCTTGCCAGTTCTTCAATTCTTCTTCTTAAAATTCTTTTAAAATTGTTCTTCAGTTTGTCAGCGAACTGGTTGTAGGTTAATTTGCTGACATTTTGTAAATTTTGACGTTCATAAGTGTTAATTTAATTAACCTATATGAATTAACATATTTTCATTTTCCTTATTTATTTTCGGTTCATCTGGATATAACTTCAGTAAGTAAATCGTTCTGTATATTGTATAGCCAGCAAATATTTTACGGAAGTAGATCTTTTAGAATAAGCGGGACGGTTTGGCTGGAGATGTGCATTTAACATGTACATAACGACGTAAAATGTAAGTTTTGTCTGAAAATCAGTGGTCCGAAGGCATAGTTACCTCCTCGGTCCTCTTTATTTCCTTTTTTCTCCCACAGTATCTTTACTCTGTATGGCCACCACTGCACTGAATTTGAAACAGCACCATACACCAGCAAAACTGAATTCAAATGATGGAGCTGATAAGGATTTTCAGTTACACATGCTTTAAACAAAGCGTCATCATTCCTATGTTGATTATCTTCTAGTAAGTGCCCGTACGTAAGGTACACAATATATTGTACCCTTAGCAAAATAAGTAACACGAACAATTTCCAAAGTAGACGCATTGTACCCACAGTTTGAGTGATTTGGATGTACCGTGAAAATTACCTCGCTAGAGATTCATTATAAGTATAGATTACTGCAATATGTACATACAAATATATGTGTACATACATATATATGTATGTAAGTACATATTGCAGTATTGTAAATGTATAATATAATGCAAAATCGGTAAAGTAGAACTAATGTAATATTATCGCTAAGTAACGGATCCATGCGGACGACGTCACGGGGTAGTTTTACAGTACATACACTTATAATCAGAAATCAGAAATCAGAAATCAGAAATTTTATTTGTTAACATAGGTACATAACAAAGGTCTTGAGATCATAAAAATAGTGCGCTATGTTTTGCCTACATACAAGGCATACAAACATTTTACAATAAGTTTATATATAATATAATATAATAAAGATACATACATACATACATAGAGTGCTAAAACATAATTCTTTTGCCTTTACCTAGTTAGGTAAAGACTGTACAAAAAAGAGTAGAATTCTTTATACTGTGCCACCGTGCCGGGTCTATTACTTTCTACATACACCTATCACTCGAAAAATACGGTATTAGTTTTGTTATGTCTAGTAGGCACTCAACAATATATTATTTAATTTTAGGATTAAACATTCATATAGTACGATAATAAAGGAACAGAGAGTAGGATTTTTAATTTACCTAATTGTGATAATTTCACAGTCTTTAAATATTTTAGTTTGGTTAGAGACTAAGACGTTTTGTAAAGCCTTTTTTTTCTTCCTTTCTTGCAATCAAATAAATAAATCAAAATAAGATGCATTGAAAGTAGAAGGGTAGGTATTTACTTTAGCCTAGTATCTTATCACTGATTTTATCAGCTCATGAAAAAAAATCTAACGAGGTAAATACTTGAATATTTAATCGGCATTACTTACCGATAGAATATTCAAGTACACACCGTATGTATATATAGAATTTATAGGTATTTATGCTCGTGCAAGATAACGTAGATAGTTAGGTACCTAACAGCAGCGTGTATGGTTGTTTTGTGTAGGTACCTAACTAGGTCGCAAACCGACGCATCTCACGTATAATCATTGTAATTTGAGTTCTATGCTAGTTGTACGACCGACGCCGACGTTCGTGTTCCGACCGAAGCACCTCGTACATGTCGGTCGGAATCGGAAAGCGCCCTTGCCACATGAGTAAATATCCAAGTTAGATATTTTACTCATGTGCCCACCTACCACACACCTAGTTCGAAATGATAGTAGACATAGACAATATTGTAGCAAGCTCATATTCATATCCCTAGGGTATATAACAGCAGAAATTTACTGATTCTTGAGGCCCGGTGTTGCCTTGATCTTATCATGAGCGAAAATAGGCTCACCACCTGCTACCTAGTTTACGTGGAACTAAACATAATTAAAGGATATCCTAGGTAAGTATCTCAAAGAAGGTATTTTACTAAAAATATGAAGGTAGGTATACACCTACTTACAGGATATTCATGTGTTGAATCTTTTGCATTTGTATTTGTTTCAGTCGTGAAATTTTAGTCATTTTGATGAAAAATAATAATAAATGTAGGTAAATACCTATGTATTTAATACACTAAAAAAATCTAAATAACTAATCTAATTTATTTGCAACACTAAATCTATCCACACAATATTTTTTTTTTGTTATTATTTATTTGCAATTATTGAATTACGTAAATAATTTTTACAAAAACCGCATACGTCCGTCCGTCAGAAGGGCTTGCGCCGCTCTGCCGCCCTGCCTCCCGTCGCCCGCGCAGAGCCCCTGCGACGCTGATTCAGCCAAATTATCAATAACTATTGAAACATTATCCTAATAAATGAAATAAATCTATAGAGTTGACATTTGGTTTATTCCGGTTGATTCAATATAACTTTTATATTTATAACTATAGTAATTACAAAGTAATATTTCGATATAAGTGAAATCACGTTGTTTTATTATCGTTAGTATAAGTTATATAATCAATTATTGTAAATAATTCTTCTACTATTCTAAAGTTCATGAATCAAAGTATATTGTAGGCAAAAAACAAAATGAATAAATAGCATTAAAATCTACTAAATATTGAGATGAAAGTCGCGGATTTCGGCGAAATTTCGTCGGAACCACCTTAATAGTATAATGCGAAAGTAACTCTGCCAGTCTGTCTGTTTCACCTAAACAACTTAAACGATTTCGATGTAATTTGGTATAGAAATAGACGAGACCTTAAGGAACAACATGGGCTATCTTTTATCGAGAAAAATGGCGTGAAGGGGTTGAAATAAGGGATGAAAGTTTGTATGAATAATCGTCAATATATAATAAAATCGGGTATGGTTATAGCAGTTTAATTTTTATTCCGGAAATAAAATGCGATAACCGTCATTCACGCAAGTGGAGCCGCAGGCGAGTTAAATTTACATTATTTTATAAAACTTAGATAATTGAACTGTAAGGTCCCTAATAAATAAGGCTAAACTGGGCTGTGGCGTTCGAGCTTTTTCACGGTCATTTCTACGATGTCAATGCTATAATGTGCGTAACTATTATTCATTAACGCTTACAACGACGCAACTTAACAAATTATAATTAACTAGCTGCGCCCCACGGCTTCGCCCGCGCGTTAAATATGTTTTGTTGTACCTATCCCTCGGGATCCAGAGCGATTTTCGGGTTAAAATGTAACCTATGTCCGTCTCCGGTACCGAATCTATCACACATACACACACGCCGGCGTGAACAGCATTTTTTAAATCCGCTATAATATAAGCCACCATGCCACGATAACCTTAGGAATGGTGTGTCTACTTGGACCAGTCAGTGGCCTGCTTACCATCAGCCAAACTAAATTAAATTACTATTAAATGCATCTTTCGCTAATTAGTAGTAATTAGTTAGAAAATAGCCTCGTTTAATGTCAGACCATACGAGTCGTTAACACGACAGTTTGCTCGTGTCACTTGTAACTACATCAATTTACTACAACGCTTAATTAGGAGTGTTGTAAACATGTATTGTAAGTGTGTAGAAAAAAAATGGTTTCTTGTTGTTGAGTGAGTGAAACCTGAGCTCTCAGCGGGCGGCGCGCGGAGCGTCGTCGGCAAGTCGATATTCGAAGTAGCATCGATTCTACGTTAATCCGTTATTAAGTACTATTATATAAAATTTACATTTCGTATCGATTTCTATTAATTATAGCACAAATTTTAATTATCTATGTTTCTTTTATTTAGGTCTCCGTTACTATCTATTATTTCCGTTATTCATAAATATAAATAGAGAAGTAATTCACAGAATGAACTTTATTAGAGGGCCTTTTATTAGGCAACTATTCGCAGCACCCCGTTTCCTACCCAAAGATTATTTCTTTCTTATGAAATTTTATTTTATTAGTGTAGTCGTTTAAACAAGTTAGAGAATATCGATCCTTAACTTCTCTGGTGCTATATTTTTATTATACTCAAGACATGTTGAAACATGTCTTGAGTATAATAAAAATATAGCACAGGCTTGAAAGCCTGACTATGTTTTATTTATTTGTATTCAAACTGAATATTATGTTTAATGACCATGTCGTACATTTTTTAACACCTGAGACTCTACGGTTGTCGATACATTAGAACACAGTCGTGGAAATGTTACTTCCAATGTGAATAAAAGTACCGACGACAATAGCTGGATGGATGTCATAAATTTAAGGACCATTCGTTTGAGACCGTACGGATGATGTCTGTATCTATGAAGATTAATGATTTTAATTTATTTTTGTGATGTGAACCCATGTGAGATTTAAACTTTTCAAATGGATTTTATATTTTTACATACGCGTTGATAGGTAAGGAGGCAACTGGACCCGTTCTAAAAGTAGCACCGTAGGGTCAACTGACCCAATTGAATATTCTTATTGATATTCTTTGGGCGACTGGCACCACTTAAAATATGATTAAAAAATGTATTGTTTAAATTCAGTCCTTGTACAGTCAGCAGCAAAATTAAACTCGAAGATTGGTATTAAAATCATTATTTTTTTGATAACAAAAAGTATAGTAAATAATTAACAGAAATCATAAAATCAAACGACAAAATGACAACGCTTTTCAAGAATCACAAAGAAAATGGATCACAATAATATAGTAATAGTAGTAATAATATGAAGTGTCTTAACATAATATTTTTGGTGATTATTAAGATGTAGGTCATCTTAATAATGAGAAACTATTATGTTCTTATGTAATTATGTTTTATAGGTATTCAAAAGCTAAGATATAATAAAATTTTGTATTTAAAATCACAGTATGAAAAGTATTAAAAGCTAAAATATAATAAACTTTTTATTTTAAATCACAGTCTTAAAAGTATTAAAAGCTAAAATATAATAAACTTTTGTATTTTAAACCACAACCTTAAAATTATTATAAACTATAATATTTGGTATTTAAAATCACAGTCTGAAAAGTATTAAAAGCCAAAATATAATTAACTTTAGTATTTTAAATCACAGTTTCAAGTCTAATAAAAACTAAAATATAATAAGTTCTAAATATTGCACCTATCAAAAATATATAATTTTTTATAAAAAAAAATTTATTACAATGTTATACATTGTAATAAAAAAAAACAATCAGTCTTAAGATTAATTTAGCATCAGTTTTTTCTGGCGACGGTACATTTTACGTCACATGGTTGGTAGTCCCAGTGGACACATTCAAAAATGTTATTGGGCGACTAGGACTGCGGTTCCAGTTCTTTGTGGTCCCAGTCGCCCAATTACCCGCGTTGATATCTATACTATTATATAAAGCGGCAGAGTTTGTTTGTTTATTTCTTTGTTTGAACGCGCTTGTCCCTGGAACTAGGTACCAGTCGTATTTCAAAAATTATTTTTGCGTATGATAGCCCAGTTCTCGAGGAACGGCGACGGGAGCAGAGCAGGGGAATTACTGCAACCTCTTATGCTTATCTTATTATAACCATACTTTGTCTCTATCCTTGGTTTTAATGGTACGAGAAAAAGTCAAAACACGTCAAACAAAGTCAAAACAAAGTATAAATCTTATGTTTTTTATACAACTTTGGTGTCAAACAAGCATACCTACGCTACACTGATGATGACTGATGATAACCGTAACCGCAACCTGTAGACATACATTTTTTTTTTTATATTATAGTCTACCAAAGTGACTCCACCCTGTCTGATGGTAAGCAGTCGGTGGAATCCAGAAGTGGCGGCTACTATACCAAAAGTGAAAACTGCAACTGAAGTGTAAACTGCTGGTATGGTGGCCTCCACTATGGCAGCTGGGAATGGGGCTAGGAGAAGGGAATGAGGGAGGTGAGGAAAGAGGAAAGGGGGAAATTGGGCCTCCGGCGCTCTCACTCACCGAACGAAACGAAGTAGTACGAATACTACTACTCTTAAGCCGATCTTCTATGAGAGGGTAGTACTTCTCCGGACGATCCGGCCCATTCATGCTGAAATCAGCGTGGATCTACTATCGTAATGAAAATACATAGTTATGTTTTTCAAGCAATGCAATGAAAAAAACAACCAAACTAGTCGACCAAGAAGGGCATGAGGAAGGAGAAGGAAGGGATAATTTTGCTGCCGGCGCTCTCAGTGCTCTCACTCACGAAGTGAAATACATTAGTATGGAAGCTGACAATTTTACGTCAATATTCTACAAGATGCTAGTACTTCCGCGGTCAATCCGGCCCATTTATGCTGAAACCCGCGTAGATCTAATATTGTACATACAAATGTTTAAGGTGGTCTTTACCCAAGACTTTAGGTCGTAACATAATACATATCCGTACATGTTGCCCTCAGCAACGCCCGCGTGAACGTCGGTTATCGCATAATATATTTTTACTAATTATGTACATGTATCTGTTTATACATTGACCATTTTTCATACAAACTTTCATGCACTATTTCAATCCTTTTGAATCATATTTTCGCGATAAATAGATAGCCTGTTTCCCAAGGTCTAGTCTAGTTATACCAAATTTTATCAAAATCGGTTTAGTGGTTTAGACGTGAAAGCGTAACAGACAGAGTTACTTTTGCATTTATAATAAAAGTATGGATCTCATATGATGCTCTTTCTATGAATCTAGAATATCGCATAGTTGTAAAACGTGTTTATGTTATTTCAAAGACGTTTTCTTCTATTTGTAAAATTGTGACACCTATTTTTGTCATCATTCTCTTCATAACAGCTGAAAGACGTCCACTGCTCGACATAGGGTTCTCCCAAATTTCGCCGCCTTGGCCAGTCGTGAGCCGCCCTCATTCATTAGTTGTATTTTTCTTTAAGTTATTAATTAATCAATTTCTTTTATAGGAAATGGTGTTCAAAGACGAGAAGAGTAAGTCTATTCAGTTGAAACACGACATGCTGTTTCCTGAAATCGAAGAAGTGTTAGGACCTAGTCCTTCCTTCAGACCTAGTACACTAGTCTGGAGAGATGTGACAGTCCACACCAAGCTAAAAGACGGCAAAATAAAGAGGCTGGTTAATAACGGTAAGTAAATATTTTTAATTATTTATTTATTAAGTTTTTTACACACAGAATGTATAACGGCAGACTTAATGCCAAAGACATTCTCTACCAGTCAACCACAGCAATGCAGAGTTGAACCACAGTAGTTGCATGATAGCAGATAGTAAAAGAAATAAAGTTGGTAATACTAATAATGGATATGTAACTAAATAAATCAAAAATTTATAAACTAAATAACTACACACATATGTATGTATAAATATAATGATAAACATACATAAAAATCATATTAGTATTACATTCAAAGAAATTACGCGATTTAGGTAGTCGCCCGTAATAATGTTTCGCTGACGTACGTAGGTAATATTGTAAATCATATTTTATCATTGTTATGAGACCGAATGAAATTTTTGATACCGAAGCGAGCTGGTCCTTAAACTTTTATAATTTTTAATGTTGTCTATTTTGTCTTTTATGTCATATCTTAAATTTAATTAATCTTTAAAGAATGAATGAATGTGCTCGCATTCTAGGGTTCTTTATACCATTTTGCTGCGTAACCCTAAAAAGTATAGGTACTGATATCGCACGTGTCGTAGCTATACTTAAAAATATTTATTAGTCGACTATAAAAACTTAAATATATTTAAATAAGAATAAAATTAATCTTTAACAACTAAAAAGTCGGCCTATAAGAATAAAATTAAATTAATTATAACACGCGATTTCTTTTAATTAAAAGTGTGTAAGTATTAGTTTTACGTTTGTGGTCCACAAGCGATGGTCTTACCGATGACAGTGTAAATATTGAAGCATTTGAGAAAATTTAGTTCTTTAGATTAGACCTGAGGCCCTAGACAAGTGTCAAAGGTTTCTATTCTATTCATAGAATAGATTAAAAAAATGTATTGGATTGACATAAGCTAACGCCAGCGCTTAAGTCAATCTCCTACATTTTATTATCTATTCTATGAATAGAATAGAAATTTTTGACACTTGCCTAGGGCCTCAGATAATAAAACATATTTTATCACTAACACATACGTAACTCAACTGTTTGAAGACGATGTTATTTCAAATGATATATCAATGTACAATTATTATCATTCTGTATGTAAACGAGGTTATTTAGATCATAATCAAATCGCTCTGCAACCGGGAAAGGATTATATTTTTGTATAAAAGTACTTGAGAAATAATAAACTACATTTTTGAAGCAATGTTTATAGCGAGGAGTTTACAACACAGGTACTAGGTACTAAAAAGTATGTTCGCTTATTCCTTGTAACCCAAATTCGGCAAAAGATTTATAAATCACAAAAAGTATTGCTCCGAATACTGTTGAACAATCGAACGCGGAGACACTGAGGCAGATAAAAATGTAACAAAATACTATCAATTAAAATCAGAAATTTACCCAATAGCATTGCAGTTTTACAGCTCGTCGATTACGTTATTTAAATTAGATATTTTAACGACTTTATAGCTACCTACCCGTAACCAGCTCCTTTATACAACCAAATCTACTATTTTTGTATGCTTACTACCCTGTAATATTATCTCCACAACTCCCTTCATCGTGCTGATTTTAATGACGTAAGCCTATGCTGAATAATAATATTTTTTTTAACAGAAGTTTTATAATTATTTTGATTTATAAAGCAACTAATATTATTATAAAAATCCAGGTTTTTGTGGACTAT